>CM075652.1:36252500-36877500 GCA_037953625.1 Crotalaria pallida | reverse complement strand
AAGATTGTTAAATTTGTTAGTGACATTGGAAATGTGAAAATTTAATATACTTTTTCAAATCTAATCCTTAATTAAAAATGTATACTCAAAAGCATCGGAGAGTATACATTTTCATAAAGTTGTAGCACTAATAAGTTTCTTCTCACTTGATATGACATCAATCATCTCCTTGTAGCCTCTAGAGTTATATGAAACTCCTATTAGGTTTTGTAGGCTAAGCATTGCCAGCATTGGACACCCTTGCAAATGCATATTACAGGGCAGGACAGGAAGGGGGTAGATCCTATCTGCTTGTGTGTATGCCTATGCATGAAAATGTGTCATTACTCATTCAAAGTTTTGCAATCAAGGTTAATGACATTTTTGGTGTAGCCAAGGTTAATGTAATGCCCCTTAATAAAACCAAGGGCCATAATAAAGGGAGCACTGAGACAAGGGCTGAGTTGTAACTCGTAACTTGCAACAAGTTGAAACACCTCTTTCTCATTCATTATTTTCTCATTTCCCCTCTCTTTGTGTGTTCAAAAATTTCATCCTTGAAAGTTCTAACCTTGTGAAAATGGATGTTTGCCAAAATGTCTCAGTTCCCGGTGAGTGCAAGCAAGAGAACTCTACCTTCTCAACCAGCCTTGATGACCTCTTCTCTGCTCAAAACACGATTAGTGTTCCACTTATTCATTTTTTCTTCTTTTGTTACTGCTCAAAAGCCAAAACCCCTTTTCATGCTAGCTCTTGCAAATTCCAGCATGAGGTTTTTCTTGTAGGCCTTAGTAGTGGTTCCTTAGTTTTGGCTAACTAACTATATATACAAATAATTAGCAACATGGGATAAATTAATTTTTTACTAAAATAAGACAAATAATTGAAAAGTTGTTGTGAATTAGCAACATGGGGTAAACTAATTTTTCTTTTTGGTACAAATGGTGAAAACCAAAACAGCAAAAAGACTAAGGCCTTGAAATCATTGTGCTGAATATGTCACTTTCATATCTACTGCATTCCTTTTGCATATCCACTTACCATTATGTTCTTGTTTAAATTTCAGGTTTAGTGAGATTTAGTGGGCTGCTTTTATTCTTCTCACTGTTGGGTGCACCATAGCTCAATTGAATTCAAAGTAAGACTTATCCAACCCTAAATTGGCCCATTATTTTGTATTAGTATTTTGACCTTATTATGTTGCTGTGGTTGTTGTATAGATGTTCTCTGTTGTGATGTTCTTAATGGTGTTAATTGTTAATTGACACTATTAGTTTAGCTTGTATGAGAGTAATTAATATTGTTGACATGCATTTTTGGATGCATTTTTCATAACTTGTTTCTCTTTGCATGCATTTTTCTGATAATTTGCTTGCATGACATGAGTATATATACTTGGTTACCCCTATGCCTTAAGTTCTTGTATCTGTTTGGTTTATACCCCTATGCCTTAAGTTCATTCTTGCTTACCCCTATGTATCTATTTGGTTTATACCCCTATGCCTTAATAAGTTGTATCTGTTTGGTTAATACACATATACTGTCTGTGCTTGTTTTTGCTTCCTCTTCCTCTTAGCCATCTTGTGTTTTTTGTTAACAATACTATGTTTTTGCCCTCTCTTAGTATTTCTATTTTGATTTCCTCTCTGTGTGCACTGAATCTGTGATTCCTCTTGTGACTCCACAAAAGGTGATTCTGTCTCCTTTAATTTACTGGCACGTTCCTCTGCCAGTTCCTCTCTGTCTGAATTTGTCCCACACGTACTATCACTTTTGTTGCCTTATTCATTTTGCAAGTGTTTATGAGCTAATTGGGCTTGTTCTGATAAATTTGAATCCAAGTAATTCAACTCTCATTTTTCCTAAATAGACCCATCAATTTCATTCTTATTTTGAATGGTGGAAACACCCTTTATTATATGATAGTAAATCAGAATGCATGCTCCTATCAAACACTAAATTGAAATGAATTAAAACACATTTTCTAGTTCTTGTAACTGAATTGTCATTTGCATCTTCTTTTTGGCTTTCAATGATAATCCCAAAATGTTAGGCTTCTTGTCAATTAGCAATAGCCTTCAATTTTCTTAAAATTTAATCTCATTTTTAAGTTAATATTGGACTTATCCATGTTAGTTGCATGAGAGTAATTCATACTGTTGACATTTGACATTTGAATTTTTGAATTGCTTATGTGATAGGAAAATTTTCATAAGAACTTCTCTGAGCTCGGGGAATCCAGCAGTACTTCGGATGTAGCTCGGGGAATCCAGCAGTACTTCGGATGTAGCTCGAACTAAATGTTGGGTTGATGCTGTTGGTGGAATTTACAGGAATCGGGTTTATGGGGCTGGAGAATGTGCTGCTTACATCATAAAAGGGCTTAGCTTTTCACAACATGCTAGAGACACTACTCCTTCTTCCGGTGTATATAACCAAGACAACGAGGTGATTGCCAATATGAAGAAGGAATTGGAGGAAAGCAAGGAAGATAGGCAATCCTTGAAAAAACAATTGGCACGTATTACATTGCGACAAGACAGGTTGATTGATGCTCTTATGCGAGTCGTTCCACCTGATGTGTTACCCGAAGAAGAGATGCAGGAAGATCTCCCCCAGAATGACCCAGTTGATCAGCAGCATGATGATGATGATGGATGGCGATGAAGATGACAACTCTTATCTCAATTATTAATAAATAGGACTTATATTTTAATGCAGTTTGGATGGGTTGTGATGAAATGGTTTTATTTTTAATTTACTTGGATGCATGATTTGTGAATTATATATGGTTTTATTAGTTTTTTAAATTATGAAACTTTAGTTGATATTATTAATATGTAATTATTGCATTTCTATTTTTCAGTTTGATATGAAAATTCTAGCATTTGAAAATAAATAATATAGAATGATTTGTAATTATTTAAAAATATAGAATGCTTTATTTAAAAAAAATTATTAATAAAAAAACCTTTCTGATGGATTTTCTTTTTTGGAAGATTCCCGAAGTTGACATTTCCGACAGATTTTTCCGTCGGTAAGTAAATAACAATATTATTTGGTTTCTCCATAAAAATATTACTGACGGATGATTCCGTCGGAAAATTTAATAAAATTTTTGTTCTGTTTTCCGACGGATTTTACCGTCGGAAAATATTTTTTTGACGGATTTTCCGACGAATTTTTCGTCAGTATTTGCGACGGATGTATTTTTCCGTCGGAAAATTTTCCAACGCCCTTTTTTATGACTAATTGGTGGCCGTCGGAAAATCCGTCGGAAAGTAATAATTTCCAACGGATTTGGGTTATTTCCGACGGATTTTTCCATCGGTAATAGGCTTATTTCTTGTAGTGCGGCAGTCTCTTTTCCACACTTTGAGTTAGGGATAGTTGGGGTTTATAATAGGATTTGAGTTTAATAGTTAAGTTGGGTTGTGGGTGATGGATTAAGAGGTGATTAGAAGTGATTAGAGGTGATCGATGGATATTTGGTTAATTTGTTATATTACTGGGACCGTTAAGTTTAATTTTTTTGTATAATTAATTAAGTAGGAAGTGAAGAACCCTAGGGAGATGATTTATTTTAAAGCACTCTGAGACATACCTGAGTATGTCGACTGATTGGTTAATATATGTTGATTGTTAAGTGTTATGGTCATACGTTGGGAATTTATTATGTGCACTAGGTGCTTTAAGGGTACTATTTTGATTTTATGCTGGATAGTAGGTGGTGCAAATAGCTAAATAAAATGGAAATGCTATGTGATGGAAATAGTAATGGAAGTGGAAAGTAATTATGATGTGTAAATTGAAAAGGGTGGAATGTTATGATATGATTGGCTAATTAAGGGTGCTCATGTCTATTGAAAATGTGTGAAGTTAATTTTGAATGCTAAAAGGATAATTGTTGTGAAATAATTATATATGGGTAGATTGGATTATGTGATAATAAAGGAAAATGGTTATAAACGCTAATTGTGGAATGTGACCCTAAATGTGAGTAATTGGAAATGTATATGATGATGGATGATAAATGCTTATTTATGAATATATGTGTGATGATTTGGAATGGATTATAATTATGCATATTTGTGAATATTGGTGGAATTGTGATTATGATTTATAGTTAATGGACTGGATTGTTGATTAACTAAAAATGGTAAAGGTAACTAAAGTGGAAACTGATCAGTGGGGTCCGGAACACTAGGTACCCGGCTAGGTGTTCCAATTACCTGTTAGGGCCAATTACCTGTCAGGCCAATTACCCATCAGGCCAAACCGCCCTGTAGGCGCCGGGTAACCCATAGGATCAGTTATCCACACCAATAACTTGATTAAATAAATGGAATGGTAAAAGTACATAGTCCTACAGGTTATGGTCTGGATGAGTGTAAAGTCCTGGGCAGGTGTTCCAAGTCCCTAGACAGGTGTGCCAATTACCTAGCGGGTATCCAAATCCTAATGGTGTACGGTAAAAATGGAAGTGTTTGCTGATCGCTGTCTGTGGTTGCTTACACGGTGTGTGTAGATCTATGCTTGGGGTTACACACATTAATGGAAAATGAATAATGGAAAGGTAAAAAGGGAAGTGTTTGCAGATCACTGTTTGTGGTTGCATACACTGTGTGTAGATCTCTGTTTGGGGTTACACACAATGGTAAGGTGTAGATCTATGTTTGAGGTTACACCCAAAGGAAAGTGTAGATCTCTGATTGAGGTTACACATAATGGAAAATGAATAAAGGAAATGAAAATAGAATTGATAAAGGAATTAAAGGGAATAAATAATGAACATAGTAATGGAAATGATTTAGGAAAGAAAAAAGGGATAATGGAAAATGGATAAAAAGGAATGTATAAGGAAATGGGAATGGAATGAATTGGTTGATCCCCGACTTGATTTGATTGTTATTCTTGAGTTTATATTATGAGGCTTATATTATCCTCTGAATTCACTGTGTTGTGAAAAGGTCTCACCCTTATGTGGTTAACATTTTAGGTGTTTGCAAAGGAGCTTATGGATCAGAGTGACGCAGCGAATGACTGGAAAGAAGGAAATGATATGGTTATGCTATCTATATTGTAAATGGATGCCCAATATTAATTTGTAAACTGGATTTGTGAAATGAAATTTTTAAATACACTATTTTAAATATAGACTTTTACTTATTACTTTGTATATAAAATAAGGGTGTTACATCACATAATGCAAATCACATTTTCAATCATTCAAAACCATTAATTAAATTATAATCTTCATAAATTAACTCAATTACTCTTAAGAAAATAATTTAAATTAAGCCTTGTGACTAATTCATCAAGGACCGAATTACCATGATCAAAAATTTTCTAATCACTAATAAAATTTAAAACTAGAAATCATTAGATTAACATCACAAAATTCCTTTTTATATAACTAAATCAACTTATTCATTTTTATCTCTAAAACCGAAAAGGATTAAAGAAAACACACATCACTTCCATCAAATACATAGCACCATGCACCTAGGAATATAACCATTATCAAAGGTCATTTCATAAAGAAAATTTTCCAACCATTTTTATCATGCATTGGCCGAATTATACAGGTATAATATTGCAAGGATTTAATGCACAAATAAATACATAAATTAATGAAATCATTTTCTTTATTTTGGGCTAAAAACCGTGAGCATTCAAGGAGAAAAATCAACAATTTTAATTCATTTCCTTGACTTAAATCAAAGCAATAATTTGGGTCATAAACCACTTCAAAGATTCACATATTTTATTTTAAATTTAATTATTTCATACATGCACTTTAAAGCTCTTATATTAAAAATAGTTTGATCATGCATGCACTTTAAATGATAAGCAAATATAGCCTTGTACCTCTTTCTATGTTGGCCGAATATCATCATTAACAAAGACAAGGTCTTTGTTCACTTTTTCAACATGAAAAAGTCACATAATCACATCAAGACATGTAGATTTTCAAGGCAAAATTTTTAAAGCATCATGCTTCATCACTCATTCACATCAACATGCATTAATATCATCAAAATAAGATTTTTCTCAAACATTTCTAATAAAACTCAAGCTCATCATTTAGTCTTAAATAAAAATCAAGATTACACTTTAAACTTCTAAAAATGACATGCATGTACTTAAAATCATTAGATCTAGCCTTAAGGCACACATGCATCAATTCTTCACAAAATAGAAAGCATGAATTCCATTTTTATCAAACATGGCCGAATGGCCTTCACCAAATATAACATGCATAAGACCAAATACTTAGGCTAAATCATGTTTATACTCAAAAATCATTTTAAAAACTTGTTACTTTAATTTCTCTTCAAAACCGTGTCACATATGGAAATAAAAACATGATCTTTTCTTTTGAAATTAACATGCAAGACCAAAGCTCTCAACTTTTCATTCATCAAGTAAGGATCATCACATGCACACACCTAAATCGACGAAGATCATCACCAAACTAACATGCAAGAATAAAGACTTTAACTTTTTCACTAATCAAGCCTAAATCATATATTTATTCCTCAAATAACCATAGAAATACATCATAAGTCACAGTTTAGCAAGAAGATTCAACATGCAAAGCCAAAGATTTTTACTTTATTAATAATCAAGCTTAGATCATAGATTTATTCATCACATATTCTCATGAAAGCTTTATAAATCATGGTTTTAAGTAAGAAAACTCCACATGCAAGGAAGTTTATTTTAAGCTTCACAAAAATCTCAACTTTCTTTAGATCTTTAAACTTTTGGTTTGAAAAACATCAAGATCCATCAAGAAAACTTTGAACCGAATCACCAAGCATAAAGTTTCACATATTACAAATCACTTTTAGTCTTTAAAAGTCCAAGGTCAAGAAAGAACAACACATAAACTCATCTTTCAAGCATAAAAATAAACATGCAAAGAAGAAAAGAAGGTGGATCTACAAAATCAAAAGAAAACCTAAACTATTACCATCTTCTCCAAGCTCTTCAAATCACCTACCAAGAAAAGGGTTGATCTTCTAGTCCTAACACTCTTGATCCTCCAAGAATACCCTTGATTTAGCTTGAATCCCTCTTCCTCTTCCTTCTCTATCCCTCGGCCAACCTCTCTCTCTCTCCTTTTCTTTTCTTTCTCTAAGAGTTGGATGGGATCTTAGAGTGTGTTTTGGTGTGGAAATGGAGAAGTGAAAAATGAATTGAAGGAAATGAACTAAGGCCACTACTATTTATAGGCCAACGAATCATCCGTCTTTTGCCCTTAGGTTTCGGTTTCGGTCATCCACAATTGGGAAGGGTAATTTTGTCCTCTCAAAAGTTTGCATGTAAAGGATCTAATCAAGGAAACATGGTGGAGTGAATTAAGGAACTAGGGTTACTTCTTGTCTAATTACTTTTTCCACTACTTTGATTTTTCCACCAACTTAGTTCACTTATGGTTCTAACCTATCCTATAGGTTTCTTATCCAACACTTAAAATCCTAGGCTTGCCCCACATACATAGATACATACGTAGAACACACACATATATACATACATACCAACCGTAGCACTCATACATACACACACATGTCTTGCATTTTTATTTCCTAGTCACATTCATTTATAATTATCAATTCACATAACAAAGCAATTAACTCTAAGAAATCACATTCACACAATCATTTTCATGCATCACTCATTACACACACATTAAACCAACACATATCACATAAAAATTTTAAGCCATATCAATAAGTTTATTTTCTACAAAATACAATTCTCAAAATTCGTATTTCACAAACTCTGGGAATAAATTTTTATAAATCAATCCAGAAAATTCCAAAAGTTACATTTTAAAATTCTACGTTTTAAGACGACCGTTTTCATATAAAGATCATAAAATTCCGAGTTACGGTTAAAAAGTTACGAATTTTCAAAGTTAACAAATCCAGGAGAAAATTCATTTCAATTAAAAATCATCCTTTAATAAAATCACCACTTAGTAAATCATTCTAAACTCAACAAAATTATTCACTTCACATCTATAAAAATATTTTGTTTATAAAAATCCATCAAAATCAACACTTTATTTCTTACTCACATAAAATACTTGTCTGAAAATCTTTTATAAAACAGAACCTCAAGGTTTATTTTGACAAAAATTCGTTTACGCACGTATGGGAAAATACGGGGTGTTACACTGAATCTCCACTATAAGTCAATCCTAGTATTTTTAAACCAAAACCCATATCCCTAAACAAATCAAATCCTAAGAGATAAGATTTAAAATCTGCAACAGTGATGCGCGCTTGGGCGCACGAATCGTGCGCCTGGGCGCATCTATTGTACTGCACCAGATTGAGAATTTGACCCCTGTTTGAATGGCTGACCCCATGGACACGCTTGAGCGCGCCTTGACTTGCTCTTGAGCGTGAAAGTACCTGTGAGAATTAGCTCTTTGCACCCCATTTGGTGGCCATTTGACCCATATGCGCCTGGGCGCACTATTCTTGCGCTTGGGCGCACGAGACTGAAAATCACCATTTTGTCCTCCTTTGCTCCAATTTCATGGTTCCAATACTTCTTTCCTATTCCTCTGTCCAAATTCACCAATTTATGCTTCAAAACCTGAAATAAAGGCCAAAAATTTACAAAATCCTTAAGGATCTCATTCCTCATCATTAGTAGACAAAAACTCAATCTTTTTCCTAAAATCACTTGAGAAACAAGCCAAAATCACTAAGAAAGAGGGTTAATTAACATCTAAAAACATTATATATTGAACTCAAATCACTCCCCCAAACTTAGCATTTTGCATGTCCCAGGCAAAAGTAAAATAAAAATTCACAACTCAAGACCACTTCCTTTATCAAGATGTATCAATCCAATCAAGAAACTCGGCTCACTCTCTTCAAAAACTTTTCTTCACAAGCCAATAATCCGATCTAAAACTGGTTAGAGGGGCAATCTCCAAGAGAACAATATGACTAGCAAACAACTCACAATTCACAAATTCCTCTCATGTGTATGAAGGTTTAAAATTTTGCACTCAAGTTCTAACAATTAACATTGTGCTACCATAAGCTTGACCATAGACCTAAATCTCCACTGAATTTAGTGAAAACATGCATAAATCAAAAGGTCTTAATTTTGGTTGTAATGGGGCCACGACTAAAAGATCAAGGTGGAATAAAGAAGGAAGGGATACACAAAGGGCTTAATCAATGCAATCATAAAAATTTCCCTTTAAAATTCACGAATGGAGCAATTAGATGCAACAATTGATCACATATCCACTTTAATTCAAATATCCTTTCTTTTCCTTTTTCATTCATTCATTCTACTCTCTTCTTTTTTTTTATTTTTTTTAATGGAAGAGAAGTAGAACTCATGTCATTCATTTTTTTCCACACTTTCGCTTTAGCATTTTTTCACACATTTCTCTGAATTGCTCCATCACAAATTTCAAAGGTAGTTCACAATAATAATTCAATTTATGCAGGGTACCAAAGCAAATCATTAAATCTCAAAGGCTCAAAGTGGGCAACTAAGGGAACATTATTCCTCAAAAATTGTTGAAGGCCACAAACAACACATCCTAAGTGCCTTTATCATGTTCATGCATGTAATCAAATATCAATCTTGAAATGGTCACAGGTCAAGTTCTAGAACACATAGTCAAAATGAACACACTCATGAAAGAAATAGGGGTTTAAAATTCAGTTATCAATTATCAATTATCAATTATCAATCACTACCCCTTTTTTTGTGTATAAGCCCAAAATCTCACAGGTAAGGACAGTTTTCTAATCACATATTCTCAAAGAGTTTGCCCAAATAACCAATTTTTAAAAGAGTTACACATTCAATCCAAGCAGTTTATTTTAGAGAAGTGAGCTTCGTTCCTAAACCAGACATCTAAATTTATCAAAAGAAAGAAAATCCTAAGCCTATAATAATTACCTACTTGTACCATGACACAACTAACACAAAGCTAGGGGAAATCATCAAGTCATGAAATTTTTTTATTTTGTTGGACTCCCCCAAACATAGAAGTTAGCTTGTCCTCAAGCGACACACTAAATATAAACTACAAAAGAAAAATAAGAATAAAAGAAAGATGGTGAACTTCCCTCAATATTCAAATTAGTCCCTGTAAAACACCTGAAAAGTGTCACACTCTCTTTCCCTGATAATAAAATAGAAGTTGTATTCTATGCATATGGACTTGATTATAATGGAGAATTTGGTGAAAATAATGAATATCTTTAGCTCCGAAATATGTACAATAAAGCTAACTATGTTATATCATAAGTTGGGTTTTCATTTAAAAATACTAAAATTTCCCAACTTAGCATTAAAATCTTTGCCTTCAAGTAAATGGCATAATAATCAGAGTAAGCGGAATAAAATAGTGACCTTGATTTGATAATCCACAAACTATATCATATATATATATATATATATATATATATAAATATATACATATCCATACCATGAAAGTAACATGAAGGTACCAAAGTACACCAAGGTCAAAGTCAAGGTAGAAGAAGTTCATAAAATACAAGTCCATGATAAAATACTAAAAGTAAAGACCGCCTCACTGAGATCTCTCAAAAATATATACAATATATAAAGTAAAATATGAAATCCCAGCAGTGGTCTGATGATTCTCCTCCATAGCATAATCCTCCTCCAGTAGATCTCCAGCAACGGCTCCACACGTCCCACATCCTAACCATCTATACTATGCATGGCCTGGTGGACTCCCAACTCTCCACTGACTCCCAGTGGAGTGCTCAACTGGCTCTCCCTCACTCTCTGCCTCCTCAGGGTCCTCCTCCACCTCGTCCGACTGAGTCGGTGCCCTATCACTAGGCACGGGGTCAGCTGAAGGAGTCCCATGTACTGGACTCATCGGACTAGGAGTAGGAGTCACCTCTCTAATCACTCGTGAAGTAGAGGGATGGGAACGGGTAGCTTCTCGAAAACGAAAGGAGTGAAAACGTCGAGCTGGTCGAGCTGGGGGTGGTCCATGATAAGTATAAAAAAGGGGGCACATGCAAGGTATAGATAATGGGGATGCGAAACCTACAAGGACGGACACGAGCCAAAGGATTAGGGTGATAGAGGGTCACCTCTACCTCCCCCTCATAAGTGGCTTTGTGGTCCTCGTAGTACCACACTCCGTCAGGGAGTGGGCGCAACTCGATGCAAGCTAGATAGCGAGCCATCACCTACATTGGGCAAAAGGGGTAAGCAATACAATTCACATAATCGAATAAGAATAAATAAGCATGTAGCATTCACAAGTACCAAATAAACCAGTACATCAACATATGAGCAAGCCTTTTCCATTATGAATAATCTCATTTATCTCAAATGATGCATGCTCCCAATCTCTTAAATTCCTAAAAGTTTTCCCAAATCCATTAGTTATTGAACGTTCATCCAATCAATTTGTATACATGTCCACCATGTATTATGGAACTGCTCGGAATAGCGTGCACTTTATGTCACCAAGACGTCCCAGCATCCCACAATGCTGCCCATATTACCAAAATGTGTCTTCGAGCCAGTTACCGCCAAATTGATGGTCCCAATATATTTAATTACCCTTTTTCCATGTATGAATGCACATATGATTTTCATTTAAGATTATTCATTAATCTTGTTATGTGCAATATGCATTATGTTCACTCATGTAATAACAATGTGATTCTAACACAATATGTATCTTCCTTGGAACATGGCCCATTCTTGGAAATTTATCCTTAACTTACTTGAAAATTTGACTTAATTGAAAGTGGTATTGTGCAAGCATCTTGACTATTAAGACTCGAGTAAATTTTTAAAAGACTCGAGTTGATTTTTGACTCTGTTCATAAATACTCGAGTAGTTCTTAATAATACTCGAGTTGTTCTTGTTTTTCTAAAAAGTTCCATTCTCAGGTCCTTGTAAAATACTCGAGTCGTTCATGAAATACTCGAGTCTCCTTCAACCCAGAAAACTCGAGTAGATAATGCAAGACTCGAGTTGTTCGTCAAAATCGTTCATTCTCAGCACCAGTCAATACTTGAGCCATTAGCCAGGGACTCGAGCGGTGGTGCCACCAGGCACACTGGTGCGTCTAAAAGACTCGAGTCTCGAGTTAAATACTCGAGTATTGACAGTCAGATAACACTGAAAACTTGAGTTTAGCATACCATTTTCAATTCCAATCAAATCCAATCCAAACCAATGCTCAACAGAGCTCACAATATGTAAGTTAAACATGTTCCAACACAAAAATTACATTGTATTACAGTGAATCATAACTGAGCATCAATTATGCATAAAAACCATTTTTCCAACAACTCCACATATCAAAATCAATTCTAAATACATTTAACATGAAAATGACATTGGTACAGCTTGCATGCAACATAACACACTTGAACAAACCATCAATTGAACCCAGAAAGGCCTCCAAGCCTTAAACCTATTCACACTATGCCCTTAGAGTCTTTTGGAGACTCTACACCTATATTCAAGTAATTTAAACTTATTCTAGTGAATCAATAGCTTCACCCTTACCTTTAGGCCGTGAATTAACACAAGGATTGCAGAGAAATTGACTGGAGTGCTCTATCCCACAAAACCCTTTGCATGTAGTCACATTTGAGCAGGGTACCAAAACCAGAGGATTTGACATGCAAAATCAGTTTAATAATTGGGGAATTTGGTTAGAAACTATTCTCTGCAATAAGGACTAGAGGTAGAAAGGAATTTGTGGATTGGAGGGCTCATAAACCTACCAAAATCCGAGCTCCAAATAAGCTCCAGACCTCAGTTTTCTGAACTTGATAGCAAAGGACACCTCACTTTCGAGCTTCGATTCTCCCTCCTCGAGCAACCACAACTCTCAAATCTTATGTCTTTGTAAAGAACGTGATGTGAGCTTTACAATGGTGTGTATTACTCAATTCAACTCTCAGAATCGGAGGAGAACGTGGAGGACGAAATTGGAAACCCTAACCTCAATTTCATGGACCAATTCGACCAAAATGGTCGATTTTCATCACCCACCATGCTTATATTGCATGAATCAACACCCATGCAGGGCGACACGAAGTCCACTATCGAGCTCAAGGGTGATTTCGTGTCAACGATTTAAAATCGTTGAGTGTTGACTCATCAAACGCACTAACGAGTTAAACACTGGCTAAAATACTCGAGTGTTCTTCCCAGGTACTCGAGTCTTTTTGGTCAAATTTGAAAAATAAATATTTTAATTCCTTTCCCTCCAAAACCTTTCTAATATTACTTCTAGGTCCCAAATCAGGGACTATTATGCAACAACATATTTTTTACATTTTATATCTCTTAAAAATATTTTCCTCCTATCATGGGCACACATACGAATACATAATTAAACAAAATTAATTATGAATATATAATTATCAATAAAGGAAAATAATTTTGAAATAACCTTTCATAATTAAAATTTTCATTACATCAAGGAATGAAAATTTGGGGTGTTACATAAAGCACAAGGGAGAAAACTCCCCCAAACTTGTTCACCTACATACAATTAATCTCAAGGTGCAAAAGGCACCGCACAAAGCACAGGCCGGTAAAGTTTCATAATGATGACTAGAATATGAGAGAAATTAAACCATAACAAAAGCGAAATATTTTTTGGTGGTATAGGTCCATAAGTACGCAACAGAAGTACAGGGTCACAAATCAAGTCTAAACAAAATATTCATCCACAAATCACGACCCGACATAACTAACTACATCCCAGCACCACCACCCGGCATATCCTCAAAAGAAGAGGAATTGTAAAGCATCTGCAACTCCTCATCAGTGTAAGGGGGAAGGTGAAAAGGAATAGCCAACTGCTCCCCCATAGCACGCTAGTGCGCATCCCGCTCCTAGTTCCTGCACTACTCCATCTGAAAATACTCTGTTTGCCTGCTTTGACGGCGCAACAGCTGCGCCATCATGCGAGACATATCATCCATCACTCCTGCCTAGGGTGCATTAGGAGCAGGTGGAGCAGCATGTGCATCCAGTGGAATCTCAGGATCAACTGCTGGCCCTTGGCCTAGCTCTGCACGAGCTATCTTCTCATACTTCTCCAATGTCTTGCGGTTCATCTGAGTCGTGCCCTTAAGATCCCGCAAATCATCCGCAAAGTAGACACTTGCAGACTCACATATCTTGGTAATCAACCAAGGGAGACCAAATGTACCCAGCTTTGTTTCCCGGGCTAAGTGAAAGATGTACTCCAACATCAACCATGCAGCATCCACTTCCATGTCATCATGAATACCATATACAATATGGAGGATAGATGACTTGCACTCATACTCATGGGATTGTGGGTAAATGTTGTGCATGACAAAATTAAATGGGCCCAGAATCTCGCCCAAGGCTTCAAATGCTTAGCAAAGACATGCTTCACTGAATTGTTTGCCCCTTAGTTCCAATCTTTTCCTGGAAGAAACAGGGCATTTTTCATTTCTTCAAAATCATTTTGGTTGATAGTGGAACTACGGTAGTCCACAATAAAATCAGTTTCGACCGAGTAGTCTGGAAGCCCTAAGACTCTAGCTGTAACACCCCAATTTGGAACTTAGAATTTTAACTAAAAATTTGAGCCATTTTTTTTATAACATTTACCAAAATCCGTTCATTTTTACAAAAAGGTTTTCATAATACTATTTGAGTTACTTTGTTTTCAAAATATTTGCAACATAAAATTCTTTTTTTTAAAAGAGATGTTACCAACACATTTCCAAAATCTTATTTTCTTAACGCCATATTTATTCGATGGTTGACTTGTGGAAACATTTAATTACTTTTTTGAACTTGATACGTAACCAAAGAACTTCTGTTATTTCTTTAAAAATAATCCTTTATTACAACAGGAGTTACATCGGGATAGAGTAATCATGTCTTAATCACCTTAAGATAGGGTACAAAACAAAGACTACTATACTATCCTAGATTACTAGTCTTCATTGCTATCCTCCGCCACAAGTGTCTGAGAGATTCCTCGGTTACCGCTTCTGCTTCCTCCTCCTATGGGCACCATCTCACGATCCTCTTGCAACTTGAGCAACCACTACTCGAACTTCTACTTGATCTGTCATCTGTGAACATTGTTCCCCAATGTCCACAGGAAAAGGAAATTGAGAGAGTAAGCACTTCCAAACGATATTATCGTCGACGGCGTGGGCTTACCATAGGGGAATATTAAGACCATACAATATATACATCATTATTACCATTACCTTATAATAACTTCAGTTAATTTCCATAAATCCTTTCCCAAAAAGGTACGCCTCTTAAAAACCATAACTGTTATATTTAATTATCTTTAGGTTCTAAGTTTCAACGTCACGACCATCTGTAAATCAAAAAAGGGGATACCATTACCAAGGTTCAAGGGATGGATAGCACACACGTTACATCTCCTCCATCAGTCCAACCATATCCTAGTTCGGAAAGCAGATGGGACGCACAGGAACCCTAACCACGCTGGCATCGAAGTCGCAAAAAAACAGGCTGAAACCAACTTCCTTGCGGTCAGCAAAATTACAAATTCATTTTCCAAAAAGGAGTCCAAAATAAGCAGTGCTTCTAGCCTCGTTCGGGTTCCCTCTCACCATCTATGATTTGCTCAAGGGGGCGACAACACTCTCTCTAGTGGCGCATGCAGTCCTTGCCACGACACTAACTTTGGTCATTGTAGCATTCGTCCCGCCTAGAGAAGCGCTCAAGGCTTCTTGACGTTCACCGTCCTTTCCCTCCCCTATTACAATCACCACTTGAAGAGACTCCAACCTCCAAGCATACGGTATCTTTCCTCTCCATTACTTCACTCTCAACGCAAGGTTTGGAAAAGGGGTTCCTAAGTCTTTTAAGTCATCGAAGGGTTTTACTAAGTTGAATATTGCTAATTGTGGTCGACCCATTCTAAGCCACACTTCTAATGGGTCTCGACCTCTATTATTAATAGGCGCTTCCAAATCACAACGAATTTCAAACCGAGCTCACAACCACGGTGTAACACCCCAAAATTTTAATCCCTGATTAATGAAATATTAATTATAAAGTTTATTATAATTAATTATTTCTATTATTAATCTTTGATTAAAATATGTGGTTATGTTATTAGTGAATGCATGAATTTATTTTTGGTAAGTATATTTAGGCACAAAATAAACATTTTGCATATTAGTCCCTGAGTTGGGACCTAGAGGTAATTATAGGAAAGGTTTTGGAGGGAAAATAAATAAAATTATTATTTTTCAAAAACTGAGCAAAATACTCGAGTATTATCTTGAATACTCGAGTATTCTGGTCAGAGTTGCACGGGTTAGTGCGTTTGGTGAGTCACCACCACCGATTCCCTCTCCTTGCCACGAATACTCCATCCTCAACACTTCAACGCAGTCGTGTCGACATGCATGAGCTCGATTGAGGTCTATAAAAGCCAATCAACACCGAATTGTTGAAGCATTTGGTCAAAATCGGATTAGTTGATCAAGCTAGGGTTCTTGATTTGTTTCCTTCGATTCTCCCTCTGTGCTTGAAGTTAAGATACAAACTATACACCAATACAAAGCTCACATCACGAGCTTTGTATAGACATAAAATTGTGAGCTGAGTGTGAGTGTGTGGGAAGAATTGGAGCCTGGAAGTGGAGTTTGTTGCTGTCCAACCTTTTCCTGGAGCTCACTTCGAATTCGATTTTTGGTAAGCTCACGAGTCCTTTGAGTCTCAAATCGGTTTCCATAGCTAGTAGGTGTTGCATAGAGTTTAGAAATTCTAATTTCCCCAATTTCTATCTCTGTTTCATATGTCAACCAATTCTATTTTGGACTTCCACTCAAAACTGTTCTGCATGTGATGCTTGAAGTTGTTCTTGAGGAAACCGCAATTGGTGGTTGAAACAACTAAGGAACCCTAGAAGAACACCTAGAAGGGGGGGTTGAATAGGTGTTTAAGAAACCTTGAAAGATTTTCGAACGAAACAAATCGAAACAATCAAAACAAATGATTTTTTCAAAATCTACAGGACTTAATCGATTAGACTGATCCTTAATCGATTAAGACCAGAAAGTTTACTTTCACTTAATCGATTAGATCTATCAGAAAACAAAAAAAATCACTTTTTCAAACGCATACGAAAATCAATCAATCAACACGTAAGATCTGAGATTCAGCGGAAACAATTAACACCTATATTCTTATTGATTACCTATGTTATGAAAATGATTTTCCCCAAATCAATTTGCTCAATTAAAGATTCAATTCAATCAATTATGAAAATCAATCTTTCTCTAGGTTTTCAACCAAGAACACAATGAATTGACTTGAATGTAAAGAGTAAGGGTTTAGAGATACGACACAGTGATTTATCCTGGTTCACTTTCATCCACTTGAAAGCTACATCTAGTCCCCTCTTCAACCAAGAGAGATTCTTCACTATGAGGAATTAGAGTTCTCAAATTACAAGTAAATGCCTCTCAAGACTCCCTTCTTGATAGCCTACAAAGGATACTCCACACCCTTGCCTTGTAATCCTATTGATCTTCTCTCTAATCTAACCTCTACCCCTTGTTGATAATCCACACAACAAGTCTTCACTTGCTTGATGATAATCCACACACCAAGGCTTCACTTTGCTTGATTCACAACCAAGACTTCTTCTTCTTCAATGAGAAATTTGCTTGATGATAATCGACACACCAAGTCTTCTTGTTTGTTGTAGATGGCTTGCCTCTTGCAAAGATTACAACACAATTTAAAACACAATGACACTCCTATGAATCTCTTCCAATAGCTATGACAAAATCAACATGAGAGATTCTAGAGTTCTTGATCAAAGAATATGAAAATAGAAAAGCTTTTGATCTTTGAAATTGAGAGAGAATAGAGTGGCTTGATTTCTTGTAAAATGAATATCAAAATGATGGTTAATGATCACAAAGGTTAGGAAAAGGTTTGTATGGAATACCCAAAAGTTGTATGCACTAAAAACTGATTTGGAGAAGTGAAAATCGTATTAGACTTTGGCTTAATCGATTAGTAATCGATTAGAATTGATCTTAATCGATTAGACCATACTGCAACTTGTTAGAAACTTGTTTTCTCAAAACTAAACCTTTCCTTTAAAACCTTTAAGCCACCTATTGATTTTAGATAAAGTGAAAACTCAAATTATGATATAATCATGCAATCAAAAGAGATTCACTACCCTTTAAATACTCTACCCAAACTCATAAACTAAAAGACTTGAGAGGCTAAAGATATTACAATAAAGCATAAACTAAACCAACTAAGTCTTCATGAGTTTGTTCTCTCTTCTTCCTTTGATGTTTGTTGTTGCTTGTTGAGCTTGAAACTTGATCAACACCTTAGTAGCTTGTTCAAAACCTTTTGTCATTATCAAAACGTTCGCAATGGAACTTACAATCTCCCCCTTTTTGAAAATGACAAACATGTTTTGAAGTTGTTTGAAGTTCTTTGAAGTTGTTGATACTTGAACCATTTGATCACTTGGTGAGAAACTTGCTCCCCCTTAATCAATGCAATTTACATTTGAAATCCAATTGATAGAAGCTTGATTCTCCCCCTATCTTCAACAACTTTGCTCAACCTATACAAAAACAACAAAAACAACCATTCTCCCAAAACAAACTATTTCTCCCCCTTTGGCATTATCAAAAAAATAATATATACCAATTGAAATATAAAATGCTTAGCCAAAATAAGAGAAATCACCAATCATTCCTTTTCAACATTGATACCAATTGAAAGATAAGAACCAAAAATAATCAAGGATACCAATTGAAAAGCTAATTGTCACAAATTGACAAACTATCACAAAAGCATGATAATCATCTAATGATCACTCAATGATACCAATTGAACTTTAGAAAAGTAATACTAATTGAGAACAATCAATTATACCAATTGAGAAGACTATAATTGATACCAAATAAGAATATTCAACAATATCACTTGTACCAATGTTTACCACTTTGTAGGTCATTCACTTGAGATGCAAATGTAATACCAATTGAAGATGCAAATGTATGAATAACACTTGTAAGCCCTTTGCTCTTCAATCATACCTACAAAACAATCATGCTTTACTTTTTGGTATCCAAATGGTTTTGGATCCATTTTTTCTAGTTAAGGGAATCTCACCCTTCTTAACCCAAACAAACTTTCCTTTAGGTATACCATGCACTTTAATATAACACACATTTGAAGTATGTCCATGAGTACCACAATAGAAACATGTTGGTGCATTTGAGAAATTAACTTTAGAAAAATCAACAACATTTCTATGAGAATTACTCTTAGCATTAGTATAACCCAAACCAAACTTGTTTGAATTTTCTCTTTGAAAATTTAACAATGTGCGCAATTTAATATCACCACTTGTGAAACTTGCAAGCTTATTTTTCAAAATAGCATTTTCATCTTTAAGCAACTTGCAATTCTCACAATCAACCACAATATTCAATCTACTAGCACAATCACAAGAAGAACTAGCATATATAAGATCAAGAGTTTCATTTTCAAGATTAAGCTCATCAACTTGTTTTTGAAGTTCTAAAATCTCTTTTTGATGTTTCAAAATGAGCTTCTTTCTTTCAATGTTTTTCAAAACTAGTTTTTCAAGTTGTTCATGCATTTCTTCATAAGCATTATATAACAATTCATATTTAGAAGAAATTTCGGATTTAGTATCACTTACATCGCTATCCTCGCTTTGTTCACTTGATTCATCATTTGAACTTTCCTCTTCATTGACTTGAACAAGCAAGTTGAGATTAGCAACTTCTTCATCATCCGACGAACTACTTGATGTGCTTTTCTTCTCTTCTACATCACTATCCCAAACTATATATGCCCTTTTGTGTTTTGAATTTTTCTTGTCTTTCTCCTTCTTCTTGAGATACCTAGAGCATGAGTACTTGAGATGACCGGGTTTTCCACATTCATGGCAAACTACACCTTCTTTTGATGTCTTGGTCTTGTAGTGTGGGGAATCCTTCTCTTTACCTTTGTCTTTGTTCAACCTTCCTTTTCTCCTTAGAAACTTGTCAAACTTCCTTAGTAAAAGTTTCATTTCTTTTTCATCAACATCCGAATCGGAATCTTCACTATCATCATCATCGGAACTCTCTTTCTTTTTGAATGATCTATTGACTTTAAGAGCAAGTTGTTGGAAACCAACAAGCGGGCTAAGCAAATACTAGAGGGGGGGTGAATAGTTTTTTGAAGCACTAATACCAAATATTTCGATTGGTAATTGAAGAATGGAGCTAAGACTGAATTTTCTGGAATCAGACACAAAAGACTCGAGTCTTTTGTGAAATACTCGAGTTTTTCAGTGATGAACAACTCGATTCTTTTCTTAAATACTCGAGTTTTTCCTATCAGATAGCAGAAAAACCAGAAACGAAAATTCAGCAATTTTAACTCAAATCAATTCAATATTAAACAGGAACTTATCCAACAGAATAGCAAGCAATCTAAATAACTTTTAAACACAAAGATTCCTTGAACTTGCTACCTAATTGTATAAATCCTAATTGATTGAAATGACTTAAGTCTATTGAGCTAGAAAGTAGATTAAAAGCAATAAACCAACACTCAAGCAATTATATCCTGGTTCACTCCAACAATGAGCTACATCCAGTCCTCCTAATCACTTAGGAGTTTCTACTAATAATCAAATTGTTAGAAATTACAAAGGATTGCTTGAGAATGGCCTCACTCAACCTAAACCTTCAAGAGTGTACCAAACTCTTGATTTCTACCCCAATTTGATTCCGGTGATTGAAGAACTCTTCACAAAGCTTCCTTGAACTCCCTTCAAGAAACTCCACCGGGCTAGGAACCTCCTAGTCTTGTGCTTGAGAACCTCTCAAGACTTCCAACACCCTAAGCCACTTAGGGTTTGCTTGGGAACAATCCAAGACTTTGAATAATCAAGCTTTTTGTATGTGTATTACTAATCTCACAATGGATTAGCACAAATAAGCACAGCTCAATGTAAGAATTGAGGCCTAAAACTCAACTTGGAATAAAATGACAATATGAGTGAGAAGTTGAGCTTTTTGGGAATTAACACTTGAGAAAAGGAAATTATGAAAGCTTGTGATCAATAATGTGTTGTTCTCTTGTTTGTTCTTGCACAAATTCAAAGAGCAATTTTACAATAAGGTTCAGAATACTCTCTTGGGGTTGGATGAGACTCAAATGCCCTCAATTGGGTTTTTGAGTCTCTCCAACGTTCATTTTTGCTGACTGGACAAAAATACTCGAGTCTTTTGGTAAATACTCGAGTCTTTTTGGTCGGTCACGAGTGAATTGGTGCACGAACCAGACTAACGGTCATATTTGCTGACCTGGCACAAATACTCGAGTTTTTCTATAAATACTCGAGTATATACTCGAGTCTTTATCAAAATACTCGAGTATTTTGATCAAATATGGGAAAAATTATTTTTCAATTTTATTTTTCCTCTCATGTATTAATTTTTGGTCAATCTCAACTTAATAAACATATAAAAATTTATTCCTAGAAGAGACTAACTATTTCTACCCACTCTCAACCACTCTCAACATAAATTAGAAATTTACAATTAATATTTGATTGAGAATGATGGGGCACTTGTCTTCTTTTCTTGACTTCTTGTTGATGTTGATGTTGCAATATCTTCAAGGCATGATTTGTTAATTATTTTGTCATCATCAAAACATAATCCACATAATTAGGAGCATTGAATTCACACAAGTCCCTTTCTTCCTTTGTTCTTATCCGACTCTTCATTGATACTTAAACGTCCAAGCTCCATTTCATGTTCTTGAAGCTTTCCGAAAAGTGTTGCTAGATCCATAGCATCCAAATTCTTAGATTCAACAATAGCCGTTACTTTTGGTTGCCAATTCCTGTCTAAACATCTCAACACTTTGTTAGAAAGTTCACCTTGTAAGAAAGTCTTACCAAGAGCAAGCAAATGGTTAATAATGTGAGTAAAACGCTTTTGCATATCATTAATAGATTCATTTGGAAGCATTTGAAACAATTCATAATCACGCATTAAAGCATTCAATCTAGCTCTCCTAACCTCACTAGTTCCTTCATGAGTCACTTGTAAAGTGTCCCACATTTCCTTACCACTAGTACATTGGGAAACTCTAAAGAACTCATCATAAGATAAAGCGGAGGTAATGATATTCTTTGCTTTATAATCATATTGAACTTTTTTTCTATCATCATCCTTCCACTTATCCTCGGGGATTAAATGTACTACGCCTTCAACTAAACTAGAGGGGATATGAGGACCTTTTTCAACTACTTTCCAAATTTCACTATCTATGGCTTGGATAAATATTTTCATTCTAACTTTCCAATAAGCGTATCCCTCACCATTAAAGAGTGGAGGACGACTTATCGAAGCACCTTCACCACCAAAGGGATTCATGGAACCCATTGCGATTTTCTTAAAGGGTCTTTACGAAAAAGCTCTTATGCTCGTGTCTTTCGACCGAGCTCTGATACCAATTGAGGAAACCGCAATTGGTGGTTGAAACAACTAAGGAACCCTAGAAGAACACCTAGAAGGGGTGGTTGAATAGGTGTTTAAGAAACCTTGAAAGATTTTCGAACGAAACAAATCGAAACAATCAAAACAAATGATTTTTGCAAAATCTACAGGACTTAATCGATTAGACTGATCCTTAATCGATTAAGACCAGAAAGTTTACTTTCACTTAATCGATTAGATCTATCAGAAAACAAAAAAATCACTTTTTCAAATGCATACGAAAA
Organism: Crotalaria pallida; assembly: GCA_037953625.1. Taxonomy (NCBI): domain Eukaryota; kingdom Viridiplantae; phylum Streptophyta; class Magnoliopsida; order Fabales; family Fabaceae; genus Crotalaria; species Crotalaria pallida. Next base: position 36,854,677 of record CM075652.1, on the reverse strand, counting down.
TCAATCAATCAACACGTAAGATCTGAGATTCAGCGGAAACAATTAACACCTATATTCTTATTGATTACCTAGGTTATGAAAATGATTTTCCCCAAATCAATTTGCTCAATTAAAGATTCAATTCAATCAATTATGAAAATCAATCTTTCTCTAGGTTTTCAACCAAGAACACAATGAATTGACTTGAATGTAAAGAGTAAGGGTTTAGAGATACGACACAGTGATTTATCCTGGTTCACTTTCATCCACTTGAAAGCTACATCTAGTCCCCTCTTCAACCAAGAGAGATTCTTCACTATGAGGAATAAGAGTTCTCAAATTACAAGTAAATGCCTCTCAAGACTCCCTTCTTGATAGCCTACAAAGGATACTCCACACCCTTGCCTTGTAATCCTATTGATCTTCTCTCTAATCTAACCTCTACCCCTTGTTGATAATCCCCACAACAAGTCTTCACTTGCTTGATGATAATCCACACACCAAGGCTTCACTTTGCTTGATTCACAACCAAGACTTCTTCTTCTTCAATGAGAAATTTGCTTGATGATAATCGACACACCAAGTCTTCTTGTTTGTTGTAGATGGCTTGCCTCTTGCAAAGATTAAAACACAATTTAAAACAGAATGACACTCCTATGAATCTCTTCCAATAGCTATGACAAAATCAACATGAGAGATTTAGAGTTCTTGATCAAAGAATATGAAAATAGAAAAGCTTTTGATCTTTGAAATTGAGAGAGAATAGAGTGGCTTGATTTCTTGTAAAATGAATATCAAAATGATGGTTAATGATCACAAAGGTTAGGAAAAGGTTTATATGGAATACCCAAAAGTTGTATGCACTAAAAACTGATTTTGAGAAGTGAAAATCGTATTTTTAAAAATCAGTTCAGCAGTGTTTAATCGATTAGACTTTGGCTTAATCGATTAGAATTGATCTTAATCGATTAGACCATACTTCAACTTGTTAGAAACTTGTTTTCTCAAAACTAAACCTTTCCTTTAAAACCTTTAAGCCACCTATTGATTTTAGATAAAGTGAAAACTCAAATTATGATATAATCATGCAATCAAAAGAGATTCACTACCCTCTAAATACTCTACCCAAACTCATAAACTAAAAGACTTGAGAGGCTAAAGATATTACAATAAAGCATAAACTAAACCAACTAAGTCTTCATGAGTTTGTTCTCTCTTCTTCCTTTGATGTTTGTTGTTGCTTGTTGAGCTTGAAACTTGATCAACACCTTAGTAGCTTGTTCAAAACCTTTTGTCATTATCAAAACATTCGCAATGGAACTTACAGTTCTGGGTGCTGTGGAGCTTTTTCTTTCAAATCCCTTGTTGAGTCACGTCTGAGAGGTAAAGGGGAAATCTTTTTATGCACTAGATAGAGTTTAAATTGCATGATTTTCATTAGAGAGCCACCAAGAGGCTCTAAGGGCTTAGATTGAATAAGAACTTTGGTTTGGAGACCAACTCATGCTCTATGGTTGTTTTGAGCAAGTTTCATTTGATGCATGCAAGCTGTATTGAGCTTTATTTCAAAAGTTTATTGAGTATTTTTCAATTTGATATGTTAAGTTGTGAAATTGTATGTTTTATGCATAAACTCTTGATTCTCTGACAAATCTGTTATTTGATGTGTTTTAAGTGTTTGGACATGTTCATTATGTGTTATATGAACTCTGTTGATCCTTGGATTGGACTAGAAATGGCTAGAATTGAAAATGGTATGTTAAAACCAAGTTTCCAGTCTGTTCTGCAAGAAAAGACTCGAGTACTTGGCTTGATACTCGAATAAATTTTTGGTAAAACAGTGTATTTTGTGTTAGAACACTCGAGTACCAGGCTCAGAACTCGAGTATCAACTGATGCATGGGGACATTTTAAGGTGAATCACTCGAGTAAGGCAGGAGTCATTCGAGTGTTCTGGAATTGATGAAGAACACTCAAGTACTCATGAATTACTCGAGTATTTTGATGAATCTGAAACCGAAATCCTCAGAAAGGCATGAACCACTCGAGTAACTAAGAACTACTCGAGTAATCTGGAAATAATTGAAGAACACTCGAGTATTCTTAAGAACACTCGAGTAGTTTACCCAGAATATTAAAAATACCATTTTTAAGTCTGAACCATTGACTAATACTTAAATGACAATAATCCAAGTGATCCCAGACATAAAGGAAATTGATTGATATGGTAAATTTTCGTTTGGATGACGAGACGTTGCTCGGGTGGCACGTCGGGTATTATTAAAAGAAAAACACCAATCAATTCCTTTAAGTGAAAGGTAATGTATTCATTCTGGAGTTTGGATGATAGATCGTTTATCATGTTCTGGTAACATGAGGAGGGCCTCTGGGAGTGCCAATTGATGGCTCGCTTGATGACACGTTATGGTTGACGACGTGGTCGGCTTAGTGAGATGTCGATATGGTTAACCGTTTGGATGACGGGACGTGCTCGGGTGGCATGGATTCCAAGCTTGTCGTGTACATTCTTGGTGAATGTACGAATGTTGTACACCTAGGAGTACAACGCACTGTTGAGTGCTGGACGGAGTAAAGGATGGACGTCAGAGAGTGTTATAGAATGATGGAGATAGGCTTGAGAGCTAAGTTCATACATCATGCCACTCATTTAATCTAAAATTGATAAATGAAATAAGTATGAGCATCTTACTTGCATCCTATATCTGCTAAATGTTAAGTGTGGTTGTTGTTTATTGTTGCATGTATATACCCTCACATTGTACATATATTTATGCTCTATTGATTATGTGTATAGAATTGATTACCCCTATGCCCTTGTAGGTGATGTCACGTTACATCGCTTGCATCGAGATCCGGCCACTTCCTAGTGGCACATGGATCTATGAGGACCATCGCGCTGTGTTCGAGGGAGAGGTAGAGGTTACCTTCTACCACCCGAACCCGCTGATTCGATTTCTTCCTCGTAGGTTTAGGATTCCCATCATATACACTATGCACGTACCCCCTTTTTACACATATCATGGACCACCTCCCACACGACCAGCTCGCTCTTATCACAGCTTTCCTTTTCGAACTACCCGCTCACACCCTTTTTCTTCGAGAGTCTTCCGCGAGGAGACTCCCCCTTCTGATCCGAGGAGCCCAGTTAGGGTCACACCTTCTCCTGACTCGGTACCCAGTGGTAGGGTACCTACTCCATCGGATGAGATCGAGGAGGACCCCGTGGAGGACGAGAGCGGAGGCGAGCCAATCGTTCATTCTACCGGGAGTCAGTGGAGGGACGATGATCCCTATGTATGTGCGTATGGTACATGATGAGGATCAGGGGAACCGATGTGGGGATGCTGTGGAGGAGATACTACTGCTGCTGCTATTGATGATGATGTATAGTTCTGCTACCTGGAGACTGCTACTACTATCACTACTACTACTGCTGCTGCCAGATCTATGTGACCGCCTCTAGAGTTCCTATTTTGATATGTATATTTTGTAGATATGATTTTGAGAGCTCTAGGGCTATGGTTTTATATTGGTATAGATCTGTTATGGACTTGTCTTTGGATCTTGGAGATCTGATCTTGGAACTACGTACTCTATGACTTACTTTTATATATATATGCAAATTATGTTTATCTTAAAATTATGCATAGTTCCACTGTTTCCGCTTACTCTGATTTAATTTGATTTAAAGAATTCGGCTACGAGATTTGAAAATGGTATCAGTTCTGCGAAAGAAACAAATGGATAGTATCGCCTAATTTTACTATGAAAATATCTTTTCAAAAGTATCGATGCTATCGGAAGTTATGAAAAGATTTTATTAACTGCCGGATTCAATACAAAGTTGAGAACGATACAAGTTATTCTCTCCAAGAGTTCCATGTTTTGGTTTGTGCACTGTTGATGTTCCGACAAGTGTACCGGGTCAGCAACTAATATAGTCGGAAGACCAGTATCGTCCCACAGAGATTGTGTGTAGAATTCTATAATTCCTACCTTACTTTAATTATTAGTGTAACTTGCAAATTAACGCTGAAAATTAAATAGAGAATTATGAAGTGTAAACTAAAACTAAACTACTATTAGCTGAAGAAAAACAAATTAAGGATGAAAAAGAATGAGATGGGAAAAGCGTTAGGAATCCGGTTTCATTGTAGAATCTAGTTTACTAGCTATGAATCTCTGTTTTTCTCTTGAATCAACAACAATTTCAGATTTAACAATTACCAAATCTCTTCAACAATTGTGTTTCCCAATCAATTATTACCCTTAATCTCTTAAGTAGTTAACAATCAATTAGTCATTCATTAAGTTCGCTGAAATTTAATGTTATACAATCAACAAAAGTATCTCTACCTATGAACAATTGTAAAGCTTGATTGCTATGGTCATACCAAATCCCTAATCTATCAATTGAGGAATTAGGTTCCCAAAACACAAACGGTCCCTTATTCATGTTAAACAATAAAAACACAATCAAGCAATTGATTCAATTGAAAAACATCAATTCATAACGATTATAAACTAAACGATTCAAACAAATCCACCATCATCCTAACTGGGGTTTTAGTTACACATGATTAAGAATGAAAAGTAAGAGATAAGAGAAGAACCCATAGTCATAGACAACTCTTGAGCCTTCAATAATCTTCAATTTCCAAGGCGGATTCCTCCGGTTGTTGATCTCCAATCCTTTCTCTCATACATAAACTCTCTTTTTCAATGTAATCTCCCCTAAAAACTGCGGAACAACTACTGTCAAAACCTAATTTTAATGTTACAAAACTATTATGGACTGAATCCTCCAAGGAAATACTGACATGGGCCTTCTCTGCTGCACGCGCGCCCCAGGAAAATACTCGGTTTCATCAAGGAAAACATACCTGAGGCCCGGTGGTAACACCTTGAGCTCTGGTTTTTGCCGGGCTTCCTTTTCATTAACCTTGAGATCCTTGGACTCCTTGCCACCCTTGACCTCTTGCACCGCATCAAAGTGCTTCCTTATTTGCTGAGCCTCTGCATCTTCCTCCCCCTTAGTGACTAGTGCAGCTTCAACTGAATCTTCATAGCACATCTCATCCCATACTGAGTCAACAATGGACTCAATCATATCCAGCCGCAAGCACTGATCATCCCCCATTGGGTGCTTCATGGAATCATAAACATTAAAAGTGACCTTCTCATCTTGCACCCGAAGCATAAGCTCACCATTCTGCACATCAATCAATGCTCTCCCTGTTGCTAAGAAGGGCCTCCCCAAAAGAAGTGGGATATCCTGATCCTCATCCATGTCTAAGATCACAAAATCCGCAGGAAAGATGAACTTGTCCACCTTGACAAGCACATCTTCCACCTTCCCATAGGGTCGCTTTATGGAGCGATCTGCTAGCTAGAGTGTCATCATAGTGGGCTGAATTTCACCAATCCCTAGCCTCTTAAAGATGGATAGAGACATAAGGTTGATGCTGGCTCCCAAATCACATAAAGCACGGCCAATATCCATTCCCCCAATGTTGCAAGGGATAGTGAAGCACCCAGGATCCTTTAACTTCTGTGGCAATTTCTTATGCAGGGTGGCACTACACTCTTCTGTCAGCAGCACTGTCTCATTATCCCTCAGCTTCCTTTTGTTGGTGAGCAGTTCCTTCATAAATTTGGCATATCTAGGCATTTGCTCAAGAGCTTCAGCAAACGGGATGTTTATCTGAAGCTGCTTGAACACTTCCATAAAACGGGCAAACTGCTTCTGGTTCTCTTCTTTTTTCAAACGGTGAGGGAATGGTACTCGGGGCATATCTGGCTTACTCTTAGGCTTCTCTGGAGGTGTCTCTTGGTTTATGTCTTCTGAGTCAGATGGTTGCACTACATGATTCTCTGCTTCTGACTTCTGATTCTGAGGTTCTTCATTAATCACCCTGTCATCACTATTCCTCTGTGGCTCAGTATAGGATGTACCACTTCGGAGAGTGATGGCCTGGAAATTAGTCCCATCAGCAGATCTGTCTGAATGCAATGTCTCTAAAATCTTCTGAATCTGGCCCACTTTTTCTTCTAAACTACGAATATTTTCACCCTGGCTGGCAAAAGTGGCTTTAACTTCACCCATAAAAATTTCAGTCTGGTGGCACAATCTTTCAATTGCCCTCTCCCATGGCTGTGGCTGAGCTGGAGGGCTTGGTGGAGGAGTAGATAAAGGACTGTCAGAGCATGTCTGATACGAATCGGAGCTGCAAGTAGACAAGGCAAATGCAGTCACTGGTGTGTCTTTCCTTGGTAGACTTGGAATGATCCATTTTGCCATCAATCCAAGAAGCTGCTTCATCTCTGAGTGCTGTTCAATGACTGTTTGCGTTTCAGGAGGTGGCTCTGTTGGTTGGATAATATCTTTTTCTATCTCTTCCTGACTACTGCTGTTTGCCATTGCCTCTATGATCTCTCTGGCTTCTTCAATAGTTTTCTTCACAAGAGGCCCACCGGCTGCAATATCAATCATCTCTTTATCTGACTTCTTCAACCCATCATAGAATACTCTGAGTTGCAACCACTCTACCATGGCATGAGTCGGACACTTCTTAAGTAGCAAATGGAATCTCTCCCAAGCCTCGTATAATGTCTCAGTCTCTTGTTGAGTAAAGGAATTGATGTCCTTCCTCAACTTAGTTTGTGTGGTTTGTGGAAAATACTTGTCTAAGAATTTGCGGACAAGTATTTCCCATGAAGTCAAACTCCCTGGAGGCTGTTTAAGAATCCATGACCTTGCTTCTGCTTTTAAAGAGATCGGGAAGAGTCTCATGCGAATGGCTTCATCGGATGCACCATTAATTTTAAAGAGGTTCAACAGGCCCAGAAAATTTGCGATATGTTCTGTTGGATCCTCTTGAGGACTACCACCAAACTGCTCTCCCTTGATTAAATTGATGTATTCTGCTGGAATTTCAAATTGGGGTGCTTTGATAGGTGGATGCACAACACTTGATGCACAGGCATCCAAACTGATAGTGGCATAATCCTCATTGGTTTTCTTCTTTTGTGTCCCTTCTTCCACCAATTTAGCCATCCTTTTCTTCTCTTTTTGTGCCAACCTTCTTCTCTTCTTTGCAATGTAGTGAGGGGGAGTACTCGGTGTGACTGGTGTGCCAAGCGCAGGTTCACCTGGAGGAGTAGAACTCATAGCAAAAAGGTTAGTAGCACCAGTTATAGAAAAAAATAAAACTAAAATATAAAGACAAGTTGCACTAAGTAACTAAATAATAAGTACCAAGAATTATAAAGATCTAACTAAAATCCCCGGCAACGGCGCCAAAAACTTGTTGATGTTCCGGCAAGTGTACCGGGTCAGCAAGTAATATAGTCGGAAGACCAGTATCGTCCCACAGAGATTTTGTGTAGAATTCTATAATTCCTACCTTACTTTAATTATTAGTGCAACTTGAAAATTAACGCTGAAAATTAAATAGAGAATTATGAAGTGTAAACTAAAACTAAACTACTATTAGTTGAAGAAAAACAAATTAAGGATGAAAAAGAATGAGATGGGAAAAGCGTTAGGAATCCGGTTTCATTGTAGAATCTAGTTTACTAGCTATGAATCTCTGTTTTTCTCTTTAATCAACAACAATTTCAGATTTAACAATTACCAAATCTCTTCAACAATTGTGTTTCCCAATCAATTATTACCCTTAATCTCTTAAGTAGTTAACAATCAATTAGTCATTCATTAAGTTCGCTGAAATTTAATGTTATACAATCAACAAAAGTATCTCTACCTATGAACAATTGTAAAGCTTGATTGCTATGGTCATACCAAATCCCTAATCTATCAATTGAGGAATTAGGTTCCCAAAACACAAACGGGCCCTTATTCGTGTTAAACAATAAAAACACAATCAAGCAATTGATTCAATTGAAAAACATCAATTCATAACGATTATAAACTAAACGATTCAAACAAATCCACCATCATCCTAACTGGGGTTTTAGTTACACATGATTAAGAATGAAAAGTAAGAGATAAGAGAAGAACCCATAGTCATAGACAACTCTTGAGCCTTCGATAATCTTCAATTTCCAAGGCGGATTCCTCCGGTTGTTGATCTCCAATCCTTTCTCTCATACATAAACTCTCTTTTTCAATGTAATCTCCCCTAAAAAATGCTAAACAACTATTGTCAAAACCTAATTTTAATGTTACAAAACTATTATGGACTAAATCCTCCAAGGAAATACTGAATTGGACATTCCTCTGTTCTAATTGGCGCGCCCCAGGCGCACCCGTCCTCGCGCCTCAGGCGCGCAGATCTGCTGACTAGTGCCTTTCTTCAGTAGGCGCGCCCCAGGCGCGCGCGTCCCCTTGCCTCAGGCACGCAGAGTAAATCCCGGCTCCGTTTTGGTCCGTTCTTTTTCCATTTGCAAGATCTTTTCGTCCTCTTTTCAGGTCCATAATTATTTTCTCCATTTGAGCTCCAAAAAGTACCTGAAACACTAGCAAACGGATCAAAACGTTCAAAAGATTCACAACTACTAACTATTTCTAAAGACTAACAAAAAGGCTACAAAATACTTGAGAAACAAGCTCAACACTTAGTAAAAGGGAGTCAAATCAATGCTCAAAACACTATATATTAGACCCAAATCATGCACCCGCCTTAAAGGAAAAATTTTATTTCCACATTTTATAAACGCTAACAAGTCCATATCTTTCCTGTTATTAGTATATTTAGTATATTAATTACTTGGTGTAATGAGAAGGGTGTCACACACGGCGTTCCATTCACGTGGCCGACAAAACTTAACGATCAAGCACGTCACCATGACAGTGCGATCAGGGGATAACATTATAAATTTTCATAAATTTCCATAATGATTCCATACCAATTCCTTAAACCATAAAGCTTTTTAATCAATCCCCAAAAAATCTCCAACATAACATCATATGAATCAATTATTTTCCAATAACAGGTTTATATAACATATACGCCAGACATGTTATCATTAACAATTTAATATTATAATTGATTCAGCATCATAATAAAACATAATATACAGCACATACAATTATATTCGAGGGATCATTGTTTTCGTATGAACGGCGGGACACACACAATTGCCGTTCTACTACTCACCCGATAGATCGCTAGTTCTGACCTTTGAGATGATACGGAACGTCCTAACATTACCCTACATTCCACTATGTCTTAAGAAGGCTTCTCTCTCTCCTGTAGAGTCCACAATAGAGTTCGAGCTATCTGACACCACATGTTCCCTTTTTCCTCGCAAATTGTATGCTCCTTTAGTCCATGAATATGACATGACTTAATTTAACGTCTAATCATATAAACTAATTTTACTCTATACGAGTGCAGAAAACATTTTAAAATCTTTGAGGCATACTATAATGTAATCCTAAACATTATAAATTCAAACACTTAACTTCAAAACTTTCTCAATTTATTTTAAGACTTTAAAAACCTTAAAAACTCACACACAAAATTCTGGACAACCCAACTATTTATCATACATTAACTTAATCAACTTGTAAAATTATTCCAAATTTCACTTCCACTAAAATCTAAAAGTTCAAACACTCAAGACAACCAAATAAGTCTCTCTAAAAAAATTTAAAAACTTCTTTTAAACGCATAACAAAATTTAGAACTTAAACAAATATATAAGACTTAGTCATTCATATTTTTATTTTCATACAAATCATAACCAAAAGTTATATAACAACTACCAAGTCATCACTAACATAAATAAACTAAATTGCATTACTCTACCTTGATGCAACATTTTTGAGAAATTAGGACAGCAATTAATAATAATTTAAAAATGTCATTTTTAACACCTAAACAGTTATCTTAACACATACACAAATTAAAGAACCAAAAATTCAAACCCTCTAACACCTAATCATCAATTTGGTTCTAGAAAAAGCATCTTATCTTTTTATACACTCAAAAATCCATTTTCAAATACCTTATAACAACTACCATTGATATATATGACTCATACAGCGTAAGTGAAAATTACTTGTCTTTGATGCAACCATTTTAACCAATCGGACAGCGAAGCATACATCTTTTAAAAATCACTTCCATCATTTGAAAACACACCTAACACTTATACAATTTTCATAAATTAAAGTTCATACATACAACTAGTCAAAATAATTGTTTAAAGTTAATGTGACACATTTTAGAAATCCTGGACAGCATGTACATCATACACTAAAAACCACGTTGCTCCTAAACTACACCTTCAAAAATTATGTCACTTTTTCCTACATAAAATATATAAGTTCTATTATTAAAATAACATTTCAAAACACTTTAACACTCAAAAATAATTTTCAAGACAGCCACCAAAATGAAGTTGCATCACCTCCAATTTTTCCAAAAATTCATTTTTTTTGCAACTTTATACTAAAAGCCACACACACACCAAAGTCTAAAAATACAATTAGACTTATAAATATAATATTTTCAATATATAATTAATTTTGGACAGCAGCTATTTATTTATTTATTATTTTATTTAAAACATTTTGAGTCCACATGAAGTTATACGTACATCCTACCATTCATAATCTATCACATATACATCTAATCATCAAAAATCAAATTCTAAAAATTTCATCCTTGGCCATACGGCTCAAAAAAAATTTCCAGAATTAAATATAAATAACTTACACATTTAGAAAAATTATAGAAACACTCTTTTGTCATACTCATTATAATTCAGTCCTACCAAAGAAATGGGGTTTCACGGATTAAACTTTTTTGTCAAATAACTGAGCACAAAATACATACATACATATATATTAACTATTGTAAAGTAACAAAAATCATTTATAATCTACTCATAGGCCCTTCGGCCAAATAAATCAACAAGTTAAGGTGAAAACCATTAAAATCTAAAACCTTTTTATTCTCTTAAATCAAACCACACATAAAATAAGAATATTAATTCCTTTATCAAAATCATTAGTCTAAACAAAATATATAGTACTTTCCTTTAGTACCACAAGTTCCACTGTACCGTAAAAAAACAAAATAACAATAAAGCAAGAACAAATATATTTTCTTTTTATATACCAAATATAGGATTAGAAAATAATAAAGATTATTATCATATTCTTGAGTATAAAATACTTAGAGGCCATAATTTTGAAGAAAAATAGAAGTTCTTACCATAACACATACTTCTCTATGGTCTCAAAATATGAATACTTAGAAGATGACATAGTATAAACTAAGTAAAGAAAACAACAAAGGTTATTGGGTCTACCTTTCCCTAAGCAACTTGGCTCTTCTAGACACTTAGAAAAATCACAAAGCAACCTTCCTCTTCCTCATCTAGTACCATGGTTTTCTTCCTTCTCCAAGGGCAAATTAATTTTGTTTCTTTGAGAAGTAGAAATGGAGATAATGTATGTGGTTGAGTTATTTTTATGTTAGAGAGAAAAATATGATGAAGATGGACAAGGGGATAGAAAACTTCGGTGGTTTTAAAGAGAAAGGGGGAGTTACTTTTTGCATGTAGTGAAGTAATGAGGAAGAAAAAAGGTTACATAGTTACTTGAGTATCCTATTAAATGCTAGACCAAAGATCCATGTAGAAATTCAAACTAATTCAAACAAAAAGGCCAAAAGGAAATTGGTCAGGTTCATTTCTCCCATTCACTCCTCTTGGTCGACCAAAGCATAGGGAATAGGAGAGAGAATTTTAAAATTTTACAACAATAGTAATTGTTTCTGCCAGGATTTTATACTTTGCAAAGAAAATAACAGGAATGCAAAATAAAGGGATGGGTTCGTAAACTTAATGAAATCAATGGCTTCAATACAATAAAAATGAAGGAAATATTGAGAACTCCCCGGAGGGCGCTTTGGAGCGATGAACAGACGAGAGCGCCCCTGGTTCCTTGGGAGGGGTGATGAACTGGATGAGGAAGGAACCTTGAAAGTGATGATGAGGACGCCCAGCTCATGATGGAGCCGTAACTTACCTTTACTGCATATCTTAGAAGATCCAGACAGGTTGGCCAGGGGGCCTGGGCATGTTACTCGAGAGCGTCCTCATCATTAACAAGCTAGTTCCTTACAGATTCGTTTCTCCATGAAAACAGGGACGCCTTCCCTTTCCAAGGCTTGACACGCCTTGTGGGAAGACTTTTCGTCTAAAAGCCTTCCAAGCCACGCCACTCTGCGGAGTTCCCGAAGCGGGCTATCCTTGCCTAAGCGTCACCCCTGCACGAAGGCGACGAGGATTAGTTCGAACACAATAGCAGTGAAGATTATCTCCTTTTGCGCTCTCTTTTGCTTTCTCTTCAAGCTGGGTCGTTGTAGTTTGTTCTGGGCTTTCTTGGTGTGTATGGACTTTGCTAACTGATGCTTCCCTTCATTGAATACTGGAGAGGAGTGTGAAGGAGGTAGGGAAGTGCAGTTATCAGATAACAACATGTACAGTGATTATGCTTTTCTAGGACGCTCTCACGTTCTTCTTTTCCAAGCTCCCTAAGATATCTCCCTGGTTGCATCGTTGTAGTTTTCTGAATATGCTGGGTTTGTATTTGCTTGCTTTAGATTGTGTTTGGACAAGAAATGATGACTTTTGGTAGGACGCTCTTCTCTTGTCTTCTTCAATGCTACGTTACAGTGTTTACAGTATCAATTTTTTTCCTCTCTTTGAGTTTATTCTCTCTTTGGTTCTGATAGAGTTGGCTTTTCCTTAGCCTTGTATTTGATTGGGTTCTATTCTCCTCCCTTGAATTGCCTTTGCCTTGTATCATACTCTCCTTTTATAGTTGGCCAATAACTTGGTCTCCACGTTCTTCTCCTTTTGGTCTAGTGGTCACTGTACTGCTTCTCCTCTTTGTCCACTGGTTGCTTCTTCCTTCATCCTTGGCCAGAGATATGAACAGTACCTTTTAGCTTTGAGTGAAATAGCATCTTTCCAATCAGTTCACTATTTTTGGTATTGAATAAAATAGCATCTTTTCCATAAATAGTAATCTTGAGTGACATGCTTGATGAGGGTGGTTGGCTCCAGGTTGTAGATACTTGTAGAGGAAGCTTCTGGTCTTCATCTCCTTGGGGAAACACGTTACTGTAACAAGATTTGTTGTGTTTTCTGGTTGGAACGTGTTTTCTCCATTGGTGACATTGCTGGGATGCTATGGGGGAGGACGCTTCCACGTCCTGATATCTGCTGTAACATGGGGCCTTGATTGCCAATTGGGCCTTAATGTTGGGCTTCACCTTAGATCCCTTTCTTTTTATTTTAGTAACATATTAAGCCCAATAATATTTATTCAATCCCAAACAATAGCCCCCTTTTGCATGAAAGAGAAAAGTTTTTTCTCTTTGATGCAAAACTTCTTGAAGGTGATTGTACTTGTTGCTTTCCTGTTGGGGTTGATTTTGACAACTTCATTTCCTGTGACTATTAATTCTGCACAAAACTCGTTAGCAGATAAATGTGTTTTCATATTTCAGAATACATTTTGCGAGCAAACAGGAACTTCCCAAGGTGTTTTTGAATTCATCTTGGAGATAGATTTCTTCTGGAAGGGCAAGCCCCCAGGTTTTGTGTTGTCTCCTGATACTCGAGCTCTTGTATGCTTTTATGCATGTATGGATATCATGAGTGTTATACGTGAATGAATGTCATGAATGTCATGCATGAATGAATGTCATGAGTGCTCATGAGTGAATGCTTTTGTGATTAAAACTTGTTACCAGCTTGTTGGTACTCATATATCACTTGGATTGCGCTTGCTGACTACCGGACTGGATTCACTTTGATTTTTGAACTGGTCTTGCCTTGTAATTGTGATTGCAATTTTTGCTTGGAAGCATTCGTTCAGTGAGCTTTATGCTTTGTTGTAGATGCTTGTTTTTATTTATGCTCTACTTCAAAGACGTCAGGAACTAGGATTGCTTCTAAATATTTTACTGCTTCTGTGTATCTAATCATGCTTTTCATTTCTTGATGGCGTTCGAACACACCTTCCTTGCTTGTGATTTTGTACGTTTCTTTACTGTTGAGTTTGGGCATGAAGGGAAACCGCATTGATGACTTGGTCTTTGACGGGGCTCTTGTTTTTTGCCTTTGAAAGGGCCATCTTGGATGAGATCGCTTTTGTTAAGGCCTCCTTCGTTTTTGTTGTACCTTATGAAGATTGATATATGCTTACAGAATAGATTTACCCTTCTGGCCTTTGTTGAGCGTCATCTACTGTCATGCCATGTCGCCTTTAGTGAGTGCATTTTAAGGTTCTCCAGGCTATTGCTTTGCTTTGTTTTTGCATTCCTTTCTTTTGTGGGTATTTGCACATCAAGATGTGGACTTTGGAGACGCTTCAAGCTTTGTACCACTATTGAACTTTTATCCGCTCATACACCAGGAAGGCGCCCTTGGTGGTGCATGGTTGCTTTCTGCATATACATCTGATATGAGGGGTTAGCCCCCTTGTAAACTGAATCTTGACTTTTCACTTGCTTCTCATTCAATTTGATCTCCTTTTTGTGAATTTGTAAGGGAAGCAGACTCTTCTTTCTATTGCATGTGCACATCGCCTTTGGATTGTGCTAGCTTGCATACTGCTGAGTGTATTGGTGTACTTTGATCCTTTGAGCTTTGAATTCTTGTTTTGTTTTCTAAAACTTCTTTGCTATATGCTTCTACATGCCTGCTTTATATTCTGAGACTCAGCGCTTTGCACTTTTGCGCCTTCTGAACCTTCAGATTCTACAGTATTTTTCTGCTGCGTTGAGCGCCTTCTCTATTGAATGAATAGAGTTGTCCAATTTGGGAGGTATGATTGTGATCTGATTACTGGCTTGATAATCTGTATTGCTTGAGGAGAGAGCCAACGCCCCTCAATTAACATGAAGGCGGACAGTGACTGAAATAGAGGAAACATTCTTGTCTTGCAGCGCGCCTTGGGTGGCACTCGTGACCGAGCTTGAAAGAATTACTTTGCTGTTGATATTACGCTTGTTGCTTTTGTCGTGTCATGTCTACTGCTGAAGGCACTGATACTTCTATTAAAAACTTGTGCGCCTTTGTGGTCGCTGAGCTTTGTGCCGCTTTAGCATACTTGACTCTTGGAAATTTGGGTTACTTGCTTTGATAGTACTGACTTGAACTTCTTTTTCTGCACTTTGCACTTTACTGCCTTCATACTATACAGTGATGCATTTATGCAATTTTGATACTGTTCTGATGTTGAAATATATGCTTTGCACCATGCTGCTTCGATAATTCTGCATTTGGGAATCTGGATCACGCTCTTGAATTGGAACATTTTCATGTTGCATTTGGGAACCTAGATCATGCTCTTGAATTGGATCATTTTCATACTGTACAGGTTGTGATGTACTGCTTGCTATTTTGCTTTGTCATCTGATGCGTCTGGTTATGAGGATGTCTGCAGAACTTCATCACAGGACGCCTTCTTCAAGATTTGGTGATTGTTCATCACAGGACGCCTTCTTCATCAAGATTTGGTGATTGCTCATCACAGGACGCTTTCTTCATCAAGATTTGGTGATTGTTCATCACAGGACGCCTTCTTCGAGATTTGGTAATTGTACTGTTTCACGCATGTTGTCGTATATTGACTGCATCACTGTTTTGACATTCTGCTATTGTTTTTCTTGTGCACCTTTTTGTTAGACTCGGCTTTATTCCATGTCGTTGTTGATCCTCCTTTCAAGACTTGAATCATGCAATCTCTCTTTTCTGCATTACTGTTGTTTTCCGCAGCTTGTGACATACTGCTATTTTTGTGTTCTGCCACTTTGATGCTGCCATTTTGCGTTTGCTTGATCATTATGCTGAAGGTACTCAAATTCTCCACTGCTCATGATGCTGATGCTTTCTCTTGGGGACAGAAGGCCTCTTGATTTTTGCAATTGCTGAGGCTTCACCAGTATTCCAGTTTCTGGCTCAAGGGCGTCCTCAAGCAAATGGAAGGTCAGCGTGCTGCTTTTGATGTCAATGCTTTGGTAGCAAAAAGACTTGGCGGAGCGTCGTGCATCTTTACTGCTAACTTGACAAGTTTAGATGTAGAGGCTTTGGCGGCAAAGAAGAAACATTTGGTAGAGCGTCGTGCTGAGCTAGGAAATCTGATTGATGACTTGTCTGCGAGATTGTCCAAAGCTACTACTGACTTGGTGGTCTTGGATGCAGAGATTGATTCCCAACAGGAATCCTATGTTGCTGCTTGCACAGCTCCTTTGTTGGACGCTCTCTTTAAAGTCTAGTTGTTTTGTTGTGCTGTTCGATCAGGACACTTGTACTTTGACTTGTTGCTTTCTCTTTTGATTGTACCTGGTGCCTGGATGGTAGGCTTTTGGGATGCTTGTTGAGCACTTTGTATTTGACTCCTTTGTTTTGCATTCCTTTGAATAGAATCTCCTTTTGTAAACAGATGCATTCAACCTTTGTAGATTCCTTTGAATAAAATCTCTTCCTGTAAACAGTGCATGCGGCCTTCACAAATCTTGGCTTTTTTAACAGTGTTTCTGAAGGATGCCCTCTTTTTTTCTTTTTTTTTCCTTCTTCTCTCTCCTTTTTTTTTGTAAATGAAACTGCCCCTTTTTGTTGCACTTTTTCAACACTTTTCTCGGTTGGTGCTTTTTGAGGATTTTTGTTGATCTTGGTGGCCAGCGCCCTTTGTGGGAACTTTTCCACCCTTTGTAGCTAGCGCCCTTTGTGGAAACTTTTCTAGCTTTAATCTTGTGACTAGCGCCCTTTGTGGGAACTTTTCTAGTCTTTGTAGCTAGCGCCCTTTGTGGGAACTTTTCTAGCCTTAATCTTGTGACTAGCGCCCTTTGTGGGAACTTTTCTAGTCCTTTGTAGCTAGCGCCCTTTGTGGGAACTTTTTTAGCTTTAATTTTGTGACTAGCGCCCTTTGTGGGAACTTTTCTAGTCCTTTGTAGCTAGCGCCCTTTGTGGGAACTTTTCTAGCCTTAATCTTGTGACTAGCGCCCTTTGTGGGAACTTTTCTAGTCCTTTGTTGCTAGCGCCCTTTGTGGGAACTTTTCTAGCCTTAATCTTATGACTAGCGCCCTTTGTGAGAACTTTTCTAGTCCTTTGTAGCTAGCGCCCTTTGTGGGAACTTTTCTAGCTTCTGATACTGAGACTAGCGCCCTTTGTGGGAACTTTTCTAGTCCTTGGTTCTGTGGTGTTTTCCATTGGGGGGTGAGGCTTGCTCATCACAAACATTCTTCTCCCTTTTTTTTGGACACCTCTTGTCATTGATGCTGCTTTTCTTGCCGCTTTGCTTGCTATTATCAGTTTGCAAACACTCGGGTTTTTGTACTACTCTGGTTCCTTGACTATGTGCTTAAGCTCGCCTTTTCATTTTCTGCTTTGATGTATGAATATACCCAGGTGCGCCTTGTTGTAAGGGTAGACTGAGTTGGATTCTTGGATTTAACTTGGCTGCTTGTTCAAGCAAACTGAATTCGCCTTGGTTTTGTTATATTTCTGAACAGTTTCTACCTCAATCACTTGCATGCTTCTAGGCCAGCTTTCGTCTTGCAACTTGCTCTTGCATCAGATTTAGTGTTTCGTCTATGCATTCAAGTGCGCTTTTGAGCAACATACTTTTCTGGATCTTTCTACTTGTGTTTCACCCTTCGTATTGCATGTACGCCTTTTGATATTTCAATTGATTTTTATGTCTGACTTTCTCAAAGGTGATCATAGCCGCCTTTCAGGTCTGCTTTTATTTTCTGATTGGCTGGTTTGCTTGGAAACGCCTTTTGTTTTTTGTCCGCCTTTTGAGATTTGTTATGTCCTTTTTGCTTTTCATCTTGCCTTGGTATTGTGCTCAGATTTTTGCATTGACTTTCTGTTAACTTTATGGCTTGTGATCATTCGTACAATTTTGCTTTGAGTTCATCTTTGTCTTTCTGGTTTGATTTTATTGTCAGCTTTTGATTTCAACTTCTGCTATAACTTTGCTCTCACACTTTTTTTTTCTTTTCAATGCACCTTCTTCAGGGGTGCGCCTTCGGTCGACTGATTCTATTGAATATGAACGCAGAACAGGGGCGCTTTTGACGAGGGTGCGCCTTCGGTTGACTAATTCTGTTGAATTTGAACGATGTATCTGAAACTGATCAGGGGCGCTTTCGACGAGGGTGCGCCTTCGGTTGACTGATTCTATTGAATCTGAACACTAAACAGGGGGCGCTTTTGACGAGGGTGCGCCTTTGGTTTACTGATACTGTTGAATCTGAACATGGTAGGCCTTTGACAATGGTGCGCCTTAAGAAGTCGCTCTTGGACTTTCTTCTCCCTTTCTTCCCTTTGAGACTGAACTGTGGGGACTCCTTCAGACTGCATGACACTGGGCAAGTAGTCGCCCTTGGGACTAAATTGAGGATGCCTTTAGACTGCTGATTTTGGATAGGGTGTCACCCTTGGAACTGAGGACGCCTTTAGACTATTGATTCTGGGCAGGGCGTCGCCCTAGGGACTGAACTAAGGACGCCCTTAGTTTGCTGATTCAGATTTCTGATTCTGGTCAGGGTGTCGCCCTTGGAACTGAACTGAGGACGCCTTTAGACAGATGATTCCAGACAGGGCGTCGTCTTCTAGTATGATTTCATCTTTTCTCTTTGCTTGATTTCCCTTACTTGATTGTCACTGATCTTTCTGTTTGTGTTTACTTCTCTTGAAACTTTGCTTTTGTTTCATTATTGGCTTTCTGACTCCTCGCTTTTGATTGTCTTCTCACTGGGCGAGAGCGCTTTTCTATTCTGGATAGATCAGGAGTTTGTTGTTTACGGTGGAGGAATCGATCATCCCATGACATTGAGCGTCTTAGCAAAACTTGGTGAATCTTGGCCTAAGAGCGTCCCAAGGACTTCTCAAATCTTAAAAAGAGGTCACATCTTGTTCCTACATAAACAAATTTCATTCTTCAGATATTTTCATGCTACGCATGCCCGTTTTGTTAGTTTTCTCCAATAAATTATATACAAATCAATCATGCATCATTATATAAAATTGTCAAGATCTTGTTTTCATATAACATTTTTGCGAAAGCACGCTCTCTAGGCGTCTATGCAGCTTATAACATTAAACACCGTGTCTGCATGTTGGGATCATGAAAAAAAATAGTTTATTCAAATCGTGCAATGGTTGAGCAGAGGACAGTTAGCAAGATTATGGCAATAATAACTATCATCATAGACTATTCATCTCAATGTTAGATAATGTTGTTATTTAGGACAAGGTAACTATATCAGTATAATGCTGTAAATTAAATCATGATATCACACTAGAGCTATCAAACCAAAGTTGTCATGGATGCATAAAAAAGCACGTACTGTAACCCTTTCTTTTTTAACTGCACGCAGTACATTACATAATGAAATACACATATACAGTTCTTTGCCATGACAAACACAGAGTTCAAATCATCTCCATATCACTTCATGTCATCCAGTCATGGTAAAAATAAATCATTGCTATCAGGATAATATTAGACATGAGATTAGCTAGGCATAACATGATATCATAAGAAAGTGACCCTACCAAAGCCATATTTAGACATGGATGCAAACAAAAACTAGCAACATAATGAGCATATGCATACTGTAACTATATTTTTTTTTATTTTCTTTTATTTTTTATTATTTTTTAACTGCACACACAGTAACTGATATAGTACATATTTTCTTTCATCATGACATATATGTCTATCATAATCAAATTCATGTGAAGGCATACCAGTATATAAATAATAGGCATGATAGTAAATTGGACGAAGTTGAGAGTTGTATGTACTTAGCTTATAACATGGATAACTGGTAGCAGTGTTGCTATGTGAACTTCCTAGGTGCGCCTTTGCTGCTGAGTTTTTACTTTCCGTACTGGAGCGCCTTCTTTAGCCAGAGCGTATTTCCACTCCTCCGGTTGCCTGAGCGCTTTCTGGAAAGCTGAGTAAAAGCGAACGTGGACGCTTTTTGGAAAGGACGCTTTTTGTGGCTGAAAGACAACCTCCTTGCTGCAACGCTTCTTGGGTTGGAAACTGTTGAGGTTGATATCTATGAAGCGCTTCCCAAATCAGTGATGTGTGATACTGGTGCCTCGGAAGTTCCTCCAGTGGTCATCCTTGTGCCATCAAGAATCACCCTCTAAGCATCTCCTGGTGTACCTCCTTTCAGATTTGAAGCCATGATTTCCCCGGCAACGGCGCCAATTGTTTCTGCCAGGATTTTATATTTTGCAAAGAAAATAACAGGAATGCAAAATAAAGGGATGGGTTCGTAAACTTAATGAAATCAATGGCTTCAATACAATAAAAATGAAGGAAATATTGAGAACTCCCCGGAGGGCGCTTTGGAGCGGTGAACAGACGAGAGCGTCCCTGGTTCCTTGGGAGGGGTGATGAACTGGATGAGGAAGGAACCTTGAAAGTGATGATGAGGACGTCCAGCTCATGATGGAGCTGTGACTTACCTTTACTGCATATCTTAGAAGATCCAGACAGGTTGGCCAGGGGGCCTGGGCATGTTACTCGAGAGCGTCCTCGTCATTAACAAGCTAGTTCCTTCCAGATTCGTTTCTCCATGAAAACAGGGACGCCTTCCCTTTCCAAGGCTTGACACGCCTTGTGGGAAGACTTTTCGTCTAAAAGCCTTCCAAGCCACGCCACTCTGCGGAGTTCCCGAAGCGGGCTATCCTTGCCTAAGCGTCACCCCTGCACGAAGGCGACGAGGATTAGTTCGAACACAATAGCAGTGAAGATTATCTCCTTTTGCGCTCTCTTTTGCTTTCTCTTCAAGCTGGGTCGTTGTAGTTTGTTCTGGGCTTTCTTGGTGTGTATGGACTTTGCTAACTGATGCTTCCCTTCATTGAATACTGGAGAGGAGTGTGAAGGAGGTAGGGAAGTGCAGTTATCAGATAACAACATGTACAGTGATTATGCTTTTCTAGGACGCTCTCACGTTCTTCTTTTCCAAGCTCCCTAAGATATCTCCCTGGTTGCATCGTTGTAGTTTTCTGAATATGCTGGGTTTGTATTTGCTTGCTTTAGATTGTGTTTGGACAAGAAATGATGACTTTTGGTAGGACGCTCTTCTCTTGTCTTCTTCAATGCTACGTTACAGTGTTTACAGTATCAATGTTTTTCCTCTCTTTGAGTTTATTCTCTCTTTGGTTCTGATAGAGTTGGCTTTTCCTTAGCCTTGTATTTGATTGGGTTCTATTCTCCTCCCTTGAATTGCCTTTGCCTTGTATCATACTCTCCTTTTATAGTTGGCCAATAACTTGGTCTCCACGTTCTTCTCCTTTTGGTCTAGTGGTCACTGTACTGCTTCTCCTCTTTGTCCACTGGTTGCTTCTTCCTTCATCCTTGGCCAGAGATATGAACAGTACCTTTTAGCTTTGAGTGAAATAACATCTTTCCAATCAGTTCACTATTTTTGGTATTGAATAAAATAGCATCTTTTCCATAAACGGTAATCTTGAGTGACATGCTTGATGAGGGTGGTTGGCTCCAGGTTGTAGATACTTGTAGAGGAAGCTTCTGGTCTTCATCTCCTTGGGGAAACACGTTACTGTAACAAGATTTGTTGTGTTTTCTGGTTGGAACGTGTTTTCTCCATTGGTGACATTGCTGGGATGCTATGGGGGAGGACGCTACCACGTCCTGATACCTGCTGTAACATGGGGTCTTGATTGCCAATTGGGCCTTAATGTTGGGCTTCACCTTAGATCCCTTTCTTTTTATTTTAGTAACATATTAAGCCCAATAATATTTATTCAATCCCAAACAGTAATTACACCACCTTTCTAACCAATGAGAAATCCAAGTTCAAATGAAATAAAACTAAATTTTATATTAGAAATTAATTTATGGACGGTACAGCCAATCAGAGTATTTTAAAATACACCTTTTAAATTTTCAATTTACTTACTAAAAAAATAAATACTTGTAGGTCCAAAAATAAATTTTCCAAAGTTAAAATCCAAAAATTCGTATATGAAAGTTACAGATATAAAATTTTCGAAAGAAACCAAGTAAAATTATAATTTTTACATTATTGGAATCTATATTTCAATACGATCGTTTTGATATATAATTTGTAATTTTTCGACTTACGGTTAAAAAGTTATTAATTTTTGAAGTTATAAAACTATAATCCTTCAAAAATCCTTTCATATTCTAAATATAGATTAAAATAACATTCCAATATTATTTCTAAGATAAAATACTATACTTTATAAAATACCTTTATGCTAAGAGTACATTTTAAATCCATCAAATAAAATTTATACATATATATATATAGCTCACGTATAATACATAACTCAAACAATTATAAATTTTAAAATCCAAAATCAATTGTCCACTATAAAAATTTCACTTTAAAATATTATCATATAAATAGTCCTACATAAATTAAACTATAATTTAAATTAAGTTGGGGGCAAAACTGTGGGTCTTACACTAGCAATGGCGTGTGGGTCATAGGAGATCTGTTTCCCTCTCACCCAACTCAATCGGCATCCGGGGGTCTTCAACTCACGATAATGAGCGTGAGCAAAGAATTCCTATACCAAGGACTTGCTAAGGGTATACTCGGGTTCAACAGTGAACGGGGTCCATTGGTTGGTCCTAATGGGTTCAGCGATGTTAACATCCCCAAGGAAATACGGGTTCTCAATGCTACTCTCAGCAACCACTCCCTTCCCCTTGCATTGTGCATCATAAAACACCTTAACCTTTGGGTGCTAAAAAATTCCCCTAGTTGAGGATGTTGGTGCACTAAGTCTGATTCTCTTTGTAACACCTAATCTTAATTCATTTTATTTTAATGTGAATTGTAAAATTTAAGAAAATTTTTTGCAAGGGTTTATTTGTAATATGGACTTTCCCCAAATTAAAAGATAGATAACCTGTCAGAACCAGATAAATATTTACATACATATATGTACTCACAAGCATTTCAGTACAACATTAGTACAAACTTTTTAAGAGTCAAAGTCCATATAGTGTTTGAGTTACACTCCAAAAGTTGGTTGTGATAAGGGAAAGTTTATCAAAAGAAAGGATATGTAAATATCCTTCACAACCAAGGCATATTTTATAAATTTACATCAAAAGTGGAACATAATTCATGCAAATATATAGAATGATATGCATATGATGCAACAGCTAACTCCATCAGGGGAAGTGTAGTGATCCTCGGCAGAGGGAGCAGTCGGAAACTCCTCAACATGCGTACCTAAAAATATTAACCACAAAGAGGTGAGTAATTTGAATTTAAATCAGAGAAAACACTTAAAAACAATATTAAGGCATAATTAAATGTATTCATACACACATCATCAATTAAAAATTTCGATCATCAAGACATAATGCAACATTTAATTTATAATACTACATTCTTAAACAACCACATGGGGATGCAATGCAACATCGCTCATTCTGATTTAATCCTTGAACCCAATGTTATACTTTTTCATTTCATTGTGTTTACTTTGTTCTTTTCATTGAATTCAAGGGATTAAACCATACAAATGCATATGTATGCTTTTTGTCTCCATTTCTTTTTCTTTCACTTTTTCTTTGTTTTGCTTTACTTTGCTTTCTTTACATCACACATTTCCTCACATCGCCCTTCACTCCGGGGAAAAACCGACTGATAGCAGTACCCCTCCAAACACTTGGCTTGCACAGTACTTCACCCCTTTTTAGGAGTTCATCATACAATTTGGCTTGATTACACCAAATTGGCTATAGCAAGGATCACCATTGACCAGCCACAAAGAGCCAAAGTAACTGACAGAATTGTTATGGTTTGCATAAAACCAATCCCCGACACGGGGAGAAAACCCGGTCCCTTGGAAGATCAAAGTTTTCCATATCAATTCTCGACGATTGTTTCAATAGCACAATCTAGTTACTCTTGCCCTCACGATATACGTATGTTTTTCCCCTACTCCTAACGTCCACCTTTTCACCATGCATGATACAACTTCTTAGATTCTTTCTAATTAAATTTGAACTCTTTGTTCTTTAAAAATTGCATTTGTTTAGTTCAAATCTAATTAGAAAGCACTTTATGCTAGTTTATGTCTAATTAACCATAATCAACATAATAATTAACAAGCACAACATAATTATATATTTACATCATTTATATATCAAGAACAACATATATGTAAATAATACTAAATTTCAAACATTAGAACTTATTATTTGCACATATAAAGCAAGCACTAAATCCAAGCCACAGTCATTAGTTCATGAAAATTTAATTCTAATGTCTAACTAAACATCCATATACACTTAATTATACTTCTATTATTATAATTAAATCCCTTCCCTAATTTAAACCAAAATACTCTCTCTTACCTTGTAACACTCTCACATTTATCAGTTAATTTTAGGTTTTATTAAAATTGGAGTTAGAAAATTCCTTTTTAAAACTTAATTCCTTTAAAAGGTTTTACAAAAATCCGGCAGAGTTTCCTCTGTTTTCCGGACTTCCCAAAAATTTTCTTCTTAAGACCTGTCAGTCAGAAATATTTAAAACATAAACCATAACAGTTTAATAGTCATAACAGATCCTAGTGCCCGATTAGTACAAGTTTTCAGGGCAAGCTACTAATTCATATTATAATTTACAAAAATAATTGTCCACTCTTAATATCCAATAAACATTCCACGTAGTGGAATAAAAACCCTGCTCGGCCATATTCCATGTAAGCTCCACTTCGATACCTGCAAAATATAGCAAGAAGGGTAGCATTACACAGAACTTAAAAAGATAAATCCTAAAAGAGACATAGTAATAAACTAAGCCTACCCAATTCTTAGCATACGCTATTCATTAGTTAATCTCTTCTGGTCCTTTAATTATTCTCATATTCGTTTAATCTCTAGTTCTCTTATCATTCTCTCATTTCCATTCTTTATTCATTTTCCATTACTTGGCCCACATGCCGATTACCTTTTCGTTCCTTTATTCTTTTCATTAATTTGACAGGGTCTACCGACCTCCAGCCTTATTACTTTTTATTATTGTGACAGGGTCTACCGACCTCCCGCCTTTATACCTTTTATTATTGTGACAGGGTCTACCGACCTCCCGCCATTTTACTTCTCATTATGGTGACAGGGTCTAACGACCTCCTGCCGTTTTACTCTTTATTATAGTGACAGGGTCTACCGACCTCCCGTCATTTCACTTTTATCTTTGTGACAGGGTCTACCGACCTCCCGCCATTTTACTTTTTATTATTGTGACAGGGTCTACCGACCTCCTGCCGCTCAGTCCATTCCCTTTTAAAATGTATTTCGCACCATTGTACTTCACCTCCACGCCGGAAGGTACCTCATACTTTGTGGCCTATGGGTACTTCACCTCCACACCGGAAGGTACCTCGTACCGTTGTACTTCACCTCCACACCGGAAGGTACCTCATACAAGTTGGCCTGTGGGTGCATTCTTATTTTAAGTACATTCTTATTCATTAATGATTCTCATTCTCATTTCACTTTGCTTGAATTGGCCATATACATTATGTTTTAATTCTCGTCACTAACTCTTAATTATTTCCATTTTCCCTTTCTTTTCTTTTTCTTCTTCTCTTCTTTTCCCTTTTTCCTTATTCTTTTTATTAATTACTCTAGCTTTCGTCTAACCTCATTCTATTAAACTACCATAATTGCATTCGCTCTAGTTGTCTTATCACCTTATCGCTAAATTCTTTTACCTATTACCCTCTTGTATTTGGAATTTAGTTTATCATTTTCCTTTTGATTTCATTACTACCCGACCACTCTTAACTAAGTTTTCATCTGTGCTTCCTTATTGCTTTCGCACTCTAACTTCTCTTTTTCCTCACCTTTAGTTTTAACTCATTCTACACCCTTCGCCTATTACAAACACTCTATACTCTTTTACTCTCACGCTTCTCTAATTTCCCTTAACTAATTTCCCTTGGTTTTATTTTGTGTTTTCCTACACTTTCATTTTATATTAACTCTTTTAATATCCTATCACATTAATTCTCTCCGGAACTCATTCTATGTACATCCAATTTATTCCATTGTCAATTTAAACAAATCATTTATATTTGTAGGGACTACCCTAAGGTTCATTAACTTATTCTTTAATTACCCTATTCTTAGTCACCACTCTAGAATCCTAGAATTTATTTTTTAAATAGAGGTAATACGACCCTTCTTACCTCGTGCTTTTCTTTTAAAAAGAACCTGGGTTGTGGCTCGGCGTCGATGACGGCATCGGTGTTGCTCCTCGTTAGTGAGAACGATCGCGGCCGGATCGAGGCCAAAGCTTCAAGCCTCGGAGTACCCAACGCAAGCCCGGAGCGATCACGGTCGATAACGACACCGGTGAGGTCCGGAAGAGAGAGAGACCAAATAGAGGGAAAGAGGGAGAGAGAAAGGGAACTCAAAATCAATAAGGAAAGAGAGAGGAAGGGGTGCTCATAGTGGTGGTGGTGGGTGGTGGTTCATGTTGGTGGGTATGGTGGTGGTTGGAGGAGAGAGGAAGCAAAGCCCTAGATGAGAGAGAGAGAATGGGTCATGGAGGTGAGAGAGAAAGGGAGAGCTTCATGGAGGAAGGAAAGAAAGAAGGAGAAAGTAACAGGGAGGGAGTGAGTTGCCATGGGGGAAGGTTGGAGAGAAGGATTTGGGGGTTCCATGGGGGTTGAAGGAGGTTTGGGGAAGGAGGAAGAAGGTTGGTGCGGAGGAAATGGGGTTTTGAGGCAAACCAGCGCACCATTTATGGTGCTGGCGCTGGAGATTAGCGCCTGCACGCCTGGGCGCGGGATTAGGCGCGCCTGCGCGCGTCACATGCGCAACTGGTGCGCGATTAGACCTCTCGCGCGCGCCTGGGCGAGTCGTGCGTGCGCCTGGGCGAAAAACTGACTGGGCTGGTGCATCTGGTGCACCCTGGTGCGCCTGGGCGTGCACCAGTGATTCCCGACTTCGATTCGCCATAACTTCTTCGTTAACCGTCGGATCGGGCCCAAATATTTGGACAAGCTTCTTAATCCCTTAAACTTCATATCCAACGGTGGAATTTAATTTCTTAGCATCCTATAATAAATTCCAAATTTTCTCGTACCAGCTGATTTCTAATACGTAAAACGCCGATTTAACTCCCGATTTCGCTTAGATAATTCTGCCCCTTCCTACCGATGTGTCCTACACAATCCCTAATACTTATAATTACCACTCACCTTGCTCCCAAAATTCTTTAAGCAATTAATCTACCCATTCCTTACACTTTAAACCTATTAATTCACTATTCAAGCTTGGAATTAAATTAGGGATGTTACAATTCTCCCCCACTTATTAGAATTTCGTCCCTGAAATTCCGTTCAATTCCTTCAAATTGAGAACCATCCCATTAGTAAGCTTCTAACTACGGTTTTCACTTCCCTTCGATTTTTACTTTCCGCTCCATACATGGTTAGGGCCATTCCCATTTCAATGTCTGTCTTCTGACACTACGTACTATCTCTATCTACACAGGGTCGTCAACTTTCTTATTATTAAAGTCCCATCTCTCATTCCTTGGATTGAAATCCTCCCCCACTTAGCATTGACATACTTGATTATATCCATGCTAGGGGGTATGCTCATTCGTTGCTCAGAATAGATTACACCGATTCCCGACCGGTATCCAAGGCTGAAAAAAAGGACACGTAGGTGACTGTCTATCGGTAGGCATTGAACTATGCTGGGTTTCTACGACTTGGCAAATTCTCACCTATGCATCTGAGATGCTTGAAGCTTGAAGAGAGTGAAGATGAAAAGAAGAAATATGAAACACTCAAGAGTGGGTCTCATGGTCTTTGAAAGATGACCCAGGATGTACTGGATACATGTCAATCAAGAAGATAAGGGAGGTTATCCCCAAAGTGTGCATTTTCCGCAGAGGGCTGCCGAAGGATGCGTTTTCTATGGATTTGCGGCTAATTGATTGGTCTCGGTCAAGGCCTAGATGTTATTTCTCAATTCAGTGTTATTTTGGGGAGGTATTGTTTTACCTCAAGTTTAACTCTCATTCGATCCTCTGCGAAGCGTTTGGAATTATCTGTTTAATAGTCCTATGGATTATGGTATGATTACTAGTTATTGTCGCTCAGATAGGATCCGAATCGAGTTGCCAAGTCTCCCCCACTTAGTATCAACATACCTGAGTAAGTCGAAGGCAGGGAGGAAACTGGGTTGATTCCAAGAATTGACTAGCTAGGCTCTTCATACCTACGCATACGGCTAAGTTCTCATACGAGTTAGAAGGGTGGTTCGATCACTTAGTTGGATGTTACCGGTGGAAATATAGAATAAGAGTGTCTTGAATGGGGTTGGTTTGTGAATCACTGTTCATGAGTCTTGGTAAAGATCCTATAGGATTAAAGTCTAATCGGGCTTTTGACAGAGATAGAATTCCTAGATGGTTCATTCGGATCTCAACTAGATGATTGCAATAATATAGCATGTTAATAAACGCGAAGACCGAGGTGGTCAGTCCCAATCTCACATTTATTAACTGTACATCACTGCGTTATTGAAGGATAGCATTATCTTTTAACGGGGGCAAGAGAAAGGATGACCAATCCTGACCTTACACTCTATTAGAGGACCACACTATCACAATTGAGCTTGGAGGAATTTCTAACTAAGGTCTTAACACCTATTGATTCCTTCTAGATTACACTACCAACACTTAACCTAAACAAAGACATAAAAGTAACCAGTTGAGGCAGATTTAACATGAAAAGTACCTTGGCTAGTTTATTCGCTCCCTTCTCCGATACGTCCAGGACAGTTCGCCCCAATATGTCCCGATTGTCCGCATATATAGCAGAGACCCTTGTTCTTGTGCTGCTTCAACAACAAACACAGACGCCTGTGGGGCTTCCCACAGAGTGAACATGGTAGCCTAACTCCTGGGGTATCCCCCTTCGGGGCCACATCACTTGGCACTACTTCCCTAGTGTTGGTGTCAAAGCATGGACCTGATTCCGGAGCCAATTCCTTGCCCTTGTCAAACCTATCATTATCTGACATTCGTTTGAGACCCTTTTCATATGTGCTTGCCATGTTGACCAAGCGAGCCATGTTATCAATGTTGTGATACTCACACGAGAGGCGAATATCACTCCTAAGCCCAGCTTCAAACTTAACACACTTGCCACGGTCACTTGCATAACGATAATCAGAAAAACGGATGAGATCTTCAAACCGAGCTGCATAGTCCCCAACTGACATAGAACCTTGAGTCAATTGGAGAAAAGCAATCTCCTTTTCCCTTCTAACATCTTCAGGGAAATACTTCTCCAAGAAAAGATCCTTGAACGCCTCCCAAGAAATCACCGAGTTAGCTGCCACCAATCCTCTCCTCTGTTGATCCCACCAATGTTCTGCCTCATTGGTCAGCATGAATTCAGCTAGTCGGACATGCTGCTCCATTGGTGGTTGAAGAGAACGGAGAATCTTCTCAATCTCCTGTATCCACCTTTGCGCCCCATCAGGATCATTTCCACCTTCAAAGCGAGGCGGATCATTCTTTCGGAAACGAGACATCCAGTCAATCTCAACTGGAGCTGGTGGAGGAGGTTGCAAAGCTGTTACTGCAGCTGTTGCTGCTGCTGCTGCGGCTGTTGCCATCTGCTCACCCTGTTGCTGTTGCATCTGAACCAGATGCTCCAGAATAGCAGCAATTCTATCATTACCTATTAATCTTCCAGCCATTCTGTTTAGCCAGGGAGAGCAGATCATTAAGGCATCATACTCACATATATATAGATACCTTAGTGTGAATATCCTATTAATACCTCTAGACTCTTACTATGTACACCAATTACTCGCTGGGTGAGTAATCATTGGAGTAATATAACTCCAAGGCCGAGGAAAAACTGCTCTGATACCAAAATGTAACACTCTCACATTTATCAGTTAATTTTAGGTTTTATTAAAATTGGAGTTAGAAAATTCCTTTTTAAAACTTAATTCCTTTAAAAGGTTTTACAAAAATCCGGCAGAGTTTCCTCTGTTTTCCGGACTTCCCAAAAATTTTCTTCTTAAGACCTGTCAGCCAGAAATATTTAAAACATAAACCAGAACAATTTAATAGTCATAACAGATCCTCGTGCCCGATTAGTACAAGTTTTCAGGGCAAGCTACTAATTCATATTATAATTTACAAAAATAATTGTCCACTCTTAATATCCAACAAACATTCCACGTATTGGAATGAAAACCCTGCTCGGCCATATTCCATGTAAGCTCCACTTCGATACCTGCAAAATATAGCAAGAAGGGTAGCATTACACAGAACTTAAAAAGATAAATCCTAAAAGAGACATAGTAATAAACTAAGCCTACCCAATTCTTAGCATACGCTATTCATTAGTTAATCTCTTCTGGTCCTTTAATTATTCTCATATTCGTTTAATCTCTGGTTCTCTTATCATTCTCTCATTTCCATTCTTTATTCATTTTCCATTACTTGGCCCACATGCCGGTTACCTTTTCGTTCCTTTATTTTTTTCATTAATTTGACAGGGTCTACCGACCTCCCGCCTTATTACTTTTTATTATTGTGACAGGGTCTACCGACCTCCCGCCTTATTACTTTTTATTATTGTCACAGGGTCTACCGACCTCCCGCCTTTATACCTTTTATTATTGTGACAGGGTCTACCGACCTCCCGCCATTTTACTTCTCATTATGGTGACAGGGTCTAACGACCTCCTGCCGTTTTACTCTTTATTATAGTGACAGGGTCTACCGACCTCCCGTCATTTCACTTTTATCTTTGTGACAGGGTCTACAGACCTCCCGCCATTTTACTTTTTATTATTGTGACAGGGTCTACAGACCTCCCGCCATTTTACTTTTTATTATTGTGACAGGGTCTACCGACCTCCTGCCGCTCAGTCCATTCCCTTTTAAAATGTATTTCGCACCATTGTACTTCACCTCCATGCCGGAAGGTACCTCATACTTTGTGGCCTATGGGTACTTCACCTCCACACCGGAAGGTACCTCGTACCGTTGTACTTCACCTCCACACCGGAAGGTACCTCATACAAGTTGGCCTGTGGGTGCATTCTTATTTTAAGTACATTCTTATTCATTAATGATTCTCATTCTCATTTCACTTTGCTTGAATTGGCCATATACATTATGTTTTAATTCTCTTCACTAACTGTTAATTATTTCCATTTTCCCTTTCTTTTCTTTTTCTTCTTCTCTTCTTTTCCCTTTTTCCTTATTCTTTTTATTAATTACTCTAGCTTTCGTCTAACCTCATTCTATTAAACTACCATAATTGCATTCGCTCTAGTTGTCTTATCACCTTATCGCTAAATTCTTTTACCTATTACCCTCTTGTATTTGGAATTTAGTTTATCATTTTCCTTCCGATTTCATTACTACCCGACCACTCTTAACTAAGTTTTCATCCATGCTTCCTTATTGCGTTCGTACTCTAACTTCTCTTTTTCCTCACCTTTAGTTTTAACTCATTCTACACCCTTCGCCTATTACAAACACTCTATACTCTTTTACTCTCACGCTTCTCTAATTTCCCTTAACTAATTTCCCTTGGTTTTATTTTGTGTTTTCCTACACTTTCATTTTATATTAACTCTTTTAATATCCTATCACATTCATTCTCTCCGGAACTCATTCTATGTACATCCAATTTATTCCATTGTCAATTTAAACAAATCATTTATATTTGCAGGGACTACCCTAAGGTTCATTAACTTATTCTTTAATTACCCTATTCTTAGTCACCACTATAGAATCCTAGAATTTACTTTTTAAATAGAGGTAATACGACCCTTCTTACCTCGTGCTTTTCTTTTAAAAAGAACCTGGGTTGTGGCTCGGCGTCGATGACGGCATCGGTGTTGCTCCTCGTTAGTGAGAACGATTGCGGCCGGATCGAGGCCAAAGCTTCAAGCCTCGGAGTACCCAACTCAAGCCCGGAGCGATCGTGGTCGATAACGACGCCGATGAGGTCCGGAAGAGAGAGAGACCAAATAGAGGGAAAGAGGGAGAGAGAAAGGGAACTCAAAATCAATAAGGAAAGAGAGAGGAAGGGGTGCTCATAGTGTGGTGGTGATGGTGGGTGGTGGTTCGTGGTGGTGGGTATGGTGGTGGTTGGAGGAGAGAGGAAGCAAAGCCCTAGATGAGAGAGAGAGAATGGGTCATGGAGGTGAGAGTGAAAGGGAGAGCTTCATGGAGGAAGGAAAGAAAGAAGGAGAAAGTAAGAGGGAGGGAGTGAGTTGCCATGGGGGAAGGTTGGAGGGAAGGATTTGGGGGTTCCATGGGGGTTGAAGGAGGTTTAGGGAAGGAGGTTTGGGGGAGGAGGAAGAAGGTTGGTACGTAGGAAATGGGGTTTTCAGGCAAGCCAGCGCACCATTTATGGTGCTGGCGCTGGAGATTAGCGCCAGCGCGCCTGGGCGCGGGATTAGGCGCACCTGCGCGCGTGACACGCGCAACTGGTGCGCGATCAGACCTCTCACGCGCGCCTGGGTGAGTCGTGCGTGCGCCTGGGCGAAAAACTGACTGGGCTGGTGCATCTGGTGCACCCTGGTGCTCCTGGGCATGCACCAGTGATTCTCGACTTCGATTCGCCATAACTTCTTCGTTAACCGTCGGATCGGGCCCAAATTTTTGGACAAGCTTCTTAATCCCTTAAACTTCATATCCAACGGTGGAATTTAATTTATTAGCATCCTATAATTAATTTATTAGCACCAGTAGGAAAGAGAGGAGAGGGAGAGGAGGGCGGATTTGGTGAAGGAATTTGGTGGACTTGAGGCTGATTAGGGTTTGGAAGAGAGGAGGGAGTTCGTATAAATGGGGATGAGGGAGGAGGATAAGGGTTTTTGTGTGAATGGGCTTGAAAAGCTCTCTTTTAGCACTAGCATCTGACGCGGCGCGCCTGGGCGCACGAATTTAAACCCAATTTTTTTATTTTCTGAACCCCACCGCGGCCAAGCGCGTTTTCACGTGCGCTGGGGCGCTAAACTCCCTGAGTTGGTCTCTTTATTTTTTTTACTTCGTTTTATTTTTCAGACCCCCTTTTCAGCAGTTGCGACCCCCACGCTTGGGCGCACATGAGACGCGCCCAGGCGTGGGTTACAGACTTGTGCCAATTTTTTTTTTATTTTTTTTGAAAAACATGAAATCTTACTCTAAAAAAATAAAATAAAATAACTATGAAGGGATTAGTTACCATTGGGTTGCCTCCCAGAAAGCGCTTGTTTAATGTCCTGAGCCTGACGGATGACACTTTTTCAAGAACTAAGGGCTGCGGAGCTCCACTGTTGATGAGCTCCTATCAATGTCTCCCCCATGGAATACTGTAAGCCGTTGTCCATTCACTTTGAAAGTATCCCCTGTATTGGGGTCATTAATCTCCACAGTGCCAAAAGGTGATACCTGCACAACAATAAATGGACCAGACCATCTAGAATTAAGCTTTCCTGGGAAAAGCTTGAGTCTAGAGTTATGGAGCAAAACTAATTGTCCAGGTTCAAATTTCTTGTTAATCAATTTCTTGTCATGCCACCTTTTGGTTTTCTCTTTAAAATCAAGAGAAGTGTTATATACCTACTCTCTGAACTCATCAAGTTCGGTCAGCTGCAATAACCTCTTCTCGCCTGCAGGTTGTAAGTCCAAGTTCAAAAATTTAGTTGCCCAATATACCTTGTGAAGTAGCTCCACAGGCAAATGACAGTTTTTTTCCAAAAACAACCTGAAAAGGTGACATGCCAATAGGTGTCTTATATGCAGTTCTATACGCCCACAAGGCGTCATCCAATTTTTTAGTTCAATCCCTCCTACTACTATTAACAGTTTTCTAAAGGATTCTCTTAAGAGACCTATTAGACACTTCAACTTGACCACTAGTCTGTGGGTGATATGGGGAAGCTACTTTGTGGCGCACCCCATATTTGGACAAAGCCTTCTCCATGACTTGGTTACAAAAATGACTCTCACCATCACTTATGAGCACTCAAGGCACTCCAAACCTGCTGAAAATGTTTTTTCTCAAAAAATTCACGACTACAGCAGAATCATTGGTGGGAGTGGAGATTGCCTCCACCCACTTAGATACATAGTCAACCCCTACAAGATGTACCTGTTTTTATAGGAAGGGGGAAATGGGCCTACAAAATCTATGCCCCACACATCAAACACTTCGACTTCTAAAATGCTTTGATGAGGCATCTCATCCCCCTGGGAAATATTCCCAACCCTTTGGCATTTGTCACATTGCATCACATGGGTCCTAGCATCTTTAAAAATGGTGGGCCAGTAGTACCCACATTGTAAAACTCTAGAAGCTGTTTTTTTCACTACAGTAGTGACCGTCATATGGTGAATTGTGATAGTGCCAGAGGATGTCAGGAATTTCCTTTTGGGAAGCACAATGCCTGATCACTCCATCTGCACTCCTCCTGAACAGGAACAACTCATCCCATAAATAAAACTTGGCATCATGTAAAAAGTTTTTCTTTTGCTGCCAAGTCATATCCTTAGGAATCACATTTGCTACTAAATAATTGGCTAGATCAGCGTACCATGGGAGTGCTGATGCAGCAAATAGGTGTTCATCAGAGAATTTTTCTTGTATTGGAACCTGCTTATCCAAATCACTAACCTCAAGGGGAAGTCTAGACAAGTGATCAGCAATAACATTCTCAACCCCTTTTTATCTCTTATTTCCAAATCAAACTCTTGCAAGAGTAAGATCCACCTAATAAGTCTTGGCTTAGCATCGTGCTTAGCCAATAGGTGCCTTAAAGCAGCATGATTTAATTTGTATAAACTATCACTTTCGAAGCCTATCAAATAGACACAAAACTTATCCATTGCAAAAAACACAGCCAAGAGTTCTTTTTTAGCAGTCGTGTAATTAATTTGTGCACTGTTCAATACACGACTTGCATAATAGATTGCATGAAAAACCTTATTAATTATTTGACCAAGTATAGCTCCTATAGCGTGGTCGCTCGCATCACACATTAGTTCAAAAGGTTCACCCCAATTGGGTGCAACTACGATAGGAGCTGTAACCAGTCTTTCTTTCAAAATTTCAAAGGATTTCCTGCAATCATTATCGAAAATGAACTCCACATCTTTCTCCAGTAAATTGTAGAGGGGTTTTGCAATTTTTGAAAAATCTTTGATGAATCTCCGTAGAACCCAGCTTGACCCAAAAAACTTCTTATCCCCTTAACATTTACTAGAGGAGGCAGATTTTTTATGACATCTATCTTTGCTTGATCTACCTCGATACCCTTTCCTAAAATCTTATGTCCAAAAACTATCCCCTCGTTAACCATGAACTGACATTTTTCCCAGTTAAGGATGAGATTAGTTTCCTGACATCTTTCTAGAACTTTACCAAGGTTATCAAGACATGCATCAAAGGACGATGACTAAGAAGTCATCCATAAAAACCTCGATGGAATTTTCAACCATGTCGGAGGATATAGCCAACAAGCACCTTTGAAAAGTCGCAGGTGCATTGCAAAGCCCAAAGGGCATTCTCCGATATGCAAAAATCCCAAAGGGACAGGTGAAAGTAGTTTTTTCTTGGTCTACCGGCTCGACACAGATTTGATTATAGCCTGAATATCCATCCAGAAAGCAATAGTATGCATGTCCTGCCAACAGTTCTAACATTTGATCCATAAAGGGTAATGAGAAATGATATTTTCGGGTGGCATTGTTTAATATTCTATAATCAATGCATGCACGCCACCCAGAAACAACGCGGTTTGGTATCAATTCATCTTTTTCAGTTCTAATCATAGTTAACCCCCCTTTTTTGGCACAACCTCCACCGGGCTCACCCAGGTGTTGTCGGAGATGGGGTAGATAATGCCTGCATCTAAAAATTTCACTACCTCCTTTCTGACGACTTCCTGCAAAGTCGGATTCAGCCTCCTCTGAGGCTGAATTACTGCTTAAAATTCTCCTCGAGGAGAATCTTATGCATGCAAAAACTGGGGTTAATCCCCTTCAAATCAGAAATATTCCATCCTAAAGCAGATTTGTATTGCCTCAAAATTCTCATTAATTTTTCAGTTTCATTTTCATTCAAGGCATTAATAATTATAATTGGATAGAAATTAGTCTCATCAAGAAATTCATACCTAAGGTTCGGTGGGAGAGCTTTGAGCTCTGGTGCTGCTTGTGGCTCATTGTTATGTAACTTCAACTCTTTCATCTGATCTGTCCTTGTAAACGCTGAAGGTGCATCCAATCTAGTCACCATCTTTTCCACCTTTGGGTCTTCAACCCCCTCATGTATCAGTGCTACTGCCACCACATATCCATGCCCTGTTTGCTCAAAGGTAGACGTGACTAAAGTGTCAATCACGTCCACTAAGAAACATTGAGAGTCCTCCATTGGGTTCTTCATGGACCGGTAGACGTTGAGAGAAACCTCTTCCTCATGGACCCGGAGCTTAAGCTCGCCCTGTTGAACATCTATGAGGGCTCGCCCAGTAGCTAGAAAAGGCCTAACCAGGAGGAGAGGAATATATGAATCCTCCTCTATATCCAAGATCACAAAGTCAACAGGAAAGATGAACTTGTCCACCTTGACAAGTACATCGTCCACTTTCCCATAGGGCCTCTTCACAGAACGGTCGACTAGCTGAAGGCACACCAGTGTTGGCTTCACTTCCCCAATACCAAGCCTCTTGAAAATTCAGAGGGCATCAGATTAATACTCGCCCCCAAGTCGCACAGAGCCTTGCCAATATCAAATTCCCCAATGTTGCAATGGATTGTGAAACTTCCAGGATGCGCACTACATTCCTCTATGAGTAGCATAGTTTCATCATCTTGCATCTTCCTTTTGTTGGTTAAGAGCTCTTTCATGAACTTTGCATATGTGGGCATTTGCTCAAGGGCCTCCGCAAATGGAATGTTGATTTGGAGCCTCTTGAACATCTCCATGAACATGGCAAATTGCTTCTTAGTCTCCTCCTTCTTCAATCGCTGAAGGCAGGGAGCCTTGAGGGAAATCTATGGCTTCTTTTCTTCTCCCCGTGTTGCAGTTGTGTTCTTATTTTGTTGCACTTCAGGAATTGTCTCCTCAGGTTTCTGTTCCTTTGCCTCTGCTTCCTCAATCACCACATCATCACTCTTCTTCCGTGGCTCCTCAAGAGACTTGCCACTTCGAAGAGTAATGTCCTTGAAATGCTCCCTGGGGTTAGGAATGGTGTCATTGGGAAAGGATCCCAGTGACCTCTCGGAGAGTTGCTTGGGAATCTGACCCATCTACACCTCCAGGTTGCGAATGCTAGCACCTTGGTTCTTGAAGTTTGCTCTTGTTTCCTCAACAAAATTATTCGTTGATTGAACGAGTTTCTCCATTGCTTCCTTCCAAGGTGCCAGCTGCTTCTCTTGTGGTGGCTGGAATGCCGGACTATGCCAAGAGAAGGCAGGGTGATTTCTATACCCTGGGTTGTAGGTGTATAAGTAAGGATTATTCCTCTGGCCTCCTCCCATGAAGTTCACTTGTTCTTCTTTACCTGTACTATTGCTAACCTCAAATGCATACTCACCATTACGATGGTTGCCTATACAGAAATCGCATGTTAGTACTAAATCAGGACTATCAGAAGGGATAGAGGGTGTACCTGTTGAAGCACCCATTTAGAACTAGCTCAATTTTTGTGTCAATGCAGCAATTTGCTGCTGCATCTCCTTGTACTGATTGAATAAGGCCTTTACATTTTCAGGCTCCAAATCAGTCTTCTTCAAGATGCTCTTCCTGATAGTAGCATGGCTGCTATTGTGAGCCATCTATTCAAACAGCTCCCTTGCTTCATCAGGAGTCTTGCTCTCCAAAGAGCCTTGTGATGCACAATCAGCCATGTGCTTATTGAATGCACTCAGTCCATCATAGAACAGTCGTATTACCATCCACTCCGGCATGGAATGAGTGGGGCACCTCTTGAGCATTTGTTTGTACCTTTCCCAAGCCTCATGCAAAAATTCACCATCGTGTTGGGTGAAAGCATTGATTTCTTGCCTAAGTTGTGTTTGTCTAGAAGGTGGGAAGTACTTATCAACGAATATCTTAGCCAAATCGTCCCAGCAAGTGATGCTCCCTTGTGGTTGGGAACGGAGCCATTGATGCGCCTTTCCCCTTAATGACAGAGGGAAAAGTCTCAACCTTATTATATTGCCTCATCACTTGCACCTTGGATTCTGAAGAAGTCCAGGTAGCTCAAGAAGTTAGCGATATGATCATTTGGATCCTCATCTCGGCCACCACTGAATTGATTTTGCTGCAACAGGTTCAAGTACGCACCCTTGATGTCAAAATTTGGGGCACTAACAGCAGGTCGCACTATACTAGTGCCACATGAGATCGGGTTGATCATTGAAGAGTCCGCAAGAGTGCGCCACTCATGTGGAGGCTCACGCTCGCGTTCACGCTCTTCCGCCATTATTCTCGCTCGTCTCCTTTTCTCTTGTTGTGCTTGTTTCCTTAGTTTCTTCGCTGTCAACTCGATCTCGGGATCGAATTGAAGATTGCTGTGATCACCTACAGAACGCAAGTGCATATACCAATCTCGGTAAAACAGGTTAAAAGCACCTGTTGATGATAAAGGGAGACAATTTAAGAATAAACGAAAGATGAAAATCACACTACGTAACTACCAAAAAGTACCAAAAAATTATTAAAATCTATTTTTAATCCCAGGCAACGGCGCCAAAAAACTTGTTGGGGTTCTGGAAAGTATACCAGATCGTACAAGTAATATAATGATAAATAGAGTATCGTTCCCACGAGGATTAAAATTGACTCTAATAATTCTAACCTGATTGTAGTTACTAAGTGAACAGGAAAGTGAATTTGTGGTTTGTAAATGAATAATTGAATTTGCACTTGGAAAAATAAATAAAAATAACGGTTCTTAGTCAGTAAGAAGAGTGGGACGTAGTTTCGATGAAGGTTCCTAAAATATTTAACAATGAATTAGATTTTTTTCTTGAATTCCGAATTTGTTTTGCACAGTAGGAAACGTCTAATGTCTTAGAACGTTTCCGTATTTTAGAGATTCACCTCCCTTAGCTTGATGTCTCAAGCGAAGTCTTAAAACCTAACCCTTAATTAATGTTCAATCAAAACTCATAAAATTATTCAATTCATAAGAAATATGTGTATCCCTACGCAATTGAAATCTTTGATTATTAGGCACAATCCCAAATTAATATGTCTATTAAATTAAGATTCCCACGTCATGAATCACGCGCTTTCATGAACAACAATAAAAACATAATCAAACACAGTACTCGTAATGGAAAAACAACTTAATTCATTGCATAAATATTAACAAGGTTCCATTACCATCTACTCCTACATCCCAAATAAGGATTTAGTTCATGCTGGAGAAAAGAAAAACAATAAAAGTAGTAAAGAAATCCATAATTGCCACTAATCTTTGTGTTATTCGCAAAACCTCGAAACCTATTTCCCCAAAACTGTTCTGAATCTCCACTATAAGTCAATCCTGGTATTTTTAAACCAAAAACCATATCCCTAAACAAATCAAATCCTAAGAGATAAGATTTATAATCCACAACAGTGACGCGTGTAAAGTCCAACGTTTTAAATAAATAAGGTAAATATAATAAATAATAAAATAAACTATTTTAATTGAATAAAATAATGAATTTTATGAAATTAGGTTAAAATACTCGAGTATTTTGGGGAAGACTCGAGTATAGTAACTAACTGTTAGAAAAATTTGAATTTTTGTCGAAAGACTCGAGTCTTTCATGGAAGACTCGAGTGTTCTTTGGTGTTGCTGAAAAAAGACTCGAGTACTGGGAAAAAGACTCGAGTAGTTCGAGCAGTATGGTTGAATGTATAAGTCGATTTTCAATTGAACTTCGCACCAAAACACGTTTTCTCGAGGTTCCAAGCACAGAGCTGGACCTTACTTTGTAGGAGGGAAATCTTAGGCTATAAATAGAGGCTTGGGGAAGCTAGAAACTCACTCAATTCTTGCAAACCCGAATTTCCATTCTCATTTCCTCTGTTCTGAAGTGCTTACATTGATCACTTCGTTCTCTCTCATCTCTCACTAATTTCCTTCGAAACCAAAACACAAATCAAAGTTCTAATTCCCATCTTGAATTAGAACCCATAACCACACCAAACTACCTCCTGTAGAGCAAGTTCTAGGTAATCAAAGTTGAGTCTCTAAAGCTGCGAAAACAGAGTGCAAATCAGCACCTTCAACCTCTCTTTCTTGAATTGGTTTGGTAAATCCAGGAACCTGTTTGATTCCAAATTCATTTCTGATTAAAGTTAGTACTGCCTAGTTGCTAAAGCTAATTTGTTTCACCCTTTTTCATTACATATTCCCTGTCAAATTCGTGGCCAAAGTTTGTTGTTCAAAGTGCAGAACTTGAGTGTTGGAACTCAAAGTTTGATCCTGATCGTTTCTCTCTCAATCAACTGTTTCTTTAGCTTCTCTAAGGTATGGGAGAAGTTACCTAATCGCTAGAATGATAATCAACAAGCTAAATTCATAGGAACCATATGAGGTTCATGGGCAACTTAAGTTTGAAATGGGAATCTGACTTGGAGGCCAGAAACCCATGGTTTTTGTATTCAAACAACTTTAGTTGGACCTAAGGAAGCTCACTAGATTGATTTCTGAACTTAAAATCAAGTAGAAATGAAAGTCTTATGTTGAAATGGATAATTGCTATGTTTTATGCAATTATGTGATTCAATTATGATCCTTGTTAATTTTATGTTAAATGATATGTGTAATATGTTTATTACATGTGAAATAACTTCTATTTAGTGCAGAATTGAAGTAATGGTGTAAGAATCACGAATTGGTGCATATTATGCAGAAAAACTGGTGCTGATGCAGCAAAAAGACTCGAGTATTTTACGAAGTACTCGAGTATTCTGGAAAATGATGAACGACTCGAGTATTTCTTAGAACACTCGAGTATTTTGGCATGAACCACTCGAGTAGTTCATGAACTACTCGTGTATTTTGAGAAAATTTCACAAATATCTTATTTTTAAAAAGGTTTCAGAAATTAACTCGTCTAAACTCCTAAATTACTAAAGTTTGAACATCACTTTGCTTAATATCTAATCCCGTTGGTTGATAACTATCCTGGAGGTGTCCTACTGGGATTCTATTCAGTGGTTGATAATTTCCCTACAGGAGTCCCAACGAAAGTGCGTACACCCATTTGGTTGATACTATCCCTAGACATCCTAGTGAAGGCTTTACTCACTTGGTTGATATTTTCTATGGGAGTCCCAATGGGATCGTTGCAATAAAAATCCACCAATAGGAGGCTATGCCGCGATGGATTACTAAATAAATAATTATACGTTATTTCTAAAACCATCACAAAGTGGTTGGGCCGCTGATAGATTTTCTGAAAAGAGATTTGAAAATAAGTACACCCATCATAAGGTGGCTATGCCGCTAATGGCCTTTTTATGACTGCATCAGTACTAGCTAAAGAAACGGTTAAAGATGAGATTAATGAATGGAAAGATGTAATGATGGACTATGTCCTTGATGGAAATGATAATGAATGATAATGAGGATTGGTAATGGATTATGGCTGCATTCATGCATTGTTTGCTCCAGCTTATTGAGATGCTTTTGCGCTGTCTGTCGCACACGCTGTCTGTCATGAAGGGTCGAGCTTATCCCGCTGTCTGTCTGAGGAGGCTCAGGATGACCCATTTTCCTCCAAGTTGTGATGCCCCGGGATATTGTTGAGATTAGCATGCATCATGCCATTGATAATAAGATTAATTACTTGAGTAAAATGGGCTTGACATATGGATTTGCATCTATAATTTGTTATTACTTGTGTTTGTTGTTTTTAGCCACTATTATTATCATTTGTTTTAACGTGATTAGCTATGACGTACTCCCTTGTTGCCCTTGTAGGTAATGGAGGTCCTGTCTTCCAAGGGGAAGAGTGAATGTTGGCAAGGGATGCGAAATTCCCTTCCCAACGAAGGAGTTTAAAGAACCATGCTCTGGGTTACTAGTAGTATATTAAGTAGCTCGGAGTCTATTTTGTTTACTTATAAGTTTGAACTATTTTGTTATAAAGTTGTAAAACTTCTATGTATGAGTTTGCTTCCGCTTTTGAAATGATCAAGTTATAAACTTATTTTGGCGAAAAAATTTTCCTCTATTTTATTTATAAGTAATTAAGGGTTAATTAGTTGGGTTGTTACAACGCGCGCTTGGGCACACGAATCGCGCGCTTGGGGGCATCTATTGTACTGCACTAGATTGAGAATTTGACCCCTGTTTGAATGGCTGACCCCATGAACGCGCTTGGGCGCGCCTTGACTTGCACCTGAGCGTGAAAGTACCTGTGAGAATCAGCTCTTTGCACCCCATTTGCTGGCCATTTGACCCACATGCGCCTGGGCGCACTATTCTTGCGCTTGGGCACACGAGACTAAAAATCACCATTTTGCCCTCCTTTGCTCCAATTTCATGGTTCCAAGACTTATTTCCTATTCCCCTATCCAAATTCACCAATTTAAGCTTCAAAACATGAAATCAAGGCCAAAAAGGTATAAAATCCTCAAGGATCTCATTCCTCATCATTAGTAGACAAAAACTCAATCTTTTTCCTAAAATAACTTGAGAAACAAACCAAAATCACTAAGAAAGAGGGTTAATTAAAATCTAAAAACATCATATATTGAGCTCAAATCAGTATTAGAAAGGAGTCTATTTTATTTCATGCTATGTGCTATATGAATACTCGAGTATTTCTGACAGCAGATACACTCCAATTTGGGTTTTAACATGTATTTTCATTTCTAACCAAATTTAACCCAAACCAAACATTCATAGAGCTAATACAACATATTTATAACATGTTAAAACCCTTAGAACACATCAAATCACAGAGATTGCATTCATTCACTTGATTATGCATAAAAACCATTAAAACAACAACTCAACATACCAAAACTCAAATTACTCCATTAATTCAAGATTTCAGTGTTTAAATAGTTTGCATGCATCAAATAAAACTTGCTCAAGTCATTCACAGAGCACATTTTGGTCTCCAAACCAAAATACTATTTCAACTAAGCCCTTAGAGCCTCTTGATGGCT
Organism: Crotalaria pallida; assembly: GCA_037953625.1. Taxonomy (NCBI): domain Eukaryota; kingdom Viridiplantae; phylum Streptophyta; class Magnoliopsida; order Fabales; family Fabaceae; genus Crotalaria; species Crotalaria pallida. The sequence goes on along the minus strand of CM075652.1, from coordinate 36,811,462 downwards.
CCCTATATAAAAGCACATACTTTAAACTCAATCTAGTGTATGAAAAGCTTTCCCCTTACCTCACAGATGTATTTCAACAGAAACTTGACAGAGAATAAGCTTTCACTCACGAATTCCTCAAAAACCTCTTTTCAGCAGCACATGCAGAACCATTTCAGCAGAGGTTCAAGACCAAGATTTTTAACCAACCAAACATGCATAAAAATTGGGGATAATGGTTAGGGTTTGTTATCTGAATCATGCATGAGAGAATGAAACATGTTTGAGACTCAAGGGTTATAGGAGCTTACCAAAATCAAAGCCAAAAGTCAGCTCCTAGGTTCAGTTTTTCAGTTATGCAAAAATGAGACTCCAACTTTGAGACTTCGGTTCTCCTAGCTCACTCACTCTTATCTCACGATTTTTATGTCACTACAAAGCTTTAAATCTATCCTTTGAAATGATGTATAATATGTGTATTATTGTTGTGAATCAAGGAAGAATAGAGAGCTCGAATCTAAGAACCCTAATTGAGCTTTACATGCAATTTCAAAACTTGGCAAGGAAAATGGAACCCAATCTTCAGCAATAAGGCTATTTATAGACCAATTAGAAGCTCATGCAAGGCGACACGCATCCATGGACGTGTCTCAGGCCTTGATTCGTTTCAATGCAGGGTAATTTGGGGTGATTCATCATCAAACGTACTAAGAACTGGTTCTGCTGCACTATGGTAATCGATTACTGTATCGTGGTAATCAATTACCACGACTGAAATTTTCAAAAATTCATATTTTATTTCATTTCCCTCCAAAAACTTTTCTAATATTACTTCTAGGTCCTAAAACAATGACTAAATTGCAAAACCTCTATTTTTACCCACAAATAAGAATAAATATATTTTTCACAATATTTTCCTTATCAACACATACACACAACACACATAATTAATCAAAGATTAAAATAAAAGTATATAATTATAAATAAACTTTATAATTAACTTTTATTAATCAGGGATTAAAAATTTGGGGTGTTACACTACTCCCCCACTTACAAGGAATTTCGTCCCCGAAATTCAACTTACAAAAACAAATCAAGATAATCTGGACGCATCCTATCCTCTAACTCCCAGGTTGCCTCGTCAACATCACCCCTTAACCAGACAACCTTGACCAAAGAAATTCCTTTTCCTTTGATATGCTTAATTCTTTGGTCTTCAATCCGGATAGGAACAACTTTAAAGTTTCGGTTCTCACGCACATCTAGGTCAACGGGGCAGATTTTAAGAATAATGTTTGGGTCGTGGACATACTTTTTCAATTGCGACACATGGAAAACATTGTGTATATTAGTCAAAGATGGGGGTAAAGCTATCTGGTATGCTATAGGATCCACTCTCTTAAGAATTTGGTAAGGACCAATAAACTTAGGAGATAATTTTTGGGTTTTCAAAGCTCTACTGACACTTTTCATTGGAACTACTCTAATAAACACATGCTCTCCCTCCGAAAACTCTAACGGTTTACGCCTCTGGTCTGCATAACTCTTTTGTCGGCTCTGAGTTGTCCTCATCTTCTCTTGAATCATCTTGATCTTCTCATTTGTTTCTTGCACAACTTCAGGACCAACAAGAGAATTCTCCCCCACAGCGTTTTAATTGTTTTCCGCTGCAAATTACATTTATTTTATTGAAAACGATTTATATCGAATATTTTTCAATGATTTTGTAAAAACCCAATTCACCCCCCCCCCCTCTTGGGTGACGGCTGCCAATCCTAACATGCGGTGCCACACATTCTTTCATTTCACTTAATTGCATGAAGATGCTAGGATTATCATCGGTAGAAATGTCGTATAAGATGTCAGTGTCAACTCCCACTAGTTCTTCTGTGATTACATCACAAGTATGCTTGGATTGCCCTCTTCGGGTATTAGAGCCGGAATTCAAAGTAAATCTTATTTTCTTGCCCTTAACCCAACTGGACATCATTCTGGGCATGGATTGGATGTCTAGAAACCATGTCCTGATTAACTGTCATCAGAAAACTGTTGTCTTTAACACCCCTACACTGGCCGCCATAGAAGTAGATGAGGAGGCGGATGTGAGCCAAATTCCATTAGTTCAAGAATTTCCAGAAGTCTTCCCCAAATGGATTCTAGGACAACCACCAAACAGAGAAGTTGAGTTTAGCATTGATCTTGTTCCTGGAACAGGACCAATCTATATATTACCGAATAGAATGGCGACCACTGAGTTGGAAGAGTTGAAGAAGCAGTTAGAAGAGCTGTTAGAGAAGAAACTTATCAAGCCAAGTGTGTCTCCTTGGGGAGATCCGGTTCTGTTTCTCAAAAATAAAGATGGTAGCTTCCAAATGTGCACTGACTATAGGCAACTCAATGCAGTGACAATGAAAAATAAATATCCACTTCCTTGCATAAATTATGAAGTGAGGTGGACGTTAGGAATTAGGAAAGATGGCGTGAAGATTCTATGAACTGAAGAACGTTTCGTGAAGGTTCATAGAATTGACGGACGAGATCATTATAGTGACTAGATTGTGTTATTGAAACAATCGTGGAAAACTATTATAGAGGACTTTGATCTTCCAAAGGAACAACGGTATGAAGTACGTTTCACGAAGTACCGGATAGTCGAGGATTGGTTCTGTGCACACTATAATAGTTTTATCAGTCACTTAGATATTTCATGGACTAGTTAAGGGTGGTCCCAGCTATAGCCAATTTTGGGACAACTACCCAAAATTGTACGAAGAACGATTCGTGAAGTACTATGCAAGCAATGGTTAAGGGAAACTTACTCCTAGTTAAAATTTCCTAAAGTGTCGAGGGCGATGTGAGGAAAAAGGAAAAAGAGAAAGGAAATGGAAAAATTGAAAAGAAAAAGAAAGGAAATGGGTTATGGAGATTATATTTAATTATATGTAATTATGCTGATTAATTACGTAGCATGCATTATAATTATGTCTTACTATTATTTTTAATTGTTTCCTTTGATTTTGAATGAATATCTCACCCTATGTGTTGTATATTTTAGGTACACAATACGAGGAAGACTTTGATCTTTCTCCAACCGAGGAGGAGTGCATTCCCATTAGCGGGTTGTGACTTCATTCTATGATTCATAATCATAGAAATTGAAACCAAAGATTTCTGATATCATTTCTCTAGTTTCTAATATTATTTAACAATTTTGTATAAATTTACATTTTAATATTTTAAACAGAAAAGAACTCCTGGATGTATACAATTTTGTATAAATGTACTTTTAAATATTTTGAACAGAAAAGAACTCCTAGATGTATACTTTAAAAGAAGGGATATCACTTACCTTGACGGACATTTAAATGTCCTCTCTTATTGATGTATGAAATTTTGAAAAAAAAAATGTGATATCTCATAATGTGAATGTATAATCTAGACTTTTACTATACGCATAATATGAACGTATATGTTTTATTTTGACTCTGAATTTGACAGGTACAAATTTTAAATAAGGTAAAAGTCCATATTTTAAGGCAAACTCGGTCAAAAAATTTTAAAATTTTCATGAATTTAAACCTAATAAAAGAAACAAAAAGGTAGGATGTTACACCTAACAGGTGCACAAAATCCTAATGGTACAGAAATGAAAACTGAAAGTGAGATAAAAGGAAATGGAAAAAAAATGAGAATTGAAAAGAGAACCAATTGATATGTGAACTTGAACGTGAACAAGTTGTGTGAGCATGATATGATGTGATTTACTTGTTATAATTATGCTTGACTTAGTGTATTGCAATGTCTTTTTAGAATTTATTTTTCTAAGTTCTGTGTAATGCTCACCTCCTTGCTGTTTTTTTCTAGGTACCGAGACCGAGTTATCGCCCGTACAGGCCGAACAGGAGTACACTCCCCCTCAAGGAGTGTAAGTAGTTAGTCAGATTGTATGTTTTGGTCTTGGGCCATGTTTTGAGAAACATGTTGTATATAACCTTTTGGTGAATTATCTAATTAAATGATTTTTGGTGCATAGTAATTAGCACGGGGGTGGCCCAAGACTCCTCCTTATGGGAAATGAGTGATTTTGGGGAAAGAAACAATTCCATAAACTTATTTATACTCAGAACAATGTTAATAGATATGCATGATGATATCATAGCCTGTCTGTCTGTTCTGTTGATTTGGGTAGGGTTAACCGATTTGAGCCTCTCCAGACTGACTTGAGTCATTCCACTCAGGACAGATGTCTTAACGGTTTGAAGGCTTATCGCATACTACTCAGACTAATTGCAACAAACATGGTCGTCAACCGATCATAAAAATTGGTCGATCTCGAGTAGATCCCTAGTGGGCCAACTGGACAGGGATGCTCGGCACTTGATCCTGAGCTCGGATCCAAAGCCACCCCCTCGCCTAGCACACGGCTTAGACATAAGACCTGCTGGGCTGTCCAGGCTCTGGTACAATGCTGCGCTGTCTATTCCCTAGAAAGCCACAAATATTTACCAGATATTTACAGAGCCTGACGTCAGCATGGTAACCCTAACGGGCCTCACCACAGGCCCACTCCCGCACACCCTATAAAAGGGTTAATCATGCCTTTGGGTCAGGTAAGGTTTTCTCAACCCTATGTTAACACTCTGCACGCACTTCTAGTTGACAAAGGGAGAACCTGGGTATTCCAGCTGAATATTCAGAAACATTCCATAGTCGTCACACATCAAACCCTGATCTTACTCAGATTTTTGGACCACTAGTCATTGGTCTTGAGGTCCCCTAAGTCAGGGACATTTTCCTATTTTTCAGATCCACTACATTGGCGCCGTTTGTGGAAACCATAAACTTCGATTCCCATCCACCTTCAGAAGATGACGAAACACGATCTAAACGTTAGTGATGCCCTTGTCCAACGCTCTCCCAAACAGCATCAGGACCCAGGCATGCCTAGGGTCCTCACGATCGTTGGGGGTCTCGTAGGTGGAGGCGAGAAACGCACCGGGGGAAGGCGATACGTTGGTCAGATCCATGCTCAAAAGGCCTCAAAGAGGGTTAAGCGGGAGACCACCATCCCGCTTAGCTTCGACAATAATGATTACGGTAGCATCCTAAGGGACCATGATGACCCTGATTTGGGTCTAATATATGATGTTTTGAGTATGATTTAGACTCCCTTTTACTATGGATTTAGCTTGTTTCTCTTGTAAATTTAGGACTTTTTGTATAGTTTTTAAGAAGTTAGGTAATTTGGAATCCTTTGAACGTTTTGATCCATGTTAGGTATGTTTCAGGTACTTTTGGAGCTTAACTGAAGAAAATAATTGTGGACATGAAAAGAGGACGAAAGGACCTTGAAAATGGCGCAAGAACGGAGCGAAACGGAGTCAGAAGTCAAGTTGCACGCCCAAGCTCACGGGCCGGTGCGCCCAGCCGTGCGAGCAGCGGTCATCCAGCAATCAGATGCCTGGCACGCCCAGGCGTGTGGCCTGGCTCGCCCAGGCGCACTAACGTCGAGGAGGCCCAATTGGGCTGAATTCTGATGCGTTTTTCATGGGTTTTCTTAGGATTTCGTTTTAGCTTTTAAATATAGGATTAGAAACTAGGTTAGGCAGCTTTTAGAGAGGGAGATTAATTAATTTTAGAGAGTTTTAAAAGAGGAGAAGATCAAGGATTGGAAGATCCAAGGCTTTTCCATGGTGATCATGTATTCTTCTATTGCTTTTGTTTTTATTTTCATGATGTGTAACTAAAACCCTTGTGTTAGGAATTGGTGAATTTGTATGGATTAGTTTATTGATTTCATGAATTGATGTTTTTCCGTTTCTAAATCAAGTGTTTGATTGTGTTTTCACTGTTATGCATGGAAGTAGCTAATGTTAGATCGAGTGAGAAGGTTTTGATAATGACAAAGGTTTTGAACAAGATACAAATGGTTTGATCAAGCTTAAAGTTTGAAGAAGTTCAACAAACAATCAACACTCAACATTGATGAAGAGAGGGCAAGCTCATGAAGACTTAGTTTGTGTTTTATTGTAATATCTTTAGCCTCTCGAGTCTTTTTATTTTAATGAGTTTGGGTAGAGTCATTAGAGGGTAGTGAATCTCTATCAAGGTCATGATTATATTATAATTTGAGTATTCACTTAACCTAAAATCAATAGGTGGCTTAAAGGTTTGAAAGAAAAGGTTTAGTTTTGAGAAAACAAGTTTTTAATTGAATTTAGCAGTGACTAATCGATTAATGTGTTAGGGTTAATCGATTAACATACATGTTACAGTGGTTAATCGATTAAGCCATGTGTTAATCGATTAACACGTGCAGAATCAGTTTTTAAAATAAGCTTTTCAAGGCAAAATCAATTTCTATTGTTTTCTAACTTTTGGATATTCTATATAAACCTTTTCCTAATCATTGTGATTATCTAGAATCATTTTTCATACACATTTTTACTAAGATCAAGCCACACTATTCTCTCTCACTTTCTCAAGATCAAAGTTCTTACTTTTACATTCTTTGATCAAGAATCTTTGAATCTCTCATGTTGATATTTTCATAGCTATTGAAAGAGATTCATAGGATTGTTATTTTGTTTTTCATTTGAGTTGTAATCATTGCAAAGAAGGCAAGCTATCTACAACAAAGGAAGTCTTGGTTGTGAATCAAGCAAACAAGCATTTGGAAGTCTTGTTGTGATAACAAGCAAGTGGAAGTCTTGGTGTGAGGCATCATCAAGCAAGTGGAAGACTTTGAAGAATCTCAAAGCAATTGGAAGTCTTGTTGAGGGGAATTGACAAGCAAGGTTAGAGGTTAGATTAGAGCATCAATAGGATTGCAAGGCAAGGGTGTGGTATCTCTTGTAGGCTATCAAGAAGGGAGTCTTGAGAGGCATTTACTTGTAATTTGAGAACTCTAATTCCTCATAGTGAAGAATCTCTCTTGGTTGAAGAGGGGACTGGATGTAGCTTTCAAGTGGATGAAAGTGAACCAGGATAAATCACTGTGTCGTATCTCTAAACTCTTAACTCTTTACATTCAAGTCATTTCAATATTGTTCTTGGTTGAAAACCTAGAAAAGATAGATTTTCATAATTGATTGAATTGAATCTTAATTGTGCAAATTGATTTTGGGAAAATCATTTTCATAACCTAGGTAATCAATAAGAATATTGGTGTTAATCAATTCCGCTTTATCTCTAATCTTATGTGTTAATTGATTGATTTTCGTATTTGATTGAAAAGTGATTTTTCAGATAATGTTCAGATTAATCGATTAAGTTGATTGTTAATCGATTAATTTTTAAGTTGCTTTCGGCATTAATCGATTAGTACCTTAGTTAATCGATTAATTTTTAAGTTGCTTTCGGCATTAATCGATTAGTACCTTAGTTAATCGATTAGTTTGAAAGTAAGCTTCGGCATTAATCGATTAATACTGAAGTTAATCGATTAATCAGTACATTTTTGTAAAAAATCTTTTTTGTTTTAATCATTTCGATTTGTTTCTTTCGAAAATCTTTCAAGGTTTCTCTAACACCTATTCAACCCCCCCTTCTAGGTGTTCTCCTAGTGTCTCCTAGTTATTTCACCCACCGATTGTAGTTCTTACAGCTAATCTATGTTTCAGATCTCTAATTCTTCAATTGGGAGATTAGGAATTAGAATAGGCCTTCAATCAAACAATATAATTACTCAACTCGTAGGGATACTTTTGGGGATTATATAACCTGTCATAAATTCACTGTTCTTAATAATGATTATTCAATGGTTTAATTATTTAAGGGATTAAGTGTTATCAAATTGAATAATAAATAGTAATTGCATAAGAGGAATCTAGTAGTTACTACCTTAGGAATTTGTTCTTGATTTAGGGAAAAATAGAGATTCATGATAAATAAACAACACCTACAATGAAACCATGTTCTTAACATCTTTCTCAAATTGCTCAAAACTTCTATTTAATTTCTGTTTTTAATTTATTTACTGTTTTTATTTCAATTCAATATTAATTAATTAGTTACAAACTTATAGATTTTGATTTTAACTACTCTTTGGTGAGAATTAATTGAACAATTTGCAATCCCTGAGGGACGATATCTGGTCTTATTGACTATATTACTTGTCGATCCGGTATACTTGTCGGTAGTCCAACAAGTTTTTGGCGCCGTTGCCGGGGATTGAAATTAGTTTCAATTAATTTTCGATACTTAGTAGTAATTTTAGGTGAAATTTATTTTTTTTTTAGTTAGTTCTTTGTCTCAACAGGTGCTGCGTAATTTTTCTTTTGTTTGTGTTTTGTGCAGGAATTTTTGTTAATTTAAGTGCAAAGAGGAGAAAAATTCAGCACTAGAAGAGGGGAAAGAACAACTTTGAAGATGGCTGGAGGAGGAGGATCTCACGGATCCTCTCCGCCTCCTCCTCCCAGGAAGACATTGGCGTAATATTCAACCGTGGACCCGGACTTCCTTGCTTCTAGCATAGTCCGGCCAGCCATCACTGCAACTGCATTCACAATTGATCCACAGTACATCCACCTCATTATGCAGGATCAGTTCAGTGGTGCGCCGCATCAAGACCCCAGGGACCATATCGCCAACATTCTGGGCATGCTCGGATTCTTCAAGATCGAGGGTGCTACGGACGAGGCCATCAAAATGAGGATGTTCCCTCTCTCGCTGAGGGGCGAGGCAATAACGTGGGTGAACAACCAGACACCAGGGAGTCTTTCCAGCTGGAAAGTACTTGTCTCCAAATTCATGGATAAGTTCCTTCCAGCTGGGATGCAAGCGAAGCTGAGGCAAGATGTTCACTCATTCATGCAAGAGGACAACGAGCCATTGCATGAAGCTTGGCAGCGTTACAACCAGCTACTAAGGAAGTTCCCAACAAATATGCAAGACTGGCAGCATATTCAAACGTTCTATAATGGGCTCAACCAATTCAATCAAATTGTGATTGATGCAGCAGCTGGTGGATCGCTGATGAAGAAGACTGTTGAAGAGGCCAAGGAAGTTATTGCAAACATGGCATTCAGCAGCAGCCAAGGACTACGGACCCAGGTGGAGCAAAGCATCTTGAAGAGTTATGATCTGGACTCTAGTCAAGCCCAGATCTTAATCGAGCAGAACAAGCAGATGCAGCAGCAGATTGCTGCATTGACAAAGCAGATGAGCCAGATCACTATGTCAGTTGCATGAAGTGCGACTTTTGTGGGGTGGTCACCGGAATGGTGATTGTGCTTTTGAAGTCAGTAAGGGTCCAGCCACCATTGAGGAGCAAGCCAAGTTTGTGGGTGGTGGAGTACCTAAAAATAACATTTACTCCAATATCCACAATCCGGGGCAAACCAGTCATTCTCACACCTCAAGTACAGCTCAGCACCCAATCCATCCCCGCGACAAAAGCAAGGCTGGGAGAAGGCACTTGAATCAATGGCTACCACAACTAATATCTTCATGGCAGAAGCCAGGGCGAATTTCTCCAATCAGGAAGTCAGCATTCGCAACTTGGAGGTGCAAGTGGCTCAAATAAACAATCGGATATCAAAGATCGCAACCAACACCAAGGAGAGATGCATGGCGGTCACCCTTCGAAGTGGCAAGTCGTATGAGGAGCCACAGAATAAGGGTGATGCAACTGAGCCTGAGAAGAAGGATGAGGGGCCAAAGCAACCAAGTGGAGAAGGCTCAACCGCAATATAACAGACGCATGATCCACCTGCGGATCTCGAGAAAGAGAAAGGCACACCCATACCAGCACCACTACCTCCAATGATTCCGTATCCTCAGAGGTTGAAGAAAGAGGAAGACCAAAAGCAAAACTAGCAAAGTTTTGGAGATGCTACGGAAGGTGCAGATCAACATCCCGTTTGCAGAGGCACTCTCACAAATGCCTCTGTATGCGAGATTCATGAAGGAGTTGCTGACAAAGAAGAAGCGGATGCTCACTGACGAGACGTTCCCGATAGCAGAAAAGTGCAGCAGCATCATCAAATCCAACCTTTCACCAAAGCTGAAGGATCCAGATAGCTTCACCATTTCAGTTAGCATAGGCAAGGAGTACTCAAGTAAGGCTCTCTGTGACTTAGGAGCTAGCGTAAATATTATGTTATTGTTTGTGTGTGAAGCATTGAACTTAGGAGAGGTTAAGCCTACCTCGGCATTACTTCAGTTAGCTGATAGAACCACCCTCCGCCCATATGGAGAGGTGGAAGATATTCTGGTTAAGGTGAAAGATTTTATCCTGCCCTTAGATTTCATGGTCTTAGATATAGAAGAGGATGAAAATATTCCTCTAATTCTAGGAAGGCCATTCTTGGCCACAGCAGGGGCAGTGATTGATGTGCCTAGGGGAGAAGTAATTCTCCGAGTGAATGGTGAGCAAACTACAATTAAAATTTTTGAAAAACCACCAGTCACCGCGGAGATCTTCGCCCCACTAATGTGCATTCAGCATTCCAATGGAGTGAGTGTTGAGAAGAGGCTGAATAGCAAGGTACCACCCTTGACGGGATCTTGGCAACCACCCTAACCTCCAAAAGGAGGTAACCAGTCAGGCTCGTGACGTTAAACAAGCGCTAGTTGGGAGCCAACCCAATGTTAGGTAATTTCCCTTAGGTTTTATTTTTTTTAGGTAATTAGTTATTAGTTAGTTTTTGTTTTTATTTTTATTCAAAAAATAAGAAAGAGGTACAAGTCTAGCCACGCCCAGGCGTGGTGCACTTCACGCCCAGGCGTGGCAGCGGGGGTTTAACATTTCAGTTTGGGGGTGTGACCCCATTTGCTCCCAATAGTTCCCAATATGACACCCCAGACCTGGTACTTTGCAAAAATATTGTCCTGTTTTTCTAGGTAGTTTTTAATTTTTATTATGTAGTTTTAGTTTAGATTAGTTTGCTAGAGGACAAGCCAACCTCTAAGTTTGGGGGAGTGGACAAAATAAAAATTAATTTTTCAGACTTGAATTGTTCTCCCATATTTGGTGTTGGTTTGTGTCTTTGGTAGGAGTAGGTAATTATCCTAGACTTAGGACTATTTTTCTGATGATAGGTGTAAATACTTAGTTTAGGATTAGACTCATTGATTTTTGACACTAATTGATTGAGCTGTAAATATTTTTGAGATCTGGTTATTTTGACAAACTTTGTGAGAACATGAGATTAGTGAACTGACCTTTAGCCTAGTGAGATTTTGAGCCTATACACTTGACAGGGGTATGTGATTTATATTGATTTTTGTGATTGAGACCCCCTATTTCTTTCATGAGTGTGTTCATTTTGACTTTGTGTTCTAGAACTTGACCTGTGACCATTTTGAGATTGATTTTTGTTTGCATGCATTAAGATGATTAGGGAACTTAGGATGTGTTTTTGTGGCCTTCAACTATTTCGTATTGATAATGTTCCCTTGGTTGCCCATTTTGAGCCTTATGAGATATTATGATTTTTCTTTGGTACCCTGCATCTATTGAAATATTTTTGTGAGTACCTTGGAAATTTTTGAATGAGCAATTGAGAGGAATAATTAGAAAAAGTGAAAGTAATTGGTGAAAAGTGTTATGAGTTCTATTTCTCTTCCAAGTGAAAAAAAAAAAGAAATTGAAAAAATAATAATAAATGTAAAGGAAGAGAATAGAAGGAAAAAATTGAAAAAGAAAGGAAGAATAAAATGTCCTGATGTGAGTGTGAGTCTTTATTGTATTCATTGCTCATTCATGGTTTTTGAGGGAAGCTTGCTTTTGTAAATATTTTTTGCGAGTTAGCCTTTGTTTTATCCCTTCTTTCTTTTATCCCACCTGACACTTTTAGCCATGGCCTCATTACAACCAAAGTTAAGACCTTTTGATTTTGTTGGGGATTCTGGCAAGTGTACCAGATCGTACAAGTAATATAGACAATGAAGTCCGAATATCGTACCCAAGGGAGTGACCGTTTAATTAATTCCACCTAATTAATATTACTTAGTGAACGAGACAAAGGATTTATGAATTTGTAAATAAAAACAGAAATTAAAATAAATGACTTTTTGACAAGGAGAAAAAGCGGGATGTAGTTTCGATGCAGGTTCCTAAATATTCTATAACAAATTAATTTGTTTTCCTAAATTCTGAATTTGTTTTGCAAAGGTAGAAAACGCCTAATGTCTTAGCACGTTTCCGTATTTTAGATATTAATCTCCCAATGATGTCTCAAGAGAGCCTTAAAAACTTAACCCTTAATTAAGTTCAATCAAAACTTGTAAAAATTATCCAATTCATATAAAACATGTCTGTGCCTATGCAATTGAACTGTTTGATTAAATGACTAAATCCTAAATTCATATGTCTATTCATAAAGGATTTTCAAAAGTCATGAAACAACTTCTTTCATGAGAAACAAATAAGAATAATCAAACACAGAATTCAATAACGGAAAACAAAATTAATTTATTACTAGAAATATTGAAAAGGTTCCATTCATCTACTCCTACATCCCAAGGATGGAATTAGTTCATACTTACAAGAGAAAACACAATAAACATGATAAAAATAACTACCATGAATCCTTGCGCTAACTTCGTGTTCTTCACAAAAACCTCCAATCCTTATTCCTTCTCCAAGTCTCAAATCCTAATCTACTATTATTCTATGGAGTTGTATGAGTGTCTCTCCCCTTTCTGAATGAATCTTATTCCTCTTATTATATAGATAAAAACTAACCTAATTTCCAATCTAATGTGATAAGATAAAACTAATCCTAAATGTGAATATAATATGATAAGATCCTATTAGAATAAACTAATCTCTAAGAATCTTATCTACAAATAGAATTTATCATTAAAATCCTTCTAAAATCCCGTATTTGTGTCTGGCAGCAACTTCGGCACTGATTTTGACCCCAAAGATGGACTAATTTGAGCAAGGATATTTCTGGCAAAGTTGTAGATCTTTTCCTTAGCTTTAAAATGATATATAGATAGCCTCATTTGGATAAGCGTAGCTCAAGTTATGATCAAAGCAGCAAACAGTGTCACTTTCTCGCATTTTGCGCGCCCAGGCGTGAAAATCCTGCGCCTGGGCGTGATGGCCTGCTCCTGGGCGCACTACGGTCAACTTTTCTTCATTTTTTTCCTCTTTTTCTTCCCAAATCAAGTACCAAACTCTCATTCTTCATTCCTTTGCAAAAATCATTGTTTTAAGAGCTTAAATACCTGAAAACAAACCAAACACATCAAAAGGTTCTAGAAATCCTATAAAGACAAAATTCCATTGTTTTATTCCAATTTACTCAAGAAACAAGCCACATACTATGTAAAAGGGAGTGAAAAAGGGTACAAAAACATCACATATTAGACCCCAATCACACCCCCAAACTTAGCATTTTGCATGTCCCAGGCAAAAGTAAAACAAAAATTCAGAGCCTAAGATTCTCCCCTCTCAAGGTATAGCAACCTAACCATAAATTCCAACTCGCCTACCCAAAATACCTTTCTTCACTAGCAAATCACCGCAATGAAAACTAGTTGAAAAACAAACTCCAAGTGAGCAAAAGATTAGTGACCACACCACCTCTCAATATCTCTCATGTGTATGGGTAATAATTATCAATTCACTCAAGTTCAAACAATGAAAGTATGTTACCATAAGCTTGACTATAGACCTACATCTCCACTGAATTTATTGAAAACATGCACAAATCATAAGGTCTTTATTTGGTTGTAACGGGGTCATGGCTAAAAGTGTCAGGTGGGATAAAAGAATAAAAGGATAAACAAAGGGCTTAATCAATGAAATCACAACACTTCCCTTTTAAATTATAAAATGAGCAATAAGGTAATTACACAATCACAACTCAATTCACTTGATTTTTCCTTTTCTTTCTTTTTCTTTTTCTATTTCTATTCTCTTCTTCTTTTCATTTTTTTAGCACATTTGTTGCTCTTTTTTCTTTTTTTTTTTAAGAAGAGAAATAGAAACATCAAATTTTCAGCACTTACACTTTCACCAATTTCTAACATTCCACTTAATTGCTCATTCACAATTTCAAAGGTACTTCATAAGAATAATTCAATTTATGTAGGGTACCAAAGAAAGTCCTTAAATCTCAAACCTCAAAGTGGGCAACTAAGGGATCATTATGTCTCAAAAATTTGTTGAAGGCCACAAAAACACAAACCTAAGTGCCTTAATCATGTTCATGCATGCAATCCAATGTCAATTTTGAAAAGGTCTCAAGTCAAGTTCTAGAACAAACAATCAAAGCGAACAACACTCATGAAAGAAATAGGAGTTTCATCACAATATTCATTAAACATTACTCCTTCAAGTGTATAGGCTCAAATCTCACTGGTTAAGGTCAATTCACTAATCAATCATTCACAACAAGTTTGCCAAACAACTAATTTTCAAAAAATTTCAAAGCTAAATCCAATTAGTTTATGGGTAAAACAAGTCGGAAATCACAATCAAGCATTTACACCTATCAAAGGGACAAATCTAACACCTAGAATCAGTGCCTACTCATGCCAGGACACAAACCAACACAAAGCCAGGGGAGAAATCAAGATCAGAAAATTTTTATTTTGTTACCCTCACCCCCAAACTTAGAATGTGGCTTGTCCTCAAGCAACAAATCTATCCTAAACTACAAAATAAAAATTAAAACTAAAAACAAAAGCAAGGAGTTAGAGACTTCCCTTTGTAGCACAGAATTATCTCTTGATGCACCATGGAGGAGACTCCCCCAATCTTATTCACCTGTGTCACATGAACAACTAAAAATAGTGCTAGAAGCACCCCATTAGCAGTTACATATAGAAAACTCTAAACTCTTTATTCAATCTCCTAATTAAAAATTTAAATCCTACACTACTACAAAACTAAAGAGAATCCACCAGGATCCCAAATCCTATAGCACAACTCCCATGCTATGCAGCAATAACAAGTTATTCCTGGATCCCATGGAAATATGCACGGATAATGTTGGAGCAAATGTTTAAAAATAGTTTTAAACCCTCCCGGGTCAAATGGTGCATTTTTCACTCCAAGCATCATCACATGGTGCTTGTCTTTTCATCATGCATGGAGTCTATGAAAGTGTAAATTCCATGACTTAGCAAAGTTGCCTTTTCAGGCGCTAAAAAAAAGAACAATGGCTTATCTTCATCATGAGCATTAGGGAAGTCATAAAAAATTAAGGGGTAAATTGAGGGAAAATTTTTTGAGGGTTCCACATATTCATGCAATCCAATACATTTAGCAAGAGCAGAAAATTCATCATGCAAAGTGGACTTTAATTCAACCCCTAGACTCACCCCATCATTCAATTTATCTTGTTTCACTTCCTCAATCTCATCATGGACAATTTCTTCTTTTTCTATGGGTTTAGAAAGGGAAACACTTTGGTCTTCCATAATAGAAAATTTTTGTACCACCTCTTCTAAAAGACCATCAAAAACTTTAATCTCATCAACAATATTTTGTGCATAACAGGATGGAATAGGTGACGACAAAATAAATTTGAAAAATTCTATGTCATCATGAGAATAAGCCATATTACATAATAATAAAATAAAGAAAAATAAAAATATATACCCAAGTTACACTAAGCAAAATTAAATTAGTACCAAAATTAATTAAAACAGAATCACTCCCCGGCAACGGCGCCAAAAACTTGTTGGGGATTCTGGCAAGTGTACCAGATCGTACAAGTAATATAGACAATGAAGTCCGAATATCGTACCCAAGGGAGTGACCGTTTAATTAATTCCACCTAATTAATATTACTTAGTGAACGAGACAAAGGATTTATGAATTTGTAAATAAAAACAGAAATTAAAATAAATGACTTTTTGACAAGGAGAAAAAGCGGGATGTAGTTTCGATGCAGGTTCCTAAATATTCTATAACAAATTAATTTGTTTTCCTAAATTCTGAATTTGTTTTGCAAAGGTAGAAAACGCCTAATGTCTTAGCACGTTTCCGTATTTTAGATATTAATCTCCCAATGATGTCTCAAGAGAGCCTTAAAAACTTAACCCTTAATTAAGTTCAATCAAAACTTGTAAAAATTATCCAATTCATAGAAAACATGTCTGTGCCTATGCAATTGAACTGTTTGATTAAATGACTAAATCCTAAATTCATATGTCTATTCATAAAGGATTTTCAAAAGTCATGAAACAACTTCTTTCATGAGAAACAAATAAGAATAATCAAACACAGAATTCAATAACGGAAAACAAAATTAATTTATTACTAGAAATATTGAAAAGGTTCCATTCATCTACTCCTACATCCCAAGGATGGAATTAGTTCATACTTACAAGAGAAAACACAATAAACATGATAAAAATAACTACCATGAATCCTTGCGCTAACTTCGTGTTCTTCACAAAAACCTCCAATCCTTGTTCCTTCTCCAAGTCTCAAATCCTAATCTACTATTATTCTATGGAGTTGTATGAGTGCCTCTCCCCTTTCTGAATGAATCCTATTCCTCTTATTATATAGATAAAAACTAACCTAATTTCCAATCTAATGTGATAAGATAAAACTAATCCTAAATCTGAATATAATATGATAAGATCCTATTAGAATAAACTAATCTCTAAGAATCTTATCTACAAATAGAATTTATCATTAAAATCCTTCTAAAATCCCGTATTTGTGTCTGGCAGCAACTTCGGCACTGATTTTGACCCCCAAGATGGACGAATTTGAGCAAGGCTATTTCTGGCAAAGTTGTAGATCTTTTCCTTAGTTTTAAAATGATATATAGATCGCCTCATTTGGATAAGCTTAGCTCAGGCGTGATGGCCTGCGCCTGGGCGCACTACGGTCAACTTTTCTTCATTTTTTTCCTCTTTTTCTTCCCAAATCAAGTACCAAACTCTCATTCTTCATTCCTTTGCAAAAATCATTGTTTTAAGAGCTTAAATACCTGAAAACAAACCAAACACATCAAAAGGTTCTAGAAATCCTATAAAGACAAAATTCCATTGTTTTATTCCAATTTACTCAAGAAACAAGCCACTTACTATGTAAAAGGGAGTCAAAAAGGGTACAAAAACATCACATATTAGACCCCAATCAGATTTTTGTGTGCATTCAATAATTTCAGTGGAGATTTGGGTCTATGGTCAAGCTTATGGTAACACTTTGTCATTGCATGAATGTGTGTGCATTATTGATATATGACCTTGATACACATGAGAGATACACACTGTGAGGTTGAGTGTTTACTAATCATTGGTTCTTGTTGAGTTTGTTTCTCTAACCAGGTTTCAATTGTATGAATTGCTTGTGAAAATAAGTGTCTGAGTTTGTGAGTCGAAGTCCTAGATAAGGTGTGTACATTTTGATTTAGAGGGTAGTCTTGTGTTCTGGAGTTTATATTTTACTTTTGCCTGGGACATGTGTAACACCCCGATCTGGCAACTTGAAAACTTTAATCATTTTGGACGAAAATTGGGGCCATTTTTTTTCAAGGGAGTAGTGCACAAAATGAGAACACTTCTATTTTTCAAAACATAATTGTATAGCAAACTCATGTTCTCATATTGAACCAACTCTTCCAAGTCCCAAACCGGAATGTCATGTGACACTACGCTTCGAAACTCAATTTCCAAAAACATCAGGTACTTAAAATAGCCCCTATGATTTCTTGACAAAGTACCAATACAAAGATTAATTTGTTGGGGTTACATCAGGACCATTGGGTTGCTAAGAACTCGTAGTGGGGATACATACTCAAAAGGGAAACACCTAAACATCTAGTCATAATTTCCTTAATTTAGCTTGGCGAGCTTGTGGTACCACTCGTCATCATCCGCCAGAAGATCTTCTGGAGTAATGATCCAACTCCCATCACTGTAGTATTATTCTGGGTCATCTCTGTTGGACCAGAGGTCGGGATCTTCCTCCTCATCCTCCTCAAGAATCTCCTCCTCAGAATCATCATGTCCATCCTCTTCTTCTTCTTCTTCGGCTACCTCCTCTTCTTCCTCTAGATATACTCGTCGACGCGGAATCTCATCAAAAATCATCCTGTAGACTGACGTAGTGCTATTATTACCTCTTCGGGGAGTCGCTCCAATCTCCCGCAGTTTCTGATATCGCACCATGTTGGCCATCTAGACTCCATACAAATTTTATACAAGAAAGGATAGATAGAGTAGAGAGTGAGCAACCCAAAACGGCAATGTCGACTATGTGGGATTACACTAGGTAAATATTAAGACAAAATACAATGCCCCGTTCTAGTCCCTCTCACTGTTCTTGATTTGCAATCTAGGGGGCGACAGTACTTATTCTAGTTTCGAAAGCAGAACGTGCCACGACATTAGACCCAGTTCCCACCACGTTAGTGCGCCACTTGTGGGATTGTTCCGCCTAGAAAAGTACTCTAGACTTCTTGACGTATCACCGTCATCGTCCTCCCCTAATGCAATCTCGTCCTAAGTATCCGTAGATACTTATCGTTCCTTCCTCTCCACTACTTCGGTTCGACACTCATACCTCACCGCAGTTGTTAATGTCTTTTAAGATTTTTTTTTAAAGAGTTTTAATTACGGCTTAGTCCTAATGATCGGTTCATCCTTAGTACAACCCTTCAATGAAACCCGATCGCTAATCGTTCGCATCTAATCCCCCTAAAACTCATATACTGTCACGTAAATCATCACAACATCGTTGCATCGTCTCTCTCTTTCTCAAATCACAGCAACATTGGTTCTCACCAACATGAGCAACACAATCTCAGATCAACTTATAACTCAGCACATCATCGTTGTCCTCGTCGTCAGCTGTGGATCAATAGCATCCTCCACATTCTTTACTTCTATAACTCCGCAGCGTCATTAGCATATTTTCCGATCAGCTCGGCCTCGCAGCATTATTAGTTCCATTCCTCATCACCACGCTTCCGCTCACTTACATTCCTCATAGCCATCGTAGCATCTTCTCCTCGTCACATCCTTTCTCGACTAATCACGTCTTTCACATCTATCGTTTTCGTCTCTTATTTCTTTGATTACTACTTTATAATCTTAGTCTTTATTGCTTACTCACATGGTTCCCAACCATATCATCTTAAATAACAATTAAACAATTCTCAGAATAATTAAATGGCACAGTATGAACAATTATAAAACATATCATCATTTTCATAACCAATCTCAGTCGTTCGGGTGGATAGCTAAACCAATCAAACAAGCGCTATCACATACACCACTACGCTAAATGAGATTGGAGTCCAATCTTTGAGATGATTGGACGCCTTAATATGTTACCTAATTACCACGGCGTCTTAAGGGAATGCCCCTCTCTCACCTCGATGACGAACGTCCTAATGCGCTCCACGCTCTCTTGATCATCTCTCCTCGCCTCATGTCTTCGCATCCTTCGCTCAACTAAGACATTTTCTCGTGCATTAGAAACGATTTCGATACGTTCTTTTAATTTGTTTTGAAAACAATTTCTCTTTTGAAAACTTGTTATCATGGTCTAAGGCTTTCAAAATTCAATTTAAATTTATGATGTAAACAGTTCTTGGGAAAACGTTTGGAAATAACTTAAAAATAAATTTCCTTTCGTTATTAAAATAAAACTGGAAAAAATTATGTTATGAAAATACAATCCTTAAAATACTTTTCAGAATGTAAGGAGTAAAAGATAAAACTCTAGGATCACACGAATTAATTCATCAAATTCCAAAACATTCATTATTCACTCACGGCAATACACTCTTAGGCTAAGGGAGATTAACTACTTGAATTAACACAAACACATAAGTTTGATCATGCACAGGAAGGTAAATTTAAACTTGATTTCTTAATTATAACAAGAACCGAATTGCATGTAATCAACATTTCTTAATTATCAACAATTCTAAACCTTGAGATCATACTAGCAATATCATGAGGACCAATTCAATTAACCTCACTTACTCCTAATTCCCTAAACCGAAAAGAGCAAGAGAAATTCACACATCATGGCATTGAACATATAGTAACATAATCATGGAATAAAGTCACTTTCATAAGTCATTTAAGAAGGAAAATCATTCTAAGCATCCAAACATGCACCAACCGAATCACTCAAACAAATATTATAAAATATATCAAATCACAAAGATCACAAAACAATGCAAATCATCCCATTTATTTTAAGACTAAACCGTGAGCATCATGCAACAAGTTCCATTTCATTTTTCTTAACTCCATTCAAGAAAACAAGTAAGACCACAAATCATCTTATGCATGTAGCTTTATGCTCCTAGATAAGGTCAATCCTAGTCTATATGTAATCTAAATGATGATTAGGCACACTCCCCTATACACTTATCTCAAGACCGAATATTTACATGCATAGGGCAAGAATCTTAGTTCAATTTTTGGTACACTAAAGACAATTAAAGCAACCATATCACACCAACATGCATAAGCCATTATGAGACTCCCTAGGTTTTTAGCAAAACTCAAACTTATAATTTTTCTTGAATAGAAACATGGTTTATAGCTTGATCTTCTAAAAAGAATGGCATGCATGAACTTAAGACCACCATATCTTCCTTTAATACCTACATGTACCTAAAAATCATGCACTAAAACAATTTTATCACTTATGGCCGAATGGCCTTCTCATCAACACAACAAACACAAAACAAATGTTTAAATCAAATCATGCTCATAAAAGAAAAATCAATTTAAATACCATGACCCTATTATTTCTTCTAGGCCGAGACATACAAAAGAGAAACATAGTCGTTTTCATTTGAAACTTAACATGCAAGGCCTCAAAATCCTTAATTTGTGAGATATTAAATTATAGATTAAAACATGCACACACAAAGATCAATCAAAATCATCACAAGATCAACATGCAAAGCTAAAAATCCTTATTTTCTTCTCAAGTAAACTTAGATCATGAGATTGTTAAGCAAACATTCACATATATACACCTAGGTCACGGATTGGGCACAAGAGATCAATCATGCAAGACACAAATTCTTCACCTTGTCACAAATCAACCTAGATCATAAATTATTTACTAAACCTTTTCATAAAAACCTCACGGTTCACGGTTTTAAGAGGATAAATTCAACATGCATGAAGTTTTCATTTTAGTTTTTCTCAAAAGTCTCTAGCAATGAGTTAGATCCTTTAGAAGTTTGTTTAGAAAATCATGATGATCTACCTAATGAAGCCATAACCGAAGCTTTAAGAGTCCATAAGTTCACATATTTACAAACCAATGTAAAAGCCCATAGTTGCACTCAACTCTCAAGCTATAAAAATGAACATGCAATGGAAAGAAAAGAAAGAAAGGTTACAAGGCCAAAAGAAAATCCTAATTCTCATGGTTTTCTTCTTGATTTCCTCATAACCTACCAAGAATTGAGTCTTCTACTTCAAAGGCTCTAGGTCTCCAAAGAAGGTTCAAGGACTTGGTCTAGATCTCCTTCCTCCTCCCTCTTGTCTCCCACGGCCACTCTCTATTTCTATTTCTTCTAAGGGTGTGTTGGTCCCTTAGAAAGTGTTTTGGTTTGTTGGTGAATGAAATGAAAGAAAGTGAAGAAATGAATCAAGGCGTGGTTGATTTAAGGGCACCGAAGTTACCTTCTTTGCCCTTGGTGTGGGTTTCGGCCAAAGCATCAAATGAGAGGGTAGTTTTGGGTTATTCAAAGTTTGCATGGCAAGGGTTGAGTCAAGGGAACAAAATGCATAGTCTAGGGCTTAGGTCTCATCATCATAGTCATGTCAAGGCCACTATTTTCTTCTTGCATGGTACACTTGGTAGCTTCTAAGCTTGCCAAGGATTTTCCTTACCCCATAATTCAAACACCTACCCCAAACACACACACATCCTCACCGTAGCATTCACACACACATGCACACCATCTTGCAATTTCAATTCATTTTCTATTCTTTTACTTATAGAATGCACTAAAATCATTAATTTAAGGATCATATGTACACACACACATATAGGACCGTAGCATTATTCACACACATACATACACATATATTTATTTTCAAGTAACATACACATATTAAATCAAACATATATCATGTTGAGCATGTAGCATAAATTGATTTCATATCATGGTAATTTATTTAATTTTCCTATAAGAACACATTTCATTCTAAAGAAAACTTAAACTATTTCAAAGTAAAACAATTATCTACACGTAACTCACACATAATTAAAATATATACATAAATGACCTTCAAAAATCAAACTTTTTATACAAATAGGAAATTTTCAAAAGTGCATTGAAATCTCTTATTTTCAAAAATCACATTTTCTTAAAATTCGTCCTCCTAAGATTTTCAAAACAAATTTGTAAGTAAATTCAGAAAATGCAAGGGTCACCTTTTCAAAGTTCATGAATCCAAGATGCAAATTTATTTCATAAAGAAATCATCTCTTTAGAAAATCCTTTTTAGAAAACAAAATTTAAACGTTTACTTTTAGCGAATTCGTTTATGCACGCACGAGAAAATGCGGGGTGTTACACTCTCCCCAACTTAAGGATTTCTCGTCCCCGAGAAATACTGAGCGAGCTTGGACCATGGGCGCAATATTCCTTTGAATAATCTCTTTACTCTTGAACCACAATCTTTGTTGCAACATCCACGATCAGGTACTATTCGTCTATCGCCTTTTCGGCCATGCAGACTGATTACTTTTGCAAATGATTTCACAGGGCATTCTGGTTAGTTAACAGACTGGGGAATGAACAACATGATTCTATGGAAGCAAAGGTCAAGGAGGGTTAAGATATCCGAGTAATGTCCAAACATAACAGGGTTACACTCTTTGGGCTAAGGTTCCACTACCTCGCGGAATTACAGTCTTCCTTATCCGCTCAAGCCGAGTCAAGCTATTTCCTAGAATTTCACATTTCCACTTGCTCCCCAACTTAAATTAGTCATATTCCTTCACATCACCTCTTGACTACGACCGATCCCTTGAAACTTTCGATTTTCACCATACCTCAACCTGTTTGACACAATTTTCTGCCACTCAACCTAGTCTTTTACCTTCTCATATTTCTGTCATTCCGCTCCCCTGTTCAACTCCTACGGTTACTATCTCATCTCCCTTCCTTCCTTGGCTGTCCTTAATCCTCAAGAAATACACACTATTTCATTTCCCATTCTTAAACAGGTTATCATACCACTTAGACATTCTAAACCTTTATTCAACTTTTCTTATTCACCACTGGTTCTAATCCATCAAGTTCTTTCCTTAAAACATCAAGTCCTAATTCTTCAACCTAACTTTGGGTCACTCCTAAGGATTATACTCATAAGGTCCACCGCTCCATTGATTCAACCTTACCATATTATCACCTATTCTCCTCCATTTAACCGCTCTCCTTCCATAATTCCAGACACTTAGGACCTCAGGTTCTGAATAATCTCTCAAATTCCTTCTTATCTTACCACCTTCTAGACCAATATTCAGACTTATCCGCTCTCTACTCCTACTTCCTACTTATTTTAAACAACTCACCACTTCCTATGACTCCAAGGGTACTCCTATCTTCTCTAAGATTCACGCCCACTTTATTCACATCAATTGTTCCTCAATTTCCTAGACACTTACAATTCTTATCTTACCATACTCCACCATCCTCTGCTCACTCTTAGAACACATGTATGTCGGATGCCGGATATCAGGGTTCAACACTTTCAATCAAGACTTTTGGAAGAAATAGACATGGGGCCATGATCAAAGAGAAAAGTTTAGGTTCATCAACTAATCAAGTTCTCTTGACAAAACAAGGGCTGAGTATTTTTGGAGGTCAGGCTAGCTCAAACGTCTTGCCAAAGCAACTTGACAAAATTAGGGGTTCTTCACAAGAAAGTTTCCAATAGAAGAAGAGTTCTAATCACAAGACAAGAGCTCGGGTCAATAGCTCAAAGATGTTCTCAAAAAGAAGTTCTCGTCAAAAGAAGTTCAACAAGAAGGGTTTGGATTACCGATTAACGTCACAGAATGGCACTGGACACTGCTTCCGGACGCTGTTGCAGGCGAGTCAGGACATCTTCCAAAAATACTTCAACATATCCTTAGCGTTCCTATGTTCACTTATTGCTACCTTACTACTAACGCACACTCAAAGTTATACGGTAGAGTATGTAAGTCCACACACAAGAGTTCTTAAAGCAACCTCGCTCTGATACCACTTCTGTAACACCCCGATCTGGCAACTTGAAAACTTTAATCATTTTGGACGAAAATTGGGGCCATTTTTTTTTCAAGGGAGTAGTGCACAAAATGAGAACACTTCTATTTTTCAAAACATAATTGTATAGCAAACTCATGTTCTCATATTGAACCAACTCTTCCAAGTCCCAAACCGGAATGTCACGTGACACTACGCTTCGAAACTCAATTTCCAAAAACATCAGGTACTTAAAATAGCCCCTATGATTTCTTGACAAAGTACCAATACAAAGATTAATTTGGTGGGGTTACATCAGGACCATTAGGTTGCTAAGAACTCGTAGTGGGGATACATACTCAAAAGGGAAACACCTAAACATCTGGTCATAATTTCCTTAATCTAGCTTGGCGACCTTGCGGTACCACTCGTCATCATCTTCCAGAAGATCTTCTGGAGTAATGATCCAACTCCCATCACTGTAGTATTCTTCTGGGTCATCTCTGTAACATCCCAAAATTTTAATCCCCGATTAATGAAATGTTAATTATAATTTAATTATAATTAATAGTTTCTATATTAATCCTTGATTAAAATATGTGTTCATGTGACTAGCTTAGGTGTGTGAAATTAATTAATAAATAATTTAAATGCATAAAATGTGTATTTTGCATATTAGTCCCTGGGTTGGGACCTAGAAGCAATTATAGGAAAGATTTTGGAGGGAAAGTAAATAAAATAATTATTTTTCAAAATCTGGGTAAAACACTCGAGTATTTTCTGGAATACTCGAGTATTCTGGGTCAAACTGCACGAGTTAGTGCGTTTGGTGAGTCACAGCCAACGATTTCGTGTCGTTGACACGAAATCACCACCATGCCAACGCCATGGATGTCGTGGTGTGATGCATGAGCCTCCTCCAAGCCTATAAAAGCCAATCAACACTGAATTCGTGAAGATTTGGCTCATTCTTGTTGAAGTTGAAGAAGTTAGGGTTCTTGGGTTCAAGTGAACGATTCTCTCTCTCTGTTTCGATTCAAGTCATAAACTATACATGAATACAAAGCTCACATCATGAGCTTTGTATAAACACCAAAATCGTGAGGATTGAGTGAGTGTGTTGGGAGAACGACAGCTTGGAAGTTGGAGTTATTCTGTCAAAGTTGGTTTCTGGAGCTTACTTGGAGATTAATTTCTGGTAAGCTCTCGAGCTCCTGAGTCTCAAACTCAATTCCTTTAGTTAGAACATGTTGTATAGAGTTTAGAAATCTAATTTTCCCCAATTCTTATCTCTGTTTCATGGGTGAACCAATTCGGTTTTGATGGTGCACTCAAAACTGTCATGCATGTGAAGCTCAAAGTGATTTCTGGGGTTGGAGCACTTTTCTTGGATTTCTTTCTGTTGATTCACGTCTGAGAGGTAAGGGGAAGTAATTATATTCACTAGATAGAGTTTAAATTCCATGAATTGTGTTAGAGAGCCACCAAGAGGCTCTAAGGGCTTAGATTGAATAGGAACTTTGGTTTGGAGACCAATCCATGCTCTAAAACTGTGTTGAGCAAGTTATGTATCATGCATGCAAGCTTAAATGAACTTTAATTCATGAGTATTGAGCTTATTCTGCAAATTGAGGTATTGAGTTGTGAAAATGTGTTTTAATGCATGATTACTGAATTCTCTGTCAAATCTGTGTTTTGATATGAAATGAATGTTGTAACATGTTCAAATTATGTTGTATGAACTCTGTGGATCCCTGGAATGGACTAGAATTAAGTAGAAATGAAAATGTTATGTTAAAACCAGGTTTCAGTGTTATCTGCTACGAAACACTCGAGTAAAAGGCAGGGTACTCGAGTAAAATGCTTTCAAAAAATTGTAAAATGAACAAGAACACTCGAGTATTTTGTTTGGTACTCGAGTATCGAGCATGACCTGAGGACAAGTTTAGGTCAAACACTCGAGTCATTCAAGGTCACTCGAGTATTCTGGAAATGTTCAAGAACACTCGAGTAACCCATGAACTACTCGAGTAAATTGTTGAATTGAAAACCCAAATCCTTAGAAAGTCATGAACACTCGAGTAGTCTTAAGAACACTCGAGTAATCTGGAAAAGTTGAGTAACACTCGAGTGTCCTGAAGTTTACTCGAGTAAATTGTTCAGAACCTGAAAACACCATTTTCAATTCTAACTTATTAAATTAAGGAATTATTAATAATAGTCCAAGGGATCAAGACTTAGAGAAATTGATTAATACAAAAAGATCGTTTGGTGACGGTCCTTTTTGATAAAGAAAATAAGCCTAGGTGGCCTGTAAAGTATTAATGAACTTCCCTTAAGTCTAAAAGATAAAATGCATTCATTCTGGAGTTTGGATGGTAGGACGTATTTCATGTTTGTTAAACATGTGGAGGGCCTCTGGGAGTGCCAATACGCTTGCTTGATGACACGTTGTTGACGTGGTCGGCTTAGTGGATGTCGATATGGATATATCGTTTGGATGACGATCCGTTTGGATGACGGGATATGCTCGGGTGGCATGGATACCAAGCTTGTCGTGTACATTCTAGGTGAATGTACGAATGGTTGTATACCTAGGAATACAACGCACTGTTGAGTGCTGGGTTGTCAGGGATGGACATCAGAGAGTGACATAGTATTATGATGGAGATAGGCTTGAGAGCTAAAGTCATGCATCATGTCATTCATTCAAATAAACTGTTATGACTGAATTAAGTGTGAGCATCCTATGTGCATAACCTACTTGCTAAGTGTTAAGTGTGATTGATATTAATTGATGCATGTTACATATTTATG
Organism: Crotalaria pallida; assembly: GCA_037953625.1. NCBI lineage: Eukaryota > Viridiplantae > Streptophyta > Magnoliopsida > Fabales > Fabaceae > Crotalaria > Crotalaria pallida. Next base: position 36,784,517 of record CM075652.1, on the reverse strand, counting down.
TTGCATAATTTATTCTCAATTGATTATGTGTATACAATTGCTTACCCCTATGCCCTTGTAGGTGATGTCTCGTTACATTGCTTGCATCGAGATCCGGCCACTTCCTAGTGGCGTATGGATCTATGAGGACCATCACGCGGTGTTCGAGGGGGAGGTAGAGATTACCTTCTACCACCCGAACCCGCTGATACGATTCCGTCCTCGTAGGTTTAGGATTCCCATCATATACACTATGCATGTACCCCCGTTTTACACTTACCATGGACCACCTCCCACGCGACCAGCTCGCTCTTACCATAGTTCTCGTTTTCGACCTACCCGCTCTCACCCTTTTTCTTCGAGGGTCGTCCGCGAGGAGACTCCCCTATCTGATCCGAGGAGCCCAGTCAGGGTTTCACCATCACCTGACCCGGTACCCAGTGGTAGGGTACACTCTCCCTCGGATGAGATTGAGGAGGATCCGGTGGAGGACGAGAGTGGGGGCGAGCCTGTCGTACATTCTACTGGGAGTGACTGGAGGGACGATGATCCCTAGGTACATGCATATGGTGTATGATGTGGGTCGGAGGATCCGATGTGTGGAGGCTGTGGAGGAGATTTGCTGCTACTGCTGTGATGATGATGTTGCTACTGCCTTACTACTACTTTTACTTTTGGGAGACTACTGCTACTACTACTCCATCTGATGCTGCCAGATCTATGTGACTATTCCTAGAGTTATATATTTTGTTATGTATATATATTGTAGATATACTTTTGGAGCACTCTAGAGCTTGTAGTTACACTGTTATATAGATCTGATGAAGGACTTGTATATTTTGAAACTTGGAGACTTTACTCATGGGCTATGTACTCATGATTCTCTATATCTATGAAAACCTATGTTTATATTCTATCAGTTGCATAGTCCATTAATTTCCGCTTACTCTAATTTAATCTGTTTAAGAGCTCGGCTATAAATGGTATCAGTTCTATCGTACAAAGCAAGGGTAGCTTAAGCTACTTGATACAAAGATATTTTCTAAAAGATCGAATGTTACTCTATTTGCGAAAAGGTTTTAGAAATCGCCGAACTCGATACAATGATTTTGAGATAATATAGACTTTGTTCTCCAAGACTTTCAAGTGACGATTCGTGCACCCGCTTTAAAAGAAAATTTTATTTACCTATTTTCTTAACACTCACAAGTCCATATATATTATCCAATATAAAAGCTTATTTATTAGTTTATATTTGGGTAATCCGAGAAGGGTGTCGTAATCTCTGTCGGACCAGAGGTCGGGATCTTCCTCCTCATCCTCCTCAGCAATCTCCTCCTCAGAATCATCATGTCCATGCTCTTCTTCTTCTTCTTCGGCTACCTCCTCTTCTTCCTCTAGATCCACTCGTCGACGCGGAATCTCATCAAAAATTATCCTGTAGACTGACGTAGTGCTATTATTACCTCTTCGGAAAGTCGCTCCAATCTCCCGCAGTTGCTGATATCGCACCATGTTGGCCATCTAGACTTCATACAAATTTTATACAAGAAAGGATAGATAGAGTAGAGATTGAGCAACCCAAAACGGCAATGTCGACTATGTGGGATTACACTAGGTAAATATTAAGACAAAATAAATGTAAAGGCAAACATAAATCCAACAATAGCATAAGGTAAATCAAAACCACATATAACCATCATGATGTACACATACATAATCACCGAATTATTCATTCCAGCATTTGCAAGCTCAAGACAATCACATCCTTCACCATAATACTTTTCTTCCATTCTCTCTCATTCCTCAAACTCAACATATGCATCACAGGTACTCATATCATTTCCTATTCATCAATCCTATCCATCACTTGAGGCGAACATCATCATCAATATTATCTTTATTAACATTACACCTATCTTTTGGATCATCTGGGTTATTTAAGTCTTATTAATTCGATTAGCATCAATGATGAGGGGGAAACATCATTGTGCTCGCACACGTCTACATCTCCTCGGTTCACCACCCAACCTAGTCGGAAGCAAACAGGAGTACAGGACCTTTACCACGCGGGCACGACAGCTGTCAATAAAAAATGGCTCCAAGCCAGGAGGTCTCAGCCTCAATCACATATAATATCAATCAGGCTCATTGTCTCACAGTGGCAAAACACAATGCCCCGTTCCAGTCCCTCTCACTGTTCTCGATTTGCAATCTAGGGGGCGACAGTACTTAATCTAGTTTCGAAAGCAGAACGTGCCACGACATTAGACCCAGTCCCCACCACGTTAGTGCGCCACTTGTAGGATTGTTCCGCCTAGAAAAGTACTCTAGACTTCTTGACGTATCACCGTCATCGTCCTCCCCTAATGCAATCTTGTCCTAAGTATCCGCAGATACTTATCGTTCCTTCCTCTCCACTACTTCGGTTCGACACTCATACCTCACCGCAGTTGTTAATGTCTTTTAAGATTTTTTTTTAAAGAGTTTTAATTACGGCTTAGTCCTAATGATCGGTTCATCCTTATTACAACCCTTCAATGAAACCCGACCGCTAATCGTTCGCATATAATCCCCCTAAAACTCATATACTGTCACGTAAATCATCACAACATCGTTGCATCGTCTCTCTCTTTCTCAAATCACAGCAACATTGGTTCTCACCAACATGAGCAACACAATCTCAGATCAACTTATAACTCAGCACATCATCGTTGTCCTCGTCGTCAGCTGTGGATCAATAGCATCCTCCACATTCTTTACTTCTATAACTCCGCAGCGTCATTAGCATATTTTCCGATCAGCTCGGCCTCGCAGCATTATTAGTTCCATTCCTCATCACCACGCTTCCGCTCACTTACATTCCTCATAGCCATCGTAGCATCTTCTCCTCGTCACATCCTTTCTCGACTAATCACGTCTTTCACATCTATCGTTTTCGTCTCTTATTTCTTTGATTACTACTTTATAATCTTAGTCTTTATTGCTTACTCACACGGTTCCCAACCATATCATCTTAAATAACAATTAAACAATTCTCAGAATAATTAAATGGCACAGTATGAACAATTATAAAACATATCATCATTTTCATAACCAATCTCAGTCGTTCGGGTGGATAGCTAAACCAATCAAACAAGCGCTATCACATACACCACTACGCTAAATGAGATTGGAGTCCAATCTTTGAGATGATTGGACGCCTTAATATGTTACCTAATTACCACGGCGTATTAAGGGAATGCCCCTCTCTCACCTCGATGACGAACGTCCTAATGCGCTCCACGCTCTCTTGATCATCTCTCCTCGCCTCATGTCTTCGCATCCTTCGCTCAACTAAGACATTTTCTCGTGCATTAGAAACGATTTCGATACGTTCTTTTAATTTGTTTTGAAAACAATTTCTCTTTTGAAAACTTGTTATCATGGTCTAAGGCTTTCAAAATTCAATTTAAATTTATGATGTAAACAGTTCTTGGGAAAACGTTTGGAAATAACTTAAAAATAAATTTCCTTTCGTTATTAAAATAAAATTGGAAACATTTATGTTATGAAAATACAATCCTTAAAATACTTTTCAGAATGTAAGGAGTAAAAGATAAAACTCTAGGATCACACGAATTAATTCATCAAATTCCAAAACATTCATTATTCACTCACGGCAATACACTCTTAGGCTAAGGGAGATTAACTACTTGAATTAACACAAACACATAAGTTTGATCATGCACAGGAAGGTAAATTTAAACTTGATTTCTTAATTATAACAAGAACCGAATTGCATGTAATCAACATTTCTTAATTATCAACAATTCTAAACCTTGAGATCATACTAGCAATATCATGAGGACCAATTCAATTAACCTCACTTACTCCTAATTCCCTAAACCGAAAAGAGCAAGAGAAATTCACACATCATGGCATTGAACATATAGTAACATAATCATGGAATAAAGTCACTTTCATATAAGAAGGAAAATCATTCTAAGCATCCAAACATACACCAACCAAATCACTCAAACAAATATTATAAAATATATCAAATCACCAAGATCACAAAACAATGAAATCATCCCATTTATTTTAAGACTAAACCGTGAGCATCATGCAACAAGTTCCATTTCATTTTTCTTAACTCCATTCAAGAAAACAAGACCACAAATCATCTTATGCATGTAGCTTTATGCTCCTAGATAAGGTCAATCCTAGTCTATATGTAATCTAAATGATTATTAGCCACATTCCCCTATACACTTATCTCAAGACCGAATATTTACATGCATAGGGCAAGAATCTTAGTTCACTTTTTGGTACACTAAAGACAATTAAAGCAACCATATCACACCAACATGCATAAGCCATTATGAGACTCCCTAGGTTTTTAGCAAAACTCAAACTTATAATTTTTCTTGAATAGAAACATGGTTTATAGCTTGATCTTCTAAAAAGAATGGCATGCATGAACTTAAGACCACCATATCTTCCTTTAATACCTACATGTACCTAAAAATCATGCACTAAAACAATTTTATCACTTATGGCTGAATGGCCTTCTCATCAACACAACAAACACAAAACAAATGTTTAAATCAAATCATGCTCATAAAAGAAAAATCAATTTAAAGACCATTACCCTATTATTTCTTCTAGGCCGAGACATACAAAAGAGAAACATAGTTGTTCTCATTTGAAACTTAACATGCAAAGCCTCAAAATCCTTAATTTGTGAGATATTAAATTATAGATTAAAACATGCACACACAAAGATCAATCAAAATCATCACAAGATCAACATGCAAAGCTAAAAATCCTTATTTTCTTCTCAAGTAAACTTAGATCATGAGATTGTTAAGCAAACATTCACATATATACACCTAGGTCACGGATTGGGCACAAAAGATCAATCATGCAAGACACAAATTCTTCACCTTGTCACAAATCAACCTAGATCATAAATTATTTACTAAACCTTTTCATAAAAACCTCACGGTTCACGGTTTTAAGAGGATAAATTCAACATGCATGAAGTTTTCATTTTAGTTTTTCTCAAAAGTCTCTAGCAATGAGTTAGATCCTTTAGAAGTTTGTTTAGAAAATCATGATGATCTACCTAATGAAGCCATAACCGAAGCTTTAAGAGTCCATAAGTTCACATATTTACAAACCAATGTAAAAGTCCATAGTTGCACTCAACTCTCAAGCTATAAAAATGAACATGCAATGGAAAGAAAAGAAAGAAAGGTTACAAGACCAAAAGAAAATCCTAATTCTCATGGTTTTCTTCTTGATTTCCTCATAACCTACCAAGAATTGAGTCTTCTACTTCAAAGGCTCTAGGTCTCCAAAGAAGGTTCAAGGACTTGGTCTAGATCTCCTTCCTCCTCCCTCTTGTCTCCCACGGCCACTCTCTATTTCTATTTCTTCTAAGGGTGTGTTGGTCCCTTAGAAAGTGTTTTGGTTTGTTGGTGAATGATATGAAAGAAAGTGAAGAAATGAATCAAGGCTTGGTTGATTTAAGGGCACCGAAGTTACCTTCTTTGCCCTTGGTGTGGGTTTCGGCCAAAGCATCAAATGAGAGGGTAGTTTTGGATTATTCAATGTTTGCATGGCAAGGGTTGAGTCAAGGGAACAAAATGCATAGTCTAGGGCTTAGGTCTCATCATCATAGTCATGTCAAGGCCACTATTTTCTTCTTGCATGGTACACTTGGTAGCTTCTAAGCTTGCCAAGGATTTTCCTTACCCCATAATTCAAACACCTACCCCAAACACACACACATCCTCACCGTAGCATTCACACACACATGCACACCATCTTGCAATTTCAATTCATTTTCTATTCTTTTACTTATAGAATGCACTAAAATCATTAATTTAAGGATCATATGTACACACACACATATAGGACCGTAGCATTATTCACACACATACATACACATATATTTATTTTCAAGTAACATACACATATTAAATCAAACATATATCATGTTGAGCATGTAGCATAAATTGATTTCATATCATGGTAATTTATTTAATTTTCCTATAAGAACACATTTCATTCTAAAGAAAACTTAAACTATTTCAAAGTAAAACAATTATCTACACGTAACTCACACATAATTAAAATATATACATAAATGACCTTCAAAAATCAAACTTTTTATACAAATAGGAAATTTTCAAAAGTGAATTGAAATCTCTTATTTTCAAAAATCACATTTTCTTAAAATTCGTCCTCCTAAGATTTTCAAAACAAATTTGTAAATAAATTCAGAAAATGCAAGGGTCACCTTTTCAAAGTTCATGAATCCAAGATGCAAATTTATTTCATAAAGAAATCATCTCTTTAGAAAATCCTTTTTAGAAAACAAAATTTAAAGTTTACTTTTAGCGAATTCGTTTATGCACGCACGAGAAAATGCGGGGTGTTACAACATGCAAAATACTAAGATTGGGAGAGTGATTTGGGTCTAATATGTGATGTTTTGAGTATGATTTAGACTCCCTTTTACTATGGATTTGGTTTGTTTCTCTTGTAAATTTAGGACTTTTTGTATAGTTTTTAGGAAGTTAGGTACTTTGGAAACCTTTGAACGTTTTGATCCATATTAGGTATGTTTCAGGTACTTTTGGAGCTGTTCACTCTCTAGCAAGTATACTAGATCAGATAGAAATATAGTCAGTTAAGACCAGATATCATACCCACAGGGACTCAGAATTGTGCAATCTATCTCTACCTAAGGTAAAATCTAGAATAAAATCTATTAAAATGCAAAATTCAGAATTAAATAAATAAATTAAAAAGAAGAATTATATGCTGAAAATAAAATAAAAGAGAAATTAAATGGACGAACTTGGTTAGGAACTTAGTTTCATTGTATATTCACTTATTTATTATAAATCAATATTTTTTATTCAAATCAAGAACAAATTCAGAAAATAGTAATTCCTAGATTCTCTTATGAAATTACTGTTTATTATCCAATTTATTAAATCCTAATTCCTTAGAAATTTAAACCATTGAATAACCTTAATTAAGAACAGTGAATTATCAAGTTATATAATAATCCAAAAGTATTCCTACAAGTTTAATCATTATACTGTTTAATTGCATGACCTATTCTAAATCCTAATTTTCTAATTCAGATTTAGAAATCCAAAACATAGATTAGCTACTTCTATGCATAACATTAAAAACCCAATTAAACACTTGATTTAAAACTGAAAAACATTAATTCATAAAAATAAATTACAAATACAAATCCACCATATTCCTAACACAAAAGGTTTAGTTACACATAATGAAAGAGAAGAAGAAAACAAATAACTACGATATTTATTCCTAAATTACCACAGATATGTGCTTCAGATCTTCAATCTTCTCCGGATTCCTCCTTCGAATGCTCCCAAAACAGTGTAAATCTCCTTTCTAAAACTATCTCTTGAATACTAATGGCTATTCATGACTAATTATTGCTATTAACTCTCTGTTATTCACAGATAAATAGATAAAAGTCTAATCTTATCAAAATCCTTCAAAACTACTCAAAATTAGGCCCAATTGGGCTTTCACGTGCCTTGCGCGCCTGGGCGTGTTGGCCAGCACGCCTGGGCGCGCCATATCTGATGCCTTTTCTTTAGCGATGCACGCGCGCCTGGGCGCGGCCTCCACGCGCTTGGGCGTGCCAAGTAACTTCCGACTCCGTTTCTCTCCGTTCTTGTGCCATTTTCAAGGTCTTCTTATGCTCTTTTCAGCTCCAATAATATTTTCTCCAAATAAAGCTCCAAAACACCTGAAACATACCCAAAACGGATCAAAACGTTCAAAGGATTCTAATGAACTAAAAATTCCTAAAATTAATACAAAATACCTATATTTACAAGAGAAACAAGCCAAAACCAGAGCAAAAGGAAGTGAAATTCAGCCCAAAAACATCATATATTAGACCCAAATCACACCCCCAAACTTAGCATTTTGCATGTCCCAGGAAAAAGTAAAATAAAAATTCATAAACTCAAGACAACCCTCTAAATCAAAATGTACAACACTTAATCTAAGATTTCGACTCATCAACACAACCACATATTTACACAAGCTATTCACATATCAAAACCTGGTTAAAGAAACAAAATCAATCAGAACTCAGAACTAGTGAACACTCTCAACCTCTCACTGTATATCTCTCATGTGCATCAAGGGTATAAATCAATTCACTCAAGTTCACACAATAGTTAAATGTTACCATAAGCGTGACCATAGACCCAAATCTCCACTGAAATTATTGAATACATGCACAAATCAAAAGGTCTTTAATTTGGTTGTAACGTGCGTGGCCATGGCTAAAAGTGTCAGGTGGGATAAAAGAAAGAAAAGATGAAACTAAGGGCTAAAATGCAAAACAAATTTCCCTCTAAAAATTATGAATTAGCAATGAGTACTATGCGGACTCACACTCAAATCACAACAATTTCAAACTTCTTCTTTTTCAATTTTTTTCTCTACTACTTCTTCCAAACAAAATTTCTTTTCTCTTATCATTCATCAATTTCCACTTTTTCTCATATTTTTCTTTTCTTTTTCTTTTCTTGGAAGAAGAGTAACTCAACAACACTTTCACAATTTTCATACTTTTGAAATGTCCCTCTCTCAATTGCTCATTCAAAATTCCTAAGGTACTCACAAAAATATACAATCAATGCAGGGTACCAAAGAAAAATCATATTTATATAAGGCTCAAAATGGGCAACTAAGGGAAAACAAATCCAACAAAAATCTCTGAAGGCTACAAAACACCATCCTAATGCCTTAATCATTTTCATGCATGTAATCAATTATCAATCTCAAAATGGTCACCGGTCAAGTTCTAGAACACAAAACTAAAGAGAACACACTCATGAAAGAAATAGGGGACTCAATTCAAAATATTTCAATAAATCATACCCCATCAATAGGCTCAAGATCTCACTAAGCTAAAGTCAGTTCACTAATTTCAAGTTCTGAAAAACATTGTCAAAATAACCGAATTTCAAAAATATTTACAGCTCAACAAATAAATAACATGAATCAATGAGTCTAATCCTAAACTAAGTATATACACCTATCATCAGAAAAATAATCCTAAGTCTATAATAATTACAAAACCTCTACCTAAGACACACACCACACCAAAAATGGGAGAAAAAATTCAAGTCTGAAAATTTTTTTATTTTGTGTACTCCCCCAAACTTAGAGGTTGGCTTGTCCTCAAGCAAACTAAACTAAACATACCTAACTACAAAATAAAAAATTACATGGAATAAATTTGGAACATTTACTACTTACATCTGCAAAAATTGCTTATCAATAACAAAAGTGAGAGACATTCCCCCAAACTTAGTACCTGCAGGTAGTTAGAACCAAGTGCCAAAAATAGCACCTCTAATGGGGAAATATATCAACTCACACATGTCACACAAAATATAACTAGATGCAAATAATAAATAATCCAAATAAATATTCATGCAATAAAACCCAAAACAATCCTAGAAAGCAAATACCTGTTTTTGTTATGGCACAAGTACAGGTCTGAATAGGGAAAGGGGTACAAAATATATAAATAAAAATCAGAATCCCCTAAACTACTCCTCATCCTCCTCCTCAGGAGATGCATCCAGTAAACTCTGATCCTCATCAGTGTATGGTGGCACATCATAAGGCATACCCTGCGCTGCTCCGATACTGCTCAGAAATGAATCTCTAGCCTGGTTCCTACGCATCTCTCTGCACTGGAACTCAGCTGCTCTGCTTTGTCTCCGGAGCAAACGCTGTAACATCCGAATGATCATCCCATCATCACCTCCCCTCTACTGTGCTGGCTGGCTGGAAGGACCTGCCTCATCCTGAGGCTGCTGAACTGGAATATGACTATGTGGTTGTGGTGGACCGGCTCTAGCTATCTCAATAAATCTGCCAATAAACATGTCCCACGTAGCCCTGGTCATCTTCGGGGTCCTCCTAAGATCCCTCACATCCCCACAAAAATCAACACCGGCTGTAGTGCACAGTCGGGTGATAACCCAAGGAAAGCCTACATACCCTGCCTCCTTCTTAGCAAAAGGATGCATCCTATCAGAGATAATAGATGCAGCGTCTACTATAATACCTTGACGAAGGGCATATATCAATCTACAAACCCCTGGCTGTACTTTAGTATCATGAGAATGTGGGTCCAAATTATGCACAATAAATCTGACCCAGAATCTAGCTGCTCCCCTAAGATCTTCTGGTACACATGCTTGACCGTTCCAGCCATAGACAAGTTCCAGTCCTTGTCCGCCAGAAACAAGGCATCCTTCACCATATTCAGCGGGTACTCATCCTCATTGTCAATGCTATCCACCATAAACATAGCAGGTGCCGCCTCCAAAGGGTAAGATGGAAGTCCCATGACGCGAGCAATAGTGTCTGCGTCATAAGGAACCTCAACCCCTCGAACATACGATACCCTCCTGTGAGTACCATCCAACTCAAACCTCTTCGCCCTCCACCAGGCGTTAGCATAGAATTCCCACACCGGGAACTTGCTAAACACCTCATCAGGCTCCCTAATCCAATCCATCCACCTGTTAATCAACAGGGTCTCCTTCACCTCCTCAATGCTACTGACCCCAACAACTCTCCTCCCTACTGGCCCCTCGCTCTCATAAAGCATGCTCGTCTCCGGGGTTATACCTCTCTTCACCATCTTCCCATCATAGTAATCGGAGACCCTCGAATGCTCGAAGGTCTTCCCCAAGTCACTACTAGCGCTCCCTACAACTGGCCTTTTCCCTCTAGGCATCCTAAAAGCTCAAAAATAAATAGAGACAATTGATCGAGCACTTGGTGGGCAACTCTCTAGAACTCAAAAACCAAACTGAAAATCACGAACTCCTAACTCCTAAATCAACCACAACAGTACCAGGGAGAATAGAAGAGTGATTTTTACCCAAATTGATGGAAAAATTTGTGTCCCTTGCCCTTGAGAGAAGCAAAACCGAATTGATATGGAGAGTAGAGAATGAGAGAAAAGCTTGGAAATTCTTGAAGAATATGGAAGAATAATGAAAAAGGAAGAAGGAATGTTGAGTTATGTTGGAAGAATTTGTGGATTTGAGGAAGTTTTTAGTGAAATTTTGAAATTTGGGGGTTTAGGGTTTGAAAGGTGAAGAAGATAATTGAAGGAATTGGGGAAGAATGGGCAGAAACTGCCTCTGGCGTGTTGATTAACGCCTGCGGCGCGCCCAGGAGTGCGGGCTCCTGCGCCCAGGCGTGCGGCTTCTGTTGAGTGCCAAATTTTTTCTTTTTTTTTTTACAGAAAAAATTAAAAATAACTAAATTAAAATTACCTATATTAAAAACTAATTTCCTAAACTAAAATCAACTATTATAAGGAATTAAGAAACTTACCTTTGTAGCACAACTTTTTCTATTAATGCAACATGGAGAAAATCCCCCAGATCTTATTTACCTGTGTCACACGAACAACTAAAAATAGTGCTATAAAGCACCTCATTAGTAGTTACTTATAGGAAGTTTCAACTCCTTAATCACTAATTAACTAACTAAGAAAAATAAAACCTACACTACTACATAATTACAAAGAATCCACCAGGATCCCAAATTCTATGGCTCAACTCCCATGTGATATAGGAATAACAAGTTACTCTCATGTCCCATGGGAATGAGCATGGATGAAGTAAGGAAATTTTAGAAATAAATTCAATCCCACCAGGGTCAAAAGGTATATTCCTTACATCATGCATCATCTCATCAAATTTATCTTTTTCCCCATTCATGAAAGTGTTAATTTCATGAACAAGGAAAACAAAATTTTTAGGATCTTTATTCATCCCTTTGTACAACAATGACTTATTTTGATGTTTTGGGAAAACATCATGCAAACTCAAGGGCCGAACATAATTGAAAAATTTTGAATCATCCATACATGCAAGGGATTTAACACAATTTTTAAGTTCAGAAATTTCAGCACGCAAGGATGAGTCAAATTTTTCTACTATTATTCTATCCTCATTTGTTTTGTTTTGTTTTGTTTCACCTCTTCTATCTCACGGTGCACTTTAATTTCTTTTTCTTCTTCAAAATTTTCAGAGAGATTAGTACTTAAGTCTTTCTTAACGGACAAATCTTGTACTATCTTTTCTATGAAAGATTTCTTATATAATTTTTCAATCTCACTAATAGGGGTATTTGCATAATAAGTAAGAGGATGTGAAGCCAAAACAAAATCAAAGAATTCTAACACTTCACAAATCATCATTATACATTTCAATTAAGTAACAAAAATAGATTTCACTCCAAATTACTTCTTAGTGCCAAAACAAATTAAACTAATTCAAGTCCCCGGCAATGGCGCCAAAAACTTGTTCACTCTCTAGCAAGTATACTAGATCAGATAGTAATATAGTCGGTTAAGACCAGATATCATACCCACAGGGAATCAGAATTGTTCAATCTATCTCTACCAAAGGTAAAATCTAGAATAAAATCTATTAAAATGCAAAATTCAGAATTAAATAAATAAATTAAAAATAATAATTATATGCTGAAAATAAAATAAAAGAGAAATTAAATAGAAGAACTTGGTTAGGAACTTAGTTTCATTGTATATTCACTTATTTATTATAAATCAATATTTTTCATTCAGATCAAGAACAAATTCAGAAAATAGTAATTCCTAGATTCCTCTTATGAAATTACTGTTTATTATCCAATTTATTAAATCCTAATTCCTTAGAAATTTAAACCATTGAATAACCTTATTTAAGAACAGTGAATTATCAAGTTATATAATAATCCAAAAGTAGTCCTACAAGTTTAATCATTATGCTGTTTAATTGCATGACCTATTCTAAATCCTAATTTTCCAATTCAGATTTAGAAATCCAAAGCATAGATTAGCTACTTCTATGCATAACATTAAAAACCCAATTAAACACTTGATTTAAAACTGAAAAACATTAATTCATAAAAATAAATTACAAATACAAATCCACCATGTTCCTAACACAAAAGGTTTAGTTACACATAATGAAAGAGAAGAAGAAAACAAATAACTATGATATTTATTCCTAAATTATCACAGATATGTGCTTCGGATCTTCAATCTTCTCCGGATTCCTCCTTCGAATGCTCCCAAAACTGTGTAAATCTCCTTTCTAAAACTATCTCTTGAATACTAATGGCTATTCATGACTGATTATTGCTATTAACTCTTTGTTATTCACTGCTAAACCTAATACTAATCCTAATATAAATAGATAAAAGTCTAATCTTATCAAAATCCTTCAAAACTGCTCAGAATTAGGCCCAATTGGGCTTTCACGTGCCTTGCGCCTGGTGGGAGTCATATTGTTGGGCAGCACGCCTGGGCGCGCCATATCTGATGCCTTTTCTTCAGCGATGCACGCGCGCCTGGGCGCGGCCTCCACGCGCCTGGGCGTGCGAAGTAACTTCTGACTCTGTTTCTCTCCGTTCTTGTGCCATTTTCAAGATCTTCTTATGTTCTTCTCAGCTCCAATAATATTTTCTCCAAATAAAGCTCCAAAACACCTGAACATACCCAAAACGAATCAAAACGTTCAAAGGATTCTAATAAACTAAAAATTCCTAAAACTAATACAAAATACCTATATTTACAAGAGAAATAAGCCAAAACCATAGCAAAAGGAAGTGAAATTAAGCCCAAAAACATCATATATTAGACCCTAATCAGGAGCTTAATTGAAGAAAATAATTGTGGAGATGAAAAGAGGATGAAAGGACCTTGAAAATGGCGCAAGAACGGAGCGAAACGAAGTCAAAAGTCAAGTTGCACGCCCAGGCGCACGGGTCGGTGCGCCCAAGCGTGCGTGCAGCGGTCATCCAGCAATGAGATGCCTGGGGCGCGCCCCAACGCAACAGATCAAGAAATGGCACCAGCCTCGCACCAGCCCACCGAAAAGCGCGCCAGCCTGCACGCACCAACTCCAGAACGCACTACGCCCCTGGCGCGCGGAGTTCCACACCTAAGCGGGCACCAAATTTAAATCTGGTGCAGCCAACACAACACCACACACGCACCACTCTTCTCATTCTCTCCCAAAACCGATTTCTTCCCTCCAAACCCTGGGTCCTTCAATCCCAAAAATCTACACAAAAACCCAATAAATCATCATCAAGTACTTGATCCCTATCACACATAAACACTCAAACCTTCATCAATTTCACATTTTCCCTCTTTCAAGTCATGGCCAAGAGTTAGGGTTCAACACCCATTCTTGATTTTTATCATGCCAAGCTCAAAGTAAGTTGGATTCAAGCTTTCCTACCTCTTTCCTTCATGTTACACAAATTTCCCTCATCATGCTCACTATATTTACCTCTTTGTTTCATGGTGGGTATAGATTTTCTCTCTCCTCCATAGCTTGAAGCTTTCTCTCTACAACAAAATGAGGAAGACCATCAACACATTCTCATTGTGCCTCCTAGTCGCTCTCCGTCGTCACCGCACATGGCTCATTCTATTTTTTTAAAGCTCATAAAGCAAGGGTTTGGTGATCCCTTCTCTCTTTGTTGGTTGAGGTAAGAGGGGGTGTTACCTTAGCTTACGGGATGTATATCTAGGTAGTTCATATTGATGATCAAGAATGTGTGATTTTGTATGCTAATGAACCTTAGGGTAACCGGTAATAATCAAGAATAATGACTTAGGGAGAAGAATAGAAAACCTTCACTTGACATTTATGTTTTACATGCATTATGTGTTGATTTGAATTTAATGTTTAATACTTTTCTTGGAAATAGGTGTGGATGGTCGAGTACATTAGTTGTGGTTATTTAGGTGGGCTTAGTAGAGAGAGTATAATGATTTGAGAGACGATAATAGGGTGGTAACTAAAATAGGAAGATTGTGGTTGAATGATTGAGTCAGAGAAATGACAGAGTAATTGATAAGAGATTTAGGGATATTTTTTTTGTGTGATAAGAGATCTAGGGATTGGGTGAGCGGATGCCAGGCCAAGTAAGTACGCCCCATTTGGGTGCATTGGTTGCGTAAGCCGCACGATTTAATGGCGTGCGCGGAGGTAAGACGCCCTCATTTTGGTGCGTAGTGGTGGGTTTGCAAACCTTAAGGGGTCAACTATGTTATGTGAATGTCAGGCCAAGTAAGTACACCCCATTTGGGTGCATTGGTTGCGTAAGCCGCACGATTAATGACGTGCGCAACGGTAAGTCGCCCGGGATGGTGCGCAGTGGTGGGTTCTTAGAACATTAAAGAGATGATTATGTATGCCTAGCGAATTCCAGGCCAAGTAAGTACGCCCCGTTTGGGTGCATTGGTTGCGTATGCCGCACGATTTAATGGCGTGTGCAGCGGTAAGTCGTCTGGGATGGTGCGCAGTGGTGGGTTCGCGAAGCTGTTAGAAAGA
The DNA here is from genome assembly GCA_037953625.1 of Crotalaria pallida. Lineage (NCBI taxonomy): Eukaryota > Viridiplantae > Streptophyta > Magnoliopsida > Fabales > Fabaceae > Crotalaria > Crotalaria pallida. The sequence continues at coordinate 36,769,089 of CM075652.1, read as the reverse complement.
AAGTTAGTAAGATGTCAGTAGGAAAACGTGAATGAGGATAGTTAGATAGAGTTAGTAGAATAAGAACAAGAGATAGGGGTTAAGTAGGATTAAGACTAGATTAATAAAATGAGAATGTAATAACAAGTGTTTGTGAATGAAATGAGTTGGTTTGTAAAATTCTGGTACTTTTATAAATATCTGTTGTATTGTGTATGGCTTAGTTATTAGTATATCTATTTAGATTCCATTCGCTAAGTTCTGTGTAATGCACACCTCTTAACTATTTTTACACAGGTCCAGAGCTTGAGCTAGCACAGCCCCGGTCGAGCAGGAGTGCTCTCCCTCATAGGGAGAGTAGGTTGTAGTTGTCCGTTTCTTTTTTCGAGTCTTGGGCCGGTTTTGAGTCGCTGTTATGTTTATGAGCTTATGTGAGATTTGTATATGTCTATTTTATTGTCGATATTCAGCAGGTTCGGCCCAGACCATGTCTTTCGGGTTGGGTTTTGTTTTTATGAGATAGTCTTACTTTCATATACTGGCTTATATTTCTCTGATGATGTTTAGCCATGGTGTATGATGTGATATAATATGATATGAACTCAGGATGTTTGGTAATATTGGAGATGCTAATTACAGGTTTAACAGGGAAAAAGTAATTTTTGGAAAGTCCATAAAACAGAGTAAACTCCGCCGAATTTTTTGGAGATTTTTATAATAAGTTCATGTTTTAAAAAGAAATTTTTAAGTTGTTAATTTTGTTTAAGGGTCTAATTAGAGTTAAAAAGTTAGGGTGTCACATTTTGGTATCAAAGCAGTTTCCCTCGGCCTTTGGAGTGTGGACTCACATCTTCTGTGGTTACTCACCGAGCGAGTAACCAACAAATAGCTAGGTGTCTAAGTTAGAGTACTAAGGTATATGTGTTGTTGCTTATATGGGTATTAACCTGTTGTCTTCTCTAAGACTAGACATTATGGATGGGAATAGCAGCAACATTGACAAGCTCACAGCAATCCTAGGGAACTTGGTCCATATGGACTGAGAACAAGCCGAAAGGGTAGCAGCAGCCGCGATTGCAGTAGCAATGGCAGCAATGAATCAGCCGCCGCAAGCACCCCAAAACCCAGTACTAGCTTAGAGTGATTGGTTCGCTGAATTCAAAAGAATCGACCTGCCGAAGTTCCATGGTGACTATAACCCAAACGGAGCGCGTAAGTGGCTACAGGGAATAGAAGAGATATTCAGCATGATGCGACTTCCAGACAACCAAAGGGCCTTTTTAGTAACGGGCACATTAGCAGGGAAAGAAAAGCAATGATGGGTGCACATGCAGAGGATCCTGGAAGTGAAAGATCAAGGTGTAGCCTGGGATGTATTTAAGCGAAGGTTCCGTGCGAAGTACTTCTCAGTGGACCTCCATAGGGAGAAGGAAATGGAGTTTTTGAAGTTGACCCAGGGAACCATGAGCATAACTGAATATGCCGCTAAATTGAAGATCTTATTTGCTATGCACAGATTACAGAGACGTTGATGATGGTATTAAGTGTTTCAAGTTCAAGACGAGACTTCATGTGGAACTAAGGATAGCTTTTGAGCATTATAATGATGGTAGCCTTCCCAGTTGGTGAATATGTGCAGCATCTATGAGGTGGGTTTGAAGCAGGAAGCATCTGAAGGCGTGGGCAGGAATGCACAGGGGACAGGAGGTCCTATCAGGGGTAAGGGACTGGTTCATAAACCAAGACCCTATGTCAGTACCAAGGCTGGAGTAGCAGGTCCCAAGGAAGCGGGCCAAAATATGAATACTGCAGGGGTTATGTCACCATGTCCACACTGCGTGAAGTTTCATCGTGGTACATGCTGGTGGTTGCACCAGCGTAAAGTGGGGAAACATTGCTTTCGGAGCGGGCAACCAGGACACTTTGTTGCAAACTGTAACGAGAGCATTGGGAAGAAGGGAGTGAATACACCACAGACGCAACAGGCAGGTGGGAGTCAACCTACATGGAAAGGTACAATGTTAAGTTAATAGATTCCCATGTGGTGTACTATTTGGCTACGGTGTCAGACGTTCTCTCTTTTCCCCATTAATTACACGAAAGGGGCTAGGACTTTCCAAATATAAATGTCTTAGGAACACTAAGTCTCCATCCCCCTAATCTTTTGGTAGAAGATCTCGGGGAGTGTGTTCTACTCATCTTTTCTGTAACGCTCTGATTTTATTAATCTAAAAATTATATTTTATGTATGTTTTATCTATATGGAAGCGAAGTATGAAAAATGATTTGCAACTATTTTTGTAGTAAATACATATAGGTATATAGTTATGTTGAGCTAAAATATGTATATGTATTAATATTTGTACTTATACTTTTGTGCATATATGTATGTATGTAAGCATTAGTATTTGTATGTGTGTGTATGTATATGTTTAAGTTGAGTATATATATATATATATATATATGTGTGTGTGTGTGTGTGTGTTTGTGTTCCGGTATAAGTATTATAATTGTTTTCTTGTGTTTATGTGTATGTTTATATATAGGTGATCGTAGTATAAGGTTTGGGGTTGGTGAATAGGTTTGAGGTGTATGTGAAGTAGAATTTGAGTGCTTTGAGTTTATGTAGTTAGAGAGTTGTCTTAACTCGACCGGGTTAGATCGAGTGTTAGAATAGAGCTAAGTCTAGATTTTGGTTGTAGTTTGTTTGATTTTCTGTGTTTGTAATTTATGTGTTTTATATTATGAATTATGATTTTGATGTTTGAAATATGATTTATTGTTTGGGTGTTTGATTTAGTGTTAGGAAGGGTTTGAAAACCTAAGAAAGTGGTGTTGTCAGGCAAGACTCGAGTCTTTCACAAAAGACTCGAGTATTATATCAGAAAATCAACCAACGAAAATGTACTCGAGTATTCTATATAAAATTAAGCAAACACTCGAGTAGTTCTAAAAGTACTCGAGAATTCCTGTCAGTTCAACAAAAATATATATACGAATTTGGCCAACTCAAACTCATTTCTCTCTTCTCTCCAGCTCGACTCCTCCCCCTTTCTAACCCTAAACCTACATATCTTCCAATCAACACAATATTTCATCAAATCAACATCATCTATTCATTCCCAATCATTCCTCTATCAAATTCTCTCTCCAAAACACAAATTACAGTCCCTCTCATCTCAATTCCAAGAAAACCCCAAAAACCCTAGCTTCTCCAAATCAAAGGGGTTTTGCCATAGAAGTTAAATTAGAAGCTTAGAAGGTGAAAAGGAGTAAGAAACTAGGAGTAAGTATGGATTTGAAGCTTTCCCTCTCTTCCACCATTCCTTTCTCTCTCCTTCTAACCTCAAGAACCAAGTGGAGATCGGTCTAGGGAGTTGCAATCCAAGTAGATCGGAGGTAGATTCTTGGTGTAACACCCCGATTTCGGCAACTTGAAAACACTTATCTTTTTAACAAAATATAGTAAAAATTTGGAAATTTTTTTTTACAAGGTGACATGGGCATGAGAACCTTTATGTTCCAAAATCATTTCAGTAACTTAATTGAAATTAAATAACGTTCTCATGTCACACATCACAAGTCAAGTTCCAAACCGAGATGTTACTTAACATCGCGCTTTGTAACTTAGCTTCATAAATCTCTTTTGAGAAAACATTTTCAAATCTTGTTTCTTAAAACCATTCTCAATAAAATTCCAAGCGGGGTTCAGAATGATACGACAATCTAACCAAGTAGTTGCAAAGGGTACAGTGCTTCAAAGGAAGTACCTATTGCTAATCTTGATCTCTAATCTTTCTCGCTGAAGTCCACTGCAGAGCTTCGTACAGATTTACTGCAGGGTCACCCATCTATCCGTTGCAATATCGGAGTAACCCGATACGACAACATGATAGGAGAGATGGTCAGCATTCCAGAAGTACAACATGACAAGCAGAATACTAACGACTTCGTATAAAAAGAATACTCAGAATAAAAATATAAGACTCATGCATTAACAACTACTCATGCTATGCATATGACAAATATACTCACGTAAGCACATAGGAAAACCTTATAAATGAAGCACGCAAAATCATAAACCATCACAACCCACATCACTTCACTTGGCATCACAAGCCTTCGAACTTTCCATTCTCATCATCCTCTTTCTCATTCTTTCCAACAATCAATATACTTCCTTTCTTTGAATCTTTCTCAACTCTTCATAAATTCTTATTGCTTTCTTTCTTATAATCTTTTTATCATTATTAAATCTTATCAAATGGTTAGCATCAATGATGAGGGGGAAAACATCATTGAGCTCGCACACGTCTACATCTCCTCGGTCATCCACCCAACCTAGTCGGAAGCAAACAGGAGTACAGGACCTTTACCGCGCGGGCACGACAGCTGTCACACAAACAAATGGTCCCAGACCAGGAGGCCCAGCCTCAAATCAATTCAATTCATATCATATAATCAAGGCACGCTCACAGCGGCAATCACAAATGCCCCGTTCCAGTCCCTCTCATTGTTCCTGAAAAGCCATAGGGGTGACAGCACTATTCCGGTCCCGGGTGCAGAACTTACCAAGGCATTAGACCCAGTCCCTACCACGTTAGTACGCCACATGTGGGATTCATTCTGCCCAGAATAGTACTCAAAGCCTCATGGCGTTTTACCGCCCTAGCTTACCCTATTGCATTCACAACCCGAATATTCTTGATATCTGGGGTACCTTCCTCTCCACTACTTCGGTACGACACTTATGCCTCACCGCGTTTGTAAATGTCTTTTAAAGTCTTTTAATGTTTTAGAGTTTTAATTACACGGCTTAATCCTAACAGTCGGCTCGTCCTTGGTGCATCCCTTCAACGAAGCCCGACCACTAATCGCAATCCGTTCCCCCTAAATCTCAATGGCCCTTGGCCTCACATCACTTTCTCACACATCTCAGCATTATTCTCAACAACTCATACTCAACAGTATTCCTCGACATCTTTCTCATCATCATCAGTATCTTTTCCTCGTCTTTCTCAAAATATCCTTTTCACAAAACTTTTTCAAAAACATGATTTCACAAAACTTTTGCTTCACAAAACATTCTCAGAAACCTCATTTCATATATCCTTTCGCAAAACTTTTTCAAAAATAATATTTTCAAAAACTTTCACAAAAATACCATTTTCACAAAAGCTTTTCAAAAGTCTCTTTTCAAAACCTTTTTCAAAAATCACATTTTTGGGTGAGTGTTAATGGAGGAGCAAGCTCAACTCAACACTAAGCTTCTTCCCAAAAACGTGAACGAGGAATCACATCTCCACTCAAACCACATCTTGCTTTCACAACCACTTTCTCTTTCAAATCTCAACTCTTCACATCTTTTGCAATTTACTCATCTTATTCTTTTCTCATACTTCTCAAGTCTTACTCTTTCTCATTACCACATATAATCACATTCCATTTTTACAATTCCTTTGTCTCATAACTCATTTCTTTTTATGATTCTCATCATTACGCACAACTTTTCCAACAGAACAAGATATACTCCACAGAATAATTCACAGAGAAATTCAATACGTAATAAAATCAACAATGCATCATATTTAAACAAATAAGTAAACATCTAGCACATATATGCATCACGTATGATAATGCAGCATGTAACATATTAGACTCGCTGTACTCAGTTTAGAACTGAGTCTATGCGTCACGGTGACCTAGGCCTACTGCATCTCTCACCTCACACTCCAGCCTCTGAAATCGTTGCGAGTCCTTCCCAATAAGTCGGTCGTTCCGCTTCTCAACTTATACGCACCTTGTACTAAATAGACGATACTAACGTTACAAGTCTATCTTAAATAGTCGTCCTACTCATTATCAAAAACGCAGTTTTCGAAAACTCTTTTTCAATTTAATTACCACTTAAAACTTAAACTTTAAACCAACCAAATAAATTTTTAGGATTGAAAAACAATTTAATAAAATCCGGACAGCAAGTATACAAGTCCATAAACCATTTTTCAGAAAACCCGAAAACACCGAAAAATCAAACTTTAGTTTATAAAATAAACGCTTAAATGATTTATTTTTCAAACTTAATACCGTGAAATGAATTAAGGGCAGCAACCATTAAGTCCAAGGTTCTTTAATTAAATCAAAGTTAAACTATTTCAAAACCAATTACTTTTCAAAACCAATCACCAAATCAAACACAACACATTGGCTAAATAATTTATTCATGAATAATCTAAACATATCATCAAACAATCACTCATTCAATTACTTCAAGACATCATAATCATCATACAAGGCAGCCAAGTCATGATATCAAGCATAAAAGTTCACATTCATCAAAAACATTCAAATAGAAACTTAGTGCGATTACGAGTAAAGCACAAAAGATAAAATTCAAAACTTTATCAAATAAATTTGTTTAATTCTAAAAATTTCCAGAACATAAACATACATACCAAAGTTCATCATATAAAATTTCCAAGTCATTTAAACAATCCTAAGATAGGTTTCAAATCAAATTTCACATGAAAAAAAAAACAAAACTGTTGCTGGTCAGAGGCAAAAAAGTCATGATTAAAAATAGTTGTTCAATTCCAAATTGCACAAAATTTGGTATAAGTCTTCCTTATACAGTCAAGACTATCTCATAAAATTTTCAGATTATTTGGAGTTGTGTAAGTCATAGTTTTCTAATTAAAACTGTCACTAAGTCCAGAAAATCTGAACCAAGTGGTTCACTGTTTTACCTTTTGAAAAATTATCAAATCAACTCCAAATCTCTTCAAATTTTACAGAGAACATCTAGATATGTTCAGAAAGCTACCATAAAAATTTCAAACAATTTAGAGTAGCACAAGTTCGAAAATTTTGTTTATTTTTAAACTGAAAAACTTATTTTCTCAAAATCATTTTCACAAAGTTGGTTCTCATAAAAATATGAAATCACTTCCAAAAATCATTTAAAAATTCAGAGAAGTTTATTTTAATATATTTAAGTCAGTGACAAAAATCCAGAATTATTGAGCATATAGAAGTATCATTCATCAAGGTCAAAAACACATAAATCACATTTTCCAGCATAACACATTATTCAACAAATGGTTCATTCATTTTCTTACATGAAATCAAAGATACTATCATACCTGCAATCAACACCAAAAATCAACCCATCAATTATGTTTCCTTTGAAAACCGAATTAATTTTTTTTTCATGAAAACAATTTATTTGAATTCAAGTAAAACATGCATCAATATCTAGAAATAAGAAAAATCAAGCTTTTTAAAATAAAAATCAACACTTAAGAACAAAATCAAGACTTTAAGAGAAACTAGCATCAAAACCTAATTCTTTTCACTAGATCATGACATGCATCAAAACTCCAAGTAAAAATTCATGTCTAAAGATTCAAGCAAAACCGAAACATGTGTAGGAAAAATAAATTCATTTTATCAAAAGTTTCATGCTTACTAAAACTATTTTTTCTTTATATGCAAACAAAACCAAATCAAGCAAGGTAATGAAATCATGAGTACAAAAATCTTTTTAGAAACCGAATTGAACATTAAGTTCTTAAACATAGTAGAAATCAAGATCTTCAAAACCAAGTTTAGAAAATCATAAGAGAACTTAAAAATCAACATGCAAAAGCCCAAGGCCAAGAATCAACAAAAATCTTTTCTTGAAACTTTTTGAAGAAAAATCGAAAATAAATAAATAAAAGAACGTAATTAAATAAATCAACATCCCTCAAGTATTGTTCATAGGAATCATGGATCTTGACATGCATGTACTTAAAGATGATAGATCTAAATGAAAAATCTAACATGCATGAACTTTTTTTAAAAAAAAAAAACAAAATCCAAGCTTTCAACAACCAAAGCATAAAATCGAAAAATACACAAAGGAAAGAGGTTAGGAATTTGAAAGAATACCTAGATCAAATCTTAAAGAGGTGAAAAATGGAAATCAAAATCCTCTTCTCTCCCTCACGGTTCTCTCTTCTTTTCTCTCCATGGTTCTTTTTTTTTTCTAAGGGTGTTGAGCTTGATGATGCTCTACACCAAGTGTGTTTGGGTGGGAGTGAAATGAAGGAAATGAAAAGAAATGAAGAATGAAGGAAATGAAATGAAAAGAGGATGAAGAATGAAGGCAACGATGGAAAGGATGAAAGGAAACAAGCTAGGAGTAAGGCACCTAGGAGGGGTACTCTTGGCAATACTAAATTCCTACTTGGTCCCCAAGTCTCTAATTTCTTTTCTTTTTATTTTTATTTCCTTTCTTTAGCTTAGTCAACATGCCAAAGCCTCACAAGCTTACACATACACCATGCACACACTTGTCACTCACATACACAACACACATATATTCCTTCATGCACTCACTCCCCCAACCGTGGCACACATTGCACACACACACATGTCCTTCAATTTTTTTTTCTAAATCATGGTTATTTATAATTATCAACTCATAACCAAACAATTAGCTCTAACATTCCTATTAACACAATCATACATACACTCATATTTAATTAATCACACATACATATATTAGCACACATCAATCAAGCACACTCTTTAATCACAAAATAATAACCAAACATACACATTAGCAATTTTTAACACAATTTCTTTTAAATAATAAACTGCATTTATTGGTTGCAATTATAGCCCTTATTTCATTTTCTAAAATCATAATTTAATATATTAAAGATAATCCCAAAAGGAAAAATTTATTTAAAATCAAAAGCTATTTTTCATGGTTAATTCCTTTAAAATTCGTCCTTTACAGTCCTGAAAAATAATTTTCGCAAATCAGCCCAGAAAATTATGAAAGATACATTTTTGAAAACTACATTTCGATACGATCGTTTTGATATAAAGATCATAAAAATCGGAGTTACGGTTAAAAAGTAATGGATTTTTGAAGTTAATACATCTAAGAAAATCCATAAAGAAATTCATTTCCAAAATAAATCATCAACAATAAAACCATTTCTCATAAAATTCATTTTCACTATCTACATAAAAATATTTATTTATTAAAACTCCATAAAATCAATAATTTACTTCGTACTCGAATAAAACATTCACTGAAAACCTTTTGTAAAGCAGCGTTTCGAAACTATTCTTTTAATAAAGATCTTATTTGTCCTAGTCGGAAAAACGCGGGATGTTACATTCTCCCCAACTTGCAGATTTCTCGTCCTTGAGAAATGCTACGCAGAATTCCACGATCAATGAATGTCGGATTCCTCTGAGTGCTTCTCCCAATTTATATCAACAGTCGTCATCCTTGAGTCGTCGCATGTGCATCGTTCTTTTCAAAGGTGATCTTCTTGGGTCATTCCATTATCAAACACAATGGAATACTAATGATATAACTTTGTCAACAAGGGTTCAAAGGGTTCAATGGTTTCGAAACAAAGTTCAAAAAGAATAGCATGCTTATGCCAATCCTGACAAGGGTACTACTTTCCTCATGGTTTTTCTTTCTTAATTTGACTCTTCTCATCCTTTTAGGCAAAGGTGGGTTACTACAAACCTTAAAATCTCCACTTACTCCCCAACTTTGACGGATCATATTCCTATACATCACGTCTATCCAATAACATTTGACAGGGACTAAGGTCACAAAACTTCTCAACATTCACTAATTCTAGTTCATCTTACAAAACTTCTCATCACTTTGTTCAAGCCTATCTTAAATTCTGCTAACTACACCACTAAAAATTCTCCAACTTAGGGATTTGTCCTTCAGATTAACGATCTTAGCACCTAAGGACACTCTTAATTCCACAGCTTATTGTGGTGGACTCGGCCTAGCCGAGCTCCACGTGGCCCTCACTCAGGACCTGAGGACCCTTCAGCAGGCCCTCTGTATGCTTGGCCGAGCTCAAGGCTCAACGGCCGAACAGACATCAGACACGGGCCGATATCACGCTCTCACCCCTCTGTGCTCTGGGCCGAGCTCAAGGCTCAACGGCCGAACAGACACCAGATACGGGCCGACCTCATACTCCTACCCAGGTCCGACTTTCGAGTCCGACACCACCTAGATATTCCGATACTAAGGACAGGATGACGTTCCTCACCTTATCCACAAGGACAGCTCATCCACTCATAGCTCATGACAGGCTGGCCCTACTTGGGCCTCAAGCAAGCCCATTAGGGCAACCAGCTCTCTCCTATATATATCCCCCTCTCCCTAGGGGCTAAGGTAACGTCACTCTAAACCTAAGAACTACGTGTGGCTTGATTCCCCTCTCATGGGATACGTAGGACCGGGGTCACCCTCGTCAGCTGCAACAACCCCCAAACACCTCATGTGGTGCCTCCGACCTTGGGACAACACATTGGCGCCGTCTGTGGGAAGCAATAAACTTCGATTCCCACCCACATATTCACCAAAAAAAAGAAAGAAGAACGGGTTCATGGCTGCTGTTGATGGAAAAAAAGGGGTTTGTGGCCGCTAGATCCCCGGAGTTGCGGCTGATCCTTCACCGGCGCTGCGGCTGGTGCTCTTCATGGCCAGGGCATCTGGTGCGTCTGATGCACCACAAGGAGCTTGTTCTAGGCGTTCTGGTGCGGAGACAGCAACATCAATACTGCGGCATCTGCTGCGGTGGCGCGACCGGGCAGAAGAGGCACCGCCACGGTGTCACCATCTCTCCCTCCTTCGTTCTCAAAACCACCGTCCTCCCCCTGGTCTGTTAATCGCCGCCGAGCACCACGATCGAACCAGCCTCATGATTAACAGTGGCACCACAGTTACAATCGTGCTCGAGTTCCAAGTTTCGAAGAAACCAGTGAGAGATCGATGATGCTTGATGCTGGGCCCATCGTCGCCGCCGATTGACCTCCATGGCGCCGCAGATCGCAACCACTGCATTAACCGTCACCAACGACGCTTCAACTCCACGCCATGGCACAAAGCTCGCGACAGCGGACGATTCGATTGTGAGCGAACCGCGATCCGCTTTCTCTATCTCCCTCCGCGATCGATCGCGAGTTCTCTCCCTCCTTCGACTCTAAATTCGCCGCCGCCGTTAGAACTCAGATCTGCAACTCCACCGCCACTGTCCGAACTCCGATCTACAACTCCGCACGCACTCTCACGAAGAAGAAGAAGCAGCGATGGCTCTGCCTCCACGCCATCATGGCAAAACCCCTCTGTGCCCTTCGCCGTGCTTTTCTCCAGGTTCGGTAATGGCTGGGTCCGTCGCCGCCACCGTTCCTAGTGAAGCGCAGCGCCTCCTTCCTTGCGAGCCACCGTTGCACGTCGATGACGGCGTGAAGTTGCAGTAACGCAGCAGCTGCTGCATCATTAGGGTTCCAAACCCTAACGGGCCTTTGGCCCAAATGAAAAAAAAAAGAAGAATTACTGCAAAAGCGGGCCAATGGCCCAAATCAAGAAAAAAGGAAAAAGGGAAGCCAGAAGCACCAACTATTAAGATCAAGAGCAAGAAAGCTAAGACCTAACGGGCCAATAAGCCCAGGTTAAAAAAAAAAGAAAAAAGAAAAATCGGCAGTGTCATCCCTCTTTATATCTCGTACATTTAGAATATCGGAAACCACTCACTACTCTTCTCTCCTCGGATTTACATGATTTCGAAAATCATAATCCGAGTTCACTCTTCTCTCCTCGGATTTACATGATTTCGAAAATCATAATCCGAACTCACTACTCTTCTCTCCTCGGATTTACATGATCTCAAAAATCATAATCCGAGTTCACTCTTCTCTCCTCGGATTTACATGATTTCGAAAATCATAATCCGAGTTTACTCTTCTCTCCTCGGATTTTCAAGGTAATTTCGGAAGACTCGCACAGTGTTTCACACTCGAGCCGATCTCTGAATCCGAGTATGACGACTATTCTGCTAGTTTCTCTCGCTCGACATCACACTAAGGAAAACAGAGGTCGGACCTCAAAGCTCGACAAACCCCATTCGAAAAGGACGGACTGCATACTCCTAATCCGACATACTTCAATCCGACATTCTCCTATCTGACATACTTCAGTTCGACATTCTTCAATCCGACACTCCTCTCCTCACCTGAATCAGGGAAGAAATCTTAGTTCCCATATCATTCTCCTATCTCTTCGCTTTTCTATGTGTTTACTCTACATGCTTTTTGATATTTATTTACCTGGTGCATGTGCTGTTAATACTTGCTTCCTTATAGTTTCCCTACTCAGTGCTTATTATTTGATATTCTACATGTTGCTACTCGACGTACTGCTGAACAAAATTGCTTATCTGGTCTTCTTGCTGTTAAATGTCCTTAAATCTCTGCCTCCCCTGTTGTGATAATATGATAATAATTGATGTACATTGCCTCTCCGGTTGTCGTGTTTCATGTTTTAACGCTCCCATCTGGTTTGCTGCCATGTTTATAATTGTCGAATGTAATATACCTGAAATCATGCATCTTTTTGTGGACAATACCGTTTGGTTGAACAATATCTTAAATTTCAGTATTTATCTGTTGCGTATGACCTGCTCAAATCAGCTTGCTCTTATGTCGGTGTTTTATTCTCGCCTGCCAGCAGTTTTCACTGTTGTTATTTAATTATCATGAATTATCGTAAAGTGTCAAAATTAATGCCGATCACTGATTATTATTATTTTACATGTAATGTAAGATTCAGGAGAATGATGGTCGAAAAAAGGAAGGCCGGGGTGCTACGATTGTCTCTATTTTGAACGAAATCATCTTACGATCTCTATTCTCATCTCGGCTTGGATCTTCTTAGGACGAACTGCTATGTTTGCCTCTATTATCTTACTAGCCCCACTTTTCGTCTCGGCTTGGATCTTCTTTGGTTTTCACAGGACCACCACGGCTTCTCGAAGGTGAACAATTCCAAAGGCATACATTATTTCTTAGTTCATGTTTATTTCTGAGCTCGGAGATTCTCTTTTTCAAATTGCGCGATTTATCGAAAAGGGAGGCCAAGTTACTATTATTCTCTTCATTTCATGTTTATATCTAATATGCCGAGCTGCTATTATTCTCTTCAATTCATGCTCCTACCGAGCTGTTATAATCTCGACCCTACCTTTGGGGTAGAACGGTCAATTCATGCTCCTACCGAGCTGTTATAATCTCGACCCTACCTTTGTGATAGAACGGTCAATTCATGTTTCTACCGAGCTGTTATCATCTCGACCCTACCTTTGTGGTAGAACGGTCAATTCATGCTCCTACCGAGCTGTTATAATCTCGACCCTACCTTTGTGGTAGAACGGTCAATTCATGTTTCTACCGAGCTGTTATCATCTCGACCCTACCTTTGGGGTAGAACGGTCAATTCATGTTTCTACCGAGCTGCTATCATCTCGACCTTACCTTTGTGGTAGAATGGTCCCCCCTGTCCCCGCACTTACATGCATTCACGCATACAAGTCGGTACTAGTGCTACAGACAGTGCGTACGTACAAATCCTCTCATTTAGCATTAGCCACTTAAATGATGCACGGCGCTTATATACAGTGAACATCTTCTGAGATCGGCTTATAAGCTCAGGGTACAAGGGACACCCGGTAAAGTACAGCTTGCTGTGAAATGTTCTCACATAACTTCACTCAGCAACCTCTTTTACACCGGGACCAAGGATGGCATCCGAGTTCCCTACCACATTCACTTATATACAGTACCTTTTTTCAGAGGAAAACCTATAAGTTACTGCACTGGTCAGGGGGAGTCGTCCGAAGTCAAAGGTTTAGACAACCACATCCTATGTGCAACAACCTGCGTTGGAAGTACACTATCCTCGGCGAACGGTGCAGGATCCGAGCACTCCTTACCGCATGCAGAGCACAACCCTCATCGGGTCTAAAACAACGATCAAAAATCTCTTTCTCCTTCTCGGCAAGGGGGGCAGGTAGGTTGTCAGCCGATCTATCAACCTCGGCATTGTAATCCACCAGCACGCCGTCTTCAACCCTGAACACCTTGAGGCGAAGGTCGGGGTTGAGGATATTAATCTGACTCACAGCATTCCCGAAGGTGTCAAAGATGTCGTCTGTCGTCTTCTCTAGGTCAGAGAGGCATTCTCGGCCAATATTTTATGGACTGCACTTTCTTCACCTCTGCATTCCTCTCCGCCTTCTGCTTTGATAGAGGTCCCCCGTGAGCCTTTACATGCTCGTCGGTTCGCCTACAGCTTGGCGTTTCCTAGGCTCTTTTGCACAAACACCACGACCTTGCTCGGCGATTCCTTGCTTTGCATGCTTGCCCCTGGCGCTGTCGGTTCGAGATGAGCCTCACCGAGCTTGCACTCGGTTCGAGATATTCCTCATCGAGCTTGCACTCGGTTCGAGATGAGCCTCACCGAGCTGGTGGCGGATTCCCCCCCCCCCCTCCCCGCGGGACCTCGGTTAGAGATGTACCTCACCGAGCTTGCACTCGGTTTGAGATGAGCCTCACCGAGCTTGCACTCGATTCGAGATATTCCTCATCGAGCTTGCACTCGGTTCGAGATGAGCCTCACCGAGCTTGCACTCGGTTCGAGATATTCCTCATCGAGCTTGTACTCGGTTCGAGATGTTCCTCACCGAGCTTGTACTCGGTTCGAGATGAGCCTCACCGAGCTGGTGGCGGATCCCCCCCCCCCCCCCCGCGGGACCTCGGTTAGAGATGTACCTCACCGAGCTTGCACTCGGCTCGAGATGAGCCTCACCGAGCTTGTACTCGGTTCGAGATGTTCCTCACCGAGTTTGTACTAGGTTTGAGATGAGCCTCACCGAGCTTCTGGAATATCCCCCCGCAGGAACTCGGTTCGAGATCGGGGTACTCTTTCAGTTTTATCATCCGAGCACAAAAGAGCACTATCAACCATCCGCAACACTCTTCCGAGCGGAAGGCCACGCCTGCAAGCATGTTTCTACCTCATCACCAACTCAGCACTGATCAGACGGACGCAGAAAGGACCTCAACTCGGCACAGAGTCTCTACGACTCTCCCCGAGTTGGGGGGCTCACATGGCGGATCGACTTCTCCTAACCCGCCCTGCTATCCTTCGCTAGCCTTGAGCACATGATTGTGGACTAGTACTCAAACCCTTCCTAGAAGGTGGGGGGTACTTAGTGCTATGATGCTTAGGGCTACGCCTTCTTTCTCCTAACTCGGCTCGAGACTCACAAAGTCTCGCCGAGCTGGGGGGCTTATGTGGTGGACTTGGGAAAAGGACCTGAACCAAGACCTCGGAGCAAGGCTCAAATAGCCTTGACCGAGCTGGGGGGCTTATGTGGTGGACTCGGCCTAGCCGAGCTCCACGTGGCCCTCACTCAGGACCTGAGGACCCTTCAGCAGGCCCTCTGTATGCTTGGCCGAGCTCAAGGCTCAACGGCCGAACAGACATCAGACACGGGCCGATATTACGCTCTCACCCCTCTGTGCTCTGGGCCGAGCTCAAGGCTCAACGGCCGAACAGACACCAGATACGGGCCGACCTCATACTCCTACCCAGGTCCGACTTTCGAGTCCGACACCACCCAGATATTCCGATACTAAGGACAGGATGACGTTCCTCACCTTATCCACAAGGACAGCTCATCCACTCATAGCTCATGACAGGTTGGCCCTACTTGGGCCTCAAGCAAGCCCATTAGGGCAACCAGCTCTCTCCTATATATATCCCCCTCTCCCTAGGGGCTAAGGTAACGTCACTCTAAACCTAAAAACTACGTGTGGCTTGATTCCCCTCTCATGGGATACGTAGGACCGGGGTCACCCTCGTCAGCTGCAACAACCCCCAAACACCTCATGTGGTGCCTCCGACCTTGGGACATCACACTTATGGTCACCTATGTCCATTAAAATAACAAATCTTGGTCATTTAACCTAATTTTGGGTCGTCACTTAAAGGTTCTACCCATTAATTTCACTACTCCATCCAGTTGATCTTATAGTCCTGTCATAGGTTCACACTTACCCCAATCATTCACCTATTCCAACTAAAGCTTTTCTAACTCCAACTCTCTCAGATCATCCCAAATATCCACAATCTTAACACCATCTATGCCATTACTTGGGTTAGACTACTATCAAACTTTTCAGTTTTAATCCCTTATACACTCCACTATCTTACTTAAAGTTCTAGGGGTACTCTTATCCTAATGCATCACATCCGTTCATACTTATTCCTTTCTCAACCACTATGACTCTTTCCTCAACAACACCTCACCATCCACCTTATAACTTAGATATGTCTAGTGGATTGGCATAAGGTGTCAGGGTTTAAGGTTTTCATGGAAAGCTTTTAGAGAAACAAAAGTATTGTCAAGGCAACTCAACAACGCATAAGGTTTACATAGAAAGAAGTGTCAACAAGAAAAAGAGGGTTCTAGTCGCAAAACAAAGTCGTATGTCAACAGCTCAGAGGTCGTTACAAACAAAAAGGGATTCTCCACAAAAGAGGGTTTCAACAGTTAAGAGAGGTTCGGGTCACAAAGAATAAAGTCTTTTTATGTTTCTGATCACTGTTCGTTGCACCATCGTAGACAAACCCGTGACACATTCCGAAGATAGAGAGATAGAACAATAGAGATAGATCGAACGTTAGAGGTGGTATGATAGAGATGCTCTCGTGACTTCGTACTCCTATTCTCACTCATCGTAATTCTAACACTAACGCACAGACAGACACGCAAACAAGCACGTAAGCCCATTCATCACGCTACTTTGGATAACCATTGCTCTGATACCACTCTGTAACACCCCGATATCAGCAACTTGAAAACACTTATCTTTTTAACAAAATATAGTAAAAATTTGGAAATTTTTTTTTACAAGGTGACATGGGCATGAGAACCTTTATGTTCCAAAATCATTTCAGTAACTTAATTGAAATTAAATAACGTTCTCATGTCACACATCACAAGTCAAGTTCCAAACTGAGATGTTACTTAACATCGCGCTTTGTAACTTAGCTTCATAAATCTCTTTTGAGAAAACATTTTCAAATCTTGTTTCTTAAAACCATTCTCAATAAAATTCCAAGCGGGGTTCAGAATGATACGACAATGTAACCAAGTAGTTGCAAAGGGTACAGTGCTTCAAAGGAAGTACCTATTGCTAATCTTCATCTCTAATCTTTCTCGCTGAAGTCCACTGCAGAGCTTCGTACAGATTTACTGCAGGGTCACCCATCTATCCGTTGCAATATCGGAGTAACCCGATACGACAACATGATAGGAGAGATGGTCAGCATTCCAGAAGTACAACATGACAAGCAGAATACTAACGACTTCGTATAAAAAGAATACTCAGAATAAAAATATAAGACTCATGCATTAACAACTACTCATGCTATGCATATGACAAATATACTCACGTAAGCACATAGGAAACACTTATAAATGAAGCACGAAAAATCATAAACCATCACAACCCACATCACTTCACTTGGCATCACAAGCCTTCGAACTTTCCATTCTCATCATCCTCTTTCTCATTCTTTCCAACAATCAATATACTTTCTTTCTTTGAATCTTTCTCAACTCTTCATAAATTCTTATTGCTTTCTTTCTTATAATCTTTTTATCATTATTAAATCTTATCAAACGGTTAGCATCAATGATGAGGGGGAAAACATCATTGAGCTCGCACACGTCTACATCTCCTCGGTCATCCACCCAACCTAGTCGGAAGCAAACAGGAGTACAGGACCTTTACCGCGCGGGCACGACAGCTGTCACACAAACAAATGGTCCCAGACCAGGAGGCCCAGCCTCAAATCAATTCAATTCATATCATATAATCAAGGCACGCTCACAGCGGCAATCACAAATGCCCTGTTCCAGTCCCTCTCAAAAATACCATTTTCACAAAAGCTTTTCAAAAGTCTCTTTTCAAAACCTTTTTCAAAAATCACATTTTTGGGTGAGTGTTAATGGAGGAGCAAGCTCAACTCAACACTAAGCTTCTTCCCAAAAACGTGAACGAGGAATCACATCTCCACTCAAACCACATCTTGCTTTCACAACCACTTTCTCTTTCAAATCTCAACTCTTCACATCTTTTGCAATTTACTCATCTTATTCTTTTCTCATACTTCTCAAGTCTTACTCTTTCTCATTACCACATATAATCACATTCCATTTTTACAATTCCTTCGTCTCATAACTCATTTCTTTTTATGATTCTCATCATTACGCGCAACTTTTCCAACAGAACAAGATATACTCCACAGAATAATTCACAGGAAATTCAATACGTAATAAAATCAACAATGCATCATATTTAAACAAATAAGTAAACATCTAGCACATATATGCATCACGTATGATAATGCAGCATGTAACATATTAGACTCGTTGTACTCAGTTTAGAACTTAGTCTACGCGTCACGGTGACCTAGGCCTACTGCATCTCTCACCTCACACTCCAGCCTCTGAAATCGTTGCGAGTCCTTCCCAATAAGTCGGTCGTTCCACTTCTCGACTTATACGCACCTTGTACTAAATAGACGATACTAACGTTACAAGTCTATCTTAAATAGTCGTCCTACTCATTATCAAAAACGCGTTTTCGAAAACTCTTTTTCAATTTAATTACCACTTAAAACTTAAACTTTAAACCAACCAAATAAATTTTTAGGATTGAAAAACAAATTTAATAAAATCCGGACAGCAAGTATACAAGTCCATAAATCATTTTTCAGAAAACCCGAAAACACCGAAAAATCAAACTTTAGTTTATAAAATAAACACTTAAATGATTTATTTTTCAAACTTAATACCGTGAAATGAATTAAGGGCAGCAACCATTAAGTCCAAGGTTTTTTAATTAAATCAAAGTTAAACTATTTCAAAACCAATTACTTTTCAAAACCAATCACCAAATCAAACACAACACATTGGCTAAATAATTTATTCATGAATAATCTAAACATATCATCAAACAATCACTCATTCAATTACTTCAAGACATCATAATCATCATACAAGGCATCCAAGTCATGATATCATGCATAAAAGTTCACATTCATCAAAAACATTCAAATAGAAACTTAGTGCGATTACGAGTAAAGCACAAAAGATAAAATTCAAAACTTTATCAAATAAATTTGTTTAATTCTAAAAATTTCCAGAACATAAACATACATACCAAAGTTCATCATATAAAATTTCCATGTCATTTAAACAATCCTAAGATAGGTTTCAAATCAAATTTCACATGAAAAACAAAACAGAACTGTTGCTGGTCAGAGGCAAAAACGTCATGATTAAAAATAGTTGATCAATTCCAAATTGCACAAAATTTAATATAAGTCTTCCTTATACAGTCAAGACTATCTCATAAAATTTTCAGATTATTTGGAGTTGTTTAAGTCATAGTTTTCTAATTAAAACTGTCACTAAGTCCAGAAAATCTGAACCAAGTGGTTCACTGTTTTACCTTTTGAAAAATTATCAAATCAACTCCAAATCTCTTCAAATTTTACAAAAAACATATAGATATGTTCAGGAAGCTACCATAAAAATTTCAAACAATTTAGAGTAGCAAAAGTTCGAAAATTTTGTTTATTTTTAAACTGAAAAACTTATTTTCTCAAAATCATTTTCACAAAGTTGGTTCTCATAAAAATAGGAAATCACTTCCAAAAATAATTTAAAAATTCAGAGAAGTTTATTTTAATATATTTAAGTCAGTGACAAAAATCCAGAATTATTGAGCATATAGAAGTATCATTCATCAAGGTCAAAAACACATAAATCACATTTTCCAGCATAACACATTATTCAACAAATGGTTCATTCATTTTCTTACATGAAATCAAAGATACTATCATACCTGCAATCAACACCAAAAATCAACCCATCAATTATGTTTCCTTTGAAAACCGAATTAATTTTTTTTTTCATGAAAACAATTTATTTGAATTCAAGTAAAACATGCATCAATATCTAGAAATAAGAAAAATCAAGCTTCTTAAAATAAAAATCAACACTTAAGAACAAAATCAAGACTTTAAGAGAAACTAGCATCAAAACCTAATTCTTTTCACTAGATCATGACATGCATCAAAACTCCAAGTAAAAATTCATGTCTAAAGATTCAAGCAAAACCGAAACATGTGTAGGAAAAATAAATTCATTTTATCAAAAGTTTCATGCTTACTAAAACTATTTTTTCTTTATATGCAAACAAAACCAAATCAAGCAAGGTAATGAAATCATGAGTACAAAATTCTTTTTAGAAACCGAATTGAACATTAAGTTCTTAAACATAGTAGAAATCAAGATCTTCAAAACCAAGTTTAGAAAATCATAAGAGAACTTAAAAATCAACATGCAAAAGCCCAAGGCCAAGAATCAACAAAAATATTTTCTTGAAACTTTTTGAAGAAAAATCGAAAATAAATAAATAAAAGAACGTAATTAAATAAATCAACATCCCTCAAGTATTGTTCATAGGAATCATGGATCTTGACATGCATGTACTTAAAGATGATAGATCTAAATGAAAAATCTAACATGCATGAACTTTTTTTTAAAAAAAAGAAACAAAATCCAAGCTTTCAACAACCAAAGCATAAAACCGAAAAATACACAAAGGAAAGAGGTTAGGAATTTGAAAGAATACCTAGATCAAATCTTAAAGAGGTGAAAAATGGAAATCAAAATCCTCTTCTCTCCCTCACGGTTCTCTCTTCTTTTCTCTCCATGGTTCTTTTTTTTTTCTAAGGGTGTTGAGCTTGATGATGCTCTACACCAAGTGTGTTTGGGTGGGAGTGAAATGAAGGAAATGAAAAGAAATGAAGAATGAAGGAAATGAAATGAAAAAAGGGGATGAAGAATGAAGGCAACGATGGAAAGGATGAAAGGAAACAAGCTAGGAGTAAGGCACCTAGGAGGGGTACTCTTGGCAATACTAAATTCCTACTTGGTCCCCAAGTCTCTAATTTCTTTTCTTTTTATTTTTATTTCCTTTCTTTAGCTTAGTCAACATGCCAAAGCCTCACAAGCTTACACATACACCATGCACACACTTGTCACTCACATACACAACGCACATATATTCCTTCATGCACTCACTCCCCCAACCGTGGCACACATTGCACACACACACATGTCCTTCAATTTTTTATTTCTTAATCATGGTTATTTATAATTATCAACTCATAACCAAACAATTAGCTCTAACATTCCTATTAACACAATCATACATACACTCATATTTAATTAATCACACAAACACATATTAGCACACATCAATCAAGCACACTCTTTAATCACAAAATAATAACCAAACATACACATTAGCAATTTTTAACACAATTTCTTTTAAATAATAAAATGCACTTATTGGTTGAAATTATAGCCCTTATTTCATTTTCTAAAATCATAATTTAATATATTAAAGATAATCCCAAAAGGAAAAATTTATTTAAAATCAAAAGCTATTTTTCATGGTTAATTCCTTTAAAATTCGTTCTTTACAGTCCTGAAAAATAATTTTCGCAAATCAGCCCAGAAAATTATGAAAGATACATTTTTGAAAACTACATTTTGATACGATCGTTTTGATATAAAGATCATAAAAATCGGAGTTACGGTTAAAAAGTAATGGATTTTTGAAGTTAATACATCTAAGAAAATCCATAAAGAAATTCATTTCCAAAATAAATCATCAACAATAAAACCATTTCTCATAAAAATCATTTTCACTATCTTCATAAAAATATTTATTTATTAAAACTCCATAAAATCAATAATATACTTCGTACTCGAATAAAACATTCACTGAAAACCTTTTGTAAAACAGCGTTTCGAAACTATTCTTTTAATAAAGATCTTATTTGTCCTAGTCGGAAAAACGCGGGATATTACACTTGGTCCTTGGAGCTTCAATCGAGCTCTCTATTCCTCTAAGGTAAGGGGAAGCACTTTTCCGCACTTTGGGTTAGGGATAGTTAGGGTTTATAATAGGATTTGGGTTTAATAGCTAGATCAGTGATCGAGGCCGTACCCGATCAAATAAAAGGGGTTTAATTCTGTAGTAATAGGAAGATGATCCTAGGTCGTTTCCCAGCGAATATCAGTTTAGGCAAAGTATCAAACACGTAGTGTGCAGTAAAATGGGGGTTTTTGTATGTATCATATGTGAAGAACAAAGCACAAAACAAAATATTAAAACTAAGAAAATCATAAACAAAAGCGGGCAAACCCCTTTGACTACGTACACTACTCAATCCTAGCTCACTAAAGATCGATTCCTCTCCTCTCCTCTGTTCAACTCGTGACAACTGTAACATCCTGAAAATTAATATTAAATAATATAATTTTAGTATATAAATATTTATTTAAGGATAGGATTAAGCCTTAGAAATTGTACTAGGTTAGAAGGGTAGTATGAGCATAGGCCGACCTAGGATGTAAGTATAGGACCTCGGTCCGATCCCGACCGAGCTAGATGAGATTGTGCGCATATGAACCGAGCTGGATGGGAACCAAACGCGGAACCTGTTGTCCAATCCGGATTAGCCGACCTCAGCGCACCTCGCATTATCATCCGAGAAGGAAGCTCGGACTACTGCTGTTCCTACAAACCGAGCCGACGTATCCTAGCTGACGTACCCGAGCCGACACGTCCTAGCTCCTCCGTTCCAGTCATGTGGAGCTGTTAACCCTTTGGTTTTCGTACCGTCCGTACGGTACTATCCTTCACCTTATGTCATTGTCATTCACTTTATGTCACTATCATTTGCTTTATGTCCCTTTCAATGTACTATTCATGGCTTCCTTTGGAAGCCAATGAATCCTGTCCACACATTCTAGCTTCCCCAAGAAGCCTCCAATGAGGACCACACAAATATTCCCCCTAAATGAATAAAAGAAAATCCCAACACATAACACAACACTTTCCAAGAGGTGGGAGCTTGGAGGAAATAGGATTAAAGAGGTGTGAAGCTCACAAGGTCAAGGTCAAGGAAGCCATTCTCAAACTCTCAACTCTTATCTCTCACGGTTTGAGGTAAGGAGTGAGTGTTACCTCTACTTGAGTTTGGGTTTCTAGGGTGTTCATAAAGGGTACTAAGAGTGGGTGTTAGATTAGAGAATGGATATAGGTTAACATGAGAAAGGAAAGGTAAAAAGGGTAAAGGGAACTAATAAATGAACTAGAAACATGGGTGTTAGGTGAATATGGAATATTGTTTTATGCTATATGTTGGTATTTACATGATGGATTGGTTGAATGCTTTTATTCTTATTGTTGTTGATGTATAAGTGTTATGAACTTTGTTGTATAAATGTTTATGAGCTTTGATATTTGTTATTTATATCTGTGGCCGAACTGGGCCGAGCTGAGAGAGGTTGAGAACGGGTATGAGGAAATGGTATATATGGAAAGTAGGAGAGATAGAGTAATGAGTCAGATAATGAGAAAAGATAATGGAATAAGGAAATGGTTAAAGGGGTGAGCCGAGAGAGGCCGAGCTAAATAGATGGATAGCAGGATTAAGAGGTTGAGCCGAGAGAGGCCGAGCTAAGAGAATAATGAGATTAATGTAAAGAGGAAGAATTGAAAAGGTTGAGCCGAGATAGGCCGAACTAAAATGGTTAAAAGGATAAGAGGAATAAAAGAGAAATGGTTGTGTGATCGGGTCATAGCAGACGCGAACCGGGTGGGTGCATTGATCGCGTCAGACGCATACTGGGTATGTGCAGCTGTAAGACGGATACTGGGTACTCGCAGTTATGATTCACACAGGGTTCCAAGAACGGAATCGGTGGGATGTGTTCCTGGTCATAGAAGACGCGTACTGGGTGCGTGCATTGATCGCGTCAGACGCATACCGGGTATGTGCAGCTGTAAGACGGGTACTGGGTACTCGCAGTTATGGATGACACTCCGATATCCGACCTTAAATGGTGTAAGACATGCACTGGGTGTATGCATCCGAGAAGAGTAAAAGATTGTAAACTATGTGAAAATGGAATAATGAGTAATGAGTCCGAGATAGAGATGGTTTACCGAGGTGAGAGGATAGTGGCCGAGATGCCGAGTGTAAGATTTATGAAAAGAGTATAAGGGGAATCTGTAGGATGTGCCGAGGTATAGCTAATAGGTAATGGATGAACTAGGTTATGATGTGAGCCGAGGTAAATTAGATGGTGGGATGTGAGCCGAGCTAATTGATGTTGTACGATGTGAACCGAGCTGAATGATGACATGTGCATGTGATATATGGTTTGAGTACTTGTTATTATATGCTAACTGTCTACTTGTGTTTGGCTTGGTAGTTCGGTATGGCATTTTAGAAACTGCTTATTTAAGTTCTGTGTAATGCTCACCTCCTTACCATTTTTCAGGTACTGAGCCCGAGTAGACGCAGTCCCCGGCCGAGCAGGATCACTCTCCCTCACAGGGAGAGTAAGTTATTTTAGAGTCAGATAGGTGGATGGGTCTCGGCCAATTGGGCCGAGATAAAATATTGTTTTGTATTGGGTCTCGGCTAGTTGGGCCGAGCTAAAACACTGATTTGTATTTTGAATGACCGAACTGGATGTACTTAATTTATGCTTTAATCGAATTTAAGTCTTCCGCTTATTAACTCTGATGTTTTTGTATTAATGAAAAGAAATTTTAAATCCAAATTTCCGGGTTTAAGGGTAATTATTATATAGGGTGTTACAACAACCAAATACTAAGCGAAAATTTAGTTATCACTCCAAACCCTAACTTCTAATTAAGCATCAGAAACCAGAATTGGAGTTTTTACGAGTTAATACAAATTAAGCATTTATATTCATGTATTATCTCTACGAAATGGAATTAAGCAAACCACTACGCATTGATAAACATGAAAATAGAGGAGAGAAAACGAAATTGCATTAATAACAAGAGCTCAAGAGTAGATAATACAATACCAAAGGGATTAACCCTTGAAGTCTAGCCTTCCATGGCCATAAATGAAGAAAAACGAGTGCAAATGGGGAAGAACAAAACCCTAGCATCCACCACCACTTGGAAGAGCCAAGAGAGAAGTCCTAACCTAGAGAGAGTGAAAAATCTGAAAATGGGAGTGTGTCTTAGGTTACACGAGTTTCTCCTTCTTTTACCATGAAAATGGGCCTAAAACATGGGCCCAAGTCCTAAGAAACACTATTCTGAAAATTACAACTAAAGAGGGACCTAAATTATAATCTTCACTTCAATACTTCAATCTTCATTTCCAAAATGCCCAAAGTGTCCTTGTACCAAATATGACCTGAAAATAGAAATAGAATTAATTAGGCTAGATAATCCCAAATTAAACAATATTCGGAATATTAGTCCAATAAACTCTAAATCACTAAATCAAGCTAAACAATGTCAAATGGGAAACAAGTATCAATAATAGGAGTAAGATAATGCAAGGAATAATGGGAAATAAAATACTCATCAAACACCCCCACCCTTATCCTTCTGCACTCCTGGGCAAAATCAAAAAATAGGACTATGAAGATCAATATGCACCAAAGTGAATCATGCAACAAGATGACTACAACTAAGAAATGCAAACCTAAGAGATTATATACTTCACAATGAATTGTAGGAAATGCAAAAAAATGGGCAAACTCAAGCACACAAGATGGTTAAGGATCAAAGAGTCAAAGCATCCGTGAACATCATCCAATTACTTCAAGTATGCAAAGAAACAAATGACATCAAGAGGATAGTCACAAAGATGATAGAAACTCACAAGGATCACTCAAAAGTGTTTACACTCAAGTGTTTGGGGTTAATCATTATTTACACTCAAGGCACATCATGAAAAACAAACACAACCATAAGCTTGACAAGCCTCTAACATCAACTATCAACACACATGCACAAAATGATCAAAAGGTCTTTTCAGGGTTGTAATGGGGCCAAGGACAAGGTAGGATAAAAATATGGGAATGTAGCTAAAACCAAGGGAATAGAGGAGCAATGTGGAATAAGTAAAAAGTAAGCAAAATCCACCCTAAAATCAACAACCACTAATTCCAATCCTCTTTGCCTCAACAACCTTTTATTCACTTTTTTTTTCTTTTTTATTTTTCTTTTTGCATTTTTTTTTTATTTTTGTCTTCTATTTTTTTCTTAGAGAGATATACAAAAAGAAAAGAATAAACAACACAAATGGCATGAATATGAAGCCATAACTACAACAACCAATGAGGCAAAACCAAGAACTCAACCAATTGAAGCATAGAGCACACATACTTACCTAATACCCATTTCCAAAACAATTCCAAAGCTCCAAAATTCCCTAAGGTTAGGACAATCATGGTTTTTCAGTCATAGGCTTGTAATGAGCTAAAGAACAAGAAAAGGGATAAAAAGGCTCAAAGGGGCTAGCAAAGGATACATTCATTCAAGGTAGGCTCATATGGCTAATAGCTTATTCAAGAAAGAAAGTGCCTAACTCATTTAAAAATGTGCATGAGCAATCAAGTATCAACAAGAGTCAAGTCAAGTTCTGGAGTGCAAGTAATTCAGAGTGCAATCACACATGAAGAAAAGAGTTAGATGGCATATAGCAATCCATCCACAAATAAGCACAAATCCTCACAAGGGACAATTCTATCACAATATTGCCACCTATCAATGATCAAAAGCAACTTTGCGCACAGAAATGCATGAATTCAGGCAAAAGATGCCAAGACTCTACAAAAATGAAGCTAGCATGCAAGAAAATTGCCCAAAAACTAAGCAAAACCCAAAAAAAATTCAAAGCAAAAGTATGCAACCTAAACTAGTCTTCCCCCACACTTAAATCACACATTGTCCTCAATGTAAAACAACCAAAAAATCCAGACAGATATACTAGCCAGTAGATATAGATAAGTGCAATAAAAAGAGTAAGGAAGGAGAAAAGAAGACTCCCTAAGTCATGGTGGGTCAAAAGTGGGTTCGACTAATGAGGCCTCCTCCACAGGTGCATCATCCAAAGTAGGGGTAGTAAGGAAGGGCTTGAGTAGATGTCCATTAACTTTGAAGCACTTGTCCGTGGACTCGCTCCTAATCTCCATAGTGCCATAAGGAAACACCTGAGTGACAATAAATGGTCCAATCCACTTGGAGTGGAGCTTTCCACTCATGAGACCAAGCCGAGAGTTGTAGAGCAACACTTTCTGGCCAACCGAGAACTCCTTTCTAGAAATTGAGCTATCATGGAGCTTTTTGGTCTTCTCCTTGTAGAACTTAGAGTTCTCATAGGCCTCCAACCGGATCTCATCCAACTCACTCAACTGAAGCTTCCTTTGCTCACCCGCCAGATCAAGGTCCAAGTTGCACTGCTTCACCGCCCAGCATGCACGGTGCTCAATCTCCACAGGTAGGTGGCATGCCTTATCAAAGACAACCCGATAGGGTGACATCCCTATGGGTGCCTGGTAGGCGGTCCGATGTGCCCAAAGAGCATCCTCCAGTCTTGTGCTCCAATCTTTCCTATTCGGGCGCACCATCTTCTCCAAGATCCTCTTAATCTCTCTGTTTGAAATATCAGCTTGCCCATTGGTTTGGGGGTGATATGGTGTGGAAACTTTGTGCACAAACTCATACTTCTTGAGTAAGGCTTGCATGGATCTGTTGCAGAAGTGGGTTCCCTGATCACTGACTATGGCTCTGGGTATGCCAAACCTGCAAAATATGTGAGACCTAACAAAATCCACAACAACCGCAGAGTTATTAGTCCGGGTGGCTTTAGCTTCCACCCATTTGGACACATAGTCCACAACAAGCAAAATATAATAAAAACCAAAAGAGACAGGAAAAGGGCCCATGAAGTCTATACCCCAGACATCAAACACCTTGCAGAACAAATAGGTTGTTGAGGCATCTGTTGTCTCCAAGAAAGTGTGCCTCCTGCTCTTTGACATTGCTCACATGAGCTGCAGATGTTGCTTGCATCCTTGAAGATGGTAGGCCAATAAAATCCAGAATCCAGCACCTTTCGTGTTGTCCTTTGAGTTCCAAGGTGGCCTCCAACTGGTGAAGCATGGCAAAACTGGAGAACCGATTGGATCTCATGATCTGGAATGCACTTGCGAATGACCTGATCACTGCAAAAAGGCCATAAATAGGGGTCATCCCATACATAATACTTGGCATCGCTCTTTAATTTGTCTCTTTGAGCTTTGGATGCCAAGGTAGGAAAAACAGAAGCAACCAGATAATTAACAATGTTAGCAAACCAAGGAGTTTGGGGAGGGGGATGGGAAACATGTAAAGATAAAAGCTGCTCATCTGGGAAGTTATCCCGGATAGGAAATGCATCCTCCTCTCTCTTTATCCTGCTCAAGTGGTCTGCGACAAGGTTATGTGCATCACTCCGATCCTAAATCTCAAGATCAAACTCTTGGAGGAGCAACATCCACCTAATCAACCTAGGTTTGGAATCTGTCTTTTTCAAAAGATACTTCAGAGCATCATGATCAGTGTACACTACAACCTTAGAACCAAGCAAATATGATCTAAACTTGTCAACTACAAAAACAATAGCCAAAAGTTCTTTTCAGTTGTTGTGTAATTAACATGTGCTGCATCTAAAGTCCTAGAAGCATAATATCACATGCGACAGCTTACCAACCCTTTGGGGGAGAACTGCTCCCAAAGCATAATTTGAAGCATCAGTCGTTAGCTCAAATGGGAGGGTCCAATCAGGTGGTTGGATGATGGGGGTGGTGGTCAGTGCTTTCTTCAATTCATCAAATGCCTTCTTGCATTGGTCTCCAAATTCCCATGGGGCATCCTTTTGAAGCAGCTTGGATAGAGGAAGGGCAATGTTGCTGAAGTTTTGAATGAACCTGGAGTAAAATCCTGCATGGCCTAAAAAGGAACGAACCTCTCGCACACAAGAGGGGTAAGAGGACACGCCACCGCCACTGCGATGTACTCACTTTGGCTCGTGCACCGCCATCAACTCTGCGTCGTTCCCCTCTCTATCACCAACCACCGCGATCTCGTCTTCTACGGAGGCCGTGAACCGGACGCACTTGATGTCATCCCTCTTGCCTTCTCCAGCGCCGCCTAGTTAAAGAGTCAGCACCATGACCCTCCCACACCTTGTTAGATCTGATTAACACCAAACCAGGTGTTGTTTGCTGCGATTCGCTTCTTCAACCGAGATTCCTCTTTGTTTGGCAGTGATCTTGTTATCAACGATCTTGTTGTTATTGTTGTTGTTTCGTAAGAGGTAGAACACGAGCGGGTCGGAATCACGATCCGAATCAGAAACGGGTTGGGGTGGGGTCTTTCGCTGATGGTGTTTTTGGGCGGTGGAGGTTGGGGAAGGTAGCGGTGGAGGTGGGTGAGGGTGGCGGTGGGGGATTTAGTTATCACCGGTACCCATTGCTGTTGGCTTTCTTTCTCTCTGTAACGACGGCGGTTGGGTGGCAATGGGGTGTCGGTGGCGGCGGCTTCATCTCATCCCTTCCATTCACCTCTTCTCATAAGGTTAAATTCGACATTTCAAGGTTCACGACTCTTATTGCAATTTCATATTTACATCGGACTTAAAAATAAATTTCGTAACGACCTACCACGTCACTCATTTATTCAACCAAGTACCGGTGCATGTGATGCTTTCTATGCACCACAGAATGCGCCATTTATGCTTTATTGATTGTTTGCTCCGTATATGCCATAGCATGATGTAAATGTTTATCTACTTCAATTGTTTTAATCTTGATTTATTGTTGCAGTAATTTCAAGGCGTCGATGAAAATATTTCACTAAGATGACTTAATCTCTAACTTCTTGTTGTGTGTCTATCTCTGTATATTTTTGGATATCTTATACAATAGCACTTCTACGCCACGTTGGCCACCTTTTCTCGGTTGTGCCGAGGTCATTTGCTTCCTCAGAGATCGACTTGGCAGAGAGTTTTGTTTTTCCCTGTAGCTCTTCGTCAGTTGTTTCATCGTCAAATGTTGTGTCAAAGACTATAGTAGTAGAGGAAGTTCATGAGTCCATATTAACGTTGATAGCATAGGCGTCAGAGTTTTCACTAAGCTCTCGTATGGTTTATGACTTCTACTCAAAAGAAGTTGTGCATCCAATGCAAATTCTCATGTGTTGACAATAGCTGAGGCAGATGCTATGGAGGAATTAAGAGTTGTAGAGGTTGGATGTTGATGTGGCAATGGTTGATGAGGCGGTAACATTAGTAAACAGTGAGTGCAGAAGTATAAGTAGTGCTAAAGAAGTTTGAGCTTGAAGTAGAAGAAGATTTTACAATGTAATGTTCTAGAACGAGACTTGAACAATTGTTATTTATTAAAGTAATAACAATCATTTAAGTGACATTCGTAATATGATTTCAGTAATCTAGCAAAGTGATATTCGTTTGATTGGTCAAGTATGTTTTGTTTAACTACATGTTTAAAAAAAATTACCCTCAAAATCACCAATTATCTTATTTGAATAATTACTAATTAAGTTTAACTTTAAGCTATCAACTCGAGATGTTACAGCTTTAGCATGAAAAGGGTTCAATCCCTAAACTCATGTATGCATGTAAAAAAAAAAAAACATTATTTTGAGGATTTTTCATCTATATATAAGAATGTATTTTGGGAAATTAGTTTCTCACCCATTGAGAAGGAAAACACTTTAAAGGAAAAAATGTAGAGAGTGGTCAAGTAGTACAATTGACATATAGCTTAAATTTTTAGGAGATTTTTAATTTGCAATCCAAAATTGGAGTCTTCTCTTAAATTAATAGAAAGTTATTTAATTTATCTGTGTCATGTTATCATTTGAAGTAGTCAAATTTAATTTTTTGCAATTTGATCCAACTTAAATAGTAAATTAAAATTTTAGTTCTTTGAGAAGTGAAGATGAGTTTTGGGTTTAAGAATTTTTTTTTATATAAAAAAATTAAAATTTATAATTTGTCTAAAAGTACAAAAGAACTAAATTACAATAATCTAGTTTTTATGTTGGACTAAATTACAATAATTTGCATAACAACCATTCAATTTTTGATTGCATGGTAGTAACACCCAAATTTTTAAGCATCATCCTAGAAATCTTTGTAATGTTTATTGAAAAAAATCTTTGTTAGAGTGACACAAAACTCTTTTTTTTTATTATAGACAAAACTCATTTTAATAATCTTTATTTAAAAAAAAAAACAAATTTAGTTTGCTATTAAAAAAAATAATCTCCATTTTCAAATAGATTAATCTTTTAGCTGCCATGGGTAAGGTAGATGGAAAAAAAGAAAAGAAAAAGAAAAATTGGAAAGAGCGGGTGGCATGGAAAATGGATCCAAACAAACTCCAGAAGAATGAACCTTTTCTTTTCTTGAATCACATTCGCTTTCTAGCGGGTAGATTTAGGGAAGGAACCACGCAATGCAAACAAGACAATGTACATACGAATCAAATACACGTATTTGAAACATTAAATAATACTAAAAAGAAAAACCAATATTTGTAGGCTTCCCTTGGAAGTTCCTTGCTCCCCACGGAACTCAGGCTTACGTATGAGTTGTTCCTCTATTTAAGCACACCATTTCCCATTCTTTTCTCTTTCTTAAAATCTCTCTTCCAATTCTTCTTCTTTCATCACTAGCCATAGCTTTTCCTCTCTCTTTCTTTTGCTTATTTCTTTCATGTTGCTTATACCTCTTTCTATTACATAGATATATTTAATAATTTTTAGCCGTACTGGATTTGTGATATATATATATATATATATATATATATATATATAGAGAGAGAGAGAGAGAGAGAGATATATAATTCATCACCAAACCCATAACTGGTTTTTGTGTAAAAGAAGTTTTTGATCATGGAAGAGCCAGTTGTTGTTAACAAAGGAGAAGAAGCTCTAGATTTGCCTCCAGGTTTCAGGTTCCACCCAACAGATGAGGAGATCATCACTTACTATCTGACACAGAAAGTGTTGAATAGCAGCTTCAGTGCAATTGCTATGGGTGAAGCTGATTTCAACAAGTGTGAGCCTTGGGACTTGCCTAGTAAGCCTTTCATCATCACTTTTTTTTATGGGAATTATTATTATTATTATTTATTTTAGATTTTAACCAAGTGAATATAATTCTGCAGAGAAAGCCAAGATGGGGGAGAAAGATAATTGGTACTTCTTTTGTCAAAGAGATAGGAAGTATCCAACAGGCATGAGAACAAATCGAGCTACACAATCCGGGTATTGGAAGGCCACCGGAAAAGATAAAGAGATTTACAAAGGAAAAGGTAACTTGGTGGGTATGAAGAAGACCCTTGTATTCTATAGAGGGAGAGCTCCAAAGGGAGAGAAGACTAATTGGGTTATGCATGAATTCAGATTGGAAGGCAAATTTGCAAATTATAATCTCCCTAATTCTGCAAAGGTACTTTTTTTTTCTTTAGCCTCATATTTCCCATTTTTTCTGGATTATGAGGAAGGAAATAAAAGATAGAGAATTTAATCATGGATTTTCTTACCAATCTCCCTATGTAACTTTATGACCTTTTTGAAAGTGCCTTTTGTGTTGGTTTGAGAGTTTCTTTCATGTGGTACTATAATCATAGCTTTTGCTTTATGGAGGCTTTAATTGTCAATAATAATAATCAATCTAACCATTATAGCTAATGATTTTTGTGGGATATTATTGTTGCAGGATGAATGGGTTGTCTCCAGGGTTTTCCATAAGAACACAGATGTTAGAAAGATCCCAATTCCGGGCATTTCGAGGATGAACTCAATAGGGGATGATCTACTTGATTTTTCTTTGCTCCCACCTCTCATGGATCCATCTTATGGCATCAACACCAATGACTTCAAGTGCACTAACCAACCATCTTCATCATCATCTAAACCATCATCAGATATATACTATCCTCCCAACTTTCTCATCAACAACAATCAAAACCAGAATATGATGGTGATGAAGCCAGAGGAGCATAGAACCTATGAGATTCCTATAAATAACACTATAAACAACCAAGTAATAAATCTCAGTGATAGTCCAATAATGTGGAGCAACACACTTTCTCATCATCAGCCTCAAGTTCAAATCCAAAATTCAAGTTCCACTTCCACCTTCAACGCGAAAATGCTTTCAGATTATTATGAGCACCAAGGAAAGAATAATAATAAAGAAAACATGATGTTGTCGTCTGTGTTGAACAACATGAAGTGCAAGATGGAGCAATTCTCTTCTAATAACCAGTCTGTGGTAAGTGTCTCTCAAGACACATGCCTCAGTAATGACAGAAACACTGACACGTCCTCTGTGGTTTCGAAGCATGACATAGGAAGGAATAATAATGGAGCATTGTACGATGATCTTGAAGTTCCATCATCATCGGTTGTTGCTCCTCTCTCAGATTTGGAATGCCTGTGGGATAATGACTATTGATAGATGAAGAGAGATATCAAGTTTGTTGATAGATGGTTTTCAATATTTTATGATAATTAATTGTCATTTATATTGATTCTTTCAATATCTCCTAATTTTTAAATACTCCTATATATATGTTTGTAGACATACATGGAAGTTCTTGATATACTATATATACTGTATAGATTTATAAGATTATCCAGGCATTTTCAGAGTTAGAGTTGTATTCATAGATCATACCAATAAGAATTGAAGGACTTGATCGTGCTCATGTACATTTTTCTTTTGTTAAATTTGTGGGTTTGTTTTCAGTGGCTTTTTTCAATTTCTGCTCACCACTTTCATGCAGTTAAAACTTTGTTTGTAGTATTCTTTTAGTTCACTTACTATTCATTTATTCTTGATATTCTAAAGTTTAATTCATATTTTGGTTCATTTCAAACCCTTCATTTCAATTCTTCCTGCTGCACGATATATATATATATATATATATATATATATATATATATATATATATTTTATGCTGTGCAGAATATATCTATGTGACATCCCACCAAGAGTGGGGAGCATTAATTCCAAAGGAAATTGTGCATCAGTTTTTCAACTTTGGAATTTAAAGGTTCTGGCTGGCAGAGCTAGTGCCTCCCACCAAGGCATGAATTGTTTCCCTGACAGTTCATTGAAATCACAAGTTGGTATGTTTCCACATAAAAAAGTCACAAGTAGGCAAGTTCAATACTAATTGAACCAATCTATTCAAAATTGCAAAAAAAGAAATTTTGAAAAGTTAAAAATAGTAAAGAAGTAAAAGCCAAAAAAACATAATTTAATTGGTTTTGGATTATTCAATCCAAACAAAATTTTTTATATAGGTTAATTATTCAAAGTTAAGTTTTTTTTAATCGAACCCCTGACATCATGATTAAAAAAAAGATATTTATCAATTATGTTGGGTTTTTTCATATACAAAGTTAATTAAGTTTTTAATTATGATATTATAAATTTAATCTGGTCATATCCAAAAAATATTTTGTCAGTAAAAAGGGAACATTCACTTAAATTTTTACAACTCAAAAAGAATTAGTGTTCAGTTATTGATCATTGAGCCAATTCGTTCACATAAAAAAAATTATATTTATTTTGTAAAAATTGTACTTTTTTCGATCTTTATTATGAGTCATTTGTAATTAATTATACAAATAAAAATTAGTTAAAGTTATTTAATTTCCTTATTTTAAAAAATATTATTCCCTCGGTTCCTATTTAACTGTCTTTTTTTGGATAAATTTTTTGTTTCTTTTTATCTATCTTTTTGATGATTTAAAAAGTGTAGTTATCGTCCATGTTTACCCCTATTTAATAGGGTATTAGTTTTTCTAAGTAATAGAGAAAAAGTAATAACTATGGAGAGAGAAAGGGTACAATGTGAAAAAAACATAATTAATGTATTGAAAATCTAAGTAATGGTTGCATTTCTTAAAGAATGTGTTTTGTTTGAAATATGATAGATAAATAGAAACGGATAGAATATAATACAATTTTATCCTCTTAATTTTGAGTAGTACTACTAAGGTGAAGTGTTTTTTTTTTCAAAGAACTACAATAAAAAAAGATAGAGTAAAAACCTTTATGAAGAACAAACAGGAAAAAAAAGGTAAATAATTGATAAAAAATATAAAATGTCTTATAAAAGGACCAGAAAAAGCATTTAGATGTTTCTTATAATAAAAAGGCCAAAAGGAAATATTTCATCAAAGAAATTAATTTGTTTAAAATATTAATTTAGAAATAGTTTTTTGATAAACATTTACTTAGAAAGTTTACTATTATATACCCTAAACCAAACTTATGACCGATTGGTAAACACTTCAATTCCTATTTTCCATTTTTATTAGAGTTCTGGAATATAAACCCCGCTTATTATTCACAAATCCTATTTATTTTTTGAAATCTAAAATTATCTTGCAATTTTCAAACAGATATTTCTCCAAATATTTTTTCAATATTCCCAAATCGTAAAAACAACCATATTACATCAATATATTCTTTTGAGATGATACTCTCAAAAAAATTTACCAATACCCTCGATTTGAAAAAAAATATAAATTAAGGGTAATTTGGAATTTTCATCATTAAAATGAAGTTTGTGAATATATAAAAAGCAAGATTTATATTCCAGCACTTTCATATTATAATTAGTTTGGTTGATTTCTTGATAAATCATTTTCATTGTAGAGGGGGAAATAAAATGAAAACATGAGTTATAATCATAATAATTCAAAAATAGAATGAATATACCGAACCCGTATTATAAATAGATGTTGATGGGTGTGTGCTGACGATGTATAGTTCTTTACATTATTAGTTTATTATTCATTATTGTTTTGTATTACTTATATTTAAAAGTCAAATGATCATATATATATATATATATATATATATATATATACACATGAATGGTGGGTTATGCATTGATAGTATAAAAAACTTTCACACTATCAATGCATTATCTATTTTCTCATATAATTATCAATTATCACTAATATAAAAAAAAAGTAAAATAGAAAACGTTTTCTAATTTATATATATGTATGTATAATATTTTTCCTCCAAAGTTATTCTTTGGACCATGGAATTATAAATTTTTTAATAAATTTCAATGTTTGTATTTTTTTTTTTATTTATAAATTTGTGTATCGTATAATATAGTAGAAAAAAAATACTATCTAATTTCAATCCATTCAAATTAGATTTGACCGGGTTCCATTTTCAGAAATAAGTTGTCATTTAATAACTTCGTGAAAATATAGCTATGTTACATATTTGATGTAAGAGAGTTTACGGTACATAATGATACTACCTACTTCGAGCATAATTGCATACATTGTATAATGCATGTCGTAATTTAGAAAAAGGAAAACTAATTAGTTCCTCCTACAAATTGATGATTGCACTTAAGAGGATAAATCATGCTGCACTCTAGAGGAGTCCCATCCTCGATGTGCCCCTAACCATCTCCAAAGATTAGTTAACATGCATAGTATACGCTAAAACAATATTTGGTTTAGCACCTCACCAATTCCTTAACATACATCCTCTCATAATGAACCCAACACTTTAATAGTTGGCACACACTTCACACACACACAAATATATATATATATATATTATATATATATATATATATATATATATATATATATATATATGCTATAATAGGGGATTCACACACCACCGTTTTGGTGGGATGGACAAATTTTAAGAACTTATTAGCGCATATGCTTCTTCCTTCATATAATAATAATAATAATAATAATAATAATAATAATAATAATAATAATAATAATAATAATAATAATAAAATAGCTTAACAAAAAAGTATGTGCTTGCCTAGGTACATATGCTAACCTTAGCTAATGTTCTCCATCTTCTCCGGAGGTCCTCGTAACTATCCCGGCTTAGTTAACCATTAGAGTAGCTCTAAAGTGAATTT
Source organism: Crotalaria pallida (assembly GCA_037953625.1). Taxonomy (NCBI): domain Eukaryota; kingdom Viridiplantae; phylum Streptophyta; class Magnoliopsida; order Fabales; family Fabaceae; genus Crotalaria; species Crotalaria pallida. The sequence continues at coordinate 36,732,283 of CM075652.1, read as the reverse complement.
TGTATTTTATGTATTTAGATAAATTATTCTAAACTAAATAATTGAATAATAATGAATATGATGAAAGATTGAGGTTATTATATATACCTCCGTTAATAAAATTATATTACAATTTGGTCCAAATTCATACTATGTGTTTCAAAGTAGTATATGAAGGGCTAACTTTAAGACAAAACCCGAGGGATGATGATCGCCTAAGGTACATGGTTAAAGAGGGCACCCAACAATTAAAAAACTACGTACTATCACTTTTTCAAATTTTAAATTTTTAATAGGTAACAATAATTAGATAAGAAAAATAAAATTTATATTTCGACCTAACAATTTGTTTGAGCTCTTACTTTTATTCAAATTTTATTGTAAAAGTTTTAGTACTCTATTAAATTTCTTGATGTATTAAGTGTCCTCATTTTCATCTCACCCTCGTTACTTTCATTGACCCCTCAATTTTGCATAAAAGTTTCACATACTTAATTCGCTTTATAAGCTTTTTTATTAATTTTTTTTTTTGCCAAAAACATGAAATAAAGAGATCAAACCTGAGTATATGTTGCACTTTACGAATGATTTACTAAAAAGAAACCCATAAATATAATTACATTAAAAAAATAAAAGAAAATCAATACATGTATTATTGAATTGAAAAGCAAATATTATAATAATATTTTATTATTATTATTACTATTATTATAAAAAGAATTAGGTATGAAAATCAGTCTGTGTGTATAGTATGTAATTTAATCTATCGATCAATGTAAGTTAGTAAAAAATAACTTCTAATAAAAATCGAACGAAATATTTTTTTAATTATTTGTTATACTTACAAGTTAAAGGGCTGTAATAAAATTATTTAAATTTCGTTTAAAAAAATAATAAATTGCCTAATATAACCCTAAGAGCGGGAGAGACACGAATTGATCAAGTTGATGAATCATCACGTGAACAATTCCCTGAATCTGCGCACAAGATGCCCTGACGAGTTAATTTCCAGAATATTATAAGGATATATAGACTACATAGGCTCAAACTAATAATTTCAATAAAAATATTTATAAACGTATAAAATTAGATTACAAATCAAAATCAATTTATACCACAAATAGAATAATGATATGTCTCAGTTACTCGCTATTAATTAGTTAACAAGTAATACATATTAATTTTTTTTTATTAGACTTTACATATCACTTTTTAATAATGCAAATTGATCTATAAATTAATTTCCGACGCCTATGTATGATTGCTCTAGTTAAAAACTGTTCCTGTGACTTGTACAACAACAACAGTGGTTTTCTTGACTGACGCCTTAGTCTTCTGTCTTCTGTACACAGAAACCTAGTCATCAGATGCCTGTACGCAAAAGAGTTAATATATTATTGCCTGAGGCTCCAATGCATGTAAACATATAACATGCATCGGTGCATACCTTTATTTCTGGATTTTTTATTTATTTTTTTAAAATTTAATCAATTAAAAAATATTCTATGTGTTTTCTTTTTTACGGATATGAAGTGATTTTTATAATTTGGATTTATTTTTTTTACTCTGTGTTCTTAAAAAACTGTATTGAGTAAAACTGTATTCAAAATTTACAGATTCTAATAAATCTATATACAAACTTGTGTTAAAAAATATTCTGAATAAATCTATATTAAAAAAATTTGAAAAACAAAAAAAAAAATAAACCATGCACCGATGCATGGTTTAATTAACCATGCACCGGAGCCTTCCCCTATATTATTCGATTATATATAATTATTATATTTACATTAGCATTTATGTGTGTGTATATATATTGTATATATATATATATATATATATGCAAAGTCGTATTTTAGATGTCCAAGAAAACATTTTTCCTACCCATATACTCCATATAGGTTGAGCTGTTTTGTATTAATTAAAGCGGTTTGCTTTCTTTGTTTCTTTATTTTCCAAACCTGTTTTCTGACATTTGAGCAAAATATTCGTGTTTAGTACAAATTAAATACACATAAAATACATGTCTTGCCCCTTGCGGCTACTAATATATGTACCTTGCTCAAGCTATCTATTAGCTACCAAATATACTTTATTTCAATAATTCGTGTATATAGACGCGTGTCTAGTTTTCTTTTTTCTATTTTCCCCCATGTTATTAGGCGTCTCTTAGGGGTATAATTGAGCCTAAAGAGATAAGATCATAGGAGGAAACCAAAACTAGAAACAATTGTGAATGTGAGTAGAAAGAATGGGACAAGAGAGATGGGTTTATAAGCAATGCGATAAAAAGGGGCAAGAGATAAACATTGATAGAATAAGCAATGGTATGTAATGATATGTAGCAAAGTACGGTGGAGCTGGCCAAGGAATGGGGTAAAGGCATGCTATCGGTTATTAGAAGAGAAGAAAGGCTCACGATTCTCGTGACTTATTTGGAGTTTTTGAGTTCACGATTTGATAAGATTCAAAACATTTTCAGTGCACATTTCTTTCCATTCAAAGCAAAGCGTTCATTGTGGTTTGATGCTTGCGGGGTACTTAACCGCCCTTTTATATATATGGCTGAGTTATTTGGCTTCTTTTATTTTAATCAACTACTCCCTCGGTCTTATGCTATTTCAAACAAAACACACTTTTTAAAAAATAGGTAAATGCTAAGGAAACAATTATAGATAAAAGTTATTGGAAGGTGTACTTTCTTATGTTTTCGAGGAAGTGGTGAATGTGGACTTGAAATTTTTTTTCCATATGTGATAACCTTAACAAGTGTCCTCAAGACACTTAGCTTGTTAGCAAGACCCTAAAAAATATAATCATTACTTAGATTTCCAATACATTAATTATGTTTTTTCCCATTATACCCTTTTCTCTCTCCGTAACCATTACTTTTTTCCACTACTTATGAAAATCAATATCCTATTAAATAGGGATAAACATGAAAAATAACATTTATTACACTCTTGAAATTATTAAAATGACAAATAAAAAGAAATAAAAAAATTTCATTCAAAAAAGATAGTTAAATAGAAATGGAGAGAATATTATTATTATTATTATTATTATTATTATTATTATTATTATTATTATTATTATTATTATTATTATTATTATTATTATTATACATCAATCTTACAATAATAGTCAATGTCTCAAATTAAAAAGCCAATGTCAATTTTAAAAGATCGTGAAAATATTGATTTTAATAGATTAGGCCCCGTTCGGGGTGGTTGTCAGTTTCTGGTTTTTGGTTTCGAAAGTATATTTTCAAAACAAAACCTGTTCGGCAAAATTTGAGCTGAAATGGTTTTTTATTCATTTTCAGAACAATTTCACCTCTGTTTTAAAAACTACAAATAATGGTTTCGTAATTTCAGTTTTGAGTTGCAAACTTATATCACCTTATCATCTTTTGCATCATTCAATCACCACCACCACCATTATCACTCATTCATTCAACCACCACCATCACCACTGTCATCATCACTCCTCCCACTACCATAACCGTTATGGTCACTGCTACCGCTATGACTGTCATCCAACTAACACCATTGTAACCGTCTATACCCCAACTACCACCCTGACCCTTATAACCACCCCAACCATAACTACATTCTCATCTGCTATCATTGCCCCTCCTTGTACCACCATCATCACTATTCGGACAACCACCACCCAACAACTATCATCACCACTCAGACCACCGCCATAATAATCACCCCAATCACCATTGCCCTCGCATGACCACCACCACCATCGCAACATCACTACCACCTCAACCACCACCACCACCTCCATGTCCATCGCAACTATCACCTTTTAACACCATCACCACATCCTCACCCCCCCCCCCCCATCCCCCACCATCTCTCCTTCAAACAACACCACAAAAGTTACTACTCAAAAATGCAATCACTATAACAACGACCACCGCCTTCAACTAGTAATAACAACAACCACGCAGAAGTTGTTATTAAATTATTGAAGTAGTATACAAGATGATGGTGTATAACATAGTATGAGCGCTATAAAAATTATAAATTTGAAATTAATTTTGAAAACTGAAAACCAAAAAATTTGAAACCGACATTATAAAACTAGAAACTAATTTTAGTTTTTTAAAATTTTAAAACTCAAAACTCAAAATCACCCCGAACGGGGCCTTAAATAACTGTTTTCAAGTTAAACTTTACTTTTCCATAATCTTTATATATTACTGTTATGATAATATATAACAAATTCCTTTTATATCTACTATCTATATATAAAAGGATCCCTTTTCGAGGCACCACGTTTGCCGGAGAAATTTTCGAGGCATCAAGTTTGTCCCGTGAAGCTTTCCTCGCACCAGAGAGTTTGTAGGTAGATAATCATTATCTCTAATCAAAATTGCAATTTAAAATTAAATAAATTATTTAAATTTATTTGATTTTTTTGATAAATAACATTATCTCTAACCAAAATTACAATTTGAAATTAAATTAATTATTTAAATTTATATAATCATTATCTGTATGTGAAATCATTATCCTCAATTTGTTGAACAAATCATTATTCTCAACAAAAATATCTAAAAAAATATTAAAAAAAATCACTATATATATATATATATAATAGGCTCTCCCATTCAATTTTTAAAGTTCTATCTAATTCTAAGAATTCTCTTCTCCAAATTCTCTCTTTTATTTTTATTTTTTCCCTCATTCCTCTACTTAAAGCTCTTAATTTTGATTTTTGAGTGTTTGATAAATTATTTATTAGATGATGCATATTTTGTTATACTTTTAATTGACTTTTGTTTATTCCTCTACTTAGAGCTCTTAATATTGATTTTTGAGTGTTTGATGAATTACTTATTAGATGATGCATATTTTGTTATACTTTTAATTAACTTTTGCTTAATGCTAATTTCAGGAAGAATGACAGCAATGAGTTACTTCAAACAAGAGCATGACCTTGGTAAGTTGTTTTTTTTTTAAATTTTGGTAAGTTGTTATACATACTTACTTTGATTATTCTTTGTTGAAAGAATATGCAAATAATTGATCATTTTATCTTTTCAAAGAAGAGAATGTAAGATCCATGAAGAATGTTTTGATAAATGCCAAAAGGTTTTGAACAAGCTACAAATGTGTTGATCAAGTTCAAGCTCAACAAGCAACAACAAACATCAAGTTATGAAGAGAGAACCAACTCATGAAGACTTAGTTTGGTAGTTTATGTTTTATTGTTTTATCTTTTGCCTCACAAGTCTTTTAGTTTATGAGTTTGGGTAGAGTTTATTAGAGGGTAGTGAATCTCTTTTGATTGCATGATTATATCATATTTTGAGTATTCACTTTGCCTAAAATCAATAGGTGGCTTAAAGGTTTGAAAGAAAAGGTTTAGTTTTTGAGAAAACAAGTTTTAAGTGATTTTTAATATTAATAATCGATTAACAGATTTTGATAATTGATTAACAGTGTATTTTGAACTGATAATCGATTAACAAACTTTTGATAATCGATTATCTGCACTTTACTCGAGTATTTTTGGTCTCACTCGAGTGAAAATTATCTTGCTTTCGGTTTACTCGAGTAACACTCATTGCACTCAAGTAACTTGATCAGATATGGTTTTTTAAATACGTTTTTCACTTCTCAAAAGCCATTCTAAGTGCTCTAACTTTTGGGTATTCTATATAAACCTTTTCCTAATCATTTCTATCAATGAGAATCAACTAGAATCATTTTGATACACAATTTTACAAAGAATCAAGCCACACTATTCTCTCTCACTCTCTCAAGATCAAAGCTTTCATTTTTACATTCTTTGATCAAGAACCTTGAATCTCTCATGTTGATATTTCATAGCTTTTGAAAGAGATTCATAGGATTGTTATTGTTTTTCATTTGAGTTGTAATCATTGCAAGAGGCAAACATTCTACAACATTGGAAGCCTTGATTTTGTGAATCAAGCAAGTTTCATTGGAAGCCTTGGTGAGGCATTTCATCAAGCACTTGGAAGCCTTGTTGAAGAACAAGCATTTGGAAGTCTTGTGAGTGAAGCAAGCATTTGGAAGTCTTGTGAGTGAAGCAAGCAATTGGAAGTCTTGTTGTGGGGTATCGGCAAGCAAGAGAAGAGGTTAGATTAGATATCAATAGGGTTACAAGGCAAGGGTGTGGTATCTCTTGTAGACTAGCAAGAAGGAAGTCTTGTGAGACATTTACTTGTAATTTGAGAAACTCTAATTCCTCATAGTGAAGAATCTCTCTTGGTTGAAGAGGGGACTGGATGTAGCTTTCAAGTGGATGAAAGTGAACCAGGATAAACCACTGTGTCGTATCTCTAAACTCTCTACTCTTTACAATTCAAGTCTTTAATTGTGTTCTTGATTGAAAACCTAGAAAAAGTGATTTTTCTATATTTGATTGAATTGAATCTTTATTGTTCAAATTAATTTGAGGAAAATCATTTTCATAACTAGGTGAATCAATAAGAATATTGGTGTTGATTGTTTCCGCTTAATCTCTGATCATATAATATTTGTTAATTGATTGATTTTCATTGGTTTTAATCGTTTAGATTTGTTTCTTGCGAAAATCTTTCAAAGTTTCTATAACACCTATTCAACCCTCCTTCTAGGTGTTCTCCTAGTGTTCCTATTTGTTTCAACCACCGAGTGTAGTTTTCCAACAGAGAAGGGCAAAGGCTCCTAGGATTAGGAAAAAATACCCTGATCGTATTCCGGTGAGAAATAATTTTGGTGAGTCTTTTGCCTGTTTGAAGAAACAATGTTTTTCGATTTATTTATGATTTTTTTTTCTGTTTTTGTCATGAGATAAGATAAATGATGAAAAAGATCAAAATATTTAAATATGAATAATAATAATAATAATAACAAATGTGATAATTATATTAAAATAATAATAATGATAAAAAAATATTAATTTATCCATCAAATAAATATAAGAAATTTCTTATAATATTATCCAATAAAAAATCAGAATGTATAATTTTGGTTTAATTATATATAATTTTTCATATTAGATGTGATAATTATATTTAAAATATGCTAAATTATCATGTCTTATGCAATAGAAAATATTTTGATTTATCTTTAAATCTACTCATAATACCATCAAACAAAAAAAATATAAAAAAGTTTAATTTTCATTTCACTCTAATAATTAATCATAATATCATGATAAAATGTGTTAATTCATCGATAAACTAAATAAGGAATACATTAATTTAATACTCATCTATACATAGACAAATATAATATGAAATATAAAAAAAAGAGCCAACATTATATTCATAATAAAATGCAATGTGTTAACCAAGATAGTCAAAAATAACAATTTCAATATCGTCTTCATGTTCTATGAAATAGTGGATATTACAATTTATCCTTAAATTTTCTCATAATACCATCAAACAAAAAAGATCAAAATATTTAATTATAATTTGTTTTTAATCATCATAATAAAGTTGATAATCATATAAAAATATTAATTTATCTATTAAATAAATAAGGAAGATCTAATTCTGATTTACTTTTGATTCATCATAATAAAGTTAATAATCATGTAAAAAATGTTAATTTATCCATTGAATAAATAAGGAAAATATCAGATAAAAAATTTTATTTTATTTTTTATATAAGGAAGTACAAAATTTTTCAACAAGCTCATTTTTTATTGTTGTTTAATAATAATCTTTACTTTAAAATATTTAAATATTAATAATCCGTGCATTGCACAGGATAAAAATAAAAAAGTTTAATTTTGATTTCACTATAATTAATAAAACATGCTAATTATCGATCAACTAAATAAGGAATATATTCATTTAATATTGATCTATACATAAATAAATATAATATTAAAAAAACGAACCGTCATTATCTTCTAATGAATTCATGTCCAATGAAATAAGGGATATTATGATTTATGATTAATTATTCTCATAATACCATCAAACAAAAAAATCAAAATAATAATAATAATTTTTGATTTATAATAATAAATTATGTCGAATCATCCTTTTTTATAATTATTTTTGTTATTGTTTAATAATAATATTTACTTTATAATGAAAATAATAATAATTTTTAATTTATAATATTTAATATAAAAAAATTTAATATCAACAACCCGTGCATTGCACGGGGTAAGAGCTAGTACTAATATATGTATATCATCTCTTGGTGTTTTTCTTTCCTCTTGTTTCATGGGGAAAGTGAGAGGGAAAAATAAAAAGGAAACCTTGAGCGATTTATAGAAAAGAAAACAAAAAAATTTCCAAGTATAAATTATTTGGGTAAACGAAATTTTATATTTATAAATTAAATATAAGAAAAACATATCACATGTTTTGCATTTTGTATTATTTTATGTGTTGAAGTGTGATGATTATTCAAAAAACTATAAAATAGTAATAATTTTTCAATTAAATTTATTTCTTTTCCCAATCCTCACATTTTTGGATATAAGTGATAAGATAATTCCCACATTTTTGTACTTGAAGAGATACAAAGTTTAAGACCTGTATAAAAGTAATACTAAGATTCATACATTATATATATATCTTTAAAAAATAGTTTCTCAAGCAATAATAATGTCAAATTCACTTATATATAATTTACTTAATTGATTATTTCAAATTTTTATTTAGACTGCCCATTCTTAACAAAAATTGCCGAGAATTTATTTAAAAAAAATACAATTTACTGCCATGCAGAAAGAAAGAGAAATGAAAGAAAACTTTCATGGAAGCGGTACATAAATGTAAATGCTTGTTTCTGAATCAGAAAACCATACTTGTTGCATGAAAACATGGGGCACCAACCAATGAAGAGCCTCCATCATATAATCATCAAGTGACCCTATGAAAACGATATCCCGAGCTATAACCTCATCTTGTATGTCATCTTTTAATTTCGTGAAAAAAATTTAAGTCCGATCCATTCATTCCATCAGGCTCGTTGGTCGTATAGCAGATAATTAACCTTCCATAAATAATGATTTCCGTAATTCCCTTATTTTTAATTTAAAAGGAAAATTTAAACACTTACTCCCTCCGATCTCATTTATAAGAAAAAAAAAAACTTCACTAATATAAGTAAAAATTAAGTAACTTTCTATTCTCAATACAATCATTTCTAAAATATCCTTATAATGTGGTTGAATCATTTAATTTTTCTTTCATTCTCAATGTAAATTTACTAAAGTAATTTATTTATTTTTTTATGAATTGGAGAAAATTAAATACACTCAACTAACTTTCTTAATAAGTGTAAATTAATTATTTTTGCTTAAAAAGAGACCGGAGGTAGTACTACTGTATTAGAGAATTATATGTAATTGAAAAATATTAAAAAAAATGTGATTGTTATATTATTGAGAGAAGAAAAATTAAGAATTTATATTGTTTTTTCGATTTCTAAAAAACTTAATAAGACATTTGTTAACAAGATCCTTTTAATAATTATTTTTTGAGTGAAGTACCAACTTTGTTCTTAATGTTTTTCATTGTACCAATGTAGTTCTTGAAAATTTATAAATAAACATTTAGTTTTTCAATATTGTTGGATGTATCAATTTGGTTTCTTGGTCCCTCATGTTTTAAGGACAAAAAATTATTGGTACATCCGACAATCTTAAAGGGATAAATTGGTATTTCCGAAAATCTTGAGGAACAAAATATGTATATATAAATGGCTTATTTATGTCTTTAGTCCCTGAAAGTTAGAGGTGTTTTAATTTTAATCCTTATAAGTTTTTTTTGACCTTTAGTAATCCTTAATTATTTTGAAAATTTGGTTTTAATCTACGTCGTTAGGACAAATCTGTTAACTGCTGACGTGGTTAACAGAATGCCACATCAACATACATGTATGCAAGTATTACATACTATTGGTATGATGATGTGGATGGTCTGAACTCCCAGGAGCAAAAGGGCTAAAGCCCAATTCACAAACACATTTGGGTTGGGCTTTGGCCTTTTTGCTCCCACGGGTCTGGATCATCCAAGTTATCCTACTGGTGGCTCGCGATACTTGTCCATGTGTATGTCATTGTGGCATTCCATTAGTCATGTCAGCAGTTAACAAATTTTTTCCAATGTCAAGGACTAAAACCAAATTTTCAAAACAATTAAGGATAAGTCAAGGTCAAAAAATTTTCGGGGACCAAAATTAAAGCATTCCCAACTTTCAGGTACTAAAGACATAAATAAACCAATAAATTTTCAAGAACTAAATTAGTACAGAAAAAACATCATTGACTAAATTGGTATTTCACTTTTATTTTTATTTTTTTTATAATTTTTTATTGTTTCCTCTCTAATTGTTTTGAAATTTGTATAAAGGGGCTTGACCCCATTCAAATGATTCTAGAATATCTCTTGCATATGAAAACAACTGAATGCGATTCCTTTCAAAGTAAGCATATATAGTAGATTAGAAGTCTGAAATAGTTGGTTCATATGAGCTCTAGATCCTCTCTATTTTTTTTTCCGTAATTTGAGATGGCGATCTCAACACTCAAATTGTTATAAAATACTAAATTAAATTTTAGTTAAAAATTGATGATCACATAGACAAAAGAAATGTGAGAATGAAATGAAAATTATCTCCACGCTCGTCGTGAGCGGTGTAATAAATATGGAAAACAGAAAAAACTAATATACTGTGAATTTGGGATGGAAAGAGGCCAGACCGGCTTAAAGGAGCCTATGACAGGTCTAAAGGAGCCTATGACAGGCCGAATAATAGGTCAGGTTCTGGCCAGACTTTTTTTGCAAACAGGCCAGACTCAGGCTATTCAAAAAGCCTATATAATTTAAACAAGGCAGACCCAAACTATATAAAAAGCCTATTTAGCTTAACAGGCTGACCTATATAATAATAATAATAATTATTATTATTATTGTTATTATTATTATAATATTTAAAATTTATTATATTCATATTCATATTTATTCACATAACCAAGTCCCACATCGTTTAGCATGGTGCATGCTCTAAGAAGAAGAAATGTTTGACATGAAGGTAGGAGACTTAATATAATGTAACTATGCAAGTCATCCAAGGCCACTTCTCTGATGTGGGACTTAATATGTCTATGCAAGTTGCTTTGGTTCAAGTCCCACATCGTTTTTTTCGTGAAGCATAGCAAGTCCCACATCGTTTTTCCTTGCTTTGCATATTGCCTTGCGTTAGTTCAAGTCCCACATCGTTTTTTTTTTTGTGAAGCATGACAAGTCCCACATCGTTTTGTATTGCCTTGCATATTGCCTTGTGTTGGTTCTTGTTGTGATGCTTATGAAGTCCCACATTGTCTATTAGAAAGTAAAAGCTTATGTATTTCCTTATAAAACTGAACACTTACAAAATTGTTATGATAAAGCTTGGACTTGGGAATGCAAGTCCCACATCTTTTATTCATGGAGCACAACATGTTCTTTAAGCTATTAAATGTTGCATTGTGAAGTCATGTTGTGTTGAAACATAAGATCAACGGTTTTTTTGGTTCTCATTGGTTTTGCCTGGATCATTACTGGTTCATTGGTTTATATTTCGTTTATAGTATTATTGTTAAATAGGCCAAAGTTTATTGTTAATCAGGCCAAAGTTTTAGCCAATTTAATATTAGGCTTATTGGCCTATTAAAAAATTTCTGAGTATACAGCCTTTCTAATAGGCTTATAGGCCAGACCATGTTTTGGCTTGAAAAATTTATTTAAATAGGCTAACAGACCAGGCCAGGCCCGAATAATTTATATAGGCCAAGCCTGGTTAAGGCCAAAACCTGGCCTGACCTGACCTGTTTCCACCCCTACTATGAATCAGTAATATAAAGAAAATATTGCAATTCCATCCGTAAGTAAAAAATTATCCAATTAATCCAACTCATTTTATTTTTATAACATTTGCACCAAATCAAATTAGATTTACGTGTAGATGAAGCGGATGAATAATCATATATATCGATTGGCTCTTATACCATCCTAGTGTAAATGTAGTTTATTAAGTGATACGTTGCTCTAACTCATCGATTAATAATCCAAAGCAAAATATTATATGTTTGAAAAGATATCTATTGATTTTAATAAAAGATATTTCCTCCGTCCCTAATTATAAGGTCCTCTTAACACTTTTATTTTGTCCCTATTTATAATGCCCTTTACCAATTTTCAATGAGCATTAATTATTTTTTTCCACAAACACCCCTACTTATTTAACACTTTTTAGATTCCCAATAATATTTATAGGGATAATTTTGAAAATACATATTAAAAGTTCACATTTCCAATACAATTAACTAAATTATTCCACTTTTTTAATGGACGTGAAATCTCCCAAAAGAGATTTATAATTAGGAACGGAGGTAGTATTAATTTTAAGGAAAATGACAATTATTTTTCTTTTCTTTCTTAAACCAAAACACGAAAGATAATTACACCCAAAACAATAGTTTCATATCCAAAAGAAAATCATTACATGACCACTGCCATCAACATTTAGTCATCCCTCGAATGGCTCCGAGTAAATCCCTCCATGTAGTCTTACTCTTCCTTGTCATTGTCCTCCAGTCCACTCCATTATCCAAAGTATATTATATTCAACTATTGAAGTAAGGAAGGATACCTAAATTGGCGAACAATCGCAAAAGGGCATTCTCTAACAATGTTTTGACTACGGAGAGAATACAAGGAGACCTAACATGATGGTTGTAAGGGGATCTATAAGGTTATGGTGATGGCGAACCAAAGTGATAAATGTATGCTGGAGAAATTTGAATGGTATATATCATAGGCAAGCACAATCTCCTTGGCCTCAGCCTAGACTGAGGATCGAGATGATGTAGACGAACTCCATGTCTCCCTCAAAAGTCGAGTGACAATCCTCATGCTTCCACTCCCCTGATGGGAGTGGTCATATATATCTTTGGAGAGAATAAGAACCGAGTCGACATCCTTAGTACCTACTAAACAATTAGGGATAAGGAGTAGGTTAATATAATAATAACCATTACATAAAGCAATAGGATAGGTAACTAAAGGTAAACAAAAACATTTAACATGCCACTACATGCATATATCTTGGATGCATAACAAACGTCAACATCTTGACAATCCATATTAAGGAAAGCATTTAGGAGTGTATGTCTTGCCACTACATGCATGTTATAGCATGCGTGTACTTTCCTCAAGATACACCCCAAATTAAAAACATGCCAAGAATGAAAATCAACTAAATTGGATGCCCATATATAAGAGGTCAACGAAAGTTTTATAGTTATGCAAGACTATCTCCTAAATAAGGTTAGAAATTTTTGTACATCGTATGACTATATCTTCCTTTTGTAATAAATCTCAGTCAAATGTTTCACCACCAACAACCACCTCTCGCGAGTTCTCATTTGGCACCCCTACTAGAATGTATCATTTCTTATTCTCATCACAAACTAACCCATGTGATATATATGATGTATGACCATGTCATTAATATTTCATTATTATCAGCACGGAGTATGGATAGAGTTATCCTTCGACTAATAATATTCTTCCAAAATAATCATACACCTTGTATGATGTTAGAACTGATATGCTATTATTATTACTTGTACATCAAGTAGCTCAATTGTACGGCAGTAGCTCATTTGTAACTTAAGGCAGTATAAGTAGTTTAGCTTTAGATCTTAATTCTTAGCCTTTATATCGTAGCTTAGTTAGTTATGGATTAGTGGTTGAGATTCAATCTCATGAGTTGCATATATACTTGTAATCATTCACAAAGTTAGTTAAGAAAAATCATTTCCATTTACTTGAGTGTGTTGCTCATTTTTCTCAAGTTTTTTTTTCTCTCAACTTCCTCATTGCTTTCACTGAAGTTTCTAGAGCTTTTAGCTATGTAGATTCAAGTTTTCATATGGTATCAGAGCTCCTTTTGCTCCATTGAAACTCTGATCCTCCCTTGTTCCTTATTCATTTTTGTTTTTTTTCTAAACCTGAATCACGTTTCCGATTCTAGGTCAATTTGATTCATTCGATTTGCTTTCTTCTTTCGAATCCTTGAGATAGATTACTTCTGTTCTCTAGAATCGTTCTTCTTCATCTATTTTTTTTTAAGATTTCTGAATCAATTCTTCATTTTTCTTCATTAACTGATTTTGGCGGGAAACATAACTGTTTTCTGCTTCTTTGATTTCGGATTCAACTTCTTCGATTACTTCGATTTCTCCATGGCTAATGCTCATCTCATTGCGAATCTAGTTTCTGATCCAACAAGTCCTTATTACATACCTCCAAATGAAAATCCTGCTGCTGTGTTGGTTTCAGCTCCATTGATTGGAGCTTATTACCACTCATGGTCTCGTGCGATGCTCATGACACTGAAATTCAATAACAAATTGCATTTTATAGACGAGTCTCTTCCAAAACCAGCACCTGATGACAATTTCTTCAAGGCTTGGGACAGATGCAACACATTAGTGCTGTCTTGGATCAGTCACTCATTGGATCTGTCAATTGTGCAAAGTGTTATGGGACTTGAGACTGCATTTGAGGTATGGAATGATCTTAAAGAACGTTATTATTAGGCCGACATTTTTCGCATATGTGAATTTCAAGAAAATTTGTATTCTGCTAAGCAAGGAAACCTATCCATTAGTGCATATTTTACTCAATTGAAAGGAATGTGGCAAGAGCTAGATAACTTTAGGCCAATCCCTACATGCTAATGTTACTCACAATGTGTTTGTAATTTTCACCGTGTCTGCAATTTAATCCCTATAATCAGATCATATAGAGAGAATGATTATGTAATTCGATTCCTAAAGGGATTAAATGAGCAGTATGCAACTATAAGGTCTCAGATCATGCTTATGGAGCATTTACCATCGATTAATAAGGTTTTTTCATTGTTAGTTCAACAAGAAAGACAGATGGGAATTGTAACTAATGATACAAAGATTTTGGAAGAGATAGGAGTATAGAATTAAAATTATGAAACAATTCAGAAACTAAATAGGATTTAGAAGCAAATATGGAAAAGGTTAGAAACTTGGTTTCATTGTAGGATCAGGTTATTAATTATGAAAATATTTTTTCCAATAAATCAAGAACTCCAGAAACAATAAAAGCTAGATCCCTCCAACAATTATGTTTCTTACTAAACTTTACCCCTTAATCCCTTAAGTGAGTTCTAATTTATAAGAGTTATACAATTACCCAAAAGTATTCCTACGAATTGAATAATTATATTGTTTGGTTGAAAGGCCTAATCTTAATCCTAATTTTCCAATTAAGGTTCAGATTACCAAAGCAAAACATAAAGTCGCGAATTCTATGAATTGTAATTAAAACACAACCAATCAATTGATTTAAAAGGAAAAACATTAATTCATGAATAAATAGCCAAATTAAGATCCTTACAAATCCATCTTATTCGTAACAAGAGGTTCAATTATACATATTGGAAGAAGAAGAAGAAGGAATGGAATAAACTAATAATCATAGACAATAATTAATTTACCCCCAAGAGATCTTCAATCTTCAAGTGGATCCCTCCAACAATGTTGATCTCCAATCCTTGTGCCTTGCCTCCTTGCTCTCAATTGCATAATAGCCTCTCTTCTCTAATCCTAATTCTTATCTAATCTCTTATTTGGCTCTGAAAAGTCTACAAAACCTAAAGGAAAAACCTATATTTAAAGTCTACAACTAATCCCAATTGATATAATATGATAATATCCTATTAGAATAATCTAATGTTTAAGAATCTTATCTACAAATAGAATTTATCATCAAAATCCTTCTAGAATCCCGTATTTGTGTCTAACAGAAACTTCGGCACTAATTTTGACCCCCAAAATGGACGAATTTGAGCAAGGCTATTTCTGTCAAAGTTGTAAATCTTTTCCTTAGATTTAAAATGATACCAAGATCGCCTCATTTGGATAAGCGTAGCTCAAGTTATGATCAAAAAGGCGAACAGTGTCACTTTCTCGCATTTTGCGCGCCTGGGCGCCCAGAGCCTCACGTCTGGGCGTGCGTCACCTGCTCCGGCTCCGTTTCGCTCCGTTCTTGCGCCATTTTCAAGGTCTTTTCATCCTCTTTCATGCTCTATATTTATTTTCTTCATTTAAGCGCCAAAAGTACCTGAAACAAACCAAAAACGGATGAAAACGTTCAAAGGATTCTAAATTACCTAACTTCCTAAAAACTATACAAAAAGTCCTAAATTTACAAGAGAAACAAGCCAAATCCATAGTAAAAGGGAGTCTAAATCATACTCAAAACATCATATATTAGACCCAAATCATTAGGTATCCTCTCTCTAAGTGCTTATCTTATGATCATTTGTCACCATCACACAACAATTTTGTTTTAGCCATTTCTAGTATTGTTGAACCTAAGAGCTATGTTGAGGCTGTGACTAATGAGAGTTGGAGAAAGGCTATTGAGGCTGAGTTGTTGGCACTGGAGAATAACAAGACTTGGATTCTCATTTCCTTACCCCCATATAAGAAGGCTATTGGTTGTAAGTGGGTATTCAGGCTTAAGTTTTTTTTCCAATGGTTCTATAGAGAGACACAAGGCAAGATTGGTAGCTAAGGGCTATACTCAAACTGCTGGATTAGATTATTTAGAGACTTTCAGCCCTGTGGTAAAAATGACCACAGGCAAGTGTTAATGTTAAAGTGAAAGTGTGGAAGGCATTGCATAAATGAGTTAGATCATTGAATCCGATTAAATTGTTAAAGTTAATGAAATGAAATGAATTGTGTAACATCGGATTCAATAATCAAATTCATAAGTGTGACGTGCATAGCATAATCATGTGATTGTATATTAAAGCATTGAATTATAAATATGAATCGTTTTATTAATTGGTGATTGTCATTGAAAACTCTCCTTTTACCTTAGTTACTTTATGTTATGATTGTGCTTAGTCATGCCTTATTATTACTTTCAAATGTTTTTCTCTAATCTATATCCAAGTTACTCACCCTTACTGTTGACCATAATAGGTACCCAGTGGAGAAAGATGTTCATAGCTTCTATGCTGAGTTAGTACACTCTCCTCAAAAGAGAGTATATTATTGGTTGAGGCCTTTTTGGTCTCAACCCTATTGCCGCCATTCTAGGATCCTGTACTGTAAAAGATTTTTATTAAATTAAAGCTGTATCTTAATTTTAATTTTACATGGAGCTTGGACTATTTTGATTTTTGTAAAAAGGGGACCCTATAATGACTTTTATGAGTGTATTAGTGTTTGAGCTGGACATCAAGATATTCTCTTTTAAATAGTTCTAAAGTGTGGTTCGATCACTAAAATGTAAATATAGGTCTCTTTTCTATACAATCTGTTCTGGACGTGACACGTTCAAAATTCATTTGGGGAAAGTCCGTATTTCAAACGAAACTCCGCCAAATTTTTTTATAAAACCCCAAGTATTTCCTAATGAAATCAACAATTTTATTTAATGTATTTTAAATTAAAAATTTAGGATGTTACATTATGGTATCAGAGCAATGGTTGCAATTCCTCGGCTGTGGAGTATGGATTTCCTACTCCTAAAAGAGTTACTCCACATGAGAGTAACTAAAGATAGTTAGATAGGTTGTATATTTTATTACTATGTTCATGCATCTTTAGCTAAAGGTTGTGTAGTTTAGTAGTGTGGAATAGTGATAGTTATAGTTTAGTAATCTTAGGGTTCTACCTTCAATTTAAAGAGGGGTTGAAACTAAATTTTTAATTGTGACTTTGTTGTATTTAGAAGTGGACAGAAAGTAGAGACTAAGGGAAGTAAAAAGGACTAAACCTTAGTTTTGAAATTGAGTTCCCTTTTTAAATATAATAAAGGGCTGCAACTTTTCTGCATGGTGAAGTTTCAAAGTCCTCTTTTGAATGAAGATGAGTCGTTGTTTTGTTTTATTTCTATTTTTATTTGATTGGAACTCAGGTAGTACGAGAAGTGATGTTATCTTCGATGTAATGTGGAATCGAGATTGGCCACCTCGAGATTTACATTTGTTGGAAGATAATAACATTAAGTCCTTGAATCCAATCTGTAACATCCTAAGCTTTATTTTAAGAGAAATTAATATTAAAACCCAAAAATAATTGGATTAATGGCTTAAAGAATTTTGGGAGATAGGTGAGTAGTAATTATAAGTACTAGGGGTTAGGTAGGAGGCATTTGTAGCAACGGGCAAAGTTATCTAAGAGAAATCGGGAGTTAAATCGGTGTTTTAGATGTTAGAAATCAACCGAAAAGAGAAAATTAGGAATTTATTATAGGATGATAAGAAAATAAATTCCACCGTTGGATATGAAGTTTAATGGATTAAGAAGCTTTTCTAAAAATTTGGACCCGATCCGACGGTTAGCGAGAAAGTTACCGCGAATCGAAAGTTGAAAATTCTGACCCACGCCCAGGCGCACCAGCCTGCGCCCAGGCGCGCACCACTATTCATTGGTGCTGAGCCAGTCAGTTTTACGCCCAGGCGAGTCTTCCCGTGCGCCCAGGCGCGCCTCTGATGCACCAGCTCGCGAGTTGGCGCGCCAGTGCTGCTGCCACCCGCACCAACCCCATGCGCCATGCACCAGATGCGTGGCTGGTGCTGTCCTCGAGCTCAGGCGCGCTGATCTCCCGCCCAGGCGCGCGCACAAACCAGATTGGATCTGGTGCGTCCGTTGCCAAACTTGGGGCCAAAGTTTGATTTCTGGCCACACGATTGTGGCTGGCTCCCAAAGCAAAAATAAGACATCAATGGCATATCACTCCCTCACACTCCAACACCAACATAACCCCATCATCTCCACCATTTCTCTCAAGCTCAAGAGCCATTCCATCAATCTCTTCTCACACACACTTGATCTTTGGGCAAATCAAACCCAAAATCATCAAACCCACCAAGCAAGCTTTATTGAAATGGGTTGAAAGCTCCTTCCCTCTCCTCCCTCTACCTCACGAATTTCCTCTCTCCTCCCTCTTGGATTTTCAAGTTCCACCATCACTTGGGGTAAGTAGAGTCTTATGACATGTTATTAATTCCTTTCCAATTCTTCCTTACTCATGGGTGTTGTATTTAATTTTCCTTAGGGTTTTCATGAATCCATGACTATGTAGGAATCTTTATTTCATGCCTTCCAATCAAGACCAAGAGAAGGGCAAAAATCAACCATCTTGTAATCCCCCTAATAGAGTTGTTTATAATCACTTGGTTATATCCTTGTTGAGGTGGCAAGCAAGGCTTAGGAGGTTCAAAGTCCCAAGGTTTTGAGCTAGGGCATACAAAGGTTTCCTTATTTCTTGCTATTTTGAGGTAAGGAGTGGGTATTAGTGGGTATTACCATACTCTGGGGATTAGTTTACAATATGCATATAATGGGTACTAAGTATTAATTGTTAGTTATTATATTACACCATAGGGTAGTTAATAACTAGAACTTATGACATAGGGAAAATAATTAGATGATGATATGCTTCATTTTGATATTTGGTATATAAGCTTGTGATTTGGTGATGTTTATAAATTAAGTGCTTATTTTGTTAATTGATTGTGATATGATGTTGATTAGAAACCAAGGCAAAGAATGGTAATCAAGTATAAATTAAATGATAATGGAAAGTGCAGTTGAATTGAGTATCGGTGCATTGATAGACTAGGTGCCCCTGCCGGGTGTACCAAATTCCCAAGGGCCAAGTGCTCACCAGGCCCCATTAGGTCTAAATGCCCTGTTAGGCGTCAATGCACCAAGACTTAATTCACTACGGAAATAATTGATATAAAATGTGTTGGAAATGTGAAAACGAGAATGAAATCAAATAATTGAAATGTACAATGATATGTGGAATTTATGATAGCATAGCTTGACAGGGTGAAGCCTTTTGGGTGTGAAAGTCCTGGTTGAGCGAGAGACCCTTGGGTGTTCCAAATGCCTGGAAGGAGCATTAAATTCCTAGTGATGCAAACCGGTTGTAACCGGGAGTGTTGTCCAGATGCGGTAAGATGTGTCATGCACATGGGTGCGGCGCTGTAAGTCGTGACTGGGACATACTGAAAGTGAAATGTGGATATAACGTATGAGTAAAGAATAAAAGACTTTATGAAAATAATGGATAAGAATGAAGAGGTAAAACTGACTTGAGAAACCAATGGACTTTGACAATGAATTGTGATATGTTGAGTCTTATTATATTGTGATCGAATTGTTAAATGTGTTTGGCTTGGTATAGCATTATGTCATAACTGGAAACTGCTTCCCCATTTTATGTGTAATACTCACTCCTTACTATTTCCACAGGTATTGAGGAAGAGTTTGCACTTGACCAGGCCGAGTAGGAGTACTCTCCCTCACAGGGAGAGTAGGTTACCTATATATTAGGACATGGGAATGTC
The DNA here is from genome assembly GCA_037953625.1 of Crotalaria pallida. Taxonomy (NCBI): domain Eukaryota; kingdom Viridiplantae; phylum Streptophyta; class Magnoliopsida; order Fabales; family Fabaceae; genus Crotalaria; species Crotalaria pallida. The sequence goes on along the minus strand of CM075652.1, from coordinate 36,711,899 downwards.
CTGGGCCCGATGATGTGATTTGATTCATTTTTGTTGTATATACTGTACATAGCTCTTTGGGGGCCCAGGACGACTTCTTTTGGGTAGGAGTCTTATTTTGGGAAAATACTATTTTCCAATGACTTGTTTATATATATGCTGAACTCTGATGTTTTATACACTGTTTTTTTGATGGGTGCACGGGGTGGCACTAGTTGTGATATATGTATATAGCCCTGTTGGCTTCTGGTTATTGAAAATGTTGATGTTTAACAGGTTACAGGAAAACCACAATTTTTGGGAAAGTCAGAAAAACAAACGAAACTCCGTCCATTTGACGGGAGATTTTCATAAGTTAAAAAGAAAATTTTAAATTCACTATTTTTTAAGGGTAATTAAGGGTAGTTTAGTGTTGGTGTTACATTTATGGTATCAGAGCAGTTTCCCTCGGCCTTTGGAGTTATGAGCTACTCCAGTGATTACTCACCGAGCGAGTAATCGATGAATTATGGTTAGAGTCCAGAATTTATTTATAGGGTGTTTATACCTTTAATTAACTTATTAAGAATTAAGTGTCGGCCTTGTCCATGACTGAACAGTATGGCTGGTAGACGGATCGATAATGACGGGATCCGAGCTATTCTGGAGCAGATGGTACAGATGCAACAGAATCATGGGAATAACATAGCAGCAGCAGCCGCAGCAGCAGCAACAGCAATAGTAGCAGCAATGAATCCTCAACCACCAGCTCCAGTTGCGATCGATTGGTTGGCACAATTCAGAAAGAATGATCCGCTAAAGTTCGAAGGAGGGTTCAACCCCGATGGGGCACAACTTTGGTTGCAAGAGACCGAAAAGATCCTTAATACCATGGTACCACCGGAGGAACAGAAGGTTCTGCTAGTACAATACATGTTGACTAGTGAAGCAGAACACTGGTGGCAACAGATGCGGAGGGGTTTGAAGGCGAACAATCAGGCGATCACTTGGGAATTGTTCAAGAACCGTTTTCTGGGCAAATATTTTCCTGAGGATGTTCGTAGAGAGAAGGAGATAACCTTTCTGCAGCTAGTGCAAGGAAATATGAGCGTTGGGGAGCATGATGCTAGGTTTGAAGACTTGATCCAATATGCAGGGAGTTATAGAGATGCTGATGAAAGGACCAAGTGCATCAAGTTCGAGACCGGACTTCGTTCTGAAATCAAGATGGCTTTTGAGTATCAGAACATCCCCAACCTGTCTCAATTGATCAATATGACTAGTACTTATGAAAAGAGTCGGAATCAACGGGCAGCTGAGAAACGCAGCAAAAATGTACAGAAGGCTGGAGGTCCTATTAGGGGCAAGAGTTCGGTGCAGCGACCAGGTCCTTACTCCCAGCCTAGAACAGGCCAAGTAGTGAGTACCTTTGGTCCTATTCCGACTTTTCCACATTGTGGCAGGCAGCATAGGGGAGATTGCTGGAAATTGGATTCGAGCAAGAGGGTAATAACCTGTTTCAAATGTGGTCAGCCGGGTCACATGATGGCGAATTGTCCTAGAAACGCAGTTAAGAAGGAGGTGAATATGGCCAAGGTACAGAAGGCTAGTGACAGTCGGGTGACTCAGAAGGGCAAGGTGTATACTCTGGATGGCGAGGAAGTTACTGATGCCGATGAGCTGATTAGAGGTACCGGTTATGTTTATGATATTCCTTGTGGTATTCTCTTTGATTGTGGAGCTACTCATTCATTTATTTCTGCCGATTGCATGAAGAAGTTAGGATTATCTGCAGTAGAAATGCCTTATAAATGATCTGTTTCTACCCCCACAAATTCTTCTATAGTCACATCTGTAACAGCCCGATTTCCACTCCCCGAAACCGTAATTGAATTGTTATTAATTTCTTGCAAAAATGCGGCCAATTTTTTTTTTGAAAACATAAGTTCGTTAACGATTAATACCACCCTTGAAAATCGAGTTGTCACTTTCGAAACTTCTCACTCAAAACAACATCATTGAAACAAACATCACTTTCATTGATAATAAAACAGGTGCCATAAGTACTGGATTCTCACTCCAAAGGTTTCCAAAAACAAGCCACCATTACAAAAGATCACAAACCATAATTAAAAGTAGCTGATTACATCCTTAGTACATCACAAGGTAATCCTCAGTTGGAACTCAGATCCTAGACACACTACATACACTAGACACAGAGCAAAGGACATCATTCTTCAGCAGAACTAGCGTCGGTCTCCATATCCTCACTTGAATCAGCCTCCGCTTCGTGATCAGAATCACTAGCGTCTTCTTCCTCCATCGGTTGAGGAATCACAGCCGCCAATGGTGCAGGATCACCATCGTACTCGTGATGCTCCCTTGGTCCACCGTCTTGATAGTCACAGAGAGTGACTTGTCCCACGTGAACGTCTAAACTAGTTCCTCGCAAAATGTGTCTCGGATCGTCGATCTCCAACCGAGTTTCACCTTTCCAAATCCAGCCATCAGGTACCATCTCCCATGCTCCTCCCTCCAGGGGCCACATGTGGATTGCTACACGATACGCCATCTACCCGTTGCAATACCGGCGGATGCCAATATGACAACCAGGTAAGAGAGAGTTAGTGTACCATACACTAACAAGTTGACCGTTAGGTCTCAGGGTAGACTCGATAGGAAGAAGAACAGACAACAACAACACTTGACCAGTATACGAATTGAGACAAGATAACAAGAGCGTAGAGAACACACGGATATACCAATTTGACAGAATAGGATAGCAAAGCAGGTAACATAATAATCGAAATGAATAAGATATGTAAATAATAAATAAACACATACAAGGGTAAGCATAAACCACCAATCCAGAAACATGATTCTCATAACAGAACAACATCAACTCATCAATTTTCTCATCATTCAATTATATCTTTACTCTTTGGTTATTAAGTTTTATCATAACTCAGCTCACTCAATGAGGTAGGGGGAAAAACCATCACTGAGGAAAAATGCACTCTCTACATCTCCTCGGTCTCCATCCAAACCTAGTCGGAAGCCAACAGGAGTACAGGACCTTTACCACGCGGGCACGACAGCTGTCTCAACACATAGATGGTCCCAGACCAGGAGGATCTCGTCCTCAAATCAATTCAATTTCATAATATCAAGGCTCACTGTCCACGCAGTGGCAAAACACAATGCCCCGTTCCAGTCCCTCTCACTGTTGTAGACTTGCAATCAAGGGGGTGACAGTATCATTTCTAGTTAGCTATGCGGAACTTGCCACGACATTAGACCCAGTCCCCACCACGTTAGTGTGCCACTTGTGGGATTCGTTCCGCCTAGAAATATACTCGAGGCTTCTTGACGTTTCACCGTCCTTGCCCTCCCCTCACGCAATCTCCACCTGAGTATCCGCAGATACCCATACTATCTTCCTCTCCACTACTTCACACTCATATACCTCACTGCGTATATTAAGTCTTTTAATGTCTTTTAAGTCTTTAAAGTCTTTTAGCATCTTTAGTTAACCTAAGATCGGCTTGCCCTTAGTCCATCCATTCTACAAGACCCGACCACTAATGAACACATCTTTTCCCCACTTTCACATAATCAAACCATCACTTTCTCAAGCCACACGGCCACAATGCCATCACATCATTCTCATATACAACCACATAGCTCTTTTGCACAATCATTCCCAACTTGGAACTCACTAACATGATCTCGGCTCCACGAGCACAGTCTCTTTATCCGGTACTTTGTTGCTTCTTAATATTTCCTTTGAGTCACACCATACATTGCTTCTTCACTCATCATCATACTTTACTTTCTCTTTCAACTTCTCATAACCAATCACAATGACATCTAGACTCATCACACGAATTATAGCACTTTCACAATAGAATGGTAAAGAAACCAACATAAAATAGAAATAGACATGCATTGAATCAAAGAAATATAGAACAGAACATATTGCGGAAAACTCATGTCATCACCATCCGAGCAACTATGTTACGGGCTCACCACACTCTCACTCACCTCTTAAACCAGCAAAAGAAATACTTTGGCCTTGGAGATCTCTAGCTCCTCTTTGAGAATTGTCACCACCGTCTACTGAATAACCTCGAGGTAAATAAATACACTTTTATCAAAAATCATTTCAATTAAAAATCATAACTTGATCTCTTGAATAGGAAATCCTTTACTTTCTTTATTCTTTTCTTAAAATACAAGTGTTTATCAAAACAACTCTCAACTTTTCTTATACTTGAAATCCTTTAAAAATCATTTGAAAACTCACAATAAAATAAGCAAAGAATTAATTTATGTGGCTGTATGGAAAAAGTCCAGCCACCCTTTCAAGTTGTAAAAATATTGAAAAATCAACAATTTTCCTTCTAACTTTTAATACATCAAATAACACTTGAAATTCACATTTTTCACAACTCAAAACACTTTCAAAATTGAAATACTTTGAAATAAAATTTTGGATAGCAAAGGATAAAAGAAATCAAACCATGAAAATAATCTTGAAAATAATTAAATACATTTTCCTCATTTTCTTTATTAAAACCGAATTGAACACACTAAAATAACACAATAATTTTTCTCAAAACAAAGTCATAAAACATAATCATTTCAAAGAGACAATTACATGCAAAAAGAATCTAGCCTATTCAACCTAGTATAGACCGAATCATCACTAGAGAAAAAAAAAACAAAGTCTTTGATGCACTTTTCTTTCATGCAAAAACCTTTAACTTAGCAAACCAAAAACATGCACTTTAAAACACATGATTTTTAGAAAATAACACTCCCTTTTTCTTCTCAAAACCGTGACCTACAAGTCACTTCAAATACAATTTCATTTTCATTTTCCTTTGCATGTACCTTAAAAATCATATAAATAAAAAAGAAAACACATGTAAGAAACTTTTCATGAAAAACAGTCATGGTCTTTGGTTTTCAAAGCTTGATCGAAAAATACATCAACAAAATCAAGTGGAAAACTTAAATCCTTAGCTTTGAAACACATAAATTTAGATCAAAGCAAAAATCATTTGAAAAGAAAATTGTTTTCCTTTGTTTCTCCTCAAAACCGTGACATGCAAGTCAAGAAACAAAACTTTTGAGTTCAAACATCACAAATCAAAACTTCAAGATCAAAGCTATTGAAAATCAAGGCAAGAAAACAAATCTTTTTCAAGATCAAAGCAATAGATCAAAGCCTTTTGAAATAAAAATCAAAGATCAAAGCTTTAGAAGAATCAAAGGTTAAATCAAAGCATGAAAACCATTTAGATCAACTTTAACAAGCATCAAACTAACATGCATGACTCCTAAGCAAGATAAAAATCATCATAACCTAAACTTCTAGACATAGCCGAATGATAATGTCCATGGTTTAAGGTTCTACAAGTTTGGGTAGTTCTTGAAACTCAAGATCAAGGCTAAATAAGAACTTACAAACATAGATCTACAAGAAAAGCAAACATGCAACAACAAATAACTTTACAAGACTTGGAAAATTAAAAACTACTCTTAACACTCTAGGATATTCGAATAGACAAAGAAATAGAGAAGATCTTCAACCTTCTTCACCTAATCTTCAAGAGATCCTAAGGCTTTGGGCTTGATCTTCTTCCTCCTCTCTTCTCCAAGCTCACGGTTTCTCTCTCTCTCTAAGTCTCTCTCTAAGAGTTTGAAGAGAACTCTTAGGAATTGTGTGTTGGTTTGGAATGAAATGAGAAATGAATGGGAAATGAACTACTGTTGAGGGTATAAGAAAGCACACAAGCAATTCCCTTCTTGCCCTTGAGGGAATTCGGCCAAGAGTGTTACTAGAAGGGTAATTTTGTCCTCATGAAAGCTTGCATGGCTGAAGCCAAGCCATGAGACAAATAGAATAAGATTAGGCTTAATCCTCCTTACAATTGGTTGATCAAACTCTTAACCATGCTTTACACTAAACTAAACCTAGGTGCTATTAGGCTACTAACTTAGGGTGCAAGAAAGTCAAAATTCCCATCATGCAGGCACCTACACACACACGGCCGAACATCATTTACACACATATTCACATAGAATTTTCCTTTTATTTTCTTTTTCATAATTCACACTTTCTAAAAAAAATACCAAAATATCAACTACTTAAATAATTCACTTTAAAAACTCAATTCAAACTCATAAGGTTTTTCTCATAAAAATCATTTTCCTTAAAACCCTTTATCATTTGAAATCATAAAATAAATTCAATTCAAGAAATACTCTTTCAAAATACCCTTTTAAAAACATTTTCTCAAATCGATTTCTTTACCAATTAAAACATATATGAGGTATTCGGACGGGGTGTTACATTCTCCCCAACTTAGAGATTTCTCGTCCCCGAGAAATGCAGTACCTGGATCAAACAGGTGTGGGAAAGAACTTCTCATCTTGCTCTCAAGCTCCCATGTCGCATCTTTCCCATTATTCCTACTCCATATTACCTTAACTAAGGGAATATCCTTCCCTCTTAACCTCTTGACACTACTACCATCTATCCTTAGAGGTAAAGCCTCAAATGTAAGCTTTTCCTTTAATTGCACTGAATCGGGTTCAATGATGTGTGAAGGATCATGGACATATTTCCTCAATTGGGATACATGAAAAACATTGTGTAGGTTTGAAAGAAAAGGAGGTAAGGCAATTTGGTAGGCTAAAGGTCCTATTCGTTTAAGAATTGGGTAAGGTCCAATAAAACGAGGTGTAAGTTTTCGGGTTTTGAGCATTCTACCAATTCCAGTAGTTGGCACTACTTTCATGAATACAAAATCTCCTTCATTGAATTCCAGCGGACTTCTCCTCTTGTCCTGATAACTCTTCTGTCTACTTTGAGCAGTCCTCATCTTTTCCTGAATTAGCTTCACCTTCTCATTCGTCTGCTGTACTACATCCGGACCTATCATCAAATGCTCACCAGTTTCGAACCAACACAACGGTGTTCTTCACTTTCTACCATATAGAGCTTCATACAGTGCCATTCCGATACTTGAATGAAAACTGTTGTTGTAGGTGAACTCAATCAAATGCAGAAAAGAATCCCAATCGCCAGCACTTTCAATCACACAGGCTCTCAACAAGTCTTCCAACGTTTGGATAGTTCGTTCTGACTGTCCATCCATTTGAGGGTGATATGCGAAACTTAAATCCAACTTGGTTCCGACTGCTGTTTGCAAACTGACCCAAAATTTCGAAGTAAAACGTGGTTCTCTGTCTGATACTATACTTGAGGGTACTCCATGAAATCTTACTACTTCCTTCAAATATAGCTCAGCCAGCCTATCCATTGAATACTTCATGTTAACAGGGATAAACCGTGCCGTCTTTGTCAATCTGTCGACGATTACCCAGATAGCATCGTAACCTTTCCGAGTTTTTGGAAAACCAGAAACAAAATCCATGGTGACACAATCCCATTTCCACACTGGTACTTCCAACGGGCGTAACTCACCACCAGGCTTCTTATGCTCCACCTTCGCCTTTTGACATGTCAAACTTCGCGATACATACTCCGCCACTTCTCTCTTCATTCCGGGCCACCAAAATACCTTCTTGTGATCTTGATACATCTTCTGGGAACCAGGGTGTATACTCAATTTACTCTTGTGAGCTTCCTCCAATATCATTCCCTTCACCTCCAGATCATTCGGTACACAGACGCGATCCTTATACTTCAATACTCCATCACCACCAACCTTGAATTCTATTTCTTTCCCTTTGTCCGAAAGCTCCTTCTTAGCTTGAAGTTCCTCGTCTTTCAGCTGAAAGTCCTTTATCCGCTCCATGAATCCACTTGATACAGTCAGCTGTCCCAATATCATGCTCTTCAGTCTTAACTCCACTCCTAAATTTAGATCCCGAAATTCCTCAATCAGCTCCAACTCCTTGATCATCAACGCAGAAACATGCAATGACTTCCTACTCAAAGCATCTGCAACTACGTTCGCCTTTCCAGGATGATACTGTAACTCAATATCATAATCTTTTAGGAATTCCATCCACCGTCTCTGACGCATATTCAGCTCCTTCTGTTCGAACAGATACTTCAAACTCTTGTGATCGCTGAAGACTTCAACCCTTACACCGTACAAATAGTGCCTCCAAATCTTTAAAGCAAACACTACTGCCGCTAGCTCCAAATCATGATTCGGTAATTGAGCTCATGAATCTTCAGTTGTCGTGAAGCGTAGGCCACTACTTTCCGCTCTTGCATCAACACGCATCCTAATCCTTGTTTCGAAGCGTCACAGTACACAGAAAGACTTTGTCGTATCCGGTAGAACTAACACTGGTGCGGTTGTCAGTCTTCTCTTCAATTCTTGAAAATTCTCCTCGCACTTCGCGGACCATTCGAATTGTTGTCCTTTCCTCGTCAGCTTCGTCAAAGGCAAAGACAAACGAGAAAATCCTTCGATAAACCGACGATAATACCCCGCTAATCCTAAGAAACTACGGATTTTCGTCACAGACGTTGGTGTCTTTCATCCCAATACAGCCTCCACCTTTGCAGGATCTACCGAGATTCCATCCTTCGAGATTACATGCCCCAAGTAATGCACTGAGTCCAACCAGAAGTCGCACTTTGACAACTTAGCGTAAAGCTGTTTGTCCTTCAACATCGTCAAGACTGTCCTTAAATGCTCAGCGTGTTCCTCCTTAGACTTGGAATAAATCAAAATATCGTCGATAAATACGACAACAAATGAATCCAAGTAAGGATGAAAAATTCTATTCATGTAGTCCATGAATATCGCAGGAGCATTTGTTACACCGAAAGGCATAACCAGATACTCGTAATGACCATAACGAGTTCTGAAAGCAGTCTTGGGAATATCTTCCTCCTTCACTCTTATCTGATGATACCCCGATCAAAGATCGATCTTGGAAAATACAGTCGCTCCCTTCAATTGATCCATCAAGTCATCAATTCTGGGCAAAGGGTACTTGTGGACACTCGATGTATATTAACAAATTATGAGACATTCTCAAAATCTAGCTTTATTTATATTAAATAAAGAAAGCTGATTATATATAATAAATGTTATACGTATAGGAACTTTATGGAAAAACTTTTTCTTTCTATACGCCAAGTTCCATATCCGAAAGCTTTGATTCGAAAACACATTTCTTTCAAAAATGAACGGTTGAGTACCTGTTTGTACTTTCAGCGGAAACGATTTTCAAAATGATTACTGCAGTTGTAATTGAAATAATTTTAAGGATCATAATAACTACACAACTATAGCCCATATATATATATAAAACTCAGGTACCCAAGTATCAGAGATAAAAGTCGAGGTAGCAAAATATAAGGATACAGACCAGCAGATATAAAATAACAGCTCTCATAGACCCTCTCAACTATATACAATATAACACAAATCAAAATAAAAGAGTCTTCGAGAGCTGAGCCATGATCCACCCACGCTGATGTCTGATCCCTGGTCTTCCAAAAGCTAAACACCACATCCTACCACGGTCCCCATACTGCACATACTCTCAGAAAAGACACCACATCACTGACTGTCCGCCGCTGGCCCATCCACGTCCTCTACGGGGTCCTCCTCCTCCTCATCCGACACAACAGGGATAGCAGTGCGACGCATTGGCTCAGGCGAGGGTGCAAAACGTACCCTGGTGGTCGGACCGGGACGAGGAGTGGCCGTAGCAGTAGCCTCATCAGAAGTAGAGGGACGTGTACGGGTGGCTGGGCGTCGGACATGTAGATTATAAAAGCGACGTCCATGATGTGGGGGTGGAGAACCAAAACGGTAAGTGTAAGCTGGTGGAATGTGCAGTATGTAGATCATGGGGATGCGAAGCCTACGAGGTCGCACTCGAGCCAGGGGGTTAGGATGACGAAAGATCACGTCAACCTCACCCTCGAACACCGCTCGGTGCTCCTCGTAGTCCCACACTCCTCTACGGAGCGGGCATAACTCCACGTATGTCAGGTAACGAGCCATCACCTGCAAGGGCATAGGGAGTTAGAAAATACTAACACATAATAAAATAGACAGGGTACAGTTCTAATCAAGTAAGACTTTATTTATTGCAATTAATATAACTTATAAATCTTTAGTCAACCATGTTAAACACCAACATCAAGACTTAATTATAAATCAATAGAATATGCAGTCATGATGCATCTAATTTTATCAATGCATGATTGTTGGCCAACTACAACAAATAGGCTTCCGTGGCACCTTAAAATAAACATGCCCGATACCCATACTGAGTATCTCATCGAACTCGGCCCGCAAATAAATCAACATCTCTAGAGCTCTTAGAAATGTTGCCGACGTATCCCGTAGGACTACGCCTCATCGAGTCCGGCACCAAATGACATGCCCACACGCACGTGTGTATTTCCGGAAACAGAAGGTGCAACCCCGGTCACCGACACTCCCCCGTGAACCCTTTGGAGCAGACACCCAGGTCCCTCGAGTTCAACCGAAAGGATATGCCCACGCCTCACGGACGTGTCTCCACACATGTGGGAATCCAAATAATGCAGATGCTATGCATGGCTTTGACTACCCATACTATTCAATGTCATTTAAGTTGTTCGAAGCTGGGACTTGGCATAATTAAATTCTGATCCTTTTACAACAATTCAGTCACTAATAGATTAACAGAGTCTATTAATCGAGTATTGCATTAGATTACTCGAGTAATATTTTTGCACCTTTCACATTACTCGAGTGACAGCTCGAATTACTCGAGTAATATTTTTGCACCTTTCGCATTACTCGAGTGACAGCTCAAATTACTCGAGTAATATTTTTGCACCTTTCGCATTACTCGAGTGACAGCTCGAATTACTCGAGTAATATTTTTGCACCTTTCGCATTACTCGATTAACAGATCTATTACTCGAGTAGTACTGCATATATTTCAAATTATTCAAAGTTTTAAGGTGTTACTCGATTAATACTTCAGATTAATCGAGTAATCCTCTTGCACTCATCAGATAAATCAGAATTTTCACGCATTACTCGAGTGACAGCTCGAATTACTCGAGTAAATTATGCAGTAAAACACTGCTGAACTGGTTTTTATATGTCAAACTCATGCCAATCCAATTTTTACCAAAGTTAAGCTTCAAACCAACTTAAATACATTACATTAAACTTGTTCATAGCATCAATTTCAAGCATTAACACCAAAATCACAGAATCATAACAATTTCCCCCAATTTTGACCTAAAACACAACCTCACATACCAATTCCTTAATTACCCGATTTCAGATCAAATTGAAGGTTCATTTAGCTTTAGATATCACAATCTAACATGTTCCCATTCAGTTTTAAGATCAAATTGGCCTCCAAGCCATTGTTCCCTAACCTAGTGCCCTTTGAACCTCATGGTGGTTCAACCAATATTCAAATCAATTCCTCAATCTATTCTAGCATTAGTAAAGCTTCTCCCTTACCTCAATGAAGCTTTTTTGGATGCACAGGCAGCAAAGAAACTCACAGAATTACCAAACTCCAAATGCTCTGTTTTCGGTTCCAAAACAGGTTCAGCAGAGCAAGTTCAGGTGATGATTTGACAAACCAAACGTACATGAAAATGAGTAATCTTGGTCAATATAGAAACTAGACATTTCAAATTTTAAATAGAAATCAAAATGGCACGATTTGAGACCCTCTACCTACCAAAATCGAAAGCTTGAACTTGACTTCTCAAAACTTAAACTGCAACCTTCAGTTTCTTGATCCCAACTTCAAGCAATTCGTTCTCCTTGCTCCAGCCACCAAAACACACGATTCTTGTCTCAAATTAAAGGTCTTGTGACAAGCTTGAAGAAGGTATCAAGCTCATCAACTGTGTTTAAGGGAGGGTGAAGAATGAAGGTTATGAACAGAGAGGGTTCAAAACCGAATTTGACAGAGTTTCCCTTCTTTTTTTCTTAATTTCCACCCAATTCATCAACCAAATCCATCAATTTATAGCCAAGAATGGCTATCATGCACACCAACACGTGTTTCCAACTAATCCAGTCGGTGCTAGGTGTTAACAATTGAATTAACCAAATTGTTGAATCATCAAACGCACTATCTTCAGCTTCAGCACCACTGTTACTCGAGTAAATTGATCGGGCTACTCGAGTAACGCACTCAGATTTTCAAAAATTATTATTTTATTCACTTTCCCTCCAAATATCTTTCCAATATTACCTCTTAGGTCCTTTCCAAGGATTAAACTGCAAAAATCCTTATTTTTAGAACCCAAATTATTTTCTCTTATATTTCCTTGGATAATTCTTTCAATATAACAATAAATTAATAAATAAAACTAACTAATTCCATATAATTAGTTTTATTTAAATATTCCTTTTATTTATTTGGGAACAAAAATTGGGATATTACAGTACTTGTTCTTGATTGTCACTTTGTTCAGTTGCCGGTAGTCCGTACACAAACGCATACTACCATCCTTCTTCTTGACGAATAAAACCGGTGCTCCCCAGGGTGAAACACTAGGCCTTATCATCTTCTTCTCCAACATCTCTTCCAATTGCTTCTTCAATTCGGCTAATTCTGCCGGGGCCATCCTATACGGTGCTTTAGAAATCGGTCCAGTTCCAGGAATCATGTCAATTGAGAATTCCACTTCTCGAATTGGCGGTAAACCAGGTATCTCTTCCGGAAAAACTTCGGGAAATTCCCGAACTACGGGTAATTCATGCAGTTCCGTGTCCTTTTTGACATCCAATGAAGCCAGAAACATGTAAGCTACAGCGCCTTCCTTCAATGAAGTTCGAATTTGCTTGGCAGACAAATGCTCAAGGTCATTGGGTTTAGGCAAAGAAGATTGGGTTTCACTAAAGACCAATGACTTTTCGGAACAGTTCAGTAGAACATGATTCCTAGTAAGCCAGTCCATTCCTAATATAATGTCTATTTGAGAAAGGGGTAGTTGAATCAAATCAACAAAATAAGTGTTACCTTCTATCTCTAAGGGACAATTAGGACAATAAGTAGACACTATAACAGGCTTATCAGTAGGGGTAGAAACAATCAAGTTATAGGGTAAAGCATCTACTTCCAAATTTAATCTATTCACCACATCATGAGAAATAAAAGAATGAGTAGCTCCCGAATCATACAATACTAACAAGGAATTCTTATAAATGAAACATTCACCTTGGATAAGATTAGCAGCATTCGCAGCTTCAATTCCGCTCATCGTGAACACTCTTCCAGGCATAGTAGGACGATTAGCATTTCCCGAATTAGCTGTTCGCTTAGGCTCCCTGCAGTCTCTTGCAATATGACCAGGCTTGTCATAGTTGAAACAGTTCGAATTCCTTGATGGACACACAGGACCAAAGTGATTACGACCACACTTGTTGCAGCGAGGAGGTACGTTCCCTGATCTCACTCCACCGAAATTGTTGCGATTTCCACCACTCTGATCCATACGATTCCCTCCATAGATGCTGCCCCCACTGTTTCCACTGCGATTACCATTGCCTCCGAAGTTTCCACCTTGTCTGCTCCCTCCAAAGCGTAGATCTCTCCTTCCACTCGAACCAGAATACGGGTGCGGAGTCCTATACCTTCCTCCGGAATCTCTATGAAAAGGAAAATTGCGAACCGGTCCATGCGATGAAGAAGGGTTCACCACCCTCTCAGCCGCTCCTCTTGCTTTGAGACCTCCTTCGTACATACGACAGCAATTCACCAAACTAGAAAAATTCTCTATTTCTAAATGAGAAAAAGCTAACTTAATCTCAGGCTTAAGACCATCCCTAAACTTAGCACACTTCGATCGCTCATTCTACCTTCCAGCATATTGGGGTACATACTTAACTAGCTCTTCGAATTTCGAAGCATACTCATCAATCGATAAATTCCCTTGACTCAACCTTAGAAATTCCATTTCCTTCTCAGTCCTCAGATACAACAGAAAATACTTCTCAAGAAACCTCTGCTTAAAAGCTTCCCATGTCAACGCTTCTCCCAGATTCACCATCACTTGCTTAGTAACTCGCCACCATGCTGCAGCCTCCCTTGTCAGCATAAACCCAGCGTAAGCCAACTTCTGCTCGTCGTTACACTGCACCATAGCCCCGAATATACGCTCTAAATCCTCTATCCACTCTACAGCCGCGTCTGGAGCAAAGCCTCCCGCAAACTCCTTCGGGTTGCTACGACAGAATTCATCCAATCCCTTGTAGCCTTGAGCTTCCAGATTTTGAGCTTGCTGCTGATTATTGAAATTCTGCTGCGCCTGACGATGCAACGCTTGAAGATTATCGTTGACTCCCGTCATCACAGCTGCCATTCGAGTCATGAAATCTGCCGCATCCGGGTGATCAGCATCCTCACCAGGGTTTCGCGAACTTGAACCGGAAGGTCTTCCGCGCGTACGACTCATATTAAAATAAAGCAGAAAGAGGTTCAACGCACGATAGCACAGAATCCTAGACTCTAGACACACAGAGCTACACAAAGTAAGCACACAAGACTTGGCTTAAGGCCACTGAGGATTAACCATTGCTCTGATACCAACTCTGTAACAGCCTGATTTCCATTCCCCGAAACCGTAATTGAATTGTTATTAATTTCTTGCAAAAATGCGGCCAATTTTTTTTTTGAAAACATAAGTTCGTTAACGATTAATACCACCCTTGAAAATCGAGTTGTCACTTTCGAAACTTCTCACTCAAAACAACATCATTGAAACAAACATCACTTTCGTTGATAATAAAACAGGTGCCATAAGTACTGGAGTCTCACTCCAAAGGTTTCCAAAAACAAGCCACCATTACAAAAGATCACAAACCATAATTAAAAGTAGCTGATTACATCCTTAGTACATCACAAGGTAATCCTCAATAGGAACTCAGATCCTAGACACAATACATACACTAGACACAGAGCAAAGGACATCATTCTTCAGCAGAACTAGCGTCGGTCTCCATATCCTCACTTGAATCAGCCTCCGCTTCGTGATCAGAATCACTAGCATCTTCTTCCTCCATCGGTTGAGGAATCACAGCCGCCAATGGTGCAGGATCACCATCGTACTCGTGATGCTCCCTTGGTCCACCGTCTTGATAGTCACGGAGAGTGACTTGTCCCACGTGAACGTCTAAACTAGTTCCTCGCAAAATGTGTCTCGGATCGTCGATCTCCAACCGAGTTTCACCTCTCCAAATCCAGCCATCAGGTACCATCTCCCATGCTTCTCCCTCCAGGGGCCACATGTGGATTGCTACACGATACGCCATCTACCCGTTGCAATACCGGCGGATGCCAATACGACAACCAGGTAGGAGAGAGTTAGTGTGTCATACACTAACAAGTTGACCGTAAGGTCTCAGGGTAGACTCGATAGGAAGAAGAACAGACAACAACAACACTTGACAAGTATACGAATTGAGACAAGATAACAAGAGCGTAGAGAACACAGGGATGTACCAATTTGACAGAATAGGATAGCAAAGCAGGTAACATAATAATCGAAATGAATAAGATATGTAAATAATAAATAAACACATAAAAAGGTAAGCATAAACCACCAATCCAGAAGCATGATTCTCATAACAGAACAACATCAACTCATCAATTTTCTCATCATTCAATTATATCTTTACTCTTTGGTTATTAAGTTTTATCGTAACTCAGCTCACTCAATGAGGTAGGGGGAAAAACCATCACTGAGGAAAAACGCACTCTCTACATCTCCTCGGTCTCCATCTAAACCTAGTCGGAAGCCAACAAGAGTACAGGACCTTTACCACGCGGGCACGACAGCTGTCTCAACACATAGATGGTCCCAGACCAGGAGGATCTCGTCCTCAAATCAATTCAATTTCATAATATCAAGGCTCACTGTCCACGCAGTGGAAAAACACAATGCCCCGTTCCAGTCCCTTTCACCGTTGTAGACTTGCAATCAAGGGGGTGACAATATCATTTCTAGTTAGCTATGCGGAACTTGCCACGGCATTAGACCCAGTCCCCACCACGTTAGTGTGCCACTTGTGGGATTCGTTCCGCCTAGAAATATACTCGAGGCTTCTTGACGTTTCACCGTCCTTGCCCTCCCCTCATGCAATCTCCACCTGAGTATCCGAAAATACCCATAGTATCTTCCTCTCCACTACTTCACACTCATATACCTCACCGCGTATATTAAGTCTTTTAATGCCTTTTAAGTCTTTTAAAGTCTTTTAGCATCTTTAGTTAACCTAAGATCGGCTTGCCCTTAGTCCATCCCTTCGACAAGACCCGACCACTAATGAACACATCTTTTCCCCACTTTCACATAATCAAACCATCACTTTCTCAAGCCACACGGCCACAATGCCATCACATCATTCTCATATACAATCACATAGCTCTTTTGCACAATCACTCCCAACTTGGAACTCACTAACATGATCTCGGCTCCACGAGCATAGTCTCTTTATCCGGTACTTTGTTGCTTCTCATTATTTCCTTTGAGTCACACCATACATTGCTTCTTCACTCATCATCATACTTTAGTTTCTCTTTTAACTTCTCATAACCAATCACAATGACATCCAGACTCATCACACGAATTATAGCACTTTCACAATAGAATGGTAAAGAAACCAACATAAAATAGAAATAGACATGCATTGAATCAAAGAAATATAGAACAGAACATATTGCGGAAAACTCATGTCATCACCATCCGAGCAACTATGTTACGGGCTCACCACACTCTCACTCACCTCTTAAACCAGCAAAAGAAATACTTTGGCCTTGGAGATCTCTAGCTCCTCTTTGAGAATTGTCACCACCGTCTACTGAATAACCTCGAGGTAAATAAATACACTTTTATCAAAAATCATTTCAATTAAAAATCACAACTTGATCTCTTGAATAGGAAATCCTTTACTTTCTTTATTCTTTTCTTAAAATACAAGTGTTTATCAAAACAACTCTCAACTTTTCTTATACTTGAAATCCTTTAAAAATAATTTGAAAACTCACAATAAAAGGCTGTATGGAAAAAGTCCAGCCACCCTTTCAAGTTGTAAAAATATTGAAAAATCAACAATTTTCCTTCTAACTTTTAATACATCAAATAACACTTGAAATTCACATTTTTCACAACTCAAAACACTTTCAAAATTGAAATACTTTGAAATAAAATTTTGGACAGCAAAGGATAAAAGAAATCAAACCATGAAAATAATCTTGAAAATAATTAAATACATTTTCCTCATTTTCTTTATTAAAAACGAATTGAACACACTAAAATAACACAATAATTTTTCTCAAAACAAAGTCATAAAACATAATCATTTCAAAGAGACAATTACATGCAAAAAGAATCTAGCCTATTCAACCTAGTATAGACCGAATCATCACTAGAGGAAAAAAAACAAAGTCTTTGATGCACTTTTCTTTCATGCAAAAACCTTTAACTTAGCAAACCAAAAACATGCACTTTAAAACACATGATTTTTAGAAAATAACACTCCCTTTTTCTTCTCAAAACCGTGACCTACAAGTCACTTCAAATACAATTTCATTTTCATTTTCCTTTGCATGTACCTTAAAAATCATATAAATCAAAAAGAAAAAACATGCAAGAAACTTTTCATGAAAAACAATCATGGTCTTTGGTTTTCAAAGCTTGACCGAAAAATACATCAACAAAATGAAGTGGAAAACTTAAATCCTTAGCTTTGAAACACATAAATTTAGATCAAAGCAAAAATCATTTGAAAATAAAATTGTTTTCCTTTGTTTCTCCTCAAAACCGTGACATGCAAGTCAAGAAACAAAACTTTTGAGTTCAAAAATCACAAATCAAAACTTCAAGATCAAAGCTATTGAAAATCAAGGCAAGAAAACAAATCTTTTTCAAGATCAAAGCAATAGATCAAAGCCTTTTGAAATCAAAATCAAAGATCAAAGCTTTAGAAGAATCAAAGTTGAAATCAAAGCATGAAAACCATTTAAATCAACTTTAACAAGCATCAAACTAACATGCATGACTCCTAAGCAAGATAAAAATCATCATAACCTAAACTTCTAGACATAGCCGAATGATAATGTCCATGGTTTAAGGTTCTACAAGTTTGGTTAGTTCTTAAAACTCAAGATCAAGGCTAAATAAGAACTTACAACATAGATCTACAAGAAAAGCAAACATGCAACAACAAATAACTTTACAAGACTGGGAAAATTAAAAACTACTCTTAACACTCTAGGATCTTAGAATAGACAAGGAAATAGAGAAGATCTTCAACCTTCTTCACCTAATCTTCAAGAGATCCTAAGGCTTTGGGCTTGATCTTCTTCCTCCTCTCTTCTCCAAGCTCACAGTTTCTCTCTCTCTCTAAGTCTCTCTCTAAGAGTTTGAAGAGAACTCTTAGGAATTGTGTGTTGGTTTGGAATGAAATGAGAAATGAATGGGAAATGAACTACGGTTGAGGGTATAAGAAAGCACACAAGCAATTCCCTTCTTGCCCTTGAGGGAATTCGGCCAAGAGTGTTACTAGAAGGGTAATTTTGTCCTCATGAAAGCTTGCATGGCTCAAGCCAAGCCATGAGACAAATAGAATAAGATTAGGCTTAATCCTCCTTCCTATTGGTTGGTCAAACTCTTAACCATGCTTTACACTAAACTAAACCTAGGTGCTATTAGGCTACTAACTTAGGGTGCAAGAAAGTCAAAATTCCCATCATGCATGCACCTACACACACACACGGCCGAACATCATGCACACACATATTCACATAGAATTTTCATTTTTTTTCTTTTTCATAATTCACACTTTCTAAAAAAAAAAAATACCAAAATATCAACTACTTAAATAATTCACTTTAAAAACTCAATTCAAACTCATAAGGTTTTTCTCATAAAAATCATTTTCCTTAAAACCCTTTATCATTTGAAATCATAAAATAAATTCAATTCAAGAAATACTCTTTCAAAATACCCTTTTAAAAACATTTTCTCAAATCGATTTCTTTACCAATTAAAACATATATGAGGTATTCGGACGGGTTGTTACAACATCAACGATGTGTTTGGATTGCCCACTTCGAGTATTGGAGCGGGAATTCAAAGTAAATCTAATCTGTTTGCCTCTAACTAAACTGGATGTCATTCTGGGCATGGACTGGATGTCTCGGCACCATGTTCTGATTGATTGTCATAAAAAATCAGTCACTATCAGTGATCTTTCTTTATCTGCCCTGGAAATGAGTGAGGAGACAAAGATCAGTCAAATTCCGATAGTCTGCGAGTTTCCGGAAGTCTTTCCCACAGAGATTCCCGGATTACCGCCAAACAGAGAAGTGGAGTTTAGTATTGATCTGATGCCTGGTGCATGTCCAATTTCAATAGCCCCGTACAGGATGGCACCTCCAGAATCAACAGAGTTGAAAAAGCAAATAGAGAAACTGTTGGCTAAGGGCTTGATTAGACCGAGTGTATCATCCTGGGGAGCTCCGATTCTCTTTGTTAAAAAGAAGGACGGAAGTCTCCGAATGTATATCGACTACAGGCAATTGAATGCTGTGACTGTGAAAAACAAATATCCTCTTCCTCGCATTGATGATTTGCCGGACCAATTGAGAGGAGCAGCCGTATTTTCAAAAATTGACCTCCGATCGGGATACCATCAAATCCGTATCCGAGAGGAGGATATCCCTTAAACGACATTAAGGTCGAGATATGGGCATTTTGAATATGTGGTGATGTCCTTTGGTCTCACGAATGCTCCGGCCATCTTCATGGACTATATGAACAGGATCTTCAGGCCTTACTTGGATTCTTTTGTCATAGTCTTTATCGACGACATTCTCATCTATTCTAAGAGTCCAAGTGAGCATGCTGAGCATTTGAGAATAGTGTTGCAAATTCTCAAAGCCAAACAGCTTTATGCAAAGCATTCTAAATGTAGTTTCTGGTTGAATGAGGTGCAATTTTTGGGGCATGTCATTTCTGAGAAGGGTGTTGCTGTTGACCCTTCTAAGGTGGAAGCGGTGCTTAAGTGGGAGAGACCTAAGTCCATTATTGAGATCAGAAGCTTTCTTGGTATGGCTGGGTATTATCGAAGGTTTATTGAGGGGTTTTCTAAATTAGCCCTTCCTTTAACTACTCTTACACGGAAAGGTGTTCCGTTTGAGTGGTCCCCGGAATGTGAAGATAGTTTCCAGGAATTGAAGAGGCGGTTGACTAGTTCCCCAGTGTTAATTTTGCCGGACCCGAGTCAATCCTTTGTGGTGTATTGTGATGCTTCAAAACAAGGGTTGGGTTGTGTGTTGATGCAGCAAGGACAAGTCATAGCTTATGCGTCCAGACAATTGAGGCAGCATGAACAGAACTATCCCACTCAAGATCTTGAGTTGGCGGCAGTGGTTTTTGCTTTGAAAATCTGGAGGCATTATCTATATGGTTCAAAGTTCGAAGTCTTCAGTGATCATAAAAGCCTTCGCTATCTCTTCGATCAAAACGAGTTGAATATGAGACAGAGGAGGTGGATGGAATTTCTGAAGGACTACGATTTTGATCTTCAGTATCATCCGGGCAAAGCCAATGTTGTGGCTGATGCATTAAGTCGTAAGACTTTGTATGTCAGCAATCTGATGGTGAAGGAGATGCAACTAATCCAAGAGTTCAGTGACCTCAACTTGAACATGCAAGTGAAAGAGAAGAGCATTGTTCTAGAAATGTTGCAGATTACTAATGACTTGATTGGTCTTATTAAAGAAAGACAAGCTGATGATTCAGAGCTGCAAAAGTTGTTAGAAAGGGCAGTGGGCAATGAAGAGCCCAACTTTGTGAAGGGTTCTGATGGCATTATCCGATTTAGGGGTCGGATATGTGTTCCTATGGACTTCGAAGTTAGAAGGGACATTCTATGGGAAGCACATCGAACCAAAATGAATTTCCATCCCGGTGCAACGAAGATGTACCAAGATTTGAAGAAGATTTATTGGTGGCCGAAGTTGAAAACCGATGTAGCCGATCATGTGTCTCATTGCCTAACTTGTCAGAAAGTTAAAATTGAGCACCAAAAGCCTGGTGGTCCTTTGCGATCACTTGATATCGCGGAGTGGAAGTGGGATAGTATAGCTATGGACTTTGTGACGGGTCTACCTAGGACTGCTGCAGGATGTCATGTAGTTTGGGTGGTTGTGGACCGTCTTACAAAGTGTGCACATTTTATCCCTATTCACAAGAAGTACACTCTGGAGAAGTTGACTCAGTTGTATATCAGGGACATAGTGAAGCTGCATGGTGTTCCTACCAGTATAGTATCCGATCGCGATCCGAGATTTCTGTCTAGATTTTGGCAGAGTCTTCAGTAGGCATTCAGTACTAAGCTGAAATTTAGTACGACTTATCATCCGCAGACAGACGGACAATCTGAGCGTACTATCCAGACACTTGAGGATTTGTTGAGAGCATGTGTTCTGGAGCAAGCTGGTAGTTGGGAGCAGTTACTACCGTTGGTGGAGTTTACTTACAATAACAGCTTTCACTCCAGTATCGGGATGGCACCATTTGAGGCTCTCTACGGAAGGAAATGTAGGACGCCTCTGTGTTGGTTCCATATAGGTGAAAATCTATTGACAGGTCCTGATATTGTGAAAGAAACAACTGAGAAGGTCACAATGATCAAGAATAAAATGAGAACTTCGCAGGATCGCCAGAAGAGTTATGCTGATAGGCGAAGGAGACCTTTGGAGTTTGATGTTGGGGATCATGTATTCCTAAGAGTGTCTCCGGTTACGGGGATTGGTAGGGCAATTAAGTCCAAGAAACTAACTCCTCGGTTTGTCGGGCCTTATGAGATTCTGAAGAAAGTTGGCCCGGTGGCTTACAGGATTGCCTTACCCCCTCACTTAGCAAGGCTTCATGACGTATTCCATGTCTCATAGCAAAGGAAATACGTCCATGATCCTTCACATGTGGTCACCTTGGATGATTTGCCTTTGAAGGAGAACTTAACCTTTGAAGTGTTGCCAGTCAGAATTGAAGATAGGCAAGTGAAGCAGCTCAGAGGCAAGGAAATCTCTTTGGTGAAAGTCATTTGGATCAGGAACAATGTGGAAGAGGCTACATGGGAATTGGAAGACAAGATCAGACAGTCTCATCCACAATTGTTCGACGCCACTGAATTTCAAGGACGAAATTCTGGTAAGTGGGAGAGAATTGTAATATCCTAAGCTTTATTTTAAGAGAAATTAATATTAAAACCCAAAAATAATTGGATTAATGGCTTAAAGAATTTTGGGAGATAGGTGAGTAGTAATTATAAGTACTAGGGGTTAGGTAGGAAGCATTTGTAGCAATGGGCAAAGTTATCTAAGCGAAATCGGGAGTTAAATCGATGTTTTAGATGTTAGAAATCAACCAAAAAGAGAAAATTAGGAATTTATTATAGGATGCTAAGAAAATAAATTCCACCGTTGGATATGAAGTTTAATGGATTAAGAAGCTTGTCTAAAAATTTGGACCCGATCCGACGGTTAGCGAAAAAGTTACGGTGAATCGAAAGTTGAAAATTCTGACCCACGCCCAGGCGCACCAACGCCCAGGCGCGCACCACTATTCATTGGTGCTGAGCCAGTCAGTTTTATGCCCAGGCGCGTCTTCCCGTGCGCCCAGGCACGCCCCTGATGCACCAGCTCGTGAGTTGGCGCGCCAGTGCTGTTGCCACCCGCCCCAGCCCCATGCGCCATGCACTAGATGCGTGGCTGGTGCTGTCCTCGCGCTCAGGCGCGCTGATCTCCCGCCCAGGCATGCACGCGGAATCAGATCAGATCTGGTGCGTCCGTTGCCAAACTTGGGGCCAAAGTTTGATTTCTGGCCACACGATTGTGGCTGGCTCCCAAAGCAAAAATAAGACATCAATGGCATATCACTCCCTCACACTCCAACACCAACATAACCCCATCATCTCCACCATTTCTCTCAAGCTCAAGAGCCATTCGATCAATCTCTTCTCACACACACTTGATCTTTGGGCAAATCAAACCCAAAATCATCAAACCCACCAAGCAAGCTTTATGGAAATGGGTTGAAAGCTCCTTCCCTCTCCTCCCTCTACCTCACGAATTGCCTCTCTCTTCTCCCTCTTGGATTTTCAAGTTCCACCATCACTTGGGGTAAGTAGAGTCTTATGACATGTTATTAATTCCTTTCCAATTCTTCCTTACTCATGGGTGTTGTATTTAATTTTCCTTAGGGTTTTCATGAATCCATGACTATGTAGGAATCTCTATTTCATGCCTTCCAATCAAGACCAAGAGAAGGGCAAAAATCAACCATCTTGTAATCCCCCTAATAGAGTTGTTTATCATCACTTGGTTATATCCTTGTTGAGGTGGCAAGCAAGGCTTAGGAGGTTCAAAGTCCCAAGGTTTTGAGCTAGGGCATACAAAGGTTTCCTTACTTCTTGCTATTTTGAGGTAAGGAGTGGGTATTAGTGGGTATTACCATACTCTGGGGATTAGTTTACAATATGCATATAATGGGTACTAAGTATTAATTGCTAGTTATTATATTATACCATAGGGTAGTTAATAACTAGAACTTATGACATAGGGAAAATAATTAGATGATGATATGCTTCATTTTGATATTTGGTATATAAGCTTGTGATTTGGTGATGTTTATAAATTAAGTGCTTATTTTGTTAATTGATTGTGATATGATGTTGATTAGAAACCAAGGCAAAGAATGGTAATCAATTATAAATTAAATGATAATGGAAAGTGCAGTTGAATTGAATATCGGTGCATTGATAGACTAGGTGCCCCTGCCGGGTGTACCAAATTCCCAAGGGCCAAGTGCTCACCAGGCCAAATTCCCATTAGGTCCAAATGCCCTGTTAGGCGTCAATGCACCAAGACTTAATTCACTGCCGAAATAATTGATATAAAATGTGTTGGAAATGTGAAAACGAGAATGAAATCAAATAATTGAAATGTACAATGATATGTGGAATTTATGATAGCATAGCTTGACAGGGTGAAGCCTTTTGGGTGTGAAAGTCCTGGTTGAGCGAGAGACCCTTGGGTGTTCCAAATGCCTGGCAGGAGCATTAAATTCCTAGTGATGCAAACCGGTTGTAACCGGGAGTGTTGTCCAGACGCGGTAAGACGTGTCATGCACATGGGTGCGGCGCTGTAAGTCGTGACTGGGACATACTGAAAGAGAAATGTGGATATAACGTATGAGTAAAGAATAAAAGACTTTATGAAAATAATGGATAAGAATGAAGAGGTAAAACTGACTTGAGAAACCAATGGACTTTGACAATGAATTGTGATATGTTGAGTCTTATTATATTGTGATCGAATTGTTAAATGTGTTTGGCTTGGTATAGCATTATGTCATAACTGGAAACTGCTTCCCCATTTTATGTGTAATACTCACTCCTTACTATTTCCACAGGTACTGAGGAAGAGTTTGCACTTGACTAGGCCGAGCAGGAGTACTCTCCCTCACAGGGAGAGTAGGATACCTATATATTAGGACATGGGAATGTCCTGGGCCCGATGATGTGATTTGATTCATTTTTGTTGTATATACTGTACATAGCTCTTTGGGGGCTCAGGACGACTTCTTTTGGGTAGGAGTCTTATTTTGGGAAAATACTATTTTCCAATGACTTGTTTATATATCTGTTGAACTCTAATGTTTTATACACTGTTTTTCTGATGGGTGCACGGAGTGGCACTAGTTGTGATATATGTATATAGCCCTGTTGGCTTCTGGTTATTGAAAATGTTGATGTTTAACAGGTTATAGGAAAACCACAATTTTTGGGAAAGCCAGAAAAACAAACGAAACTCCGTCCGTTTGACGGGAGATTTTCATAAGTTAAAAAGAAAATTTTAAATTCACTATTTTTTAAGGGTAATTAAGGGTAGTTTAGTGTTGGTGTTACACAATCAAATAACTGCCAGATTCATTTTCTACGCCTAGGAATAGGAAAGGTATTAGAGGCCATCCAATTTTATACACTCCGAGCATTCTTTATCAGAGTGCGCAGCGGAAGTGAATAGGTGTTACCCCTTTGTGATTGCCTTTCACTTTAATTACTAAGTGTCATCTTTAGTAAGACCTAAGTGCCACCTTCATTCAGAGAAAGATCCAAGTATTATTAATGATAATAAATGTCAAGTATACTAGTATTCTAATATTTTCCAAGGCATGGAATTGGTTCCAACTTTGATAATTGATTAAGTGTCGCGACACCAACTTTTAAGAATGTATTGTCAATAATGTGAAATCCTAACTAATTGAATGATGGTGTAGTTTATTCTTGAGTTACACCAATCGCCGATTAAATAGGAATTCACTGAATGCGACATAAGTCAATTCGAATCAAAGCTTGAACTTGAAAGTTAAAATAAAAGGAAATGTACTCAGTAAGATTTGAAAATTTAAATGAATTTAAACTTTTAACCGAAGAATACATTCCTTTTATTTAAGTTTGACGAATCATAAAGGTCCCTCGTTTGCTTGGTCCAAAGAGTCCTCAAAACTCCTGAATTAGTTTCAAAGCTAATGCGAGATGACTTTGGAAACCTATGAGAACACTTTGAACTTTTGAATGCTTGACATGTCTTTTTCCTATTTAATAATTTTGTCAAAGTTTTAAATGAAAAAGGGGTTTACCAAGTACAAAGTGTTTTTCCTTATGATAAAGAAGATGCAAATCTTTAAAAGTACTTTAGCCCAAATACCAAATCCTCTTTCTTGCAAGTCAATATTTCATGTTTTTTTTATGATGTGGATTTGAGGAATGTAAGTGAAGGTAGCAAGGTGGGTTAAAGACAATGCATTTTATCTTAGAGTTAAGACTTAAGCTAGAACCTAAGTTGAGGTAAAGGATGTTATGTCTTTTTCTTTAAGTTCACTTAAAACTCTGAGGAAATGTGTGGGTATTATTGAACAAGCAATATTCCAAAACTACAAATGATTTTCAAAACCCTTATGAACTATTTTAAGGAATGTAGTTTGTTGAATGTTAAAGCCCCAATTTTAACATCCGGTAGTGTAGTGTCCTGGAACACTGGATGTCCTTAACCCTCTAAGTGCTCAAGATTATGGAAACCAGGAGCCCAAGAGAGGATCAAGTATTAGTATATGACTTGTGGTATTTTTGCAGTTCCAGTTGGGAAGAGCAGGATCTCCCTAGTCAACGTGTGTGTGCAGAGTGTCAACTTAGGGGTGAGAGTACGTACTTGAAACCCTAGCTGTCATGAGCTATTTGTAGGGTTTGGAGGAGGCTGATATGGGCCGTTTGGCCTCCTGTTTGATACCGATCTAGGTAGTCGCGTAGAGACTCGTCAGGTCTCTATGCGACTCCAGCTAATGAATGATCTGACTTCGGCTGTGACATACTGGCCGTGTATCGATTCAAGAATGCTCTCCTAAGCTCAGCCCAAGAGTGAATCGAATTAGCAGGTAGGGAGTTGAACCGCCTCAAAGGTGCCGAGCCCAGGGTCATTGAGAAAGCTCGACACTTCATGAAATCCCCTCCTCCATAAAACATCATGGAAGACTCGTAGGCTGCAATGTGGTCCATCGGATCAGTTGTCCCAGTGTACCGAGGGATATTCTGATGGCCCACATAAGTCTGCGGGGTCTGAAATGCCATAATCTCAACAGTGAAAGGATGTCCAGGATGGGGCTCTCTAGTAACATGCTCAGGAACCACGTTCGGGTTGAGGGGTGGGGGTTGAGGAAGGTTGTTCGGGTTGCCGAGAGCCATGTGAGGGCCTTGCTCGGCTATTCTTGCCATACTCTGCTGCTGTAAAGTGGCGATAGCTTGGTTCTGTTTCTCAATCAGGGAAGTCTGAGTTCTCAAGATTTCCATGATTGTCTCTTCTCTCCTTCGGGTCGAGGAAGTAGTCATATAAGATCTACCCTCTGTTTCAGAACGTTGTCCACCTTGAAGCGTTCCAAAACGACCCCTAGTCAAGTGAGGTATTTCCCTGTTGGATCTCACGGCTCGAGAGTGATCATGATGAGTAGAACGCTCAGCTCGCCGATCTTCACCCGTTCGTGATCCAGCAGGGGCCCTCCGAGATTGATGTGGTCCAGAGTCCGTAGTATCATGCCAATCTGAAACATGGCCATCTGGAACAGTGCGGGGATTGGATCGCCTTCCGCCGCCTTCCACGAGGAGAGGAACAGTGGCTTGAACCACCGGAGGAACTGGAGGAACATTAGTCTGAACCGGAGGAACTGGGGGAGCAACCGTCTGCTCCACCGGAGGAACTGGTGGAGTGTTAGCCCGATTGCCTCCAGTAGGTCTTCCTGGGGCGATTCTGTCCCTAACATTTCCTGCATTCTTAGGTGGCCTCCCACGAAGGCGATGGCGGAGATCCCCTTGTCCTTGGTTATCGTTGTCGTTTGCCATGAGTATGGTGGAAATGGGAATACTGGTTATTCGATCCCCACAAACGGCGCCAATGTAGTGTCCTGGAACACTGGATGTCCTTAACCCTCTAAGTGCTCAAGATTATGGAAACCAGGAGCCCAAGAGAGGATCAAGTATTAGTATATGACTTGTGGTATTTCTGCAGTTCCAGTTGGGAAAAGCAGGATCTCCCTAGTCAACGTGTGTGTGCAGAGTGTCAACTTAGGGATGAGAGTACGTACCTGAAACCCTAGCTGTCATGAGCTATTTGTAGGGTTTGGAGGAGGCTGATATGGGCCGTTTGGCCCCTGTATCAGTGTTGTGCTGAACTAGGACTCTAGGAGATAATATCGGAGGATTATGCTCTGAGAATCTGGTTAGGATCAGCTAAAGATCTCATGTCTAGGCTGTTAGCGAGAATCTAGGAGAGATTTGCAGAAGGGATATGAAGCCTGAATGAGACTGAGTCTATCCACAAGCCGACGGTATGTCTCGGCCCTAGAGTCCCGAGCCCGATGGGTTGAGGACCGATTGTAAGGCTCGACCCCATCAAGTCTGAGCCTGGTCCTTTAGTATGCTCGGAGCCCATGAGTCCGAGCGAGGGACGTTCATGCTTAGCAATCAGAGGGAAATGCCCTTAGAGAATCCCTTTGATAAGGCTTGAATTCGTGTCTGGTCGGCAGACTCTACAAGCCCCCCAGCTCGTAAGACTTTGGGAAGTCTGTGACGAGGTAGCAAGTGTTTAGGGTTGACCTTTCCTGATGTCTCGCAACAACTGTAATTATGCCGCCTGTTTCGAAGTGACGTTCTGGGTTCTCTAGGTACGGCGCGTTCCCTTGTAAGTTGTGCCAAATCATTTCAAATTTTGAATTTTGAAAAAGTGCCTTTTTGGTAACTGCCACGTCTCATCATGCGTGTGGTTGATTGGGGTAATGGGCTTTTGATCCACCCAGGCCTATACGTGCATCATGGGGGAAACCGAAAGGTTTTGGGGGTTTCTTCGAATCCCTTACTCCCCCCACTCACTTTTAACTTATCCTATCAGATTCGCACCAAAAACTCCCAATCTCTCAAACTTGCTCCCTCATTACTCCTTTGTTGCTCCCAGGAAACCAGAAACTCACTCCCCTCTCAAGCTTATTTCTGCCACTACCTTTTCATCGCTTCCAGTTTTTCCAGAGACTCAGAATCAAAAATAGGTAGTCTTTCTTCTTCCAAATCAAATACTCTATTTCTGGTTCTGCTCTTTTTTCTATTTGTTGAAAGGGTTTCGCGTTTCTGGGTTTTGCAGGGATTTTGGGGTTTTTTGTTCTGGGTAAATAGTGTCGTGGGTTTTTTATTTCTGAATCATGAGAGGCTGGAGGGATTGGAAGAGGATTTATCACGAACTTTGTAGGAAAATAGGAGAGGAACCTTCTAGTGACAGTGATTTAGCTTTTTCTGGGAGTTCTAGGGATTTTGGGGATTCTGGAGAAGAACCTGTTCCAATAGGAATTAGTTCTGATACTGACGATATAGTAGATCCTCCTTCCCCCCTTTGTGATCATGGATCCAACGAGTCATCCGTTGTAGGACCATTAACCGTAGAATTTCCTTCTGACTCCGCAGAGGAAAATAGATGGCTGTTGGCCTATAGATTTGCCGAGCGTCGAGCCCAGATAAGGATTAGCCCCGAGCACCAAGTAGGGGAAAGGGAACCTTTTGGAACTTATATGAGAGAGGGGGGAAAAGGTCCAGGGCTCGGCCTTAGGTTTAGAGTTAAAACATCTGCCATTAAAAATACTAATGCCGAGCCTTTTACCTTTTCCTCAGATATGGTGGAGCGCAGGTGTGATTTGCATCCTGAAGAGTATCCTCTACCACCCAACCATGCGCAGTATGACACAGTTTTTGATCGGGAGGTACTTGGGACAAGGCCTTCGTTGCTGACGGCAGACAGTCTAAATCACCTTCGTCCAATTCTAACACCTCCGAGTGCGGACGGGAATGTCTCAGAATTTGTACTAAGGCACGTGAGCATTGACGACCGGATCTGCTTCGAAGTGCCGCAAAATCAACAACTCTTTTACTTGTACGAAGAAATAGTAACAAAGGTCGGGATCCGCACACCCTTTTCGACTTTTGAAATAGAGGTACTCAACCACTTGGGTATAGCCCCGAGCCAGCTACACCCGAGCGGATGGGCATTTGTTCGAGCATTCCAACAGTTCTGCGACGCTGAAGGTCTAGTTGCAACGCTACGAGCTTTCTTTTGGCTATATGCCCCTCAAGTGAATAAGTTCGGCAACTCCAAAGGGCTTTGGGTGTCTCTGAAAGCTCGGAAGGACCACACACTTTTCGCTAAAGTCACCGATTCTTGGAAGTCTTTCAAGCCTCTCTTTTTTCAGTACGAGCACAATGGGGCTGGTGTGTGCTGGTTTATGGAGCAGGTTGAGGAAGAAGGGGAAATCAAGGTCGTGCCTCGCTTCCCTTTGGGTTGGTCGAACGGTATCTATAACCGAGGGGCCTCCTTGTATCAATTTGACTATAAGGCCGATTTAACGAAGGCCGAGAGACGATTGTGCGACCGAGTTTGGGAGTACATCAAGGAGAATGGTCAAATTGATACCAAAAAAATATTGTTGAAGAGGACACGGACCGAAGTGAAGGCCGAGCTGGGTATATATATATATATATATATATATATATATATATATATATATTTTGCTCGGTACAACGCATATTTCCTTGTTGCAGAAAAAATGGGGAAGAAAGCGTCAAAAGCCAAGAAGAGTGCAGCTGCTTCGGCCAGGATGGCTCAACTGGCTGCTGTAAGAGGAGATTCAGGCTCCTCAGCTAAAAGCCAAGCCTCCGAGCCAACTCCAACGGAAAGTCCCAAAGTTGCCTCACAAACTATCCCAGCCGAAGTTCCTCAGGCCGCCGAGAATGTTGAGCAAACCGTCCAATCGGAAACGCAACCAAGTGCTAAAAGTACTCCTGAACGTCCCTCCAAAAGGCCTCGGTTGGAAAAAGGGAAAGGATTGACTGGTGATTGGCTTAATCTAAGTAAACCCCACAGGGGGATTCAAGTTACTGAGGGTATGGACGACGCTGTCGCCAAAACTGTGTGGGCTAAGAGGATTTCAGATTCCTTTAATGCAACTGTCTTTCCTCCCGAGGACGCTGAAGTGATTGGTGCCTGGACCCCAGGCACATGGGAAAATAACTGTTCGGCCTTGGTGAGGAGTCTCCTGCGAGGTGCAAGCATTCTCCATTTCCTCGGTAGGCGTGGTGATGACGTTCATGCTGGGGTGGCCCCTAAAGAGAAGAAGAAGAGAAATGATGCTGAGGCTCGGGAAGACTACTTGCAGCTTCAGGTGGAAGGCTTTGAGAAAAAGCTTCAAGCACTGGCGGCCGAGAATGAAAGACTGCAGAAGGGAATGCAGGAATCTGAAGGCGCCAACGCTAAGGCCAAAGCTGATAAAGAAACGACCGAAAAGACTCGTCAAGAGGCTGAGGAAAAGTTGAGGCAATCCGAGGAAATCCTGACAAAGGCTAAAGAGGATTCTGCTGTGGCTCAGGAGCAACTTGAATATGCTAGGGATGAGGTTACAGGGCTTCGATCCTCTTTGGACGAGATGAGAGCAAAAGCTCTTAAGCATAAGAAGGCGGCCCAGGAAAATCTGTACAACTGGAGTCACGCAGTTGAAGATTCCTTCCTTAACACAGCCGAGCAACTTCGCATCCTGAACCCTAGCCTCGTTACAAAGGGCGCCGACCCCCTCTTTGTTGTCAAGAATGGTCAGATTGTGGGCGCGAATGGGGTTCCCATTGACATGAGCAGCAATGATCTACCTGACCATTTCGCCGAGGAATCCGAGGAATCCGAGGAAGAAGAGGCCGAGGGTGCCGAAGGCGAGGAAGAGGAAGATGAGAAGTTCGACCCTGACAGCGTAGTACTATCTGATATCGAATAGGTTTTTTCTTTTGCCTCTTTACTTTTGTATCTGCCCCAATAGATGGGTTTAAATCTTTTTGCTGTAACTGGTTTGGAATATTTATAATATCCGCTTTTATTTTATGCTTCTTTCTGTTCTTTGTGTTAAGAATTCAAGTGTTAAGACCTCGGAACTCCAACACTTTAGCCGAGGTGGGTTCCTCTATCCGCGATGTATAAATGATTTTTAAAACAAATCATGTTTGAATCGGGAATCCTTTTAAGGTACTTGACGAGTTATAAGCTCTTGTTTGAGCTGTTTATAATCGTTCGCGACATAAACAGTGGCTAGTCGGTTATGAGGAAAAGTACGTAGATACAATGAATTCAATAATAGAACTTTTATTTATTCGAAGCAGTAAATACAATGGGCTCGGAGTTCCACCGAGCGTACACCATCATTAAAAATAAACAGTCCTAACAGAACAAAGGTAATAATAAAACAAAAACAATTGAAAATAGAATTGAAATAGATAGAAAGTTCTAACTGAAATATGCTGAGTTTTTCCACGTTCCACTCATTGTTGATGAGGGCACCTGAGAGAGTTTCGAGCTTGTAGGCTCCCGTTCCCGTTTTGGAAGCTACTCGGTATGGACCTTCCCAATTCTGAGCCAGTTTCCCATCCTTAGCATTTTTGAGGCCGATGTCGGCTCTTCGTAGGACGAGGTCACCTACCTCGAATTCTCTGGGCACTACTGAGCGATTATACCCTTTCGCTTGCATAAGCTTGGCATGTCTTTCCCGTTCGGCAGCTAAATCTCTGACTTCTTCCGATAGAACTAGGTCCTCACACAGTAGAGTGTT
This sequence comes from Crotalaria pallida, assembly GCA_037953625.1. Classification (NCBI taxonomy): domain Eukaryota; kingdom Viridiplantae; phylum Streptophyta; class Magnoliopsida; order Fabales; family Fabaceae; genus Crotalaria; species Crotalaria pallida. The sequence goes on along the minus strand of CM075652.1, from coordinate 36,679,717 downwards.
GTTGAGGGGGTTCGGTTGTTGTATGGCTCGGAAAGAAGGGATGATCCTTTCTATCGGGATGACAACGTCGCAACCATAAGTGAGACGATAAGGGGTTTCTCCCGTCGAAGTCTGTACGGTGGTGCGGTACGACCAAAGCACTTCATGCAAGTTTTCTAACCAATTTCCCTTTGCATCGATGAGTCTCTTCTTGATCCCCTGAATGATGCTTCGGTTCATTGATTCTACTTGTCCGTTGGTCTGAGGGTGCTCGACCGAGGAAAAATAGTGTTCAATGTTCAAAGCGTTGACTAAGTCTTGGAATGCCTTTGCTGCGAATTGAGTTCCGTTGTCGGTTACCAAAACTTGTGGCACTCCAAACCGAGCCACAACCTGTCTCTCAAAGAACTTCTGCACCTTGGCCGACGAGATAGTTTCTAGGGGCTCGGCTTCAATCCATTTGGTAAAATAATCGATGGCCACTATCACCCATTTGAGTTGCCCTGGTGCAGTGGGGAACTGGCCAATCAAATCCATTCCCCATTGATAGAAGGGATAGGGAGATGAAAGTGAATGGAGTTCCTCGGCCGGCTTCTGGTAGACATCACTGTGAAACTGACATTTTTCACATCTCCTCACATGACTAATCGCATCCTGTTGTAGGGTCGGCCAGTAGTATCCTACCCTTAGAATCTTTTTTGCCAGTGATTTCCCCCCAACATGATGGCTTCCGATACCTCCATGGACTTCTTCCAGTGCCTGCTTTGCTTCGGCGGGGTCTAAGCACCTGAGCATGGGGCCGCTGACCCCTCGGCGAAACAAAACTCCATCGATCATGGCAAATTGGTATATATGAGGCCTAAGGGAACAATGAAATGACCCATTAGCCAATCAAACTTCCCTCAAATGGAGTTAGGTCAGATCTTTTTAACTTCAAGGCCTCGAACAGATCCAAGAACATAATGTCTGCTGAACTCCCCTGATCGACGAGAATCCTTTTCACTTCGTAATTGCCGAGTCTGGCTGTAACAACCATTGGATCATTGTGGTCCTGAATAATATCAGCAAAATCCTCGTCACTGAAGCTGATGACAATGTTCTTCTTTTTGGGCTTTTGGATTGGTCGGTTGGCCACCGAAAGGACCTGCCCCACATACCTCTTTCGATCTCCTTTTCTTTCCCCTCCACCTGCAAATCCTCCAGCAATGGTATTGATCAGGAAAGTCTCTCGACCCTTATCCTGCTCGGATAGTAGGATGGAGGCTCCCCCTGCAGGTGGTGAAGGGCTTCTGGTTTTTTGTTTCTGTTCGGATCTAGGCGGGGAATGGCTTCTTCTCTTCGCACGCTTCCGCAATGCTTCACCAATATATGGTTGAAGTTTTCCATCCCTTACCATTTCCTCAATCAGGTCTTTCAGCTGGGTACACTGATCGGTGGTATGCCCCCATCCGCCATGATGATCGCAATACTTTGTCTTATCCTTTTGAGCAGTTCTTCTCAAAGCTGGAGGCCGAGTGATGTTACACATCTCGGTATGCATAGTCTCACGAAGGATTTGACTCCTCGGGACTGTAAGCTGGGTATATTCATCATACTTGCCTTTTGGAGGCAGTTTTTCTCCTCTTTCTCTCTTGTCCTTCCTCCCTTTATCTCGAAAACGATCACTATGACGAGGATCATTTTGACGAGGTCGTTGCTCCTGTCGTTCCTCCCTACCCCATGTCGCAGTACTGATTCTGTGGAATTCCTCCAGATTGACAAACTTCCTAGATCTTTCCCTTGGCTCGGCCATATCCTTTGGTGGTTCCCCAATTAAACAATCCTTGAAATCTCCATCCCGCAACCCTTGAGTTAGCAAAAGAACAGATACTCTAGATTGTAGTCCTGATATGCCACTGGCCTCCTGTTGATACCGAGCTAGGTAGTCGCATAGAGACTCGTCAGGTCTCTGTGCGACTCCAGCTAATGAATGATCTGACTTCGGCTGTGACATACTGGCCGTGTATCGATTCAAGATTTAAGGTTTAGAGTGTCTAAATTGTATGATGCAATGTTTAAGATAGGAAGTAAGATAGTACCGGTTTCTTGAGGTTTAGTAGTTGATAGAGTAAGAGAAGGATTTAAATAGTGACCATAGAAACCTGATAAGGACAAATATTTAGTGAGATATAAGACAATTAGAGTATAGAGTGGAGCTAAGTGATGGGAAAATTTTGTAAGATTGATCAAAAGTGGTGAAGGATAGGAGTATTTAGAGGCTAAGTCTGTGATGATAAATGGAGAGTAGAGAGATATGAGTCATTTAAGTTGGGGAGTAGTTGGAAATTTGAAGTTTTGAGGAATAGCTCGTCTAGGCTTGAAACGGATGAGAAGAATGTAGCCCTAAGTGTGGTAGTACCTTGACCCCAAATGTCCGTAACCCTGTTGTCTTTGGACATTGCTTTGATGCCTTTGAACCCATCGGTCTTTTGTTGTCAGTGAAACCGTGTTGTTTTTACCCCACCATTTTTGTTATTGAAAGTACCCCGAGAGATTACTTTTGCAAGTAATCCGTTTGATTCGCTTTTAAGAACGACGAGAAGATGGTGCGAATTCAAAGATGCAACGATTGCGCAGTTAAAGAGGGAAAGAATTTCTTCAAAGCGCTACGCGTCCACGAATCAGACAGACTCTACACGGTATTTCTCGAGGACGAGAAATCTTCAAGTTGGGGAGAATGTAACACCCCGCATTTTTCCCATACGTGCGTAAACGATTTTCGTCAGAATAAACCCTGAGATTCTGTTTTCAGAAAAGTATTTTATGCGAGAAAGAAATAAAATGTTGATTTTCAAATATTTTTATAAAACAAAATGTTTTTATAAAAGAGAAGTGAATGGTTTTGAAATAATTTGATGAGTTGTGATTTTATTAAAAGATGGTTTTTATTTGAAATGAAGTTTTTGGATTGTTAACTTTGAAAATTCGTAACTTTTTAATCGTAACTCGGATTTTCATGATCTTTATATCAAAACGATCGTCTTGAAATGTAGATTTTGAAAATGTAACTTTTGGAATTTTATGGGTTGATTTATAAAAATTTATTTTCAGAATTATAAAATACGAGTTTTAGAAATTGTGTTTTGAAGAAAATGAATTTATTGATTTGGCATGAATTCTTATGTGATATGTGCTTGATTTAATGTGTGTGTTGATGTATTATTGTGTGAATGTAATTTTTAGAATTAATTGATTTGTTATGTAAATAGATAATTATAAATGGATATGACTAAGAAATAAAAAAATGTAAAATGTATGCATGTATGTGTGTATGATACGGTCTGTTTGTGTATTTGTATGTGTATTATACGTGTATGTGTGTGTGTATGAGCTAGGGATATAATATTCTAGAAGCTTAGTGAGTAAGCTAAGCCATAACCAAATGAACCAAACCAAGTTAGTGGAGTAACCAAACCCTAACAAAGCTAACAAGTCTTTAAGCCTAAATGACCCCTAAAACCCTAGGCTATTCTATCTTGTCCCCTTAGTTTTGATAAACACCACCCATGCATCTTTTTGTAAGGCCAAAATTACCCTTCCCATTATGCAATAGCCGAACCAAAATAAAGGGCACAAGAGGGAAAGTGAATTTGCTTATAAATTAGTGTGGCCTTAGTTCATTTCATCCTATTCCAATTCATTTTTTCCACCAACACAAACACACATCTAAGAGCCCATGAAACTCTTAGAGAGAAAAAGAAAAGAAATAGAGAGAAAAAAAGAGAGAATGGCCGTGAGGTTGAAGGAGAAGGAGGAAGGAGATCCAAGCCAAACGTAGAAGTTTCCTTTGTAGATCAAGAGTACTAAGAGCTAGAAGACCAACCTTATCATGGTAGGATTTGAAGATCAAGAAGAAGAGTTGTAATAGTTTAGTTTTTCTCTTTTGTTTGTAGATCTATTTAATTTTCTTCTTTGCATGTTAATTTTTATAACTTGAGAGATGATTTTATGTGTTGTTCTCTCTTGATTTTGGACTTTAAGGACTTAAAATAATTTGTAATATGTTAGATTTGATGCTTTGTGTTTCAGTTGAGTTTTCTTAAAGGATCTAATATTTTTCTAACTAAAACTTTAAAGATCTAAAGAAAACTAAGACTTTTGTAAAACCTAAAATAAATCCCTTGCATATTCAATTTTCTTGCTCTAAATCGTGATTCATGTATGTTTAATAAAGTAAAATTTTCGATTTTTGCATGTTAGATCTTTTGTTAGATCTTGATCTATGTGTGTGTTCCTATAATTATTTGTTGAATAAATTTATGATCTAAACTTAAATGGTAAAAAGGTTTAAGTCTATGGTCTTGCATGTTGGTTTGTTGATGTCCTTATTTGATCTAAATGTGTGCATGTGATTATTTTTGATTAATGAAAGATATTTAGATCTTCAATTTGCATGTTAATTTTAATGAAAAGATCATGTTTTCCTTTTGTTGTGTGCCACGGTTTTTGAGAAAAGAATTAAAGGAACCAAGTTTAAAAATGATTTTTCAAGTACAAGCATTATTTGATCTAATGTTTGATTATGTGCATGTTTTATTTTTAAGAAGGCCATTCGGCCATGTTTGATTAAAAAAGTGAAACCCATGTTTTTATTTTATAAAAAGTTGATGCATGTTTATTCTAAGATTAGATCTAGTAATTTTTTGTTCATGCATGTCATTTTTAGGAATTTAAGGTGTGATCTTGAATTTTATTTAAGCTTAAATGATGAACTCAAGTTTTATTAGAAATCTTTGATGAAAATCTTGTTTTGATAATATTCTTATATGTCTTGATGTGAATGTTGTGTGGTGTAATGCTTTGAAAAGTTTGCTTTGAGAACTTATATGTCTTTATGTGATTCTGTGACTTTTGTGTGTGTTGCTTTAAAAAAAATGAAATGAGTCTTAAAATCTTCCATGAATTGATTTGATTTTGTGTTTTTGTATGTGTTGAAAAATGTATGAAAACTTTATTTGGTGCATGTTGACTTTAAGCCATCCTAGGAGTAGGTAGAAAGCTAATAAGCTATGTTGTCCCTTATCTAGGTTGCATGCATGATTAGGTTAATTGAATTTAAGAGATTCTAAAAGTGCATGCATGAAGTAAATAAATTTAAAAGAAAATATGTGTGAATATTTGAAATAGTTTGTGATTCAAATTGTTGTTTGATTTTGTCTTAAAAATGAAATTAAAATTGTTTATTTTTCCTTTTGATGCTCACGGTTTTAACATGAAAATAAGGAAAATGATCTCATGATTTTAAGTTTTAATTGTGCATTTAATCCTTGCAAAATTCTATGTGCATGATTCGGTCTATGTATGTTCATGTGATTGGAAAAAGTGTCTTCATGAAAGTTATAGGTGTTTATTTCTATCCTTTTTTTAGAATTGAATAAGTTCATTTGATTCTATGAAAAGATTTTTGGTAATGTTGATTCAATGATTTTAGTTTTAAAATAATTTGTGATTAGAAAATTATTAAACCTGTGTGATTCGGTTTTGTTGAACTAATTAAAAGGATTAAATTAAATTATTTTCTTAAGAATAATTGGATTAATTTATTAAGGTTATAATTTAATGATTGTAAATAATTAAAAATGTGACTTTCTGTGTACATGTTTGTGAATGATTTGAATGGTTTGAAATTTGTATGTATTGTTTTTCGTGCTGATTGAATGTGGTGGAATTATTTTGAATCTGTTTGTGAACTTGGTTTGTGAAAAATATATGTTTGAATTTTAAAGTAATTGAAAATGTTTTATTTAAAAAGTGCGATTTAAATAACTTAAATTGATTGGAAAATTTTAAAGAACCTTCTTTGATCAGTGTTTGTTGATGTGTGAAGTTTAGAAATTAAATAAATCAATTTGATTGGTTTTGAAGTTTTACCTTCTTGAATTTTTGTATGTGATCTAAGAAAGATTTTCAAAGAGTTGTTTTGTTAAGATTTCATTCAAGAAAATGAATTTTTTTTCAACCAAAGTGTTTTAAATTAAGAGAAATGGATTTTATTTTGATAGAGAGATTATTTCAAAGTTTTCTTGAAAACTCTTTTTGAGATTTGATTTGGATTTGAAAATTTTTATTGGCAATGTGTTTTTCAAAGAGGGAATTATTTTAATGTGTTTCCAAACCGAAAATTAAGAATTCACGTGAATCGTTTCTAACGCACGGGGAAAAATGTCTAGTTCGGGTGCCGGACGCAAAGGAAGCGTGGCAAGGATAACGACTGGAAATCTCGGGAAGCTTTCGGATGTTTGTCATCCAGGTGACTGAGAGTGCGGTCATCCCGTAACGTGGTTGCTCGCAATCCGAATGGATGGGTTGCGGATGAACTACGAATTAGGCAATATAGATATGTGTGCTAAATGTTTACTTGTTTTATTTACATGCTAAATGTTTATTAGTTGTGCATATTTCACTCTGTTTAGAAATTGCTTGATTATGTCTGAATAGCGAAATATAATAATGAAACCGTGAAAGTGATGAGATAAGATTGAAAAGAGAAATGAGATGCGAACAAGTGTTATGAGAAAATAATTAAGCAAGAGATCCAAGAAGAATTAATAGTTGAAAAGAGAATAAAAAGATAATTGTAAGACGATGATAAGAGATACTCGATAAGGCGAGCGGAAGCGTGGTGATGATGATGCTGCTGATCGTGCTGTTGAGTAACAACTAAGGAGAGCGATGCTGATGGCGCTACTGAGCAACAACGGAGTAGAAAGATGCTGCTGAGCTATGATGCTGAGAAAGATGCTGAGGAATGCTGTTGAGCATGAGCTGATGAGAATAGTGCTGAAACGCATGAGGAAGTGATATGAGGCAAGATGCCATTGAGATTTTAGGGGGAACAGATTGCGTTTAGTGGTCGGGCTTCGTTGAAGGGATGCACCAAGGACGAGCCGACTGTTAGGATTAAGCCGCTAACTAAAACTCTAAAACATTAAAAGACTTTAAAAGACATTTACAAACGTGGTGAGGTATGAGTGTCGTATCGAAGTACTGGAGAGGAAGATACTATGGGTATCTGCGGATACTCAGGTGAAGATTGCATGAGGGGAGGACGATGACGGTGAAACGTCAAGAAGTCTAGAGTACTTTCTAGGCAGAACGAACCCCACATGTGGCGTACTAACGTGGTAGGGACTGGGTCCAATGCCGTGGCAAGTTCTGCACCGGAACTAGAATTGTACTGTCGGCCCCTTGAATGCAAGTCTAGAACAGTGAGAGGGACTGGAACGGGGCATTTGAGATTGCCGCTGAGAGCGTGCGTTGATTATATGATATGAAATGATATGATATTAATTGAATTGATTTGAGGCTGTAGTCCTCCTGGTCTGGGACCAATTGTTTGTGAGACAGCTGTCGTGCCCGCGTGGTAAAGGTCTTGTACTCCTGTTTGCTTCCGACTAGGTTGGGTGGATGACCGAGGAGATGTAGACGTGTGTGACTCCCTCAATGATGATGTTCCCCCCATCATTGAGTGAACCGGAATGTTAAAACTTAAAAGACAAAAATAACCAAAAGAAAAGTATAATAAAGATATCAAGCATCGGGCTAAAAAATTCCTAAGACAAATATAAGAAAGAATTCTTGGAATAAGTGATAAGTGTGGAAGTTATGATGTAAGAAGGATTGAGAAAAGTTGTGAAAGAGAAAGATTTTGGGAATGTGACGTTAAGAACTTGAATAAAGTAATTGTGTTTATGATGATGATGATGGTGATTATATTATTGTTGTGATTCATGCTATGTGTATAACATGCTATATGTATTTATGTTGATGATGATTGCATTCTATAGTAGGTTGTTTTAGTTATATTACTCTGTTATATCATCTGTCTCTCTCTACAACGAATCTACTCTGAGACCGCATGGTCAACCCGTTAGTGTTCGGAACACTGACTCTCTCCTACCATGTTGTCGTATCGGCAATTGTTGATATTGCAACTGGTAGATGGCGTAGCATGTAGCGATTCACCCGTACGCCTGAAAGGAGAAGCATAGGAGTTTGCCCCTGAGGATGGTATGTGGAGGAGATTACTGAGGCAGCGACGACTCTACTTGCGGTTGGAGAGCTTGGTCTACAAAGATCCGAAGTTGGACGACGAGTATTAGGGTGTCTGACTAGAAGCAAGGAATCCCCCTGGCGGAATGTACTCCATTGTAAGTTCCTAGTTACCTAGCTCTATCATACTGTACCCCGGCAAAAGTTTTTATTTAACACTGATGTTTTGAAACAAGTAGACGGGCTATGTTTTCTTTTTAAAATGGTATTTTGAAAAACGGGTTTCAAAGTGCGGTGTTTTGTGACATCTCGGTTTGGAACTTGAAAGAGTTTATGCAATATGAGAACATGAGTTTTAAATATAACTACCTTTTGAAAATCTAAAAGTTCTCATCTTGTGTAACACTTGTAAAAAAAATGGCCCTAATTTTCATTACTTTGAGTTTAAGTAACGGAAGTTTTCAAGTTGCCGAATCGGGGTGTTACAGTAAGCCATTCCCAACACACCCTAACTTATCCTATCATAAATCCACTATCTAAGCACTTTCTAGACACCTCTAAACACACACACAAACATCACAATAATCACTTAATAATAACAAACACACAAATCACGATCACGGAAAGACAAAACGAACTAACGACCGATTCTATACTTAACCTCTTCTTAAACACTTTATCTAACCCGATCGATCTAAGACAAATCCTATAACCACTTAACCCTAATACCAATCGCTCTCTCGAGGCATAACCAAAGGGTCGAATTGATCTCAATTGCCTCGCACATTTATTAAACTCCAGAACTTAATCGAAACGTGAGTTCGAAGGGATTCCCCGAACATAGACACTAGGGTCTATTCTTATGCACAAGGCTCTATCCTAGGATCCTTAATCCACTCACTCTATCAGGGTCGAAGCACTAAACGACACTTATATGGGCTATTCAACACTCCAAGCCCCGGGCCAACAAAACCCTACTTGCACAAACGCAACCATGGCAATTTAAACATAAACCAATTACCCTTCGACTATAACTAACGACTCTAGAACACATCTCTATCAAATCCTAACGATGCGATCACAAACACAAGAAGGCATGCACAAGTACTTATACTTAGGGATGCACACAAACACGCATAACCTATATATATATATATATACCTACTCTAACTTAACCTAACGCACACACATACATATATATATATATATATATATATATATATATATATATATATATATATATAAGCATACACATGCACATACTCACGCATACATTCATATATTCAGGAATATAATCACAATGCTAATACCTACGCATGGATATATTTATACAAATATATACATATACTGGGAAAACGTTTTCAAACACTTATACCTACACGTACATACTAAGAAAATAGTTGAAAAATCACTTTTCATATGTTAATAAGACACTACAGCATTTTTGGCTTTAGGCAACACTGAAATTTCAATGGTTAAAAAACCGTTGCCTATACATGGAATAAGTAGCGGTTTTTCATGTGTAGCCAATTGATACGAATTAGCAACGGTTTTTATTTATATTTGTTGCGTACTACTTCATATCAACATATCCTTCCATAAAGGCAACGGTTTTTTAATTGTTGATGGAAAGGACCACGTTTTTAAACCGTTGCCTAAAACTTTATAAGAAAACCGTTGCTTTTTTTTTAAAATAAAATCATTGCCTAAAACTTGATAAAAAAACCGTTGCTTTTTTAAAAAATAAAACCGTTGCCTAAAATTTGATAAAAAAAAACAACCGTTGCTTTTTTACTGGAAGAGAACCGTTGCTGAAAATGTTATTTAAGTTAAAAGTTAAAACTTAAAAACCCCAATGCTCACAATCCTAGTTCCTACGCGCATAGCAGCTGCTGCACAATCCTCCTCATCCTTCTTCTTCTTCGAAGACCACTACCACTACACGGACCGCCACCACTACACGGACCACCACGACACGCCGCCACCACCAAGCCACGCCACGCCACGCCGCACCACCAAGCCACGCCACGCCACGCCGCACCACCAAGCCACGCCACGCCACGCCGTCAGCCCTCCACCGGCAGTGCCGTTCTCCACCGTGTCTAATGAAAACCTAATTTCTTGTTGATATTCTCAGCTGCCCATCCCCCTTAAGATTCGCGCACTCCATCAGGTACTCTTTCTCTCCATAGCATACCCTCTTCCATCACTTCTCACTCCTCTCGGTCTCTCTCACTCACTCTCGCTGGCGTCATTCTCTCTCTCTCTCTCTCTCTCAGTTCGAGGCCTTTCACAATCCTCAAATGGCGATTCCGGTGAGGGGTTGAAGTCTAGTGGTTCGACGTGGCAGGGAAATTGCGATTGAGATTGTTATGATTTTGGGTAATAAGGTTTTCGTTCAACACTCCCTAATAGTATGAAATTCTTTGTCTTAATTTCAGATTTTGGCTAAAAGCTTGAAGAAACCGTGGAAGCTAGCTAGTTCTGAAATTGGTAAGTTGAAATCCAATTAAAGGCTTATATACATCAATAGAAGTAATGCATAGGATAGTGCCCTCTATAATATTTTCAAATTCCTTCAAAGTATATTCATCGAAAATTATGGTTAGGTTTAGTAGGGCATCTAATCCCGATTGCTCTCCTAGCTTTGGGTACCTTTTAGATGTTTCTGAATTTTTTTCTTATCCACTATTGTTTTACTATTGATTTTCAGGTGTTGGTGTTGATGGTGGTCTGGTGGAAGAATAAAAGGGGTGAGGTGGATGGAGGAGAGAGGTGGATTTTGTTTTCCAGCTTTTTATTTGTTTAGGTACTGTTTCCTTTCCTTATGGATCTCTAATAGTTTTAGAACATGTTTTGAGTTGAATCGTTTTGTCTACTCATAGGTTACTCTTAAAGTACTAGGTAATAAGGTATCCTCCACACCCAGAGTTCACTCCTCCACACCCTGAGTTATTACTCTTCTTATTTATTTTAACGAATACTAGTCCTGAATATTGTATAACTTAATCCTGTTCCATAAAGCATTTCTCAATAGCTTACTTAAGATTTAACCCCAGGAGAAGTTTCACATGAGCAATTCTGATTTTGATACTAGATATTTCACTATCATATAAAAGAGGTATTATCTGACTCTTATTGCTCTGTAATTTTCTTACTTAGTGATTTCATGTACTTTTATAGATCTCTCGTAAATGGAGTCATCACATTACAACATTGTTATTCTTGGGTTTTGCATTGTTATTCTGTTGTGGTTGTTACACTGTGAGGAATTATACTAAGGTGAATTCTAAAGGGTTGTGGGGGAGAGGCCATGGAGGAGGTAGTAAATCGCTTTGCTGCAAGAGAAGGAACACTCACTGTCGTGTTTCTTCTATGAAGATTGTTCAGCCAACATTGAATGGTATATAGTAAATAATTATCAATGAAATCTTGTTGTTACTTGTTGTAAAGTTGCTTAGATTGTTCAGCCAATTCACACGCCTTATTAATTGATGATTTTGTTTTATATTTTTATTTTATTTTACAAAATTATGATTAGTCTTTTTGGAGTGTAGAGAGATAGTAATTGATAGCTCCAATAGCCACAGCCTCATCCTTTATTTGAGTGAATAAATATTTGTATTGATTATTGTAGACTTGTAGTGGAAGTACTAGAAAGTAAGAATTTTGGTTTGTTTTTGCTTAGATGGAACTCAAGCAATTCAAGGCCTGCTTGGACTGGATTTGAAGAATTATTATGAAAGCCCTATTTCCCCAGCTCAGTTGTTTGATGTGGTTGCTGATGATTTGCAAACTCTCAATAAAAACCTTCAGTCGGTAAGTCATGCCTATTCTGTTATGTTTTTTCTTTTTGTTTTTGCTGACTATTGAGATTGACTTATGATTGTTCCGTTGCAATGTTGTTACGTGTTGTTTTGTATCACAGTGATTGTCATTGCCTTCACCTTTATCAGGGAAAAAAACTGAACTTTGAATAGAATGAAACATGGGGCATAAAAGCATTAGAATGATGTCTTAGTTTCTCGATTCAACTTATCTCTTTCTATGCCCATTGTTATTACTATCTTTCATCGAATATCTTATATCTGCTTTATTCAACAACGTCATGATTCTCTTGATTCTAGTTTACAAATAATTATGTTTCAGGATTAACTTTATTAAATATAAATTTTTTAAGTGCGATTGGATCAATTTTTGAATTTCATTATAATTGTTTAAACAGTAACTGAATTCACCAACTACTTATTAGGCCTCAGTGCGTTTCATGCTTATTTGTATCTTTTATAAGAAAGTTGATCCATAAAGTTGGTACCATTGCCATGTCCCGTTCATTCTGAGTGCCTGATGAACCTGCTTGCCTTGTAGTTTCTTGTACTTTGCTAACACTGAATTTAAGACTTTTAGTGTATCTAATGAAGATGCCCTGATAGATTGTAGGTTCAGAAATTCCTATTTTAATGTGGCTCTTATATTAAGTGACTTTGTGTTTGTGTGATATACTGATATATGCAGATTTGAAATGAGACTAAATTGACAGAACCAATGGATGGGTATTGTGGGTTATAACAGGAGTGTGGCACTTTGGAAAGTTGGTTTTGATCATGCATTGTTAGTGATGAAACCTATTCTATCTGTTATATGAGGTGTTCTGTATTTAGTTAATATCAATTGAATCATTGAATTGTGAGACTCAAAAGTTCTAAATCTGATTGGGGTATTTGTATATTCAAATGTGATTTCCTATTGTGAATGACAGTCGAATCTTACTGGTGCTCTGAAATAGAAATGATATGTTTTTAGTTTCACTTCTGTAATATTTCAAATGACCTTTCATGTAGCATTTGAAATTTACATTACTAATTACCTTAATTACCTTATTACTGTCAGATCAGTAGCTATTACATTTGGCTATTCTGCTATGCTATTTTTTAGACTATTCATTTATTTTTCTTACTTGGACAATAATGTTTTATTTTTCAATGACCAGAAGTGATTTATTTTAATTTTTTTTTTGCAAGCTGCACTTGTGCTTAATACTTCTCGTTGATTTTGTTACACATTGGACTTGAAAAAAGAAGAAAAGAAGCAAACATTGAGAAAGATAAAGAGCACATGCACAAGCCATTCGAGTATGGTCCTTCAATTGTACTTTCTTAATTATGCTCATGTTACATATCTGAAGTGTTCTAATTATTATTCATGTTGCTACATTAGGCAGCATACCTTCTCAAAGAAGGACCTTCTCTGAGGGGCAAGCAAATGGTGAGTAATTCGATTGTGCTTGTTATTATTTGTGGATAATAAATTGTACTCCTATTTCATGATTTGTAAGAAATGCCTTGTGGCGACTAGACTTTGTGATTTTTTTAAAGTTTACTCTGGCTGAAAATCTTTGCTACCTTTTTTATTTTAGTCATTACGATTGTCGATTAGTGACCTGGGAGATATTTGGTCTGTTTGACTAGTTTGGTCTGTTTTTATAATGTGTTCCTAGAAGTTATGACATGCATGGAAATCCTTATGTTGTTTTTCTAATTGATAAATTGTTTCATATGTGAAGTCACAAAGTAGCAGAGGACACTTAGCTTGGCTGCCCAATCTTGCAAGCTTCCTTTTATATTGCTTTTTGCACTCGAACTAATTCAAGGTATGTTGCTTTGATTATGTAAATGCACATTATGCTTTTGGATATTGTGTTTGATTTGACAACATTATGTTGTTGTTTGTACACGAACTTACTATCTTACTTCTTACTTTATAATAATGTGACAATATAAGGGAATAAATAGACTTTGATAGGGTCTAATCTTAGGTTCTTTTCGTTTTTTTAAAGTTTTTTATATTTATGTCATTTTTTAAAGTTCTTTATGAGATTTTAAATTCTTGGGTGATATAGTTTTAATTATAATATTTTTTTTAAGCCAAATGCATAACATATTCATCACTTTTGTATTAGATTGAAAGTGATTGGTTTTTTTTAAAATCTAACTCATTTTCCCAATGAAGAGTTATAACCTATTGTGTCTATATGTGTGTGCATATATATATGTGTGTGTGTATATTGTAATGATGTTTAGGTTCTCTATTCTTAACATGTATATTTTTTTCCATATTGCAGCAAAATTTGAATGTTGAGGAAGACCCAGCTGAAGATGAATGAGAATGATGTCATTCGTAATGCAAGAATATATATATATATATATATATATATGGATTATTTAAGCTTTGAGTTTTTTTTTAAACTTTAGCAAAAAAATTATTATGCTAATTAGCAAGTACTTAATTTGGTCTTGTACTCTTTGAATTATGGAACAATATAATCTTATGTTATTTTGGTATGTATGGTGATTATAATTTAATTTCATTGTGTGTATGTGTCTATATATATATACACACACAAACACTACTCAATATAATTTTATTAAAAATGTTGCATATAGAGAGAACCTAAAATAAGTGTTGCCTATGTGAAGTTGACAATAGTTATATAACTGTTGCTGAAACATAATGCAACGGTTTCATCAGTGTTGCATATTAGTTATATAACTGTTGCTGAAATATAATGCAACGGTTTTATCAGTGTTGCATATGCTATAAATGAAAAAAACCGTTGCTATTTAAAAGGCAAAGGCAACGGTTTTCTTAACAAAATCGTTGCATATTCTGAACAAAGAAACCGTTGCTGTTTATAGTAAAACCGTTGCATATTATGTACCAAGAAACCGTTGCTATTTATAAGTCAAAGGGCAACGGTTTTCATATAACTGTTGCCAAATACAAAAAACCGTTGCCTTTGATAATAGGCAACACTCACCTAGAGAACAGTTTGAAAACCGTTGCCTATACTTTCAGCAACGGTTTTTGTGCTTTAAGCAACGGTTTTCTGCCGTTGCAGAAAATTAAAAATGTTGTTGTGAGATATTCATAAATATACTTATTAGGTTAATAAAATGAGGATGTTACACCTATAGCCTTGCAGTCCCACATGTCGAGCTTGGTTTCGATGGTTGTTATAGTCCCGCCGAGCCTGTTGCCACAACGCTTGTGACTTATCGTTGGCATCTGCCTCCACTACTGTCATCCGAGCCACAACAGTTACAGGATCTAGAACCCGAGTGTTCCAACCAAAGTTGTCCGAATCCGAACCACCAAGTCCTCCCCGCGAATAAGCCATCACTAACCTCGAAAAGAGTAACAAAAGATTTCAACACGACAACACAGACAGACACTATTTATCTGACAGAGTCACACAGGGTAAGCATATAAGGCTATGCTTAAGTCCACTGAGGATTAACCATTGCTCTGATACCATTCTGTAACAGCTCGATTTTCACAACATAAAATAATCAATTAATTCTTATTAATTTGCTAAAAATGAGGCCAATTTTTTTTTTAAAAAACTGATTGAATTGATTCCCAGATTTCTTTTTGAAAATCGAGTCGTTACCAAAAACCTTTCATCACTAATGCGTTCTCATAAAAAGATTTTCATTGTCAAAATAAGTAACATTCATCATAGTACTTGCTACATAGCATTGTGATAACAAAAGATTTCAAACCATGTCCCTTCTCTTTTGTTTTTGAAATAAAGTACGAAGCATAAATAAAATTGGCTATGTACAATAATGGTCCATAACATGTGGCAATCCTCACATAGAAATGCAGATCCTACACGCTAAGACAACTCCATCCCTCTCACTCATCTCTACATATCATCTCCCAACTAGTCAATCACCATACTGCCCTCCTCGCTAGAATCCGAGTCCGATAGAACCTCCTCCTCCATCACTACGTCGACACCATCGTCGTCCCAATCCATAAGCTCATCCTCCATCCCTAGCACCTCCATCAGATGTGGCATGATATCGTCCTCTACGGGATCTGGTAGTATAGCAGCGAATGGTGCAGGCTGTCCTCCGAACTGGAAATGATCGCGAGGTTCCCCGTCCTAGTAATCTCTCAGAATGATATGTCCTACGTGTACATCTTATGCTGTCCCCGTCATGATGTGTCCAGGATCTTCTATCTCCGAAAGAGAGTTGTCTCTCCAAGTCCAACCGCTAGGGGTTACCTCCCAGGCTCCCTCCACAAGGGGCCACATATGAATCACTAAATGCTGCGCCATCTACCCGTTGCAATACCGGAGCAATCCGATACGACAACATGATAGGAGAGAGGTCATCATTCCAAAAGTACAACCATGACAAGACAATATAATAATGACTTCATATAAAATAGAACAAGCAGAGTAATTTATATCAATAGAATTCATGACTTTAACAGATATTTATTAATAACTAAAACGTAACAATAACTGGAGGCATATAGTAAAGGCATAATATCAATTAATCCTCATGCAACAACAAATACTCATGCTATGCATATGACAATTACATCCAATTCATGAACATCATTTCTCAAATTATCATAAGATTATCTCATATTCTTTTAGAATAGTTCTCGTTATAAGTTCCTTAATTCTTATAAGAGGGTAATAACATTGTCTTCAACAACACCTTTATAATTAAGTCTTATTATTTCGAGTCCTTTGATGATGTGGGGAAATAACCATCATCAAGGTGGTTGGTTAGCACACACGGCTACATCTCCTCATATTCAACCAGACCTAAGTCGGAAGCAAATAGGAGTACAAGACCTTTACCATGCAGGCTTGACAATCATCATAACAAAATTAAATGGAGCGTTGGTTCAATACATAATGCCTCGTTCCAGTCCCTCTCACTGTCCTTCCAATTGCCATAGGGGGCAACAACACGTTTCTAGTGGGCCTGCGGAATTTACCACGACATAAGACCTATCAGTCCATACCACATATGGTATTCATTCCGCCTAGATTAGCACTCAAGGCTTCTTAACGTATCACCCTATTGCAATCATCACCTGAGTATCCGTAGACAATCAGGGTATCTTCCTCTCCACTACTTCGCACTCATTCTCCCCGCATTAGTACATGTCTTTTAAAGTCTTATTACACTTTCATTACTTAATTACTCTTTTAATCCTATGGTCGACTCACCCTTGGTGCATCCCTTCAATGAGCCTCGACCTCTAACAGATCTTGAATTGTTTCCCCAACAATAGCATTGTACAAGGCTTCTAGTCTCAATACTTGTGCGGCACCACGGTTATAATACAGCTCACACGGTTGGCACTTGGAAGTTACTCGTACAAGCATTGTTCCTCAGAAAGTTACTTGAGTACAGAAGAATTCCATAAGCACATTCTTAAATCAGCAATACTTGTCTTGAACTTTTATAATCCGATTCATAACTTAGCTCTTACATCCTTGCTCATTATTCTCATCAGCATCATTCTCATCTTAAACCATATAATTCTTTTCTCTTATATCACATATTAATTACTCATCAATTCTCATAACTATTAGTACGTCTTTATTCTCATTTTAATTCCATCATTTCCATTACATCTCATAACCACAATCCTAATTTCAGAATATAACGGATATCTTCCGATCATACTTATCAAATTAAAATAGAGCAGAACATGTATAATTAAAACGCATGATATTCAGAATCATAAGCATGTAGTCATGTATCATATAGTAATTTAAAACAAACTTCAACTTAATATATTCCAGACATGCTTAACGATATATAACAAGCAGATCATGTGTAAATAATTCAAAATGCATATTATCCAGATCATAAACATATATTCATGCAATTTAATATCATATAACAAGTAAATGAATTTTAAACTATATATATATACTCAGTTTGGCACCGTGTCTAAGCGTCACGTTGACTTGGGCCTACTGCATCTCTCACCTCTCGTTCCAGCAGACACTTGCATCTGATTTCCGCGGGCACTTGCTACAGATTGATACTACAATCCATCGTCTTTAAAATACCTCGTATTAAACAAAATACGTTTGTATTTAATAGTTTATTCGGATAGAATTATTCTCTTCAAACTTAATAAAATCTTTATTTTCTTTTGAAAGTTCTTCTTTTAGGTTTTTGTAAAACAATATAAAACATAATCGTTCTCTCAAAATTATTCTAACTTTTGAACATACTTTAAATACTTCAAAATAAATTAAAACGATCTACAAAACACTTTAAAACGATTT
Source organism: Crotalaria pallida (assembly GCA_037953625.1). NCBI lineage: Eukaryota > Viridiplantae > Streptophyta > Magnoliopsida > Fabales > Fabaceae > Crotalaria > Crotalaria pallida. The sequence goes on along the minus strand of CM075652.1, from coordinate 36,661,590 downwards.
CTTTGGTTGCTGGTCCGTTCCGGACAGTCATTCATTCAAACCCGAAAATATTGAAAAACGTCACTTTTTCAGTTCGACTTTTCTTTAACTCGAATACCTTTGAAAACTCAACTTTAAATTAACTGAAAGCATTCTCAAGGAATGAAATACCAATTTAAATCAACGTTGGGCAGAAAAGAAGTCATTTAAAAATAATTGTGCTCTCCACAATTCCGAAAATACCGTAATTAATAGATTAGCTTATTTTCCTTTACTTTCTTTCACACACAATATTCCTAGATAAGGTAATACATAATCAAATAATTCATAAGGCATCGCAACACACATACACATTCAGCCAAGTTACCAAAGAAAACTCACAAGATCATACTTATTAAAAGTGCTTCAAAAGAGAGTTTAATCCATCATGGGTAAACACAAGAAATAAAATTCTAAACTATATCAAATCAATTAGTTTAAATCCATAAATTTCCAGAATACTAAAACACATCTTAAGGTTCATCATATAAAATTTTCAAGTAAATTAAACATCCAGAACTTAAGTTTCAATTCAATTTTCGCACAAAAACCGATACAGAACCGCACTGACCTGAGGCACATTTGCGTTGGTTAAAAATAGCAAATCAATTCCGAATGGTATAAAATTTGTTACAAACATCCCTCACATAGTCAAGGTCATCTAGTAAATATTTCAGAGCATTTGAAGTTGTTTAGGTTATACTTTTTCAATTAATTCTACCACTAATTCCAAAAATCATGAACCTCTGTACTCACAGTTTTTCAATTAAAAAAAAATACCAAACCAACTCCAAATCACCCCAAATTTTGTAGAGAGCTACTGGACACGGTGATAAAGCTACCATAAAAATTTCCAGTCATTAAGAGCTACATAAGTTTGAAAACTCTGTTTAGATTTTACCCGAAAAACTTATTTTTCCGAAAGTGTTTTCACCAAAATGACTCTTATAAAATCATCAAACCAATCCCAAAAATCTTACAAAAATTCATAAACACTACTTTTGATATTATTAAAACAGTGGCTATGTTATGAGAACGTTGGTCAACTTTTTGAAACTTAAAACACAAGTTTATTACAAACAATTTTCAACAAACAAAATTTATTTAAAATATCTGTTGGGTTTGGCCTCAAAATCTCGAGAGGGGGGTGAATCGAGTTTTATTAATTTATTGCAAAAACCCTTAAAAATTAAAAATTGTTTCGCGTTGGAGAGATTAGACGTTTGAGAAGGAGAGCGAAATCGATTGATATAAAATATAAAGCAGCGCGGAAACGTAAAATAAATGAAATATGCAGAAAGTAAAGAGATAGGGATAGAAAAGCTTGCACCAGGAATTTTATACTGGTTCAGCCTTCCCGTCGAAAGGCCTAGTCCAGTCCCCAAGCGACCCGCTTGAGAGTTATATAATCAGCAATAGAGCCGCACCCTATTACACCCAAGAGCACCCCGCACACTACTAGGAATCTCTATTCGCTAGGGGCCTCAAGATCACACAGCAGGGTTCCTCACCCTACGACGTATCACACGTCCACTAAGGGATTCTCTCCCTAACCACTAAGGTTTCAATACAAGAATATGATAGTGATTACAATAGTATTGTGTGTTCTCAAAACACGGATATAACAATATGCTCTTCTATGATAATGAAGTTCTTCTTGATAAGTTAAATGGTCAACAAGGTTTTGTTCTTCAAAAGAGTATGAAAGTTATGATTAGAAAAAAGTTGGAGAAGAAGAGAACGTGAAATGCAGAAAAGAATGTATGAATATCAAAAGTGATTGCGTCTGTAATGTTGGAGTGAATTTTTGAAAATACTTTTATAACTCAAAAAGATTCAAAATTAGCAAAACAAAATAAAATAAGATTTTGAAATAAGTTTTAAAATCAAAACTAAATCAAAACGATTTACGAAATAAAATAAAGATTTGATTCTTAAAACAAAAAAGGAAATAATTCAAATTTAAAATCATTTTCGAATTTTATAAAATAAATCAGAATCTTATATATAAAAACAAATCAGGACATAATCAAAATGATTCTGACACGTTTTTCAATAAAAGCTAAAGTAATCGATTACTTTCTGAAGGTAATCGATTTTTCCTTTAAAAATAGAAACTCTTAAATACTTTTGAAAAACAAGTAATCGACTAGACCAATAATAGTTAATCGATTACATCACCCTTGTTCAATATATGATGCAACTCATTTAATCGATTACTACTCATCAATTAATCGATTACTAAGCCTCTGTTAATTATATGATGCAACATCTATAATCGATTACTACACAACATGTAATCGATTACTGTGTCTCTGGAAAATATATGATGCAACAATTCTAATCGATTACTTGAGCCAGGTAATCGATTACTCTCATAAGAAAGTAATGGATTAGCAAAGTTCACTTAATCGATTACAAGCTATCTGATTTTCATATGATGCAACAAAGTTAATCGATTAACTCAAGCAAGTAATCGATTACTATCTCTTGCATACATAAAAATATTCAGAGTTTTGTAACATCAGGTATTTTCACAAAAACTAAGATATAAAAACAACTTTTCATGAAAACACATTTTCTTCTCCTTTTTAAATGAAAAACTCATTGGCCTTTTAAACTCTTTAAGAACAAGAACTTCATTACCTTACACATGTCCTAAGGGAAAAATGCTTCTAGGCTATATCTTGCTCGAGTCTTCAATCTTGAAACTTGAACAATTAAAAATATATACATAATATAAATTCAACCTTCCCTAGAATAATTAAAAGAAATATATAGTATCATCTCATATAATATCTCCCCCGGAGAAGATGCAATATCCCCCTGCATAGATGCATAAACATCGAATAATCTCAATATAATCAATATAATCATCAGAATATCTCTCCCCCTATTGTAATATTCAAAAAGCATGTGCTAACTCCCCCTGAAACACTGAGTAAACACATCAATAATAACAAGAGAGATAATAATCACATACTCAAAACAGGTGAGAGGCAGAAGTTAAACCAATTTCTCTACGAATGAAAAAGAAATTTTCTTTTGGAAGCGGTTTCATAAAGATATCAGCTAACTGCCATGAAATATCAACATACTCAATAATACAATCACCCTTTTGAATATGATCACGTATAAAATGGAGACGAATCTCAATATGCTTAGTGCGAGAATGTTGCACAGGGTTTTTGGTAACAATAATTGCACTAGTGTTATCACATTTGATGGAAATTTGATCTAGACTTACACCAAAGTCTAGGAGTTGCTGTTTTAACCATAAGATTTGTGCACAACAGCTACCCGCAGCGACATATTCAGCCTCGCTGTGGATAGGGCTACACTAGACTGTTTCTTGCTAGCCCATGACACTAATGAATTACCTAGGAGGTGACAAGTACCGCTCGTGCTTTTCCTATCTACTTTGCACCCAGCAAAATCAGAATCGGAATACCCAACAAGGTTACAAGAAGAACCTTTGGGGTACCATAAACCCATATCAGTTGTGCCAGACAGATATTTCATAATTCGTTTGGCAGCAACCATGTGCGTTTCTTTTGGATTCGCTTGAAAACGTGCACACAAACATACGCTAAACATAATATCCGGCCTACTTGCGTTAAATAGAGAAGGGATCCGATTATACCTCGATATTTAGTGATTTCCACGGATTTACCTTTTCAATAATTCCTTGCAGTATTTTGTTTGGCTAATGAAAATCCCATCCTTTGCTTACTTGATTTGCAGTCCTAGAAAGAAGTTTAGCTCGCCCATCATAGACATCTCGAACTCTTCCTGCATCATACTTGAAAAATCCTTGCAAAGGTTTTCATTAGTAGCACCGAAAATAATATCATCTACATAAATCTGGACTAAAAGAATATCCTTTCCTTTCTTTTTTATAAAAAGAGTGCTATCAACCTTCCCTCTTTCAAAATTATTTTCAAGTAAAAATTTGCTAAGACGGTCATACCACGCTCTAGGAGCTTGTTTGAGTCCGTACAAAGCCTTTTTCAATTTAAAAACATAATCCGAGTGTTCATAATTTTCAAAGCTAGGAGGTTGACACACATATACTTCTTCATTAATAAAACCATTCAGAAAGGCACTCTTTACGTCCATTTGGTATAATTTAAAATCTAAAATGCATGCAAAAGCTAATAGCAGTCTAATGGCTTCCAACCTAGCAACAGGGGCAAATGTTTCCTCATAATCTATCCCCTCTTCCTGGTTGTAACCTTGTGCAACTAACCTTGCTTTGTTTCGAACAATTAAACCAGCCTCATCGAGTTTATTTTTATAAATCCACTTAGTTCCAATAATCGGATGAGACTCAGGCCTAGGAACAAGTTCCCAAACCTGATTTCTTTCGAATTTGTTTAATTCTTCTTGCATAGCCAGAAGCCAATGTTCATCAAGCGTAGCCTTGGAAATATTCTTTGGCTCCACTTGAGAAACAAATGCAAAGTAGTTACACAGATTGCTAATAGAATTGCGAGTACTTACACCTTTTGTGATGTCACCAATGATTTGGTCAATAGGATGGTGCCTCGATGTTCTCCATTCTTTAGGCAAATCAAATTGAGCTCCATGGATTGTTCATGATTTTTCTCCGCAACTGATGATTCCATTGATTTTTCATTGCATTCGGAATGATCCTTTCCTTTAGCATTTGGCTCCTCATCCTCATCAATGTATAAATCTCCAAGAATACCTGAAATGTCATTAACAGATACCTTTCCCAACTTTCTGGGATCGGATTCATCAAATGATACATGAATGGATTCTTCAATAGTATTACGAGATTTATTGTAAATCCTATAAGCATTACTCGAAACAGAATATCCAAGGAATATGCCCTCATCAGCTCTAGCCTCAAAACTTCCTAGATTGTCTCTACCATTATTATGCACAAAACATTTACATCCAAAGACACGAAGATGGGAAATATTTGGTTTTATCCACTTGTACAGCTCATAGGGGGTTTTCTTTAAAATAGGCTGTATTAAAACACGGTTCATAACATAACAAGCTGTACTCACTGCATCGGCCCAAAAATATGTAGGTAAATTCATGTCATTAAGCATTGTTCTGGAAAGCTCTTTTAATGAACAATTTTTCCTCTCCACAACCCCGTTTTGCTCAAGAGTTCTTGGAGCTGAAAAATAATGCTTAATTCCATGTTTTTCGCAAAATTTTTCAAAAAATTGATTTTCAAATTCTCCACACGATCAGTCTTAATGGATGCAAAGCTCATATGCATTTGGTTTTGGACAATCTTAGCTAGCTTTTTAAATTCATGGAATGCATCATTTTTATGAGTAATAAATAATATCCATGTATACCTAGAATAGTCATCCACAATAACCAGAAAATAATAGTTGCCACCAAAGCTTTTTGTTTGACAAGGTCCAAAAAGATCCATATGTAAAAGTTCCAAGGGCCTTTGAGATAAAACAAGATTTTTAGAAGGAAAAGATGCCCTTGTGAGTTTTGATTTTGAACAAGGATCACATTTTTCAGAAATAGAAAAATTTTGCTTTGGTAAACCAACTACTAAGTTTTGAGAAGATATTTTATTCAAATGATTCATGTGGATGTGACCTATTCTACGATGCCATAGCCAAGATTCATCCTCTTAAGATAATAAACATTTAGCATCATTTGAGGGTATTGAGTTAAAATCAATAACTTATACATTGTTTATCCTGCGAGCAATTAGCTTAATAAGATTATCAATTTTACCCTCGATAATACATCTATTGTTGAAAACCAACAAGCGGCTCAATATAGTCTAGAGGGGGGGGGGTGAATAGAATATTGAAGCCTTATTACAGATTTTTCGTCTACCTAAGAGAATGGTTTTATGAAAATAAATTTTCTTAAATATTCAAGTCAGATTACTCGAGTAACTCAAGACTTCACTCGAGTAATACGCAAGCAAAAATAATTTCACTCGAGTATTCAGCAAATCACTCGAGTATTACGAAAGCTATTTTTAAATCACTCGAGTAACAGAAAACCTACTCGAGTATTGTTCATAAACTGAAAGCAGATTACTCGAGTGACAAGAACTTTACTCGAGTAAACTGGGTAAAATTCAATTAAAACTCAGTTTTCAATGGAGTTCTTCAAGAATAACAATGCTATGATGATTCAACAAATTATGAATGATTAATATGAACAACTTCAAGTAATATTAACATGCAATTTTAGATCAATTGAGTAGAATTAAGAAAACCCTAATTCTAACCTAAAAATGCAATTGTTAATGAATTAATGCAATACAAGGAATGAAAATAAAAGAGACACAAGGATTTATCCTGGTTCACTTTCACCCACTTGAAAGCTACTCCAGTCCCCTCTTAAATCAAGAGAGATTCTTCACTAGAAATCTTCAAATGTAGATTTTACAATGTTTTAAGATGCAACTAGATTCTTAGTTCTCCTATCTTAAAACCCAACTCAAAGTGTGTACCAAACACTTTGATCTAATCTACCCCTTTTGAGAATTCTAGATTTCCTTGCTAATTGATTGAAGATGCTTCCAACCAATCCTCTTTTCTTGCTTTGATTTGATCCTCAAAGTCTTCCTTGTGAGATTCTTCACTTGTGTTGAAACTTCAATGATGCAATCATAAATTGCAAATCTTCAACAACCACTAAGAACAAAAATTATGATCTCAAGAATATTTGAACAATGAGAGAAATAGAGTGAAGAATGAAAAGTTCTTTGTTGAATCTTGATAGCTCTTGAAAGATGTAAAATAGCTCTTGAATTGCTTTTGAAAGTGTATAGAAAATTGTAAGAATGAATGTCTATCTATTGTGAAAGAGAAAATTATGTCCTTTTAAAATTTTCAAACACTGATTGAATTACTCGAGTAAACCAAATAACATCACTCGATTAAAACATGTCAGATTAAGTTACTCGAGTGATGTGTAAACCATTACTCGATTAACCTGTCATGACATAAATTACTCGAGTGACCCAATACTCATTACTCGAGTAAACTGATCAGAATCTGAATAAAAACAAGGTTTTTCTAAAAGGATTTTCACAAAACTTTTAATAGAGATATTTAATCAAGATTTAAAGTATCTTCACTCTTAATCAAACATTATTTAAATATTCTTAAAATCACCTAAGCTACCCACACCAATGAGATGCATTGCATAACAATAAAGATTACATTGAAATAGAATTAATAAATATCCTAATTCTAATCTTCATGTGGTGTAGCTTGCTTGTTTCCAATGTTGTTGCTTGGAGAGAAATTGTTAGCATCAAAACATGAGAATCCTACATCTATCAGAATAAAAAATAACCCTATTGCCTTTATCACACAACTGACTAATACTTAGCAAGTTATGTTTCAGGCCCTCAACATGTAAGACATTTTCTATGCAAGGGTTAGGAGGTGTACCAATTTTACCGACTCCAAGAATCTTTCCTTGGTTTTTATCTCCGAAAGTCATATGTCCTTGGTCCTTTGGAACTAGATGCGAAAATTTAGATTTGTCTCCCGTCATATGTTTTGAGCATCCGCTGTCCAAGTACCACCACAATTTCCTTTCTTTCGGAGTAACCTACAAACATAAGATTCAAGGTTTCTTTTTAGGTACCCATACCTTTTTGGGTCCTTGAGCGTTAGCATAGCCATAGTTCCAATTATGCCACCTTTTAGTTTCATTGTTCGGTTTAACGAACTTCACTTTCCGGTGTACGCACTCATGTGCACCATGGCCCTTTTTACCACAAATATGACATATAATTAATGGTTTCTTATGATTGCTAGCAGGGACAAAAATGGTACTTAATTTCTTTTGGTGCCTACCGGGTTGATAACCTAGACTGGCTCTATTAAAGAAACACTTTTGTCTCCCTAGCATTAAATTTAAAGTATTTCTACCTTTCGTAAATTTTGCAAGTGTTTGTTTTAAATCTTCTACTTCATTAACCAGGTCCTTCCAAAACTTACAAGAAGAAGAACTAGCTTTAAATTTAACTTCATTACTCGAGGTGTTTGAAGAATTTTTCAAAGTCAAATTCAGCTCCTTATTTTGATTTTTCAAAATTCATTTTCTTTAATAAGATCTTTATTCTTTTCTAAAAGAGAAGTTGGATTTTTCTTTTCTAAAGAAATCAATAAAGATAACCTCATTGATTCCTCATGCGATTCTTCAAAAGCCTCTTGTAATTCATCATAAGAATGTTCTAGAATAGAAGTTACCTCATCTCCATGTGCCAACAAGCATATGTTGGCTGTCTCCTCTTGTTCATCTGACTCCTCGTCTGAACTTCCCTCGTTGTCTAGCCATGCAAGGTATGCTTGCTTCCCTTTCCTTGGACTGGAGGCGCTTCTGATGAGCATTTTATTTCCCATTATTCCTTGCATTATTTTACTCCTATTATTGATACTTGTTGCCCATTTGACATTGATTAGCTTGATTTAGTGATTTTGAGTTTATTGGACTAATATTCCAAATATTGTTTAATTTGGGATTATTTAGCCTAATTAATTCTATTTCTATTTTCAGGTAATATTTGGCACAAGGACACTTTGGGATGTTTGGAAATGAAGATTGAAGCATTGAAGTGAAGATTGTAATTTGCATTTAGGTCCCTTTTTAATTGTAATGTTCAGAATAGTGTTTCTTAGGATTTGGGCCCATGTTTTAGGCCCATTTTCATGACTAAAGAGGGGAAATTCGTGTAACCCCCAAGACACACTTTCATTTCAGATTTCTCACTCTCTCTCTAGGTTAGAACTTCTCTCTTGGCTCTCCCAAGTGATGGTGGCTGCTAGGGTTTTGTTCTTCCCCATTTCTACTCGTTTTTCTTCATTTATGGCCATGGAAGGCTAGACTTCAAGGGTTAATCCCTTTGGTATTGTATTATCTACTCTTGAGCTCTTGTTATTAATGCAATTTCGTTTTCTCTTCTCTGTTTTCATGTTTATCGATGTGTAGTGGTTTGCTTAATTCCATTTCGTAGAGATAATACATGAATATAAATGCTTAATTTGTATTAACTCGTAAAAACTCCAATTCTGGTTTCTGATGCTTAATTAGAAGTTAGGGTTTGGAGTGATAACTGAATTTTCGCTTAGTATTTGGTTATCACGAGTTGGACAGAGGAGAGGAGAGGAATCGATCTTTAGTGAGCTAGGATTGAGTAGTGTACGTAACCAAAGGGGTTTGCCCGCTTTTGTTTCTGATTTTCTTAGTTTTTATATTCTGTTTGTGTTTTGTTCTTCACATTTGTCACACACAAAAACCCCCCCCATTTTACTGCACACTACGTGTTTGATACTTTGCCTAGACCGATATTCGCTGGGAAACGACCTAGGATCACCTTCCTAGTACTACAGAATAAACACCTTTTATTTTGATCGGGTACGGCCTCGATCAAAATTTGGCGCCGTTGCCGGGGACTATCGGTTCTTGCCAAAGATCATACAGTAGTTAATTAGATTAGTTAGTGTAGTTAGTGTGTGAATAAGCATTCTGATAACTGATTGAAAGTTGCCCTGTTTGCTGATTTGCTGTTCTGCACAACTGATGTTATTCTAGTGATTCTGTGAGTGCCATTCAACATAGCTGCGGGTGGAATTTTTGCACGAAAATTGGTATCCACACTTGTTTCATCATATATTAGTGTGTTGATGCATCACAGACACTTAGATATGCACTGGTTGTGAGTTCCAGAAAATTTTTCCATGTTTTAGCAGCACTTACTATAAATAGGCATAACTTTTGATCAGGTTGTCGGAATTTGACGAATTTTATATCAAATCGAAGGGAATTTTCTGAATAATCTGATTTTTCTGACTTCGTCAGAAAACCCCTTCGTTTGGATCCTAAAAAAGCTTGTTTACTGTTTCTTTTTTATTTTACAAGTTCTATTTTCTTAGTTTTTGGTCACTGTTTTAATTCTTTGACTTGGTTCCCTTTTGAATTTTGTCCTCAAACTTTCTGTGATATGTTTTCATGATTTTAGGGTGCTGAAAAAAAATAAAGAAAAAAATTTTAAAAAATAATAAATTTTGTTGCCGATTTTGGTCATGCATATCTGTTACAGTATGCTATGGTTGATGCTGTTCTGTTCAGTACATGACTAGGGGCAACCCAAGTTATTTGCATCCTTATAACCCTGAAATTGATAGAACTTATCACAGATTAGTTAGACAAAATAGGAATCAGTCATTAGGTAGTGAGTCAGAGTCATCTTATAGTCCATCTAATTCTGATTCTGTTTCTATTTCTTCTATTCCTTCTACTTTTATTCAATCTGATTCTATACATTGTGATAACATGGCTCAACCCCCACCAAGGGAAAGGACACTTAGGGAGCTGGCTGCACCTGACTTCACTATTGAAGACTCGTGTATCCGGTATCCTGATGAGGATGTTCCTTTTGAGCTTAGAACAGGACTAATCCATTTGTTGCCCAAGTTTCATGGTCTTGCAGGTGAGGATCCTCATAAGCATCTCAAGAAATTCCATATAGTGTGCACCACAATGAAACCACATGATGTGCAAGAGGATCATGTCTGTCTCAGAGCATTTCCACATTCCTTAGAGGGTCTAGCACAAGATTGGTTATCTGACTTGGCCCCTGGTTCCATCACAAGCTGGGATGACTTGAAGAGGGCATTTCTGGAAAAATTCTTCCCTGCAAATAGGACCACTGCAATCAGAAAGGAAATTTCTGGTATCAGGCAACAACATGGAGAGAGTCTCTATGATTATTGGGAGAGATTCAAGAGGTTGTGTGCTTCCTGCCCTCACCATCAGATCTCAGAGCAGCTTCTCATCCAGTACTTTTATGAAGGTCTCAACTTCATGGAAAGAAACATGGTAGATGCTGCAAGTGGTGGTACATTGGGAGATATGACACCCTTACAAGCCAGGAGCAAAATTGAGAAGATGGCTTCCAATTGTCAACAATTCCATACAAGAAGCAACAGTGATGCAATAGTTGTGAGGGATGTAAATGATGTTGGTGCAGACTCGGGCAAGGTTGAGAAGCTTGAGCAGAAAATTGATTCTCTCACAACATTGGTCACACAATTGGCTGTCAATCAGAAAAAGATGATACTTCCTGCTAGAGTGTGTGGCATATGCACATCCATTGAGCACCCCACAGATGCATGCCCTTCCCTTCAGCAGCAACAGCCAATGACAAGTGGTGACCAACCCGAGGCCTATGCAGCAAACATATACAACAATAGAGGCCCACAACAACACAATCATGACCTCTCTTCCAATAGATACAACCCTGGATGGAGGAACCATCCCAATCTGAAGTGGTCTGATCAACAACAACCTCCTCCTAATGTTCCATTTCAGAACACCGCTGGACCGAGCAGACCACCATATGTACCTCCTCCAATCCAACAGCAAAGGCAACAACAGCAGCAAGTGGTTCATCCTTCACCATCAGCCCCTCCATCCAACCAACCTACCTTGGAGGAGTTGGTGAGGCAAATGACCATGCAAAACCTCCAATTTCAACAAGAGACTAGAGCATCCATTCAGAGACAAGAGGCATCCATTCAGACTTTGACAAATCAGATGGGTCAAATGGCAACTTCTATCAACAACTTGCAATCTCAAAATTCTGACAAGTTGCCATCCCAAACTGTGATCAACCCTCAGAATCAGAATGTGAGTGCCATCAACCTGAGGTCGGGAAAGCAGATTGTCACACCCACACCACAACCTAACCTCAACAATGATGCTCTAGCTTCCTCTAAAGGGAAGAGCCAAGTGGTAGATGAAGGTGAGCATGCTAGCACCAAAAAGAATCATCCAACTCAACCCTCCTCAACTTCAACCACAAGCCCTGCTGTTGTCCTACAACCTCCTCCTGTTCCTCTTCCATTCCCACCAAGAGTGCCTCAAAACAAAAGGGTGGAAGAGGTGGACAAGGACATTCTTGACACATTCAGGAAGGTGGAAGTCAACATACCCCTTCTTGATGCAATAAAACAGATTCCAAGGTATGCGAAGTTCCTTAAGGAGTTGTGCACTCATAAGAGAAGACTCAAGGGCAATGAGAGGATAAGCATGGGAAGGAATGTCTCCGCTCTCATAGGTAAACCTATCCCTCACATTCCTGAAAAATGTAAGGATCCTGGAACTTTCTCTATACCTTGCATCATAGGCAATGTTAAGTTTGAAAATGCTATGCTAGATTTAGGAGCATCAATAAATGTCATGCCTATGTCTGTTTTTAAGTCTCTTTCTCTTGGACCTCTTCAACCTACGGGTGTGGTGATTCAATTGGCAAATAGAAGTACTGCCCACCCCGCAGGTTTGATAGAGGATGTCTTGGTTCGGGTTGAAGAGTTGATCTTCCCTGCTGATTTTTACATACTTGATATGGAAGATGACTCTCCCCGTAATGCTGTTCCTATTATTTTGGGGAGGCCATTTTTGAAAACAGCCCGAACCAAGATAGATGTGCATTCAGGTTCACTTTCCATGGAGTTTGATGGCAGTGTGATCCGATTTGACATTTTCCATGCTATGAAACATTTTCCTGAGGATCACTCTGTTTTCCATGTGGACTTGCTTGATGATTTGATAGATGAGCATATGCTTGACTTTTTGCATCATGATTTTGAATTGCCATCTTTCACTGATTCATTTACTTGTCCATCATGCACTAACTCTGGATGGTGCACCGCATGCACTGAAATAGCCCAGTTTTTAGACTCTGCTACTGCATCTGATGATTCATATGTTATAGATTCAGATTATGCTAACCCTAACCCCATATCTGTTATGCATGAGTCTGATTTACTTGTTCAGGTGCAGGCAGCAGAATCCATTTATGCTGTCCCTTTAGTTCCATCTATTATGCAGGCACCCTCATTGGACCTGAAGCCCCTCCCTCCTCATCTCAAATATGCTTACTTGGAGGATGAGCAGAAACTCCCAGTGATCATCTCTACCTCACTTTCTGTTGATCAAGAGGAGAAACTGCTGGATGTGATAAGAAAGAACAAGAGGGCAATTGGATGGACTTTAGCGGATATTCCTGGAATTAGCCCCTCCATGTGCATGCACCGCATTTTGTTGGAGGATGGGGCTAAACCAGTGAGACAACCCCAAAGACGATTGAACCCCCAGATTCTTGATGTGGTTAAGAAAGAGGTCACCAAGCTGCTCCAAGCGGGTATCATCTACCCAATTTCAGATAGCACTTGGGTGAGCCCGGTGCAAGTTGTCCCCAAGAAGTCTGGTGTCACAGTTGTCAAAAATGAGAAGGATGAGCTGATTCCCACTAGAGTGCAGAACAGTTGGAGAGTCTGCATTGATTACAGAAAGCTCAACCAGGCGACTCGCAAGGATCATTTCCCTCTCCCCTTCATTGATCAGATGTTGGAGCGCCTGGCAGGTAAATCTCATTATTGCTTCTTAGATGGATTCTCTGGTTATTTTCAAATTTGTATTGCACCAGAGGACCAACATAAGACCACATTTACCTGTCCTTTTGGCACATTTGCATATAGAAAGATGCCTTTTGGCCTATGCAATGCTCCTGCCACATTTCAAAGATGTATGATGAGTATTTTCGCTGACTTGCTCGAGCATTGCATAGAGGTCTTCATGGATGATTTTAGTGTTTATGGCTCCTCATTTGATGCATGTCTTGATAATTTGACTAAGGTGCTTAACAGGTGCATTGAGACTAACCTTGTCTTGAATTTTGAAAAATGCCACTTCATGGTAGAACAAGGCATAGTCTTAGGGCACATTGTTTCGCACAAGGGCATAGAAGTTGACCCTGCTAAGCTGCATGTAATATCACATTTGCCTTACCCCTCTTGCGTGCGAGAGGTGCGTTCTTTTCTTGGTCATGCAGGTTTCTATCGCAGGTTTATTCAGAACTTTAGCAACATTGCCCTTCCTCTTTCCAAGTTGCTTCAAAAGGATGCCCCATGGGAATTTGGAGACCAATGCAAGAGGGCATTTGATGAATTGAAGAAAGCACTAACCGCCACTCCCATCATCCAACCACCTGATTGGACCCTCCCATTTGAGCTCATGACTGATGCTTCAAATTATGCTTTGGGAGCAGTTCTCTCCCAAAGGGTTGGTAAGCTGTCGCATGTGATTTATTATGCTTCTAGGACTTTAGATGCAGCACAGGTTAATTACACAACAACTGAAAAAGAACTTTTGGCTATTGTTTTTGCACTTGACAAATTTAGATCATATTTGCTTGGTTCTAAGGTTGTAGTGTACACTGATCATGCTGCTCTGAAGTATCTTTTGAAAAAGACAGATTCCAAACCTAGGTTGATTAGGTGGATGTTGCTCCTCCAGGAGTTTGATCTTGAGATTCAGGATCGGAGTGGTGCGCATAACCTTGTCGCAGACCACTTGAGCAGGATAGAGAGAGAGGAGGATGCATTTCCTATCCGGGATGACTTCCCGGATGAGCAGCTTTTATCTTTACATGTTTCCCATCCCCTTCCCCAAACTCCTTGGTTTGCAGACATTGTTAATTATCTGGTTGCTTCTGTTGTTCCTGCCTTGGCATCCAAAGCTCAAAGAGACAAATTAAAGAGCGATGCCAAGCATTATGTATGGGATGACCCCTATTTATGGCGTTTTTGCAGTGATCAGGTCATTCGCAGGTGCATTCCAGACCAGGAGATCCAATCGGTTCTCCAATTTTGCCATGCTTCACCAGTGGGAGGCCACCTTGGTACTCAAAGGACAGCACGAAAGGTGCTGGATTCTGGATTTTATTGGCCTACCATTTTCAAGGATGCGAGCAACATCTGCAGCTCGTGTGAGCAGTGTCAAAGAGCAGGAGGCGCCCTATCTTGGAGGCAACAGATGCCGCAACAACCTATGTTGTTTTGTGAGGTGTTTGACGTCTGGGGTATAGATTTCATGGGCCCCTTTCCTGTTTCTTTTGGTTTTTATTATATCTTACTTGCTGTGGATTACGTATCCAAATGGGTGGAAGCTAAGGCCACCAGGACTAATGATGCTCAGGTTGTTGTAGATTTTGTCAGGTCTAATATCCTTTGCAGGTTTGGCATACCTAGAGCCATAGTCAGTGACCAAGGCACACACTTCTGCAATAGATCCATGCAAGCTTTGCTCAAGAAGTATGGGGTTGTGCACAAAGTCTCTACACCCTATCACCCCCAAACCAACGGGCAAGCGGAGATTTCAAATAGAGAGATCAAGCGGATTTTGGAGAAGATGGTGAAGCCTAATAGAAAGGATTGGAGCACACGATTGGAGGATGCTCTGTGGGCCCATCGGACCGCTTACAAGGCACCCATAGGGATGTCACCCTATCGGGTTGTCTTTGGTAAGGCGTGCCACCTGCCTGTGGAGATAGAGCACCGTGCATATTGGGTGTGAAGCAATGTAACTTAGCTCTTGATCAAGCGGGTGAGGAGAGGAAGCTGCAGTTGAGTGAGCTAGATGAGATCCGCTTGGAGGCCTATGAGAACTCCAAATTCTACAAAGAGAAGACCAAGAAGCTTCATGATAACTCCATTTCCAGAAAGGAGTTCTTGGTTGGTCAAAAAGTTTTGCTCTACAACTCTAGGCTTGGACTCATGAGTGGAAAGCTCCGCTCTAAATGGATTGGACCGTTTGTAGTCACCCAAGTGTTTCCTTATGGCACTGTGGAGATCAAGAGTGAGTCCACGAACAAGAGCTTCAAAGTCAATGGCCACCGACTCAAGCCTTTCCTAACCACCCCTTCTTTGGATGATGCACCTGTGGAGGAGGCCTCATTGGTCGACCCCACTTTTGAACAACCATGACTTAGGGAGTCTCCTTTTCTCCTTCCTTACTCTTTTTATTACACTTGTCTATATCTGTCTGATTCTGCTATTTGTGTTCCATTGAGGACAATGTGTGATTTAAGTGTGGGGGGAGAGTAGTTTAGGTTGCATATTTTGCTTTGATTTTTTTTTTTTTTTAGGTTTTGCTTAGTTTTGGGCATTTTCTTGCATGTTTTTGCTTCACTTTAGTAGAGTTTTGGTATCTTGTGTCTGAATTCATGCATTTCTGTGTGTAAAGTTGCTTTTGATAATTAAGAGGTGGTAACACTGTGATAGAATTGTCCCTTTTGTGAGGATTTGAGCCTTAATTGTGGGTGGATTGCTATATATGCCACCTAATTTTCTATCATGTGTGATTGCACTCTGGATTACTTGCACTCTAGAACTTGACTTGACTCTTGTTGATACTTGATTGCTCATGCACATTTTGAAATGATTTAGGCACTTTCTTTCTTGAATAAGCTACTAGCCATATGAGCCTACCTTGAACGAATGTATCCTTTGCTAGCCCCTTTGAGCCTTTTTATCCCTTTCCTTGTTCTTTAGCTCATTACAAGCCTATGACTGAAAAACCATGATTGTCCTAACCTTAGGGAATTTTGGAGCTTTGGAATTGTTTTGGGAATGGGTATTAGGTAAGAAGTGTGCTTTATGCTTTAATTGGTTGAGTTCTTGGTTTTGCCTCATTGGTTGTTATAGTTATGGCTTCATCTTCATGCCATTTGTGTTGTTTCTTCTTTTCTTTTTGTATATCTCTCAAAAACAAAAAAAAAATAGAAGACAAAAATACAAAAAAAAAATGCAAAAATAAAAAGAAAAAAAAAGAAGAGAAAAAAAAAGTGAATAAAAGGTTGTTGAGGCAAAGAGGATTGGAATTAGTGGTAGTTGATTTTGGGGTGGATTTTGCTTACTTTTTACTTATTCCCCATTGCTCCTCTATTCCTTTGGTTTTAGCTACATTCCCATATTTTTATCCTACCTTGTCCTTGGCCCCATTACAACCCTTAAAAGACCTTTTGATCATTTTGTGCATGTGTGTTGATGGTTGATGTTAGAGGCTTGTCAAGCTTATGGTTGTGTTTGTTTTTCATGATGTGCCTTGAGTGTAAATAATGATTAACCCCAAACACTTGAGTGTAAACACTTTTGAGTGATCCTTGTGAGTTTCTATCATCTTTGTGACTATCCTCTTGATGTCATTGGTTTCTTTGCATACTTGAAGTAATTGGATGATGTTCGCGGATGCTTTGACTCTTTGATCCTTAACCATTTTGTGTGCTTGAGTTTGCCCATTTCTTTGCATTTCCTAGAATTCATTGTGAAGTATGTAATCTCTTAGGTTAGCATTTCTTAGTTGTAGTCATCTTGTTGCATGATTCACTTTGGTGCATATTGATCTTCATAGTCCTATCTTTTGGTTTTGCCCAGGAGTGCAAAAGGATAAGTGTGGGGGTATTTGATGAGCATTTTATTTCCCATTATTCCTTGCATTATTTTACTCCTATTATTGATACTTGTTGCCCATTTGACATTGATTAGCTTGATTTAGTGATTTTGAGTTTATTGGACTAATATTCCCAATATTGTTTAATTTGGGATTATTTAGCCTAATTAATTCTATTTCTATTTTCAGGTAATATTTGGCACAAGGACACTTTGGGATGTTTGGAAATGAAGATTGAAGCATTGAAGTGAAGATTGTAATTTGCATTTAGGTCCCTTTTTAATTGTAATGTTCAGAATAGTGTTTCTTAGGATTTGGGCCCATGTTTTAGGCCCATTTTCATGACTAAAGAGGGGAAATTCGTGTAACCCCCAAGACACACTTTCATTTCAGATTTCTCACTCTCTCTCTAGGTTAGAACTTCTCTCTTGGCTCTCCCAAGTGATGGTGGCTGCTAGGGTTTTGTTCTTCCCCATTTCTACTCGTTTTTCTTCATTTATGGCCATGGAAGGCTAGACTTCAAGGGTTAATCCCTTTGGTATTGTATTATCTACTCTTGAGCTCTTGTTATTAATGCAATTTCGTTTTCTCTTCTCTGTTTTCATGTTTATCGATGTGTAGTGGTTTGCTTAATTCCATTTCGTAGAGATAATACATGAATATAAATGCTTAATTTGTATTAACTCGTAAAAACTCCAATTCTGGTTTCTGATGCTTAATTAGAAGTTAGGGTTTGGAGTGATAACTGAATTTTCGCTTAGTATTTGGTTATCACGAGTTGGACAGAGGAGAGGAGAGGAATCGATCTTTAGTGAGCTAGGATTGAGTAGTGTACGTAACCAAAGGGGTTTGCCCGCTTTTGTTTCTGATTTTCTTAGTTTTTATATTCTGTTTGTGTTTTGTTCTTCACATTTGTCACACACAAAAACCCCCCCCATTTTACTGCACACTACGTGTTTGATACTTTGCCTAGACCGATATTCGCTGGGAAACGACCTAGGATCACCTTCCTAGTACTACAGAATAAACACCTTTTATTTTGATCGGGTACGGCCTCGATCAGCTTCTTTCTGAAATTTCTTTCTTCTTCAACTGATAGCAGTCAGCTCTGATGTGACCAGGATTCCCACACTCATGACATGTAATGGATGATCCTCCACCTTTGTTATTGTCCTTTCTGTTATGGGAGTTGAAGTTGCTTTTCTTCCTCAGAAACTTCCCAAACTTTTTGACTTGGAGACCCATGTGTTCATCATTGATCAGCTCTTTGTCCAAGTCACTTTCTATTGCTGGTGCTTTAGCCTTGAATGCCAAACTTTTGACCTTTTTTTCTCCTCTTCGTGTTGAGCGAACCTTTTCAGTTCGCTTTCATGCTCTTGTAACTTCCCGAAGAGAGTTGCCAGCGTCATGGTTGAGAGATTCCTTGATTCAGCGATTGCCGTCACTTTGGGTTGCCATTCTCTTCCCAAGCATCTTAGAACCTTGTTTGTAACACTCTCACTTTTATTTATTAATTTAGGATTTTATAAAAATGGTAGTTGAAAATTTCTTTTTAAATTAAAATACTTAAAAATATGTTTCCGGAAAAACGGACAGAGTTTCCTCTGTTTTTCGGACTTCCCAAAAATTTTCTTCTTAAAACCTGTCAGTCCAGAAATATTTAAAAAGATAAACCACAACAATTTAACAGTCATAACAGATCCTAACGCCCAATTAGTACAAGTTTCAGGGCGACGACTATTTCATATTATAATTTACAAAAACAAACGTCCACTCATAATATTCAATAAACATTCCACGTAGTGGAATGCAAATCCTGCTCGGCCATATTCCATGTAAGCTCCACTTCAATACCTGCAAAAATATAGCAAGAAGGGTAGCATTACACAGAACTTAAAAAGATAAATCCTAAAAGAAACATAGCAATAAACTAAGCCTACCCTATTATTAATATCTATTACTCATAAATGTCCATATAATTAATTTTCATTTAGCTATCCACTTATTCTCACTTTCTTTTAACTATTAATTCTCTTATCACTTTTCCACACTTTATTCCACTTTTAACCCGACATTCATTTATATATATCATTTCCCTTTTCATCCTTTCGTTTCCATTCTTTTTCTTTTACATTGTCTTTTCTTTTTCTTTTACATTTATCAATTGGCCACAGGGTCACCACGACCATCCAGCGACGATTATTATTTATATTTATTAGGCCACAGGGTCACCACGACCATCCTGTGACAATTATAATTTATATTTATTAGGCCACAGGGTCACCACGACCATCCTGTGACAATTATAATTTATATTTATTAGGCCACAGGGTCACCACGACCATCCTGTGACAATTATAATTTATATTTATTAGGCCACATGGTCACCACGACCATCCTGTGACCATTATAATTTATATTTATTAGGCCACAGGGTCACCACGACCATCCTGTGACGATTATTATTTATATTTATTAGGCCACAGGGTCACCACGACCATCCTGCGACGATTATTATTTATATTTATTAGGCCACAGGGTCACCACGACCATCCTGCGACAATTATAATTTATATTTATTAGGCCACAGGGTCACCACGACCATCCTGCGACGATTATAATTTATATTTATTAGGCCACAGGGTCACCACGACCATCCTGCGACGATTATTATTTATATTTATTAGGCCACAGGGTCACCACGACCATCCTGCGAGGATTATTATTTATATTTATTAGGTCACAGGGTCACCACGACCATCCTGGGACAATTATAATTTATATTTATTAGGCCACAGGGTCACCACGACCATCCTGCGACGATTATTATTTATATTTATTAGGCCACAGGGTCACCACGACCATCCTGTGACAATTATAATTTATATTTATGAGCCACAGGGTCACCACGACCATCCTGCGACAATTATCATTTATGTTTATTAAGCCACAGGGTCACCACGACCATTCTGTGCCGATTAACATTTAATTTTTGTTTCTCATTATTAATTCGTCTTAGTCTTTTCTCTTTACTTTTAGTTTCCTTAGTTCTCTTTAATTCTTTTAATTTCTTAACCCTTCTTTTATCTTCTTATATTTAAATGTTTCTCATTTTTTTACTAGTTCTGCTTGAATAAGCCATATACGTTATATTTTAATTCTCGTTCCTAGCTCTTAGTTATTTCCCTGTTCTCTTTCTTTCTTTTTCTTCTTCTCTTCCTTTTCCTTTTTCCTTTATTCTTTTTATTAATTACTCTAGTTTACATCTAACTCCACTTAGCTTTGATATAGTCGTTATATCTTAAACTCTCATTTCAAATTCTTAGTTATTCCATTAATTCCTTTGTCTCACACTTTTATTTACTTATTATTCCTATTTCATTACTCTACTTTAATTAGATCCCCTTCTTAATTTAGCTTAGTTTCCATATCTTATTACCACATTTTATTTAACTTCCCTAACAACTCACTCTTTTTGTTTAGTATCCTTTTTGTTAATTTCTTTTGCCGATTATCTATTTTCCTTTTATATCTAATTCACTATTTTGTTTCTCTTCCCATATTTGATTCCACATACATTCCGTGTTCCACTTTCTAATCCCCTTTTCTTTTTATCCCATTTAAATCTTCACTTAGTATTTTACTTTTTGTCTTTTAGTTTGTTAGTTCTACTCTTCTTGCCTATTACATTTTCCCTTTATTCTTTTACCCCCAATTTTAGTTAGTTTTTCCTTAACTAATTTCCCTTGGTTTTATTTCATGTTTTCCTACACTTTCATTCTATTTTAACTCTTTTAGTATCCTATCATACTCATTCACTCCGGAACTCATTCTATACATATCCAATTTATTCCATTGTCATTTTAAATAAAGCATTTATATTTGCGGGGACTACCCTAAGGTTCCTTGACTTATTCCTTAATTACCCTATTCTTAGTCACCACTATAGCATCCTAGAATTTACTTCTCAAGTAGAGGTAATACGAACCCTTCTTACCTCGGGCTTTCTTTTAAAAAGAACCTGGGTTGTGGCTCGGTGTCGATGACGGCGTCGGTGTTGCTCCTCGTTATTGAGAACGATCGCGGCTGGATTGAGGCCAAAGCTTCAAGCCTCGGAGTACCCAACACAAGCCCGGTGCGATCACGGTCGGTAACGATGCCGGTGAGATCCGGTGGAAGGAGAGAGAGACCAAATAGAGGGAAGAGGGAGAGAGAGCAAAGCTAGGGGAAGAAAAGGAAAAGGGGTTCTTGATGGTGGCGGTGAGCTGGGTTAGTGGTGGGTGGTTGTTCATGGTGGTGGTTCATGGTGGATGGTGGAGGGTTTGGTGGTGGAGAGAGATGGGGATTCAAGAAGAGAGAGAAAGAAATCAAGAGGGAGGAGGAAGAGAGTAGATCTATGGGGAGGAGGAAGAGCCAAGGAGAGGGGTGGTGGCCTTGGGCGGCTCCGGTGGTGGCGGTTGGTGGTGCTGGGGGCGGAGAGAGAGAGTGAGTTGAGAGGGAGGAAGAAAGGTTGGAAAAATGGGGGTTTGGGGGGTCATTTTTGCACCATTTATGGTGCTGGTGCTGCTGATTCGCGCACCGTGCGCCTGGGCGCGGCCTCCTGCTCGCCTGGGCGCACTCCCCACTGTCTGGTGCTGTTTTGTTCCGCTGCTCGCCTGGGCGAGGATTTCTCCCGCCTGGGCGAGAGTCTGTTGACTCTGAGTTGACCGTATCATAACTTCTTCGTTAACCGTCGGATCTTGCCCAAATTTGGAGACAAGCTTCTTAATCCCTTAAACTTCATATCCAATGGTGGAATTTAATTTCTTAGCATCCTATAATAAATTCCTAATTTTATCTTTTCGGCTGATTTCTAACATTTAAAACGCCGATTTAACTCCCGATTTCGCTTAGATAATTTTGCCCATTGCTACAAATGTCTCCTACACAACCCCTAGTACTTATAATTACTACTCACCTTGCTCCCAAAATTCTTTAAGCAATTAATCTACCCGTTCCCTACGTTTTAAACCTATTATTTCACTATTCAAGCTTGGAATTAAATTAGGGATGTTACATTGTTGATGAGATCCTCATTGGTGAATTTCTTACCCAATGTTGTTAACTGATTGACAATCATCATGAAGCGTTGTTAGATCTCTTGAATTGTTTCTCCATCTTTCATTCTGAATAACTCATATTCACCAGTGAGCGTGTTGATTCTCGACCTTTTAACTTCAGTACCTTCATGTGTGACTTCTAATGTATCCCACATTTGTTGCGCAGTCTCACATGTAGATATCCTGAAAAACTCATCATAGCTCAAAGCAGATGTTATAATATTTTTCGCTTTCAAGTCGTACTGGACTCTACGTTCCTCCTCTTCCGTCCACTCAGCCATAGGCTTTTTGACGGTGTTACCATTAACCACATAGGTAGGAACATAGGGACCATTTACGACGGCATCCCAAACCTTTAATCCAACTCCTTGAATAAAAATTTTCATACGGTCTTTCCAATACGCGTACCCTACCCCATCTGTGACACCCTTTCTCCAAACAAGTAATTATTACAATAAATAAGTATTACTTGTTAAATATATGGACTTGTGAGTGTTAAGAAAATAACTGAAATAAAATTTTCTTTTAAAGCGGGTGCACAAATCGTCATTTGGAATTCTTGGAGAATAAGCTCTAAACCATTTCAAAACATTTGTATCGAGTTCGGCGACCTCTAAAACCTTTTCACAAATAGGGTAACATTCGCTCTTTGGAAACATCTTTGTATCATACAAGTAAATAAAGTTACCCATGCTTTGTTTGATAAGACTGATACCATCAAATAATATTTATAGCCGAGCTCTTAAATAGATTAAATCAGAGTAAGCGGAAATTATTGGACTATGCAACTGATAGTAATATAAACATAGGTTTTATATATCTAATAAGAGTCATAATACATAGTCCCATCATGATAGTCTCCAAGACCCAGAAGTACAAGTCCATAAAAACAGATCTACATCACAGTGTAACTACAGCCCTAGAGTATTCCAAAAGTATATATACAATATATATACATAACCAAAATACAACTCCAGGGGTAATCACGTAGATCTGGCAACATCAGATGTGGTAGTAGTAGTAGCAGTCTCCAAAAACACAAGTAGTAGCATCATCATCATCACAGCAGCAGCATAGTATCCTCCACAGCCTCCACAACATCGGATCCTTGGATCCTCATCACATACTCTATACACGCACCTAGGGATCATCGTCCCTCCAGTCACTCCCAGTAGAATGCATGACAGGCTCGCTCCCACTCTCGTCCTCCACCGGATCCTCCTCGATCTCATCCGAGGGAGAGTGTACCCTACCACTGGGTGCCGGGGCAGGTGATGGTGAAACCCTGACTGGGCTCCTCGGATCAGAAGGGGGAGTCTCCTCGCGGACGACTCTCGAGGTAAAAGGGTGAGAGCGGGTAGGTCGAAAACGAAAACTATGATAAGAGCGAGCTGGTCGCATGGGAGGTGGTCCATGGTAAGTGTAAAACGGGGGTACATGCATAGTGTATATGATGGGAATCCTAAATCTACGAGGTCGGAATCGGATCAACGGGTTCGGGTGGTAGAAGGTAACCTCTACCTCTCCCTCGAACACCGCACGATGGTCCTCATAGATCCATGGGCCACTAGGAAGTGGCCAGATCTCAATGCAAGCAATGTAACGGGACATCACCTACAAGGGCATAGGGGTAAGCAATTCTATACACATAATCAACAGAGAATAAATTGTGCAATATGAGTATGTAAATATGCATCGATTAACAACAATCACATATATCACTTAGCAGTTAATTAATGCACATAGGATGCTCACACTTATTTCATTTATCACAATTAATTTAAATGAGTGGCATGATGCATGACTTTAGCTCTCAAGCCTATCTTCATCATACTATGTCACTCTCTGACGTCCATCCCTGACAACCCAGCACTGAACAGTGCGTTGTATTCCTAGGTATACAACAATTCGTACATTCACCTAGAATGTACACGACAAGCTTGGAATCCATGCCACCCGAGCATATCCCGTCATCCAAACGGACCGTCATCCAAACGGTATAACCATATCGGCATCCACTAAGCCGACCACGCCAACGATGTGTCATCAAGCAAGCGTATAGGCACTCCCAGAGGCCCTCCACATGTTTAACAAAACATGAAATACGTCCTACCATCCAAACTCCAGAATGAATGCATTTTATCTTTTGGACTTAAGGGAAGTTGATTAATACTTTACAGGCCACCTAGGCTTATTTCTTTGTCAAAAAGGACCGTCACCAAACGATCTATTTGTATTAATCAATTTCTCTAAGTCTTGATCCCTTGAACTATTATTAATAATTCCTTAATTAATTAAGTCGGAACTGAAAATGGTGTTTTCAGGTTCTGCGTAATTTACTCGAGTAAAATTCAGTACACTCGAGTGTTCTTCAAGTTTTCCAGATTACTCGAGTGTTCTTACAGTTACTCGAGTGTTCATGACTTTCTGAGGATTTGGGTTTGAAATTCATTAAATTACTCGAGTAGTTCATAGGTTATTCGAGTGTTCATCCTGATTTCCAGAATACTCGAGTGACCTTGAATGAGTCGAGTTGTTGACCTTAACTTGTCCTCAGGTCGTGCTCGATACTCGAGTAGTAGACACGATACTCGAGTGTTCTAACTTCATTTACATTGTTTTTCAAACGTTTTACTCGAGTACCCTGTTTATTACTCGAGTGTTTCGCAGCAGTTTACACTGAAAACTTAGTTTTATCATACCAATTTCATTTCTACTCATTTCCAGTCCATTCCAAGGATCAACAGAGTTCACATAACATAATTTGAGCATGTTACAACATTCATTTCATATCAAAACACAGATTTGACAGAGAATTCAATAATCATGCATAAAAACACATTTTAACAACTCAATACCTCAATTTGCATAATAAGCACAATACACATGAAACAAAGTTCATTTAAGCTTGCATGCATGATATATAACTTGCTCAACACAGTTTTAGAGCATGGATTGGTCTCCAAACCAAAGTTCCTATTCAATCTAAGCCCTTAGAGCCTCTTGGTGGCTCTCTAACACAATTCATGGAATTTAATCTCTATCTAGTGAATATAATTACTTCCCCTTACCTCTCAGACGTGAATCAACCAAGAATTGACAAGAACAAAGCTCCAAAATTCTCAGACCGACTTCAAGCATCACATGCAGAGCATTTTGAGTGCAACACCAAAGTGGAATTGGTTTACACATGAAACAGAGAATAGAATTAGGGAAATTAGATTTTCTAGACTCTATACAACATGAACTCACTAAAGAAACTGAATTTGAGACTCAAGGATTCGTGAGCTTACCAGAAATCAAGATCAAAGTAAGCTCCAAGCAACACTTTGACAGAACAAACTCCAACTTCTCAGCTCCAATTCTCCCAACACACTCACTCAATCCTCACGATTTTTATGTCTATACAAAGCTCGTGATGTGAGCTTTGTATTCGTGTATCACTCAAGCCTTAACACTCAGAATTGAAAGAGAATCGAAGAGGATAAATTCGAAACCCTAACTATGTCAACACAAGCAAGATTGAGCAAAATTCCTAGCTTAGGAAGGTTGATGAGCTTTTATAGACATGGAGGGGCATCATGCATCACGACACGACACTCTTGAGCTGTTGACGACGGAGTATTCGTGTCAATGGAGGGGACTCGTTCATGGTGACTCATCAAACGCACTAACTCGTGCAGATTGACCCAGAATACTCGAGTATTCAGAATAATACTCGAGTGTTTTGCCCAGATTTTGAAAAATAATTATTTTATTTACTTTCCCTGCAAAACCTTTCCTATAATTACCTCTAGGTCCCTACCCAGGGACTAATATGCAAAACTCCTATTTTATACATTATTATATTTATTAAATAATTTCACACACCTAAGCTAGTCACATGAACACATATTTTAATCAAGGATTAACATAGAAACCATTAATTATAATTAAATTATAATTAACATTTGATTAATCGGGGATTAAAATTTTGGGGTGTTACACCATCAAACATGGGAGGACGATTAATATAACTCCCTTCACCACCAAACAAAGAGTTTGAAGCCATACTTTTGAGACGGTTAAGTCTTAACACAAGAGACTAGCTCTGATACCAATTGTTGGGTTTGGCCTCAAAATCTCGAGAGGGGGGTGAATCGAGTTTTATTAATTTATTGCGAAAACCCTTACAAATTAAAAATTGTTTCGCGTTGGAGAGATTAGGCGTTTGAGAAGGAGAGCGAAATCGATTGATATAAAATATAGTGCAGCGCGGAAACGTAAAATAAATGAAACATGCATAAAGTAAAGAGATAGGGATAGAAAAGCTTGCACCAGGAATTTTATACTGGTTTAGCCTTCCCGTCGAAAGGCCTAGTTCAGTCCCCAAGTGACCCGCTTGAGAGTTCTATAATCAGCAATAGAGCCGCACCCTATTACACCCAAGAGCACCCCGCACACTACTAGGAACCTTCGTTCGCTAGGGACCTCAAGATCACACAGCAGGGTTCCTCGCCCTACGATGTATCACACGTCCACTAAGGGATTCTCTCCCTAACCACTAAGGTTTCAATACAAGAATATGATAGTGATTACAATAGTATTGTGTGTTCTCAAAACACGGATACAACAATATGCTCTTCTATGATAATGAAGTTCTTCTTGATAAGTTAAATGGCCAACAAGGTTTTGTTCTTCAAAAGAGTATGAACGTTATGATCAGAGAAAAGTTGGAGAAGAGAACGTGAAATGCAGAAAAGAATGTATGAATATCAAAAGTGATTGTGTCTGTAATGTTGGAATGAATTTTTGAAAATACTTTTATAATTCAAAAAGATTCAAAATTAGCATAACAAAATCAAAACAAAACAAAATAAGATTTTGAAATAATTTTTAAAATCAAAACTAAATCAAAACAATTTACGAAATAAAATAAAGATTTGATTCTTAAAACGAAAAAGGAAATAATTCAAATTTAAAATCATTTTCGAATTTTATAAAATAAATCAGAATCTTATATATAAAAAAAATCAGGAAATAATCAAAATGATTCTGATACGTTTTTCAATAAAAGCTGAAGTAATCGATTACTTTCTGAAGATAATCGATTATTTCTTCAAAAATAGAAACTCTTAATTACTTTTGAAAAACAAGTAATCGATTAGACCAATAATAGTTAATCGATTACATCACCCCTGTTCAATATATGATGCAACTCATTTAATCGATTACTACTCATCAATTAATCGATTACTGAGTCTCTGTTATTTATGTGATGCAACATCTATAATCGATTACTACACAGCATGTAATCGATTACTGTGTCTCTGGAAAATATATGATGCAACAATTCTAATCGATTACTTGAGCTAGGTAATCGATTACTCTCATAAGAAAGTAATGGATTAGCAAAGTTCACTTAATCGATTACAAGCTCTCTAATTTTTGTATGATGCAACAAAGTTAATCGATTAACTCAAGTAAGTAATCGATTACTCTCTCTTGCATACATAAAAATATTTAGAGTTTTGTAACATCAGGTATTTTCACAAAAATTAAGATATAAAAACAACTTTTCATGAAAACACATTTTCTTCTCCTTTTTAAATGAAAAACTCATTGGCCTTTTAAACTCTTTAAGAACAAGAATTTCATTACCTTACACATGTCCTAAGGGAAAAAGGCTTCTAGGCTATATCTTGCTTGAGTCTTCAATCTTGAAAGTTGAAGATACTTGTGAGCTTGAATCTTGAGTTGGTTGCTATCATCAAAACCTTAGCTTGATATTTGCTTGAATTCCATAAGAGAGTTTGAAGCAAGTCTTCCAACACTAGCTTAACTTCCAACAATATCAAAACAATCCCAAGCCTTCTTTAAATTTCAAGAATGCATTCAAACATCATGTAGGACTTTGCATCAAATTTTCAGAGACATCCAAGAAATTAAACTATGACTTTACCGAAAATCTCTTATAACTAAAACAACTTTTTCTTTTCTTTCCACCTATAGTAGAACCGAATTTTCACACCAAAATAGATCATCATCTACCAAAAATTTCAGCATGCAAGACACAAAAATTATCTTTTTCTTTTGGTGCTAAAAATCGAATCATTTTAAGCCCCACATAAATAATTTTTACTCATTCTCTAAGCAAGATCAAAACTATACTTTTTCAAGAACCATACCCTTTATCACATGCATATATTTTCCAAGATCAAACTAAATGAACATAACATGCTTAACACATAACACTTTAGCAATTGATTTCAAGCTCAATGTCTTAGTTTGACATTTTTTTCTCATGCATGCAAGACTTAACATTTCTAACTTCATTTTGAAAATAAGATAACAAGATCAAAAGTCACATAATCTCATGCATGTACTTAAAATTCCTAGATCAAGACATAAAACCTACATGCACATACTTTAATCAAGCAACTGAATATTAATCCCTCATCCTAGTCTTGGCCGAATTATTCTAACCATAAAACCACTATCCTTAAATTTTTTAACCACAAAAATCATGATGAACACTCATATTTTTACATGCTACAACCGTGAGCATTAGATCATCATGCATGTCACTTTTTATCATCAAACTCATGATCAAGCATGGAAATAACAAAAGATCAAAACTTAAATCAAAAGGACTAACATGCAAACAAGATTTTACAAACCAAGTTACACACAACTCTATGTGAAAACCGTAGTCAAGAAGATGATAGAAACAAGAAGCTAAAATATCACTAGATCAAGTATTAGAAATGGAGAAGCACTTGAAACAATTTCCTTCTTCCTTCTTCCTTGATGCCACGGCCTCCCCCCTTCTCTTTCTCTCTCTCGAATTTTCTCTCTTTCTCTCTAAGGTTCTAGAGCTTGATGGTGCTCTAGAACAAGTGTTTAGTGGAAGTGTGTGGGAAAATGAATGAATGAACTAAGGCTCTCTTATTTATAGGCAACTAGGACTAGGGGTTCTCTTGCTAAGAAATGGGGTTTAATGTTCACATGCAAGGGCAAATTGGTATTATTGAACAGTTGCATGGTGGTAGTGTGCAAGGGTGGGTTACTTAAAGTAACTTAAGGGTTTCCATCACCATTACATCAAGTCATAGCTTACTTCCTCCTTCAACCTATATTCTAGCTTGATTTTCATTTATTTTTCATGCATCTTAGTTGCTTAATCACTAAGAAGATTGGGCTACAAAAATTTTGTCTTCCTTAACATATATATATATATATATATATATGTGCGTGTGTGTGTGGGCCGAATTATACATACAAAAAGGGAAATATAATTTTTTTCTTATAACTACTTTAATAAATCCTCATAATATAAAATCAAGAAATCATGCATCACACAAGCATCAATATTCACTCATCACATCATACATATTTCTTGGTAAATCTAGACTATAAAAATGATTTTCTCTTTTATAAGAGAACACATCTTCATGTTAATGAATAAAATAATTAACTGTACAAATTAGCTATAGATATAGGTTTCATTTTATTTTCTAAAATCATACTTTAGTTTATAGAAGGGATTTCCAAAAGGAAAAATTTATTAAAGGTCTCTAACTATTTCTAACAATTTACACATCCAAAATTCGTATTTTACAGACCTGAAAATAATTTTTCGTAAATCCATCCAGAAAATTATAAAAATTACATTTTTAAATTCTACATTTCAATACGATCGTTTTCATATAAAGATCATAAATTTTTTGTAGTTACGGTTAAAAAGTTATGGATTTTCAAAGTTTAATAACTCAATAACACAATTCCTTATTCAGTGGCTATTCAAAATGATTAAAATCATCTTTCATGAAAACACCTAAAAAATATCAATATATAAGACTTTACTTGAAAATACTTACTATTCATTTATCATTATATTTTTTTTTTTTGAAACAAAGCCTTGAAGTATAATATCAAGAAATCACAACAAAATCATACTTTAAACAAAATATACTTGAAATATCACTTTATCAATCAAATATTTATTTACTTTTATTTTTAAAATACTCTTAATTACAAAAATATATTGTAAAATAATATTTTATTATTTAAAATATACGAGGATTTTGACGGATGTTACACCACCTCCTGGCTTGGTGCTAAACAATCCTAATTTGGTGTGCAAACTTGAAAAGTCTCTATGGTTTGAAGCA
This sequence comes from Crotalaria pallida, assembly GCA_037953625.1. Classification (NCBI taxonomy): domain Eukaryota; kingdom Viridiplantae; phylum Streptophyta; class Magnoliopsida; order Fabales; family Fabaceae; genus Crotalaria; species Crotalaria pallida. Next base: position 36,631,046 of record CM075652.1, on the reverse strand, counting down.
AGCTAGCAGCAATGGAATGAGAAACTTACTGCTGTGCTCTATTCATGTGGATACTCTCAATCCAAGGCTGGCTATTCTCTCTTTACAAAATCCACAGCTACTGACTTCAATGTCATTTTAGTATATGTTGATGATCTGGTTTTAGCTAGCACTTCTTTAACTGAAATTGATCAGATGAAATATATTCTTGATGACAAGTTCAACATTAAGGATCTTGGTATACTGAAGTATTTCTTAGGTATGAAAGTTGCTAGATCCTCAGAGGTAATTTCTTTATGTCAGAGGAAATATGCTCTTGATTTGCTTCAAGATGCTGGTTTATTAGCAGCCAAGCCTGTTTCAACCCCTATGGATCCTACTGCTAAGCTTCACAGTGATTCAGGGCCTTTGCATTCAGATGTTACAAGCTATATATAGAAGACTGATTGGCAAACTTGTATATCTCACAAATACAAGACCTGACTTGTAACACCCCAATTTGGACATAGAATTTTTCATAAAAATTTGCGCCATTTTTTTTATATAACCTTTCTAAAACATTTACTTTTAATTTATTCTGAAAATATTAACTTTAACCAATATACATTACTTAGCTTTGTTTACAAAATATCGTTATTCTATTCCAAACTAAGACATTACCATTACACATTCCAAAACTCCTTTCCTTAAAATATTATTTCATCTAAGGATTAATTGCGGAAAACATTTGATTACCTTTTAAAAATTCAACAAAAGACTTCAATTGAGAAGTAAAAGAATTTATTCTTATAATCGAGTAATTACATCAATTCAATTGTTTTACAAAAAGGTCACGGCCCCTAAGGTCATGACATTTGATACAATAAAATACTGAATAAAAGTTCTATGCTAATACTAGAGATTACATCAGTCCTATCAGAACAGACAGACTCAATCTAACTATTGAGGCCTAAGACAAACATAAAACTTTTTGTTGTCGCTGCTCTCCATTTCTGATGCCTCATCTGGGTCGAACTCTTACTGACGATCAGCTCCGGATCAAAGTCTCAAACACATGCCATCCAATCAGCTTCACTTTAAAATAATCCCAATGCGCTATCCACTATTTGAAACTTCCACACGACAATGACTTGATCTGTCATCTGTGGACATCATTCCCAATGTCCACAGAAAAAGAGAAAGCAAAGAGAGTAAGCAATCCGAACGAATTAGTCGTCGACGACATGGACTTACTCTAAGGGATCACATTAAGATTCACACACATACATATACAATAATCTAAGCAAATAGTGGCCATTCTCAAAAGACCTCATGATCATAAGTATCACCATCATCATTTCATAGCATCTCCTCATAATTTCATGTCATATCATTAATAATAATTTCACTTGCTTCATAAGGGATTTTCAATAAAAATATTAATAATCTTCTTTAATTTTCTTCTTTCAACTCAAACATAGCCGTAAATGATTTAGGGAGGGAAATCATCGAGGTAGGGGAAAAAGTCAGCACACACGATACATCTCCTCCTCAATATCCAACCACGATCTAGTTCGGAAAGCAGATGGGACGCACAGGAATCCTAACCACGCAGGCATCGATAGTCAAAGGGTACACACCAGCTGAAACCACTACAGAGGGCCATCAAAAGAAATAGTAAATGGACCACGCTCAGTGGGTCAGTAAATAAAAACAATGAACTCAAGCCTCGATTCAGATTCCCTCTCACCATCTCCAATTTGCTCAAGGGGGCGACAGCTCTATCCCTAGTTCGCATTGCAGTCCTTGTAATGATCGACACCTATCAAGGACATCAAAGGAAGTAATCGATTACTTTAAGTCAGATCTGATTAAAAACACGTTTTTCCTTCATTTTCCTCATTTCACTCTCTCTCCTCCCTCACGACTTCTCTCTCTTCTCCCTCTCAAACCTCCATGGTTTCTTCTTCTCTTTTCATGGAAAATCATCACAATAACACTACAAATCACCAAACAAACACCATAAAACATCTCCAAATCAATTCCTAATGAATTCCCCTCTCTCAAATCTCATGATTTCTCCCTCTTTCTCATGAGATCCCAAATCACCCAAAACCCTAAGTTGGGTAATCAACCCATAAAGCCTTCTAATCCTTCAAGGAGTATTAGATAGTGCATGAGAGCATGGAATAGGAGGCTAAGGAGCTTGGATTGGAGCTTGGTGAGTGGGTTTTGAGGAAACCCCAATTTCCTCTTTCTCTCTCCTCAAGGTAAGGGGATTACTTTGGTTTAGTATTAGAGAAAGGGTTTAATAATAGTGATAGAGTTATAACTAGGTATATCTGGTTGTTTGATTTGGTTGATGGTTAAGAGGGTAGAGTTTGGCTAGAAACCCTAGGTTATTGTTATGGTATTTATGTATGTATATTGTTATTGTTATTGTTTTTATAAATATTATTGTTATAAGTGTAAATAATATGTTTGTATATTGATATTGTGTTTAAAAAGTATAAAGCGACATTCATATAGTTATGCATCAAATAGGGCTAAGTCGTTCTCAATTGGGTTTAAACCAATTAAAGGACATTTTCTAAAGAACAAAGAGGGTTTTAAATTCAATTGAGAAACACTTAGAATATTGGAACATGCATGGAGAAAAGGTGGACGGAAAGGGTCGGGGAAAAACACACGTTGTTTTAACGATTGATGAGGACAAGAGTAAATGTTAGGAATTACTATGGAGGACTTTGATCTTCCAAAGGACATGGGTTCGCAACCCGTGTCGGGGATTGGTTCTACACAAACCATAGTAGTTCTATTTACTTTGGCTCCTTGTGGCCAGTGACAGTGATTTCTGCTAGAGCCAATTTGGGAGAATCAATCCAAATTGTACATAGTACACTACCCTTGAGGAGTGTTAGGTACTGTGCAAGCGGGTGAGCGGCATTCCTAAAGGATGTGAAGCACCCAATCAGAGGTTGAGAAATGCTTCCTCCTGGTCGGTTTTTCTCCAGAGTGGAGGGTGTATGTGAGGATGTATATTGTTATTGGAAAAATGGAAAAGTGAATTGTTATTGTTATTGTTATTGGAAAGGTGAAATTGTTATAGTAAATTGTTAGGATGAAAGTGAAAGGGAAGTGTGAATGCATTGTTAAAGATGCTTTAATTCATTGAATCTGATCAAAGTGTTAAATTTAATCGAATGAACTGAATTGTTAATATCGGATTCAAGAATTAAACCATCCAAGTGCGACGTGGCATAGCATAATCATGTGATTGCGCATTATAGTATTATAGTAAAGTATTGTACTATAAGTATATATATATATATAATTCATAAATTGAATGTTGTTGCAATGCTTTATTTTTTATTTGAATTGTGAATTTTGTAATTGCTATTGCTTGTGTATGAATATGCCTTTTTATGATTTATTACTGTTTTTAAATGTTTTCTTTAATCTAGATTCAAAGTTCTCACCCTTACAGTGGACATATTAGGTACACCAAGGAGACAGGCACATATGAAGTCAAGGCCGAAAAAGGTATACTCCGGTAAAGAGTATATTGTTATTGGTGACCTTAGGGTCCCAATTATAGTGCAACCATTCCTATTTTGTAAAGATTAGATTTTATAAATGTTGTTTAATTGATATTGACGATTTTATTCAAATGTATTTTATTAATGTATCAGTTTTATTTTCTCATTGGGACAAATTGAAAGTATTTTATAGTATTGTATATTTTCAATGAAAAGTTATATTTATATTTGATTGAAAACTGTTCTGGACTGACAGGTTTAATTTCTTTTCGGGGGAAAAGTCCAATTTTTAAAGGAAACTCCGTCGAAATTTTTATAAACCTCGAATGTTTTCCGCGATTAAAGGCTAATCTATAGTAATTGTTTTAGTAGTAAAAGGTAGGGTGTTACATTTATGGTATCAGAGCAATGGTTGCAATCCTCGGTCGTGGAGTATAGATTTTCCTTCTCCCAAAGAGTTACTCTACATGAGAGTAACTAGTAGATAGTTGATTAAGTAGTGCACTTTAGTGTTTCATGCATGCATCATTAGTTGAAATGGGTATAGTTTAGTAGGGTAAGTCATAGTTTAGTAATCATAGAAGTGTATTTTCAATTTAAAGTGGGCCAACTGAATTTTTCAAAGTGTAACTTTGTTGTATTTAGAAATGGACCGGAAGTAGGGACTAAGGGAAAGGAAAACTCCCAACGGGTCAGAGTGTAACACCCCGCATTTTTCCCAAAAGAATTATTTATAATTTTATTCAAGAACGATTTCTTTATGGAAAGAATTTGTATTTTTGTGGGCGAACTTTGAAAACGTAATTTTTTTTAGAATTTTCTGATTTGTTTATAAACTGTATTTTTGAAAACTTTGGAAAATGAATTTTTGTGAAACTATGATTCCTTTTCTAGAGAGTTAATGACTTTAAATAAATTATCTTTTGGAAATTTCCTAATTACACGAAAAGCTTGATTTTTAAAAGATTTCTAATTATGTGTCTTATGAAGATGATTGTTTCACTTTGAAATTATTTAGATTTCCCTAGGAAAATGACATGTTCTTGTAAGAGATTAAATCAATTGCCATGACTTATAATTAATTTGTGATGTGTGCTTATTGTGATATGTGTTTGGCTTATATGCAAATATTGCTTGAAAATAAACATGTGTGCATGTGTGTGTATGTTAATGTGTTACGGTTTTGAGCATATGGGAGTATATGATTCCTAAAAATGTTGCATGATTACATGAAGCAATGGCCATAGCATCTTGACTAAATAGGATTAGGAAATGAAAATGAAAATGCATGAAGTGTGGACATGTGTGTGCTACGGTGTGAGCATGAGAGTGTGCCACGATAATGGGTGAGTGAGTGTGCAAGGAAGAGCTTTGACTCTTGGGTAGAAAAGATAGGATTGGAAGTGATCATGGATGATGAAGCCTAGCCCTAGCCTAAGCACTTTGTCTCCTTGATCTAAGCCTTGCCAAGCAAAATTTCAAAAACCCAAACTTTCCCTTCTTTTAGTGTCGTGGCCGAACCTCCACCTAAGGGCAAAGGAGGCAAATTCGGTGGCCCTCAAATCTATTTTGCCTTAGTTCATTTCTCACATTTCATTCTCATTCCCTTCACTTACACGCCCAAACACTTTCTAAGGGAACATCAAACCCTTAGAAAAAGAGAAAGAAAGGGGGAAAAAGAAGGTGTGGCCGTAGGGAACCAAGAAGGAGGAAGAAGGAGAATTAGACCAAGACTTGAGTTCCTTGGAGATCGAGACCCTTAGGAGTTAGAATACCAACTTCCTTGGTAGGTTATGTGAAGATCAAGAGAAAACCATGATAGTTAGATTTTCTTTTGGATTTGTAACTTTTCTTTTCTTTTTCCTTTCTTTGCATGTTTGTCTTTATGGCATGAAAGATGAGTGCAAGAATGTCTTAGCCTTAACAGTGGATTTTCTTAAATTGGTTTGTAATATGTGGACTCATGGATTCTTTAAGCTTCGGTTATGGCTTCATTAGGTGGACCTTGATGATTTTCTAAACAAATTTCTAATGGATCTAAATAACTACTTGAGATTTTTGAGAAAACTAAAATGAAAACTTCATGCATGTTGAATTTATCCTCTTAAACCATGAACCGTGAGGTTTTTATGAAAAAGTTTAGTAAATAATTTATGATCTAGGTTTGATTTGTGACAAAGTGAAGAATTTATGCCTTGCATGGTTGATCTCTTGTGTTCAATCCGTGACCTATGTGTATATATTTGAATAATTGATTTACAATTTCATGATCTAAGTTATTTGAGAAGAAAAAAGGGGTTTTAGCTTTGCATGTTGACCTTGTGATGATGTTGTAAGATCCATGAAGAATGTTTTGATAAATTCCAAAAGGTTTTGAACAAGCTTCAAATGTGTTGATCAAGTTCAAGCTCAACAAGCAACAACAAACATCAAGTGATGAAGAGAGAACCAACTCATTAAGACTTAGTTTGGTAGTTTGTGTTTTAATGTTTTATCTTTTGCCTCACAAGTCTTTTAGTTTATGAGTTTGGGTAGAGTTTCTTAGAGGGTAGTGAATCTCTTTTGATTGCATGATTATATCATATTTTGAGTATTCACTTTGCCTAAAATCAATAGGTGGCTTAAAGGTTTGAAAGAAAAGGTTTAGTTTTTGAGAAAACAAGTTTTAAGTGTTTTTTGAACTGACTACTCGATTAGCCACTTGATTACTCGAGTAGAATTTTCATGTCTTGCGCAAATACTCGATTAAGGGGCTGATTACTCGAGTAGAATTTTGAAGCCTTGCGTAAATACTCGAGTAGAAACTTAAAAACTCGAGTAGTGAACAAGTTTTACACTTGTTACTCGAGTAGTGACTTTGTTACTCGATTAACACGAGCTGTAACTGTTTTTAAATGAGTTTTTCACTTCTCAAAAGCACTTCTAACCATTCCTAACTTTTGGGTATTCTATATAAATCTTTTTCTAACCATTGTGAATCATTATTACACTTTCGTAATCAATTTTACAAAGAATCAAGCCACTCTATTCTCTCTCACTTTCTCAAGATCAAAGCTTTAACTTTTACATTCTTTGATCAAGAACCTTGAATCTCTCATGTTGATATTTCATAGCTTTTGAAAGAGATTCATAGGATTGTTATTTTGTTTTCATTTGAGTTGTAATCTTTGCAAGAGGCAAGCTATCTACAACAATTGGAAGTCTTGGTTGTGAATCAAGCAAAGTTATATTGGAAGCCTTGGTGAGGCATTTCATCAAGCACTTGGAAGCCTTGTTGTGTTAACAAGCAATTGGAAGTCTTGTAGTAAAGCAAGCATTGGAAGTCTTGTTGTGGGTATCGGCAAGCAAGAAAAGAGGTTAGATTAGATATCAATAGGGTTACAAGGCAAGGGTGTGGTATCTCTTGTAGGCTAGCAAGAAGGGAGTCTTGTGAGGTATTTACTTGTAATTTGAGAAACTCTAATTCCTCATAGTGAAGAATCTCTCTTGGTTGAAGAGGGGACTGGAGTAGCTTTCAAGTGGATGAAAGTGAACCAGGATAAATCACTGTGTCGTATCTCTAAACTCTCTACTCTTTAAATTCTTGTTATTAATTGTGTTCTTGGTTGAAAACCTAGAAAATATTGATTTTCATAATTGATTGAATTGAATCTTTATTGTTCAAATTGATAAAGGGAAAATCATTTTCTTAACCTAGGTAATCAATAAGAATATAGGTGTTAATTGTTTCCGCTGAATCTCTGGTTATATGTGTTAATTGATTGATTTTCATATTTGATTGAAAAGTGATTTTTCAATGTACAGAGGCATTAATCGATTAGTTCATGTCATTAATCGATTAAGGTTAAAGAATTTTCAAGAAAATCATTTGTTTTAATCGTTTTGATTTGTTTCTTGCGAAAATCTTTCAAGGTTTATTTAACACCTATTCAACCCCCCCTTCTAGGTGTTCTCCTAGTATATCCTAGTTATTTCTACCACCGATTGTAGGTTCAAACAATTGGTATCAGAGCTTGGTCGAAAGACACGAGCATAGAGCTTTTTCGTTAAGATCCTTGAGGAAACTACAATGGGTTCTACGAATCCTTTTGGTGGTGAAGGTGCTTCAATTAATCGCCCTTCTATGTTTGGTGGAGAGGGTTATGGTTATTGGTAAATTAGGATGAGAATCTTTATAGAAGCTATAGATGTGAACATTTGGGAAGCCATTGAAAATGGTCCTTATATTCCCTCAAAAGATGTAGAAGGTGTGTTTACACTTACTCCCAAAGATAAGTGGACCGATGATGATAAAAGGAAAATTCAATATGATTTAAAAGCAAAGAATATCATCACCTCCGCTCTATCTTATGATGAGTTCTTTAGAGTCTCCCAATGTCGTGATGCCAAAGAAATGTGGGACACCTTGCAAGTCACACATGAAGGCACTAGTGAAGTTAGGCGTGCTAGATTAAATTCTTTGATGCATGAATATGAATTGTTTCGTATGTTGCCTAATGAATCTATATGTTTTATGCAAAAATGTTTTACTCATATTGTTAATCATCTCATTGCTCTTGGTAAAACTTTCTTGAATTGTGAACTTGTTAACAAAGTTTTAAGATGTCTAAGTAGGGAATGGCAACCCAAGGTTACCGTAATTGTTGAATCAAAGGACTTGGACACCATGGACTTAGCAACACTTTTCGGAAAGCTACAAGAACATGAAATGGAGCTTGAACGTTTGCATTTGCATGAAGAATCAGACAAGAACAAAGAAAGAAAAGGAATTGCTCTTAGAGTTCAAAAGTCATATCAAAAGGAAGAGAGTTCCGATGATAATGACGATAATTAAGATTCTGATTCGGACATTGATGCAGAGGAGATGAAGCTTCTACTAAGAAAGTTCAATAAGATTCTAAGGAGAAAAGGAAGGTTGAACAAGGACAAAAGTAAAGAGAAGAATTCCCCACACTACAAGACAAAGACTTCAAAAGAAGGTATAGTTTGCCATGAATGTGGAAAACCCGGTCATCTCAAGTACTCATGCTCTAAGTATCTCAAGAAGAAGGAGAAAGAGAAGAAAAATTCAAAATCTAAAAGGGTATACATAGTTTGGAATAGTGATGATGAAAAAGACAAGAAAAGTACATCAAATATTTCTTCGGATGATGAAGATGCCGCTTGTCTCAACTTGATAACTCTAGTAGATGATGAAGAACAAAGTTCAAATGATGAATCAAGTTATCAAAGCGAGGATAGCGATGTAAGTCTTACTAAATCCGAAATTTCTTCCAAATATGAAATGTTATATAATGCTTATGAAGAAATGCATGAACAATTTAAGAAACTAGCTTTGAAAAACATTGAAAGGAAGAAGCTCATTTTGAAACATCAACAAGAGATTTTAGAACTTCAAAAACAAGTTGATGAGCTTAATCTTCAAAATGAAACTCTTGATCTTATATATGCTAGTACTTCTTGTGATTGTGCTAGTAGATTGAATAATGTGGTTGATTGTGAGAATTGCAAGTTGCTTAAGGATGAAAATGCTATTTTGAAAAATAAGCTTGCAAGTTTCACAAATGGTGATATTAGATTGCGCACATTGTTAAATTTTCAAAGAGAAAATTCAAACAAGTTTGGTTTGGGTTATACTAATGCTAAGAGTATGTCTCATAGAAATGTTGTTGATTTTTCTAAAGTTGATTTTTTAAATGCACCAACATGTTTCTATTGTGGTACTCATGGACATACTTCAAATGTGTGTTATATTAAAGTGCATGGTATACCTAAAGGAAAGTTTGTTTGGGTGAAAAAGGGTGAGAGTCCCTACACTAACAAAAATGGATCCAAAACCATTTGGATACCAAAAAGCAAAGCATGATTGTTTTTGTAGGTATGATTGAAGAGCAAAAGGACTTTCATGTGATATTCATTCATTTGCTTCTTCAATTGGTATGAAGAAAAAATTCTACAAATTGGTAACATTCGATATTATACATTTGGTATATTCAATTTGATATTGTTAGATATTGCTCATAGTTCTCTCAATTGATATTATTTCTTATAGTGTGATATTGTTTATACTATTGAGAAAATACTATTGGTATCAAATTCTTACAATTGTTTTACAATTGGTATCATGCTATTGGTATACAATTTGTTACAATTGGTATCTTTGAGTGATTATTAGATGATTATCATGCTTTGGTTATAAATCTCTATTTTTGGCTTAGATCTTATATTTCAATTGGTATATATTTCTTTTTGATAATGCCAAAGGGGGAGAAATATGATGTTTTGAAACAAAGGGGAGAAATATTTTTTTTGAAAAATGGTATGTTTGGAGAAAGGTTTGTTTTGTTGTTTTTATGTAGGTTGAGCAAAGTTGTTGGAGATAGGGGAAGAATCAAACTTAACTCAATTAGATTTCAAATATCAAAAGCATTTATTGAGGGGGAGCAAGAGTCTCACCAAGTGATCAAATGGTTCAAGCATCAACAACTTCAATGAACTTCATAATTTCAAAACATGTTTGTCATTTTCAAAAAGGGGGAGATTGTAAGATCCATGAAGAATGTTTTGATAAATGCCAAAAGGTTTTGAACAAGCTTCAAATGTGTTGATCAAGTTCAAGCTCAACAAGCAACAACAAACATCAAGTGATGAAGAGAGAACCAACTCATGAAGACTTAGTTTGGTAGTTTGTGTTTTAATGTTTTATCTTTTGCCTCACAAGTCTTTTAGTTTATGAGTTTGGGTAGAGTTTCTTAGAGGGTAGTGAATCTCTTTTGATTGCATGATTATATCATATTTTGAGTATTCACTTTGCCTAAAATCAATAGGTGGCTTAAAGGTTTGAAAGAAAAGGTTTAGTTTTTGAGAAAACAAGTTTTAAGTGTTTTTTGAACTGACTACTCGATTAGCCACTTGATTACTCGAGTAGAATTTTCATGTCTTGCGCAAATACTCGATTAAGGGGCTTATTACTCGAGTAGAATTTTGAAGCCTTGCGTAAATACTCGAGTAGAAACTTAAAAACTCGAGTAGTGAACAAGTTTTACACTTGTTACTCGAGTAGTGACTTTGTTACTCGATTAACACGAGCTGTAACTGTTTTTAAATGAGTTTTTCACTTCTCAAAAGCACTTCTAACCATTCCTAACTTTTGGGTATTCTATATAAACCTTTTTCTAACCATTGTGAATCATTATTACACTTTCATAATCAATTTTACAAAGAATCAAGCCACTCTATTCTCTCTCACTTTCTCAAGATCAAAGCTTTAAATTTTACATTCTTTGATCAAGAACCTTGAATCTCTCATGTTGATATTTCATAGCTTATGAAAGAGATTCATAGGATTGTTATTTTGTTTTCATTTGAGTTGTAATCTTTGCAAGAGGCAAGCTATCTACAACAATTGAAAGTCTTGGTTGTGAATCAAGCAAAGTTATATTGGAAGCCTTGGTGAGGCATTTCATCAAGCACTTGGAAGCCTTGTTGTGTTAACAAGCAATTGGAAGTCTTGTAGTAAAGCAAGCATTGGAAGTCTTGTTGTGGGTATCGGCAAGCAAGAAAAGAGGTTAGATTAGATATCAATAGGGTTACAAGGCAAGGGTGTGGTATCTCTTGTAGGCTAGCAAGAAGGGATTCTTGTGAGGCATTTACTTGTAATTTGAGAAACTCTAATTCCTCATAGTGAAGAATCTCTCTTGGTTGAAGAGGGGACTGGAGTAGCTTTCAAGTGGATGAAAGTGAACCAGGATAAATCACTGTGTCGTATCTGTAAACTCTCTACTCTTTAAATTCTTGTTATTAATTGTGTTATTGGTTGAAAACCTAGAAAAGATTGATTTTCATAATTGATTGAATTGAATCTTTATTGTTCAAATTGATAAAGGGAAAATCATTTTCTTAACCTAGGTAATCAATAAGAATATAGGTGTTAATTGTTTCCGCTGAATCTCTGGTTATATGTGTTAATTGATTGATTTTCGTATTTGATTGAAAAGTGATTTTTCAATGTACAGAGGCATTAATCGATTAGTTCATGTCATTAATCGATTAAGGTTAAAGAATTTTCAAGAAAATCATTTGTTTTAATCGTTTTGATTTGTTTCTTGCGAAAATCTTTCAAGGTTTATTTAACACCTATTCAACCCCCCCTTCTAGGTGTTCTCCTAGTATATCCTAGTTATTTCTACCACCGATTGTAGGTTCTAACAGATGTTGGTTGATCTTTGTGTGTGCATGTATTAATTCATGTTTGTTGACTAAAAGTTAGGACTTTGAGGCTTTGCATGTTAAGTTTCAAATGAAAAAGGCTATGTTTCCCTTTGTGTATGTCACGGTATAGTAAAAATAAATAGGATAATGGACTTTAAAATGATTTTTCTTATTATGAGCATGATTTGATTTAAAGACTTGTTTTATATTTGTGGTGTTGGTATGAAGGCCATTCGGCCATGAGTGCTAAAAATGTGTTGGTGCATGATTTTTAGGTGCATGAATGAATTAAGAGTAGACCTAATAATTTTGAGTCCGTGCATGCTATTCTTTTAGAAGATTAAGTTATAATCCAAATTTTCATTTTTAGAAAAACTATGAGTTTGAGCTTTGATAAGAAGTTTAAGGAATCTCATGATGATTTATGCATGTTGGTATGGTTTGCCTTAATTGTCTTGAGTGCATTGAAAAACGAACTAAGATTCTTGTCTTATGTGTGATAACATTCGGCCTTGAGGTAGGAAAATAGGGGAAGTGTGTTTAATCATCGTTTAGGATGTGGTGTAGACCTTAGACAAAGAGTAGCTTAATTTAGGAACATAAAAGTGCATGTATGAAATAATCAATTAAAAGGAAAATAAAATAAATCTTTGAAATGATTTTTAGAAAATGATGCTCACGATTTCAATCTTTGTAGGCATGGAATAATTTCTTTTCTTTTTGTGGTTGTGTGTTATATCATTGCAAGATTTCATTTAAATGTTCTGGGTAATATGTGTTTAGATGATTAGAAGAATTTCTTTTAAATAAATAACGAGAGTGATTATATGCTATGTTTATACCATTATATGTTTGATGTAATAATGTGTTAATTCTTGTTATTCTTTTCGGTTTAGGGACTGAAAGTAAATAAAATTGATTGTCATGATGTTAACTATATGATCTTAAGATTTGGAAATAATTAGTAATTAGAAAATGTTAATCATAGACAATTCGGTTTTGCCATGACTTAATTAAGAAATTAAGTTGAACTAGTTTCCTGTACATGCTTGAACGTGTGTGTTGATGTTGTGATTTAAATAATTGTTTTCATGAAGCTTAAGAGTGTTTTACATTAAGTGAATGATGAATGTTTTAAATTAAGAATTTAATGATGAAAGAAAATTTATTTCTAAATTGTTTTCGAAAGTTTTACTCAAGAATCGTTTCTTTTGGATTTGAATCGAATTTGAAGATCCTGGACAATGATAAAAAGTTTTCAAAAGAGAAATTGTTTTCAAAATGAATTCAATCGAAAACGTTTCTAACGCACGGGAAAAATGTGTTAGCTCGAGCGACGGACGCAAAAGGAAATGAGGCGAGGATAATAATCGGGAACCCTGGAGAGCTTTCGGATGATCGCCATCGAGGTGAGAGAGGGGCTTTCCCTTAAGACGTCGTGGTAATTAGGTACATATTAAGGCATCCAATCATCTCAAAGATTGGACTCCAATCTCATTTAGCGTAGTGGTGTATGTGATAGCGCTTGTTTGTTTGGTCTAGCTATCCACCCGAACGACTGAGATTGGTTTATAAGAATGATGATATGTTTTCTGATTGTTCATGTTGTGCTATTTACCTATTTTATGATTCGCTTACTTGTTATAGTTATGAGATATTATTGGGAATCATTCAATTGTGCGTTAGTAAAGAAGTTATGAAAGTAATAAGCTAAATGTGAAAGGAAAAAAATAATGGATTCAAATAATGAGAATAAGTGACGAGAATGAATGGAGAGAGATTTAAATGGTAATTGGAAATTTGGAAATTCGGAAAGGATGTGAGGAGTTGCTGATGCTGTTGAGCTCGAGGTGACGAGAAGGGCCCTAGTGATGCTGCTGCATCACCATTGGCGAGGAGAACAATGATGGCATGCTGAGTTTCAATTGGTTTGGAATAGTGATGCTGACATTGATGAGAGCAATGTGCTGTGATTGAGAAAGAGAAAGATGATGCGATGATGTTGTGATGATTCAAGTGATGCTATGTGAGTATTAGGGGGATTAGATGCGTACGATTAGTGATCGGGTCTCATTGAAGGGATGCACTAAGGATGGACCGATCATTAGGACTAAGCCGTAATTTAAAATCTTTAAAAGACTATTAAAAGACATCTATAAATGCGGTAAGGCATGAGTGTCGAATCGAAGTAGTGGAGAGGAAGGAACGATAGGTATCTGCAGATACCTAGGACAAGATTGCATTAGGGGAGGACGATGACGGTGTAACGTCAAGAAGTCTAGAGTGTGTTTCTAGGCAGAACGAACTCCACATGTGGCACACTAACGTGGTGGGGACTGGGTCTACTGCCGTGGCAAGTTCTGCGGGCCCACTTGAAATATACTGTCGCCCCCTAGATTGCAAATCGAGAACAGTGAGAGGGACTGGAATGGGGCAATGTGTTTTGCCACTGCGTGGATAGTGAGCCTTAATGTTATTGATATGATTTGAGGACGAGATCCTCCTGGTCTGGGACCATTATGTATTGTGACAGCTGTCGTGCCCGCGTGGTAAAGGTCCTGTACTCCTGTTTGCTTCCGACTAGGTTGGGAGGTTGACCGAGGAGATGTAGACGTGTGTGAGCACAATGATGTTTCCCCCTCATCATTGATGCTAATCGAATTGATAAGACTTAAAGAACCAAGATGTTCCAAAGATAAATGTAGCCAGGATTATAATAATAGTAATGATAAGAGTGATGATGATACTAAATGACAACGGACACGGATGGAGTATTTGTGATATGGAACCCTAAGGCACACGTGAGGGTGTGAATGAGAAATGAAAAGAAGTACTGAGATTGAGAAGGGATATTGAGGAAATTGTGAGAACATTATTGTCTATGAAAAATCAAATATATGTTTATGTTTTCACTTTGATAAGAATTATGTGTTGTTTTGATTATGCTTTATTGGTGGTTGGATATATGTGGTTATATTTATTTTGTCTTAGTATCTACCTAATGTAATCCCATATAGTCGACATTGCCGTTTTGGGTAGCTCACTCTCTCTTTTCTCCTACAATTCTATTATGTATGAAAATGTGCGGATTCTAGATGGGCAACATGGCGAGATATCAGCGGTTTAGGGAGATCAGAGCCCTACCAGTGAGAGGAGATGGAAGTGCCATTGTCAGCCTACGTGGTATTCTTTCTGAGGATTCAGCGTAGACGCGCAGAGCTATTTTGAGTTCGCCCAAGTCTTCGTTGACCAAGGAAGTTCGGCCGACATTCTCTTTTTTCATACTTTCCAAGCATTGAAGCTGAGGTCTGCCAACCTCGTAGGTTTCGAAGGTAATCTCATCAGCTTCATAGGTGAGGCAATCCGCCCCCTGGGAGCCATTCATCTCCCGGTGACCCTAGGCAACCAGCCTTCGGCCCGAACGGAGATCATCAAATTTTTAGTAGTTGACTCTGACTCCCCGTATAATGTAATACTGGGACGAACCTGCTTACAAGCTTTTGGGGCAGTGGTTTCAACAATACACCTGGCCATGAAATTCGTTGGATCAGACGACAAGGTTGTTACGGTCAAGGCTGACCAGGTGAAGGCTCGGCTCTGCTACAATGCGAGCCTACAGGAGGTAAAAAAGAAACAGAAAGAGTTCACTGATCCGACATTATCCAAGGGAAGAGTCTTATTGGCCGAGGTTCAGTTCGAACAAGAGATTCATAGGTCCCCTCCTCGTGAAAATTGGGTGGTAATTCCCCCCTTCACCTCTGCCCCAAGCAAAGATATCACCATAGATGCCAAACTTCTCCAAAAAATCCAAGATGCAGTTAAAGGAAATCTCCTTTCTTTTTCAATCCTCTCTAACCCCCCACAGGGGGAGAATTTTCTCATTTCTCTAACTGTTCATAACCCTGCCCTCCATTCGGTACAGCTCCGAATTGAGGGCCGGAGTAAACTTCTTGCCCATTTCTCTAGCCGAGCTTTTCAAATCCCCAAGCTCTGGTGCCTCAAGTTGAAAAAGCTCCCACTTTGCAACATTACTAACAATCTCGGCAGCCCCTTCTATCGGTTCATCTCGGATGACCACCACAAGGCAGAAGAAATCCGAGAAGCTGCTCCTGGTCACAGGAGGATAGCAATGGAAGAGTCAGCCGACCAAGACAAGAAAGCAGTGCAACCCGGGTTGTCCGAGTCTGATCACCTCGCGCCCCGAGGAGCAGACATCGGTCTTAACGGCCAGAAAAGCGGGAAATGAACCCAAAATCGGTAAGCCCCAATAGAGGCGTTCTGGAAACATACTCTGGGAAATTACCGAGTTCAAGGATACCCAAGACTTCACAACACTGAGAACCTGTTTTAAATAGGTTTACCTCAGATATCATCGCCAGTCATCAGCATCCTCATCTGGAAAATTCAAATTCAAGCTCATTTTAAATTTTGCTTCCCTTAAGTTATGTTCATGTTTTTACATTCCCATTGTGAGATATTCACCCTTCGAAAAAAGCAATGTACTCTTGACTACAATTAATGAAAAGTACAAACTTGCTCATACTCAAGTGCCACAGTTTTATATACGTACGTACTAGCTTCTCATTTAGCACTAGCCACCTAAATGTTGCATGGCGCTATGCACAGCCAACGTCTTCTAAATAAGATCGGCTCATATGCACAGTGTACAAGGGACACCCGATAAAGAACAGACTGCTGTGAAATGTTTCCACATAGCTTCATTCAGCACTCTCTTTTACATCGGGGCCATGGACACCCACCTCGGCTAAGGTGGGTAGATCCGAGTTCCCTACCGTATGCACTTATATACAGTACCTTTATTCAGAGGAAAACTTATAAGATTACTGCACTCACTGAGTCATCCGAGTGTGTCCGAGGTATTAATACGAGGTTTTAAACACCAGTGTTTTGGGTACAAGTTCTTTAGGTCCAATCAGGCCGAAATACAACAAGTTGATAAAGGACTTGTATTCTCAAAAGTAGTTTTATTTAGAAACGACCTCAAACATAGCATATATGCCACAAGTTAAAACAAGAACTTGCATAAAAGTCTCAATATGCGACAAGTCTCAAACACTTGCATTCTTTCTTAAAATCCTTTCTGGTGACCACCTAACCAATCGCAATACGGGTCCAAGGTCGAACGAATAAACATGCAACGAGTTGGTAAAGAAAAACTCGCGTTCGTGCAACAAGTTAAAGAAAAGGCTTGCATAACTTCGACCTCGGACATAGTACATATGCAACGAGTTAGAGTAAAAACTTGCATAACTATAACAGCATGCAACAAGTTAAAACTGGAAATAAACTTGCATTGAAATGAAATGTTGTACACAATAAGTAAAGCAAAATACAATCCCACATTGTCAAACATGTTATAAAAAAGAACATAGACAAATTATAAGCTGCCCAGCATAAGGGACTTACGCTGCCTCATCCTCGACATCAGAAAGGACAACCGAGCGCGGGTCGAACTCCTCATCCATTTTCTCAACCAAAGGGTTGGGCAGATTCTCTTCAGGCTGGTCCAGGTCAACCTCGGCCCCTCCCCTGTCATAATCAACCATCTTTCCATCTTCCACTCCGAACCCGGCAGATGCGCCGACATACCGAATTCGGAGCCCCTGGTTCATATGAAGAATTTGCTCAACCGCACTGGTGAAAACCTTGCTTGCCACCCTTTCAAGGTCGAAGTACGACTCGGATGCTGCCACCTTATGCTTAAGAGCTTGAGCAGCCCTCTTCTTCAGCAAATTCCTAACTTTTTCCACCTCGGCAAGGCCCTCCTGCCGACCACCCTCCTTAGCATCTGCCTTGGCTTGGGCCAAATCTTCTTCATGTCTTTTTTGAAGCTCCTCCATTTGCCGGCGGTGCTCCTCCTCAGCCTCGGATAACTTTTGTTCGGCTGATCTCTTGCCACTCTTCAGTTCCTCCACCTCGGCCGCCATAGCCGATCGAGCTTTTTTCTTAGTAGGCGAAACACCATCCGCCACATCATCAGCCACTTCGGCCAGCACGTTAAACATGGTTGTGGCCCTTTTCAATTGGCAAGCCATCTCTTCAGCCTTTTTCTTCCGCTCAGCACCAGTCATCTTGACAAGAGTATCTTTCAGTGAAGGTTTGGCAAGGGTAGTCGGCGGCCTCGGTTGAGTTCCAGTGCCTGAAGGCGACGTATCCACAACAATGGCTACCTCGGCACTTGGACTAGGCGATGCCGGAGGAGGTGGGGCAATGATGACTGCAAGGGGGGTAGGATGGAGTGGACCGGAGTCGGCCGAGAGCGTATCAGTGGAAACCTCGGATGACACGGCACCAGCAGAAGGAGCCTTAGATTTCTTCTGCCTCCGAGCTTCTAAGGAAGCTTTCAGCGCTGTGGAGGACATCTCTAACCACTGTTCTTCTGCAAAAAAAAAAAAAGACAAGGAAAATTTAGTAAAGAGAATCGAAAGAAAATGTACAAGTCGAAAAGCAAAAGTAACTACCAATTTTTGTCAAGACTTCATTGTCAGGACACTTCATGAAAACTCCAACATCAAGTTGGAATTTCCGAGCACGATATTTGGTCTGAAAATGGTGGGCCGTTACGGACTCGTCGGCATCCAAGGTTACACCCGACCACCTTTGCGGCGTGCTAGTATGGCGATTGAAGAACTCGGGGGTCCACTCCAGAGGGAACTTCGGTCCCGTCTCGGACCAAAACCAAGGTAGCGCCGCTCCAACGTACTTGTATTTAAAAAATCTTGGTTTAAAATGTTTCCAAGATTCGTAGAACATGCCGAACGGCCCACAGTGAGCTCGGGCCTTAGCCGACACCCAAAGACGACCAGTGACCCCGTCCTTATTGCTGACGAACGGGTTATACATCCACAAAAACAGCCGAAGAGTGCATACCAAATTTCTGGCTCCGCAGTACTTTTGGAATGCTCGGAGAAACGACCAAGTATTGGGGTGAAGTTGGGAAGGAGCTAGCCCGAGCTCGTTTAAAACCCTCATTTCTAGATCGGTGAACGGGAGGGTCACGCTGAGATTATGAATCAGGTTGGCGTAAAAGAAGAAGGAATTATTGTCAGTCCGGCTGCATATCCTGTCATTTGCCGAACAGGGGAGTACTTCGTAAGAAGTCCCGGTGGCGTCCCCTGGGCAAGGCAGCACGACCCTCTTTACCTCAGCAAGCTTGTCCTCGGAATAAAGGCTGGACTGAACTCCTTTGGGCTCCACGTCTACCCACTCGTATTGTTCGGCATCGAAAGGCGCAGGGTAAAGTTCAGGTCGACTGACGCATTTCCTGGGCGGCATGGCACCTGTGGAAGAACAGGGGAGCTCGGTATTAGTCTTATGGGTTACAAAAAATAACCCCCCCTGAGAACCCCCTCGAAGTAGTTCCGAGGGGCGAGCATCTCCCCTCTACCACAGGTACCCCCCGTTCGAACATCCCCTCCTTCTCCATCCTCTCAAAGTCGGCACGCTCCCTATCGTCAACAAACTCGGCCCAGGCATACTGCCGAATCCACTCCCTCTTCTCCTCCCAACCCCGAGGATAGATTACCTCAACGGGATCAACCTCTAGGACCCGCCTCTCGTATTTCTGCCTATTCTCCTTTTGGCGATGGAGCGCCTCGTCTACCTCCGTAGAGGAACAGGACGAGGAGGAAGAGCCGTCCTTCTCCTCACTATTACTAGATGACAGGGAAACTACCCCAGCCCACTTCCTAAACCATTCCTTACTCATATTGAACCCAATCCACTCCTTTGGTTTTCTGAAAAATAAACAAAAAACGTAAATAAAAAACCCTCCAAAATTCTTAAAACACACCCAACCCAAAGAAGGTCAAAACCCCAAAAACGACCCCCAAAATCAAAACACCCAAACCCAGAAAAACCTAAAACCCCAGCTTTATTCCCCAAAATCAAAACCACAAAACCTAAGGAAAAAACCCCACCGCCATGAAAATGGAATAGAAAACAAGAAATTCTAATCCGCTACCGTGTAAATCGTGAAGCAGTAAAGAAAAAAGCAAAAGCTAGAGAGAAGAAGGAAACAGAAATGAAAGAGAAGAAGCAAGTGTAACAGTACCTTAAGTAGAGTGGGAGCAAAGGAAATTGGAAACTTGTAAAGAAAGAAGGAATCACTGCTGAAGAAGAAGAAGGCGATGGGCAGAGAAGAGGAATAGGGCTCGATGAGAAAGTTGCTGCGAAGAGAGAAGGAATGTTTCTGTGGAGAGAAAAAGAAGGTTTTCTTTTTTCGTATGAGCGATAAAATGATCGATAAAGTGAGGAGGAGAAGCGGTTTTCTGGGGTAGAGGGGGAAGAGAAACCGTTTCCCCCTCAAATTTGAAGTTTGGGCCTAGCCCAAAGGGCCCAGCCCAGCGTGCAGCCACACATACTGGGACACGTGGTGCGCGGCAGCTGAAATAATGGATCTCGAGCAACGTCACAATGATGGTGATGCTTCGTAAGTCGCGATTTCTGACACGTGTCAGATCCGGTAAAAGCAAACATCACTTCGGTACTGGCGAGCAGACAGCTGTCAAACCCGCTCTGTCACAATGAGAAGACGTCAGAGACAGCTGGATCCAGCTCTTGGCAGATTTATCGTCCGAACTCCTTAGAACCTCGGAACAAGGCTCCGTAGCCTTGATCGAGCTGGGGGGGCTTATGTGGTGTACTCGGCTCTTATACGGTGGATTTGGGAAAAGGACCTAAACCAGGACCTCGGAACAAGGCCCGATAGCCTTGACCGAGCTGGGGGGCTTATGTGGCGGACTCGGCCTAGCCGAGATCCTCAGAACCATTGCCCTAGACCTAAGGACCCTTCAGGAAGCCTTCTAAGCGCTTGGCCGAGCTCAAAGCTCAACGCCCGAATAGACGCCAGATACAGGCCGACCTCGTGCTCCAACTCAGGTCCGACGTCCAAATCCGACACCTTCCCAAGTCCGACACCAAGGACATGATGACGTCTTCCCATCTTATCTACAAGGACAACTCACCATCTTATCCACAAGGACAGCTCATCCACTCATAGCTCAGTACAGGCTGGCCCTACTTGTGTGACACCCTTCCGATTATCCCAAATATAGTGATTATGCTTTTATATCGGATAATATATGGACTTGTGAGTGTTAAGAAAATATAGAAATAAATTTTTCTTTTAAAGCGGGTGCACGAATCGTCACTTGAAAGTCTTGGAGAACAAAGTCTATATTATCTCAAAATCATCGTATCGAGTTTGGCGATTTCTAAAACCTTTTCGCAAATAGAGTAACATTCGATCTTTTAGAAAATATCTTTGTATCAAGTAGCTTAAGCTACCCTTGCTTTGTACGATAGAACTGATACCATTTATAGCCGATCTCTTAAACAAATTAAATCAGAGTAAGCGGAAATTACTGGGCTATGCAACTGATAGAATATAAACATAGGTTTTCATAGATATAGAGAGTCATAAGTACATAGCCCATGCGTAAAGTCTCCAAGTTTCAAAATACACAAGTCCATCATCAGATCTATATAACAGTGTAACTACAAACCCTAGAGTGCTCCAAAAGTATATCTACAATATATATGCATAACAAAATATATGACTCTAGGGATAGTCACATAGATCTGGCAGCATCAGATGGAGTAGTAGCAGCAGTAGTCTCCCAAAAGTAAAAGTAGTAGTAAGATAGTAGCAACACATCATCATCACAGCAGCAGCAGCAAATCTCCTCCACAGCCTCCACACATTGGATCCTCCGACCCACATCATACACCATATGCATGTACCTAGGGATCATCGTCCCTCTAGTCACTCCCAGTAGAATGCACGACAGGCTCGCCCCCACTCTCGTCCTCCACTGGGTCCTCCTCGATCTCATCCGAGGGAGAGTGTACCCTACCACTGGGTACCGGGTTAGGTGATGGTGAAACCCTGACTGGGCTCCTCGGATCAGATAGGGGAGTCTCCTCGCGGACGACTCTCGAAGTAAAAGGGTGAGAGCGGGTAGGTCGAAAACGAAAACTATGGTAAGAGCGAGCTGGTCGCGTGGGAGGTGGTCCATGGTAAGTGTAAAACGGGGGTACATGCATAGTGTATATGATGGGAATCCTAAACCTACGAGGACGGAATCGTATCAGCGGGTTCGGGTGGTAGAAGGTAATCTCTACCTCCCCCTCGAACACCGCGCGATGGTCCTCATAGATCCATATGCCACTAGGAAGTGGCCGGATCTCGATGCAAGCAATGTAGCGAGACATCACCTACAAGGGCATAGGGGTAAGCAATTCTATACACATAATCGACAGAGACTAAATTATGCAATATAAGCATGTAAATATGCATCAATTAATATCAATCACATTTAACACTTAGCAGATATTGAATGCAAGTAAGATGCTCACACTTGGTTCATTTATCACAGTTAAATTAAATGAATGGCATGATGCATGACTTTAGCTCTCAAGCCTATCTCCATCATAATACTATGTCACTCTCTGACGTCCATCCCTGACAACCCAGCACTCAACAGTGTGTTGTATTCCTAGGTATACAACCATTCGTACATTCACCTAGAATGTACACGACAAGCTTGGTATCCATGCCACCCGAGCATATCCCGTCATCCAAACGGATCGTCAACCAAACGATATATCCATATCGGCATCCACTAAGCCGACCACGTCAACAACGTGTCATCAAGCAAGCGTATTGGCACTCCCAGAGGCCCTCCACATGTTTATCAAACATGAAATACGTCCTACCATCCAAACTCCAGAATGAATGCATTTTATCTTTTAGACTTAAGGGAAGTTGATTAATACTTTACAGGCCACCTAGGCTTATTTTCTTTATCAAAAAGGACCGTCACCAAACGATCTATTTGTATTAATCAATTTCTCTAGGTCTTGATCCCTTGGACTATTATTAATAATTCCTTAGTTTATTAAGTCAGAATTGAAAATGGTGTTTTCAGGTTCTGAACCATTTACTCGAGTAAACTTCAGGACACTCGAGTGTTCCTCAACTTTTCCAGATTACTCGAGTGTTCTTAAGACTACTCGAGTGTTCATGACTTTCTGAGGATTTGGGTTTTCAATTCAACAATTTACTCGATTAGTTCATGGGTTACTCGAGTGTTCTTGAACATTTCCAGAATACTCGAGTGACCTTGAATGACTCGTGTGTTTGACCTAAACTTGTCCTCAGGTTATGCTCGATACTCGAGTACCAAACAAAATACTCGAGTGTTCTTGTTCATTTTACATTGTTTTGAAAGCATTTTACTCGAGTACCCTGCCTTTTACTCGAGTGTTTCGTAGCAGATAACACTGAAACTTGGTTTTAACATAACATTTTCATTTCTACTTAATTCTAGTTCATTCCAGGGATCCACAAGTTCATACAACATAATTTGAACATGTTACAACATTCATTTCATATCAGAACACATAATTGACAGAGAATTCAGTAATCATGCATTAAAACACATTTTCACAACTCAATACCTCAATTTGCAGAATAAGCTCAATACTCATGAATTAAAGTTCATTTAAGCTTGCATGCATGATATATAACTTGCTCAGCAAAGTTTTAGAGCATGGATTGGTCTCCAAACCAAAGTTCCTATTCAATCTAAGCCCTTAGAGCCTCTTGGTGGCTCTCTAACACAATTCATGGAATTTAAACTCTATCTAGTGAATATAATTACTTCCCCTTACTTCTCAGACGTGAATCAAACAGGGAAATTCCAAAGAAAGC
Source organism: Crotalaria pallida (assembly GCA_037953625.1). NCBI lineage: Eukaryota > Viridiplantae > Streptophyta > Magnoliopsida > Fabales > Fabaceae > Crotalaria > Crotalaria pallida. Next base: position 36,607,601 of record CM075652.1, on the reverse strand, counting down.
TCTCCAACACCAGAAATCCTTTAGAGCATGACATGCAGAGTAGTTTTGAGTACCATACCAAAATGGAATTGGTTTGTACATGAAACAGAGAATTAAATTGGGGAAAATTAGATTTCTAAACTCTATGCAACATAATCTAACTAAGGAAACCGAAATTGAGACTCAGGGGTTCATGAGCTTACCAGAAATCAAGATCAAAGTAAGCTCCAGAATAGAATTTGACCAAGAACAGCTTCACTTCAACTCCTTGAATCCTTCAACACACTAACTCAATCCTCACGATTTTTGTGTTTATATAAAGCTCAAGATGTAAGCTTTATATTCGTGTATGATTTGTGTTTCAATTTAACTCTGAGAAGGAGAATCGAAGAGAGAAAATCCGGAACCCTAACTTCAACAACTACAACAAGAATGAGCAAAATTCTTCACCAAGGATCGTTGATGAGTTTAAATAGAGCTAGAGGAAGCTCATGCACGTCGACACGAAGGCATTGAGCTGTTGATGGCGGAGTAATCGTGTCAATTGAGGGGAATCGTTGGCTGTGACTCACCAAACGCACTAACTCGTGCAGTTTGACCCAGAATACTCGAGTATTCTGAATAATACTCGAGTGTTTTGGTCACATTTTGAAAAATAATTATTTTATTTACTTTCCCTCCACAACCTTTCCTATAATTGCTTCTAGGTCCCAACCCAGGGAATAATATGCAAAATACTCATTTAATGCATTTAAATTATTTATTAAATAATTTACACACATAAGCTATTCACATGAATACATATTTTAATCAAGGATTAATATAGAAACTATTAATTATAATTAAATTATAATTAACATTCCATTAATCGGGGATTAAAATTTTGGGGTGTTACAACTTGGGCCTAAAGCAAGCCCATTAGGGCAACCAGCTCCCCCCTATAAGTAGGTCCGTACTACATGGGGCTCAGGTACGTCCTCTAACCCTAATTGTCACTCTCACACACCAGTGATTAGGGTTACTTCCTGGCTCTCTTCCTTAGCCACTCGAGGACTCCCACCAAACATCACAGATCAACCCTAGACAGAGGCTCCTTTGAAGGTCTTCTCCTACCCTTGGAGGACCTCACCGTCTAGGACATCACAATATGCATACAAGGAAGTGCTTCTGGATTGGCACCAAGTTCGAAAATAACAAACTGCCCTTACCAAAGTCCATTATGAATAATTCATACCCACTTACCTTTAATACTTCTGTTTGACCAAACTACTATTGTAAAAATTATTGTTTACCCTTGAACTTGACTCAATTCGACTCCCGCGCGACATTATGGCAAAGGCTGACCAGTAAAAGAGTGTTGATCAACGAAGACATCGAAGGAAGGATATATTCTCAAAAGAAGTAAATAACAAAGTGAAGGGTAGCGAGAATGTCTGAATAACCTGGTGTGTTTCCTTGCTTGTCTCTGTGTGTATTTCTCGGGGACGAGAAATCTTTAAGTTGGGGAGGATTGTGAGACCCGCAATTTTTCCCAATTTATTTAAATTATAATATTTGAATTTTTGCTTTATTTTATTTGATGATATTTATTTTAAGAATAATTTAATGGGATTCATTATTAAAAAGTTGGTTTTAGTTGCATATATATATGTATGTGGCGTTAATATATATGTATATGCATATAATTATAAATTTTTATTTAATAAATGAGAAAATTATTTTGCGATAGAAATAGTTAGTAAGTATATTTTTATCTTAGAAAAATAATTTTGAAGTAATTTTATTGATGTTTTGATAGAGATGTGAATTTTTCAAGTTATAGTATTTTTAACTTAGAAAATTCATATCCTTTTAACCGTACATCGAAAAATTACAAATGATATGTCAAAACGACCGTATCGAAACGTAGATTATGAAAATGTAAAGCTTTGATTTTTATTTTGGAGTTTTCGAAATTTTATTACTGCTAAGTACTGAACGAATTTTTGAGTTTTAAGAGTAAATGTGTGATTTTAATGCATTAAATGACCTTTGACTCAAGTGTATTTTATTTTGAAAACAAAAATAAATTTCTGAGGTTTTCTATTGGACCACCGTCCAAATAAAATATATTTTCGTATTTTTTCTTATTATAAAATTATTTGAAAGCTTATGAAGTGCATTTTTGAAGGAAACGATCTTAGAGCTTCAAAAGTTTATAACTTTCAAACCGTAAGTCCAAAAATTATAAACTTTATATGAAAACGATCCTATTGAAATGTAGTATCTTAATATGTGAAAATAAAATTTTTATTTTGACATCTACGAAAAATTACTGTACAGTAGGAAAAACGAATTTTTGATATTTTTAAGTTAGAAAAATTATTTTGGAGCATAAAATAAATTATTGGACTATAAAATAATTTTATTTATATATTTAAATATTTATCTAAATGCCTACTGGTTGCACCGTCCAAATATTAGCATTTTTCTAATTATTTCTGAATTATTAAAAATGAAAGCTTTAATGTGATTGGTCAATTATGTGGTGAATTCAAAATGGGCCAATGGAAATTTTTCTCCTTATTTTTATATGTGTGCACTGTCCAAATATATTAGAAGGGAGAGAGGAGAATTTTCTGAAAATTGTGAGGAATCATTCTTAAGTTAATAAGCCATAGTTTTTGGAAAAATCTCATTTAATGCTTGTGAGTTTCCAAGAGATGAAGTTAAGTTTATGACTCATCTTAGACTAGGAGGGGGGATGAATTTCTGATCAGATTTTTGGGGAAAAAGTGCCTTCTCTTCACCTATAAATAGACCATCACACTTCTCACCATTTCACACACTACTTATTGTTTTGAGAAAAAATTCTAAGAGAAAAGAGAGAGGAGGGTGGCGAGTTGAAGAGAGGAACAAGAGGAAAATTTTCTCACTTTGGGGAAGTCATTTAGCTTAAGGAAGAGAGGTAACTCTAAATTTATATATTTTTTTTTAAGTTATTTCATCTCTTCTTCTACTGTTATTAGAATCTCTAATTCTTTTTATGATATTAAGAACTAAAAGTTTCTAATTCTTATTTTTATATTAGAATGAACAATGTTTTGTTGATGATATTTTGATTTGTGGTCATATGAATTGAGGTTTAAGAAAAAGGGACAAAATGAGTTGTTTAAAGAGATAATCTCCCCTTTTTGCTTAACCCATGGTGACCGAATTTTATGTTAAATAGGAAAATAAAATTCTGGAAATTTTTGTGTAGGAATTTATATTTTGTATTTGTTTGGCTTATTTTATTTCTTTTTGTTTGGATTCAAGATGAATGTACAAGGAATGAAAATTAAATTAAATTGAATAAGTTTAAAATACTTTTGATTTTTCTTCTTTTCTGCACCGTGATATATATATATATATATATATATATAATAGGTAGTAGTTGTTGTTATTATGTGTATAATTGTTATGTGACTTATTTCTTTAAAAGTATAAACTAATGGATATTATTTTATCTTTGATATTCTGATATGAAAATGAAATGATAATAGTTTTATGAAAATAAAATTTAATCCTGGATTTTTTTTATGGTTAGCCAAAAAATATGATTTATTTTGAGTAAAAGTTACAAATGATTCATAGTGTTTTTGTTTGATAATTCTAGGAGTAATTGGGTAATTTTAATAAGGAAAAATATATTAATAAGAATTGTATTTTTGTGTGTGATGATATGATTATGTGATTATGTGAAGTTGAGAGTTTAGTTGCTGTAAAAAAAAATGATTTTCATGAAAGATGTCTATTTTATATTTTATTGATGATTAAAACAATTCTTTTGAATGTTTAATATTATGTAACTATGATGTATAGGTGTTTTAAAAATTAAAAAAATTATTTTTCCTAATTGTGGAACAGTGACCGAATTATTTAGAAGAAAAAATATATAGAGTTTGATAATTTTCCTAATTGATTTAATAATTGTTTGATGTGAATAGATGATTTTTAGTATATATAAGTGTTTAGTTATTTTAATTCTGAAAAATAATTAATTCTGGAAAATTATTATTTATTTAAGATATAAGACCCCAAATGATTATTTTTATATGTGTTAGTAGTACTTAATTTGTATATAATTATTGAAGTTTGTTTGTTTTATTTTCTTAAGTTAATGCAACAAATTGTGGTGGCTGTACAAAAGGTGAAATTATTTTATGTGATTTATATTTAATCATTTTATTATTATAGGACTTGTAAAGAGATTTTAGGAAAAAGCGGCATGTGTTTCTGATAAACCGTTTAGGAGAAAACTGATTTTTAAGAAATAGTGTATATGCTGTCCAAGATTGTAAAGTGTAACACCCCTAATTTTGTCTCCCGAATAATAGGAAATTAATAATAAAAAATTATTATTTATTTAAGATATATAGGAAATTTTCCAAGTTTATATTTTGTATTTAATTAGCCTTAAAAATAAAAATAAGTTGAAATATTTTTATAGGGCAAATAAATGCAAAATATAAGGATATTGCATTTTGGTCCCTGAATGAGGACTTAAAGGTAATATTAAAAAGGTTCTTGGAGGGAAAGATTTAAAAATATTAATTTTTGAATTTTGTACTAATCTAACCGGTTAGTAATGCCCTGTAACCGGTTAGACGATGAACCCAGAAACTGGGTTAGTGGATTTTGATGAGTAATCACTTGATTAATCCCGAATTCGCCACGATTACAGCCTTGGATTAGTGGAGAACCACGCGTCGCTCTGCATGCAACCCTAATTTGTCTATAAATTGTGGATTTTCTGAAGAATGGAGGGTTGATGCAACTGATTTCATGTTGAGTGAGTGAATTAGGGTTTCTATTTCGTCCAAAGAAATTATCCCTTGTTACTGAGAGTGAGACTGAGAGCCATACACTATTGCAAAACTTACATCTTGAGCTTTGTAAAGACACCAAGTTTGTGAGTTGAGGGTTCGTGTGGAAGGAGAAATCAACTTGGGAAGTTGGAAGTTGAAGTGTGAGTTCTTGGTCATTCCTGTTCTGGAAGCTGGATTCCAGCCTTGATTTTGGTAAGTGTAGTTCACCATTAAGTCTCAAACCTCTTTGATTCTCTAGTGCATGTTACCTATTTTGAGTCCTAACTGTTTTCCCCAATTTCTTTGGCCATTTGCTATGTCAAAACTTCTGGTCTTTGGACCCTGTTGGTGAAATTCGTGGCTGGGAGCAGAGCTGTGAGTTTGTGAGAAATTTGTGGAGTTTTCTTCAAGTTCTGTGTCAATCTTCATCAAAATCAGTCTTAAGGTATGGGAGAAGTCTACCTTATACTAGATTTAGACTAAAATTCAAGTGATTTAGGATTTGAGTTAACAAAACTCAAAAAGGGCATTATGTGCAATATGGCACAAAGGCTTGGAGGCCAAAGTTTTGCTCACTATGGTTTTGAGCAACTTTATATTGATGCATGCAAAGTATATGGAAGCTGAATTCTGAATTTGAATGCCTATTATAAGTTTTGTTGTATTAAATTGTGTTTATGTGAATTTTCATGCAATTTGATATCATAAACTTGATGCATGCAATTTCAATGTGTTTCTGGGTATAAACATGTTTATCTTAAGGCATATGAACTCTGTGAATATTGAGATTTGGTTAGATTTGAGAAAAAAAGAAAATGAATTGTTAAAACTCTTGTTTTAATGGACTGACTGCATAATCTAACCGGTTACTCGATATTCGTAACCGGTTAGACACTGCAGAATTTCAAAGAAAAGTCAGTTCATTAATCAGTCCTGAAATTTTAGTGGTTTCTGCTCAAATCTATGCTTTAATCTCATTATACCTGATCTGAACATGAGTTGTTATAATGTCAAGGTTCAGATTTGAAAGATTAGAATTAATGCCTTAAGTTAATGAAATAATTTCAAGAGGAAATTATGTTCATTGGAAAGTGAAAAGTGATTTAGACCTTTGAATGATAAAACTGTAATTTTTGAGGCATAAAACAATGTTTAACTTGTTTATGGATTGGGTAGCAAATTCAAGAAAGAGGGTTTTTCTGAATTTCAATGGTAAACAGTTCAGGTCTGTAATTCTAACCGGTTAGCCTGAGACTGTAACCGGTTAGTACCTGAATCTGAAAAATAAAAAGTTAAGTTTTTGAATACCATTAACTTTGTTTTACCTAATCTAAGTTTAAGGGCATGTTTTGAGAAAATTCAAAGGAGAATTTTATGCCAAAGTGTATGCCTCAAATAAATCATTCAAAAGGGCAATTGGAATATTTCTAAATCACATTAATTAAGGTAAAGATAAAACCAACCCTGATATTTGTGCATCCATATAGACTGGAAGTCTGGTTGGTAGGAACGTTTATCATATTCTGGGAATATGAGGAGGGTACTCCGGGAGTACCAAATTATAACCTACTTGATGACACATTATAGATATTTGGCCAGTGTCCGGGACCTGGTTTTTATGCGTTCTGGGAACGTATGCGTTCTGGGAACGTGGTGCACACTCCGGGAGTGATGCTTATTATCCAAGTATGGTTCGGCATTATGTTCTGGGAACAAATGTCGGTGTTCCGGGAACACAAGGGTGTATTGGATGGACGTCCAAGATGGACTTTTAGAGGCCTCAGTTGTGGATAGAAAATCATACATCATGCCACTTGCATTATAAGAGTTATGATGTTGAAAACTGGTGTGCTCATATGTATTTGCATTATGATCTGTCCATGATATACTTGTGATTGTAATTTTAGTCTTTATCAATTATGTATATGTGTATACTTACTCCCTGAGCCCTGTTTAGGTGATGGCCAGATACCTAGCTTGCATCGAGATACGCCCTATCCCTAGCGGTATATGGACGTATGAGGAGCACCGTGCCACTTTTGAGGGGGAGGTTGAGATCACTCTCTACCACCCTAACCCTCTGGTGCGAGTGCGACCTCGTCTGTAACATCCCAAACTTTATTTATATTGTAATTTATGTTGCGATGGTCTTAGGGTAGAAGAAATGAGAGCATAAGTTAGAAACTTAGCCAAATTAGCATGCAACCGTAAGTTTAAAACATAGGAACTTAGGAAATTAGAATAACAAGATTGGTAACTTAAAACATAAATTCCACCGTTGGATGTGAAGTAGGATATGTGAGGAAGCTTGCCTTAAAATTTGAGGAAGATCCAACGGGTAACGAAGAAGTTATGGCCATTCAAAGTCTGGGTACTGCAAAACTGAACAGCTTAATCGATTAAACTGCAGCTTAATCGATTAAACTGCAGCTTAATCGATTAAGGTCAGAAAATGAAAAATGGCATAATCGATTAATAATCGATTAAAAGCTGTAGATGCTGAAAAAAAATAAAGGTGCGTCCACCTCTTAGTTCTTGAGAAACTCGAATTCTCTCTCTCCTAGGGCACCAAATCTTCCATTTTCATCAATCAATCCTCAAGAGGATCACTCCAAGTCCATCCCCAAGTCCTTCCTTGTTGCTCCAAGTAAGTGAATGTTGATTTTATTCCTCTCTTTCTCTCCCTAGAATTCGAATTTCTCTCTCTCCCTCTTCCTCCCTTGAAGCTTTAGTCAACAACCTTGAGGAACTTGATGGGTCACGAATTTCCTCAAGATTCTTGGGCAAAGTTTGATATTTTGTTCCTTTATTTTATTGATTTTAGGTTCCTCCCTCTCTTTTGAATTGTGGCTCTTTCTCAAGTGAGTTCCAAGCACAAATTCTCTCTCTATCTCTAAGAGCTTGAGGTAAGGAGTGGGTTATAGTGAGTATTACCTTACTCTGGGGTTTAGTTTACAATATGTATATAATGGGTACTAAGAGTTATGTGTTAGTTTAGGTGGTTATACCATAGGGTAGTTAATAATTAGAGCTTGTGACATAGGGAAAATAATTAGATGATGATAAGCTTCATTTTAATATTTGGTATATAAACTTGTGACTTGGTGATGATTATAATTTAAAGTGCTTATTTGGCTAAATGAATGAGATATGATTTTATTTTAAAAACCAAGGCAAAGAATGGAAATTAAGGATAACGGTGATGGTATTAATAAAGTTGTTTAATAGATGCTAATTAACTTATGAGATATGTTTGTGATGAGTTGATGATGCAAATGTGTAATGTGGTGATTAATTTTGAGTAATTTACTTGATAAGAAATTAAGTGGTTTTTCTGGAAAATGAAAAGGTTAATATGAGTAAGAGGAAAGGTTAATAAAGAAAAATGAAAATATACCCGGACGCAGTAAGACGTGAGTGCACAGGGGTGCAGACGCAGTAGGTCGTGACCAGGGGAGAATGAAAAATATACCCGGACGCAGTAAGACGTGAGTTCACAAGGTGCAGACGCAGTAGGTCGTGACCAGGGGAGAATGAAAAATATACCCGGACGCAGTAAGTCGTGAGTGCACAGGACTCACGGGTGCAGACGCAGTAGGTCGTGACCAGGGGAGAATGAAAATATACCCGGACGCAGTAAGACGTGAGTGCACAGGGGTGCAGACGCAGTAGGTCGTGACCAGGGGAGAATGAAAAATATACCCGGACGCAGTAAGACGTGAGTGCACAGGAGTGCAGACGCAGTAGGTCATGACCAGGGACAGATTGAAAAGAATTATGAATATGATTAAAGTGTAAGGAATAAAAGACTTTATGAAAATGATGTGTAAGAATGAATAGGCAAGATTGACTTGAGAAACCAATGGAATACTTTGATAATGAATTGTGATTTCTTGAGTTTTATTATATTGTTATTGAATTGTTAAATGTGTATGGCTTGGTATAGCATTATGTCGTAATTGGAAACTGCTTCCCCATTTTATGTGTAATACTCACTCCTTACTATTTCCACAGGTACCGAGGCTGAGTTTACACATGACCAGGCCGAGCAGGAGTACTCTCCCTCACCGGGAGAGTAGGGTTGGGATTAGATGCATTCTTTTGACCTAAGCCTCTATATTATTTGATGTATATGTAATGTATATGCTCTTTTGTGAGAGGCTTAGGACAGTTTCTTTGGTGCATTTGCTTATGATTCATTTTTGGGCATAGTTGCGGATATGGTCTCTTGTTTTGCATACTTAGCACTGTTGCTGGCACTCTGACACACTGACATCGATGTTTTACACTTGAGCCCATGGGGCAACTATGTGATGCACTTATATCTATATTTGAGCCCTGCTGGCTACTGTTGATATTAAATAATGTGTTTATCAGGTTGAAGATTTTGAAATGTCCGAAAAACAGGCGAAACTCCGTCCGTTTGACGGTTGATTTTCATGAATTAAAAATGAATTTTTAAATCCGTATTTTTGATATAAAGGAAATTAAGGGTAAATATTATAGGGTGTTACATCGTCGATTTAGGATTCCCTTAGTCTATACTATGCATGTTCCACCTTTTTATACATATAGAGGACCACCCCCGGCTCGACCTATGCGTCGTTTTCATAGTTTTCGTTTTAGAGCTGCCACTCGTTCCCATCCTTCCTCCCATAGAGTTGTTACTGAGGAGACTCCTTCTCCTGGTCCGACTGACTTGGATAGGACTGCTTCTGCAGACCTTAGACCTAGTGGTGGGGTCTCTACACAGTCGGGCGAGGTCGAGGAGGACCCTGTGGAGGATGAGAGCGAGGAGGAGGTGCATGTTGAGTCGACTGTTTCTGCTAGAGGTGGACCTGCTGGTTCATAGGAGCCTGCATAGCGTAGATGTTTTGGATCCTAGATCCTAGGGATAGAGCTGTGGAGGATCTGAGGAGCTGCTGAGGACACGGATGATTTGCTCTGGGACTTCTATTTTGGATTTTGTTATATATAATGTATATATCTGAGAGGTCTTAGAGTGAGCTTTTATTTTATGCAGCTGGCCTGTATATGTTTCATCAAAACTTGCTATCTCGACTTTTTATCACTTGCTACTGACTATACTTATGGGGTTTATATTATGACTTATATATATATGATGTTTCTTTACCTCAGCAGTGCCCCATAAGTATTACTTTTACTTCCGCGAACTCTGATTTCTATTGAGAAAGGATTCAGCGATAAGTTTATGCTTTATATATTCAAATTCAACTCGAGAGGCAAATAGTATGTTTTAATATTAACTATGAAGAGTATTTTCTATAGTTAAGGAAATGTTATCTCGAGAGCCTTTTCGAAACTAAGATATTGTTCAGCCGAACTTTCAAAAATGATTTATGTTCAAAAGGGTTTATGAACGAGCAAGTACTAGTTCTAAAAAGGAGAAAAATTTTCAAGCCCAAATTTTGATAGCAAGTATTCAATTATTTGGAAATATTAATTATTTTCAAATTAAAAAGAGAGCGTCACATAAAATAGTTGCATCAAGGATAGAAATTATTTTGAAATGAATTCGTAATGTGTATTTTGTGCTAAGATCTTTATTATAAGTATTTAAAAATTTACAAGAAAGTATAAAAGTGATTTTCTGTGTAGTGTTTATAGTCTGTAACTTAATTTCATTATCGATAGAGAAAAAATATTTTTAACTTTGAATGCTTGATTTTATATTCTCATTGAGTTATATGTGTTTATAACATGATTATGCAAAAAATTTGTTTACTGCTTGATTGATTGAAAATGTGCATCAAAGAAAAATACTTCAGATTCTTGCTATATGAATAGTCTGGAAATGGTAGTTGTTATAAGGTGCTTAAAAGTAAGATTTGTAGTAAAGGAAAAATTGAGATTTATTCTTAAGATGTTATGATTATGTTTTAAAAGTTATATTACGAATTGGAAAAGATTTTCATGATTTAAAAGCTAAAAGAAAGAAAAAGTGATTTCCCGATACAGTAGTCTGTGTTTGATTTTCAAAAAGGTTTTGATTTTTAAGGAGTAATTTATTTTATAAGAGTTTATATATTTTCAAGGCGTCAAGGATTTTTAAGAAAATAGTGTTTGTCCAAAAATTATAGTAATTTTAATTTTAAGTTGGTATAGATATTTATAGAGCTATTTTTGTAAATATGGTTGGATTATAGGTCTGCATTTTTTGTTCGTTGGTAATAAAATTTTTTATTTACCAAAAAAAAAAAAGGTCTGCATTTGGAAACAAATAGCGCAACTGTGAATCAAGCGGACGCGAGTTCTTAGCTGCATCTCGAGGTGAGAGAGTAGCCATCTTAAGACACAATGGCACTATGGTAACATTAGGACGATTTCGACCATCTCAAAGGTCGGAATCCTAAGTTATCTGTCAATATATGAGACGACAATTGGTTGTGGTGTGTTTAGTCGTCCTGCGTTGCGACAGTAACTATTGTTGATTGTCTGATTTTATTTGGTTATGATATATTATTCGGTTTATATGGCTTTGGAAAATAATGATAAATTATGTGATGAAGTATCGATGAAAATTGTATAATTGAGAAATGGTGATTGATGGATATGATTGAGATTATTGGATATGTTGAAATAACTGTTCCTATGGAAAGGACTTGGTATTATGGAATTATCTTATGAAAAGAAAATATGATAAAGATTAATGAATTTTATGAAATGGTGGAATCGTTATTAGTGTACAGTGATGGTGCAAGCGGCACAATGACTAAGTTTTATTTTCCCTTTAAGTGACTGGCCACGTGAATGACTTTGTCGTGATTCATGTCTTGTGGATTCCACTGTACGATAGGGAGGTGTTTGTTGTGGTCCCTTAGAGGTCGAGGCCCGTTAGAAGCACGACTTAGAATGGGTCAACCAAACTTAGGTTTAATAAAAGACTGAAAAGATTTAAAAGACTCTAAGCTTAAATCCTTTCTAACTACGCGTTGAGAGTGAAGTAGTGGAGAGGAAAGACACCCTGTTTATCTACGGATACTCAGGAGTTAATTGTGATAGGGGAGGGCAAGGATGGTGACTCTTCAAGAAGCCTAAGAGCGCTTCCCTAGGCAGGACGAAGTTACAATGGTCAAGGTCACTTGCCGGGCGTTGATCGTAGCAAGGACTGCAACCGGAACTAGGGATAGAGCTGTCGCCCCCTTGAGCAAATACTAGATGGTGTAGAGGGAATCTGAACAAGGCTAAAAGTCACTGATTTTCTTACGACAATCATGGCGGTTGGCCATATTGATGGTTCCAACATGGCGGATCTCGAGTTGTTTACTATGTTTTCCTGGTTTGGTACGTACCCTTTGACTTCGATGCCTGTGTGGTTAGGATTCCTGTGCATCCCATCTGCTTTCCGAACTAGGTTGCGGTTGGATATTGAAGGAGGAGATGTATCGTGTATGCTAATCTACCCCCTGACCTCAATGATTTCCCTCCCTAGATCATTGATGGTTGTGAAAATACTTAGTGGAAAGATTATGAGTATGAAATATTTAAAAGAATAATATTAAGTTATGTGATAAAGTCGTATGGATAAAAGTTGTAAAGAGGATAAAGTTGTAATAATATGATCTGATGTTTTTTGGAAGAGAAGAGGTTATAATGTTAGGCTGTATGTGTTTGGTTCTAGTGCGATCCATGGAATAAGTCCATGCCGTCGACGAACTTATTTGTTCTGATCGCTAACTCTCTCTGCTTTCCTTGTCTGTGGACATTGGGACAATGTTCACAGATGTCAGATCAAGTAGCATTTCAAGTTGTGGTTGCTTAAGTTGGAAGATGATCGTGAGATGAAGCATATTTATGAGGAGGATGCAAAAGCGGCAAGCCGAGGAATCTTTCAGATACTTGTGATGGAGGATAGCAATGAAGATTAGTAGTCTAAGTTAGTAGATTTCTTGTTTTGTATTCCATCTTTGGATGGGTAGGACATGATTACTCTATCCTGAATGTAACCCTGCTGTAATAAATATTTATTCGAAATGAAATGAAAGAAGTTCGTTTTTGTTATGTATCAAGTTCATAAAGAAATTAAATGTTTTTCTACAAGTTAACCATCAATTAAATATGACATGGAGAAAATGAGTTTTTAGAAATGTGTTGGATGGTAACACCTCTTTTTGGAAATAGAATTTATATGACGCGAGTTAAGTATCAAATCATTTTGTAAACAAATGAATCAAATTGTTTTATGAAAATCCTTTTGTAAAAGAAATTAAATGAACTGCTTTTGATAACGTTATAAAAAAAATGGTGCAAATTTTTAGTAAAAAATTCTAAGTCCAAATTTGGGTGTTACAGGTTATGCGCGCCTGGGCGCGTTTCCTACTGATTGGTGCACCACTTGAGGGGCTGGCGCGCCTGGGCGTGCCCCGGTGCGCCCGGGCGTGTCCTGGGGGGTCCTTACTTCAAATCGCCATAACTTCTTCGTTAACCGTTGGATCTTGCTCAAATTTTGAGACAAGCTTCCTAAAATCCTAAATTTCACATCCAACGGTGGAAATTGGGTTTAAAGTTATGAATATTTTATTCCTAATTTTCTTGCACCGGATGGTTTCTAACACTTAAAACTCCGATTTAACTCCCGATTTCAATTCTATAATTCTACTTCTTGCTACTGATGCACCCTACGCAACCCCTAGTACTTAAAATTACTATTCACCTTACTCCCAAAATTCTTTAGACAAAAATTCTACCTATTCTCTTCACTATAAACCTATTAATTCATTAATTAGGCTTGGAATTAAATTAGGGATGTTACAATTCTCCCCCACTTATTGGAATTTCGCCCCCGAAATTCCGTTCAATTTCTTCAAATGGAGAACCATCCCAAACTCAGGGTTTCCTAAGCTACCATGCTCATTTAGCTTCGGTTCTACTCCCCCACTTAAAATCGGCATACTACCTTGCTTAAGTACGCCACCGGACTCATGCATCCAATGAAGAATACAAATCGTGGTTTAGTTTGGTTAGACTAGAAGCATAATGCTCTAAGGTTTTTGAGGTTTACTCCGATGTCGGTCAAACATTGCAAGAGTTCTAATAAAAAGACTTTTAATAACCTCAGGTTTCTAAAATCAAGAGCAATTTCTCCAATAAATTGGAGATGGCTTCTAAGGTCAACTGGGCCTTTCCCAGACATTTTACTTTAAACATCTGGAAAGGGTGCTAATCAAATTGGTTCCTGCATTCTAAGCTTGATTGATCTTGTGCCATTTATAGTCCTCAGATGACATCAATCATTAATAAACATAAGATTCGGGGTATCAGTCTAATCTCATATTCATTAATGATAGGGTCATTGTCAGGTTTACAGATAGCACTATAACTTAATAACCATCGCATTCAAAACAACCCAAAACTATTTCTATACCCGTTCTCAACGGTAGCATTAATAGAGATCTAATCACAATCTACCTAGTGATCTACAACTTAGGCACTATTCTTAAGTCCTAAGAAATCACACTCATTGACAAATAAATAGTTAGCACATACACAACAATCAAAGTTCAAATATGCACACCAACATTTCATATCAGCGCATGATTGGAAACACTAACTTAGCAACCTTTACTTAATTCTAATCCATTCCTGATCTACCTGAATCAGCCCTAGAATTCAGGTCTAAGTCTTTATACACATCTTAGACAATCTGTACACATTTCAAATGCAATCCAAGAAGAGCTTGAAAATTTTCATGCCATGATAAAAACTTTGATAAAAGCAATCACTTTGCATGAGGGTTAAAATTCAATAGATAAGACCTCATACATTCAAGGTATGTGTATCTTTATGAAAATCAGAATAGCGTTCGGGAAATTCGTTTGTGCATTTATAAAATCAAAGGATATGCCGAAAAACATGTATGCGTTCATCTATGCTTAGAAATTTTGCTTATCATACAAGGAAGGCATTTATATATGCATAAGTCAAGGTAGCACATCAACAATATTGATGTGATGGTGTGTCGATAGGTTCATTATTCTTGAAAAATCAAATTCCTTCCTTGATGGAAAAACATTTTGATTTGTTTTACGTAAAATTCTTAGGAAAAGATTAAATCAGGAAAATTTATTTTACACTTTTAAACCTTGACACGTTCATGCCAAATAACTTGGATGAAGTTCCAAAAACGAACTTTATAAATCAAAGCATATTATTATTATTATTTTTTTTTGTAAAGAATTTCCTCCATCTAACTTCGGGAGATTTAGGTGAAGGATTATAACCTTTCTCAAGTTTATCAAACTCAATGAGAAAGGGAGTATGTGGTTTACCAGAAAGTTTATTTCAATGCTTCTCAAAGAATCAAAATAGTCACATTCCCTTTGACTTTGAGTTTGACAACTAAGCTTCATTCCGAATTGAGTAAAGTCACATAGAAGGGTTCCTATTTAATCAGCGTAGGGATCGATTAAAAGAATAAATTAGTTCACCGCTTGATTACTTAGGAATCCTTGGTTGACTCATTAGTTTTTTTTTTCAAAATTTCTCTACACAACTTAGTACTCAATTTGGAAAAATTTCTGGTTCTATTAGAACAGTAAAATTCATTTTTGAATTCAATTTCAAAACATGAAAATTCATTGGGGTACTATCACACTTGAAAATCGAATGGTTCCTGATTTTGAAATGATTATGCTTGGGAACCAAGCGATTTGTTGATAGCAACACCATTCCATGAAAAAGTTTGCGAATAGTTTTAAGCACAAAACAGTTTTCAACATGCATAAATCATCATGTAAGCAAACACAAGTCAACACATAGCATCACATTCATTCATTTCCAAACACATAACCTAGCTCTATGAAATCACCTAGGATTTTAAGCACAGATATTTCAAACTCTTATGGTCACTAAATACTTGGAAAGTAATGCCATAGAGATGATGTCTCCATATCTTTAAGGCAAACACGATCGCAGCTAACTCCAAATCGTGTGTCGGGTAATTCACTTCATGATTCTTCAACTGTTGTGATGCATAAGCCACTACTCTTCCTTCTTGCATCAACACACACCCAAGTCCTTGCTTAGATGCATCACAGCATACTTCAAAATTCTTATGAGGATCAGGTAAGATTAACACAGGAGACGATGTTAACCTTTCCTTTAACTCTCGGAAACTGTTAGATCCAGTGAGAATGTTTTGAACAAGCTACAAATGGTTTGATCAAGCTTAAAGTTTGAAGAAGTTCAACAAACAATCAACACTTAACATTGATGAAGAGAGAGCAAGCTCATGAAGACTTAGTTTGAGTATTATTGTAATATCTTTAGCCTCTCAAGATTAAGTCTTTTATTTTAATGAGTTTGGGTAGAGTCATTAGAGGGTAGTGAATCTCTATCAAGGTCATGATTATATCATAATTTGAGCATTCACTTAACCTAAAATCAATAGGTGGCTTAAAGGTTTGAAAGGAAAGGTTTAGTTTTGAGAAAACAAGTTTTTAATTGAATTTAGCAGTGACTAATCGATTAATGTGTTAGGGTTAATCGATTAACACACATGTTACAGTGGTTAATCGATTAAGCCATGTGTTAATCGATTAACACGTGCAGAATCAGTTTTTTAAAATAAGCTTTTCATGGCAAAATCAATTTCTATTGTTTCCTAACTTTTGGGTATTCTATATAAACCTTTTCCTAATCATTGTGATAATCAAGAATCATTTTTCATACACATTTTTACTAAGATCAAGCCACACTATTCTCTCTCACTTTCATAGATCAAAGCTTTCAACTTTTACATTCTTTGATCAAGAATCTTTGAATCTCTTATGTTGATATTTTTCATAGCTATTGAAAGAGATTCATAGGATTGTTATTGTTTTCATTTTGAGTTGTAATCATTGCAAAGAAGGCAAGCTATCTACAACACAAGGAAGTCTTGGTGGTTGTTCATCAAGCAAAGTTATCTCGGAAGTCTTGTTGTGATAACAAGCAAGTGGAAGTCTTGGTGTGATGCATCATCAAGCAAGTGGAAGACTTGTTGTGGGGATATCAACAAGCAAGGTTAGAGGTTAGATTAGAGCATTCAATAGGATTGCAAGGCAAGGGTGTGGTATCTCTTGTAGGCTATCAAGAAGGGAGTCTTGAGAGGCATTTACTTGTAATTTGAGAACTCTAATTCCTCATAGTGAAGAATCTCTCTTGGTTGAAGAGGGGACTGGATGTAGCTTTCAAGTGGATGAAAGTGAACCAGGATAAATCACTGTGCAGTATCTCTAAACCCTTAACTCTTTACATTCAAGTCATTTCAATATTGTTCTTGGTTGAAAACCTAGAAAAGATAGATTTTCATAATTGATTGAATTGAATCTTAATTGTGCAAATTGATTTGGGGAAAATCATTTTCATAACCTAGGTAATCAATAAGAATATTGGTGTTAATCAATTCCGCTTTATCTCTGATCTTATCTGTTAATTGATTGATTTTCGTATTTGATTGAAAAGTGATTTTTCAGATACTGTTCAGATTAATCGATTAAGTTGATTGTTAATCGATTAATTTTTAAGTTGCTTTTGGCATTAATCGATTAGTACCTTAGTTAATTGATTAGTTTGAAAGTAAGCTTCGACATTAATCGATTAATACTAAAGTTAATCGATTAATCAGTACATTTTTGTAAAAATCTTTTTGTTTTAATCGTTTCGATTCGTTTCTTTCAAAAATCTTTCAAGGTTTCTCTAACACCTATTCAACCCCCCCTTCTAGGTGTTCTCCTAGTGTCTCCTAGTTATTTCACCCACCGATTGTAGTTCTTACAATTGGTATCAGAGCTCGGTCGAAAGACACGAGCATAGAGCTTTTTCGTTAAGATCCTTGAGGAAACTACAATGGGTTCTACGAATCCCTTTGGTAGTGAAGGTGCTTCAATTCGCCGCCCTCCTATGTTTGGTGGACAGGGTTATGCTTATTGGAAAGTTAGGATGAGAATTTTTATAGAAGCCATAGACATGAACATTTGGGAAGCCATTGAGAATGGTCCTCATATTCTCTCATCTCTAGTAGAAGGTGTGTCTAAACTAACCCCCAAAGATAAGTGGACCGATGATGATAAAAAGAAAATTCAATATGATTTAAAAGCTAAGAATATCATCACCTCCGCCTTATCTTATGATGAGTTCTTTAGAGTCTCCCAATGTCTTAATGCCAAAGAAATGTGGGACACCTTGTAAGTCACACATGAAGGCACTAGTGAAGTTAGGCTTGCTAGATTAAAATCTTTGATGCATGAATATGAATTGTTTCGTATGTTGCCTAATGAATCTATATGTATTATGCAAAAGCGTTTTACTCATATTATTAATCATCTCATTGCTCTTGGAAAAACTTTCATGAATTGTGAACTTGTTAACAAAGTTTTAAGATGTCTAAGTAGGGAATGACAACCTAAGGTTACCGCAATTGTTGAATCAAAGGACTTGGACACCATGGATTTAGCAACACTATTCGGAAAGCTTCAAAAACATGAAATGGAGCTTGAACGTTTGCATTTGCATGAAGAATCGGACAAGAACAAAGAAAGAAAAGGAATCGCTCTTAAAGCTCAAAGGTCATATCAAAAAGAAGAGAGTTCCGATAATGATGATAATGAAGATTCCGATTCAGACATTGATGAAGAAGAGATGAAACTTCTACTAAGAAAATTTAATAAGCTTCTAAGGAGAAAAGGAAGGTTGAACAAAGACAAAAGTAAAGAGAAGAATTCCCCACACTACAAGACCAAGAAAACAAAAGAAGGAGTAGTTTGCCATGAATGTGGAAAGCCCGGTCATCTCAAGTATGCATGTTCTAAGTATTTCAAGAAGAAGGAGAAAGAGAAGAAAAATGCAAAACACAAAAGGGCATACATAGTTTGGAATAGTGATGATGAAGAAGACAAGAAAAGCACATCAAATAGTTCTTCGGATGATGAAGAAGTCGCTTGTCTCAACTTGATAGCTCTAGTAAATGAAGAGGAAAGTTCAAATGATGAATCAAGTGAACAAAGCGACGAAAGCGATGTAAGTGAAACTAAATCCGAAATTTCTTCCAAGTATGAAATTTTATATAATGCTTATGAAGAAATGCATGAACATCTTATGAAACTAGCTTTGAAAAACATTGAAAGGAAGAAGCTCATTTTGAAACATCAACAAGAGATTTTAGAACTTCAAAAACAAGTTGATGAGCTTAATCTTCAAAATGAAACTCTTGATCTCATATATGCTAGTTCTTCTTGTGATTGTGCTAGTAGATTGAATATTGTGGTTGATTGTGAGAATTGCAAGTTGCTTAAAGATGAAAATGCTATTTTGAAAAATAAGCTTGCAAGTTTCACCACTTGTGATATTAAATTGCGCACATTGTTAAATTTTCAAAGCGAAAATTCAAACAAGTTTGGTTTGGGTTATACTAATGCTAAGAGTAAGTCTCATAGAAATGTTGTTGATTTTTCTAAAGTTGATTTTTCAAATGCACCAACATGTTTCTATTGTGGCACTCATGGACATACTTCAAATGTGTGTAATATTAAAGTGCATGGTATACCTAAAGGAAATTTTGTTTGGGTTAAGAAGGGTGAGAGTCCCTTAACTAACAAAAATGGATCCAAAACCATTTGGATACCAAAAGGCAAAGCATGATTGTTTTGTAGGTGTGATTGAAGAGAAAAAGGCTTAAAAGTGTTATTCTTTGATTTGCTTCTTCAATTCTCAAACGAAGTCCTACAAATTGGTACAATTGATATTGTTGGATTTTCACAATTGGTACTGTTTTTACAATTGGTATTACTTCTTTATAATCTCAATTGGTATCATTATGTGATCATTAGATGTTTATCATGCTATTGTGATTATTGTGATATTTCTTTACGATTGATATCTTACTTTGTTAAGTGATATGATGACTTTCTAGTTACAATTGGTATTATGTTTCATTGTTATATTTCTCTCCAATTGGTATCACATTTCAAAGTATAGATCTTTAGTTTTATATTTGGTATCATTGATTACTTGATTAATTAAATACCAATTGGTATCAATGTTGTGAAGAAATGATCATTGACTATCTCTTATTTTGGCTTAGAATTTTATATTTTAATTGGTATATATTACTTTTTGATAATGCCAAAAGGGGGAGAAGAGGTTGTTTTGTTTGTTTTTATATAGGTTGAGCAAAGTTGTTGAAGATATGTTGAAGATAGGGGGAAATATCAACATAACTCAAACAATTTCAAATGTCAAAAGCATTTATTGAGGGGGAGCAAGAATCTCAAGTGCTAAAATGGTTCAAATATCAACAACTTCAAAGAACTTCAAACAATTTCAAAACATGGTTTGTCATTTTCAAAAAGGGGGAGATTGTTAGATCCAGTGAGAATGTTTTGATAATGACAAAGGTTTTGAACAAGCTACAAATGGTTTGATCAAGCTTAAAGTTTGAAGAAGTTCAACAAACAATCAACACTCAACATTGATGAAGAGAGAGCAAGCTCATGAAGACTTAGTTTGAGTATTATTGTAATATCTTTAGCCTCTCAAGATTAAGTCTTTTATTTTAATGAGTTTGGGTAGAGTCATTAGAGGGTAGTGAATCTCTATCAAGGTCATGATTATATCATAATTTGAGTATTCACTTAACCTAAAATCAATAGGTGGCTTAAAGGTTTGAAAGGAAAGGTTTAGTTTTGAGAAAACAAGTTTTTAATTGAATTTAGCAGTGACTAATCGATTAATGTGTTAGGGTTAATCGATAAACACACATGTTACAGTGGTTAATCGATTAAGCCATGTGTTAATCGATTAACACGTGCAGAATCAGTTTTTTAAAATAAGCTTTTCAAGGCAAAATCAATTTCTATTGTTTCCTAACTTTTGGGTATTCTATATAAACCTTTTCCTAATCATTGTGATAATCAAGAATCATTTTTCATACACATTTTTACTAAGATCAAGCCACACTATTCTCTCTCACTTTCATAGATCAAAGCTTTCAACTTTTACATTCTTTGATCAAGAATCTTTGAATCTCTTATGTTGATATTTTTCATAGCTATTGAAAGAGATTCATAGGATTGTTATTGTTTTCATTTTGAGTTGTAATCATTGCAAAGAAGGCAAGCTATCTACAACACAAGGAAGTCTTGGTGGTTGTTCATCAAGCAAAGTTATCTTGGAAGTCTTGTTGTGATAACAAGCAAGTGGAAGTCTTGGTGTGAGGCATCATCAAGCAAGTGGAAGACTTGTTGTGGGGATATCAACAAGCAAGGTTAGAGGTTAGATTAGAGCATTCAATAGGATTGCAAGGCAAGGGTGTGGTATCTCTTGTAGGCTATCAAGAAGGGAGTCTTGAGAGGCATTTACTTGTAATTTGAGAACTCTAATTCCTCATAGTGAAGAATCTCTCTTGGTTGAAGAGGGGACTGGATGTAGCTTTGAAGTGGATGAAAGTGAACCAGGATAAATCACTGTGCAGTATCTCTAAACCCTTAACTCTTTACATTCAAGTCATTTCAATATTGTTCTTGGTTGAAAACCCAGAAAAGATAGATTTTCATAATTAATTGAATTGAATCTTAATTGTGCAAATTGATTTGGGGAAAATCATTTTCATAACCTAGGTAATCAATAATAATATTGGTGTTAATCAATTCCGCTTTATCTCTGATCTTATGTGTTAAATGATTGATTTTCGTATTTGATTGAAAAGTGATTTTTCAGATACTGTTCAGATTAATCGATTAAGTTGATTGTTAATCGATTAATTTTTAAGTTGCTTTCGGCATTAATCGATTAGTACCTTAGTTAATCGATTAGTTTGAAAGTAAGCTTTGGTATTAATCAATTAATACTAAAGTTAATCGATTAATCAGTACATTTTTGTAAAAATCTTTTTGTTTTAATCGTTTCGATTCGTTTCTTTCAAAAATCTTTCAAGGTTTCTCTAACACCTATTCAACCCCCCCTTCTAGGTGTTCTCCTAGTGTCTCCTAGTTATTTCACCCACCGATTGTAGTTCTTACAGAAACTACTTTCACACCTGTCGTCCCACACAATTATGCAAACGGTTGATCTTTCCGAGTCAACTTGGTTAAAGGCAATGCAATCTGTGACACCCTTTTTCCCATTACAAGTAAATATTACAATAAATATGTATTACTTGATAAATATATGGACTTGTTATTGAATAGAAAATGTGAAAGTAAAATTTCTCTTTTAAAACGGGTGCACAAACCAAAACTTGGAACCCTTGGAGAAGAAATTCTAAATCATTTCAAACAGTTGTATCGAATTCGGCATTTTCTAAAACCGTTTCATAAGTTGAATAGCATTCGTATCGTATTTTATATGATAGAGAGTAAGTAAAGCTATCCTTGCTTTGGTTTTGTAAAACTGATACCATCTAAACCCCTTTGTGGCCGAACTCTTTAAAAGATTAAATCAGAGTGAGCGGAAATTATAGGACTATGCAGCTTAGTAGAAACAGAACATAGATTTTATATACATATACATAAAAGTCAAGTGATACATAGTCCCAACATAAGTTTCCAAGGGCCATATACAAGTCCATAAAGATCCATGTACATAATAAAACCATCACCCTAGAATACTCAAAAGTATATCTACAATATATATATACATCCCAAAATATAGACTCTAGAGGTGGTCACACAGATCTGGCAGCATCAGTAGTAGTAGTAGTGATGGTAGTAGCAGTCTCTAGGTAGCAAAAGAAACATCCACATCAACAGCAGCAGCAGCAGCATCTCCTCCACAACATCCCCACACCGGATCCCCTGATCCTCATCATGTACTATATGCACATACCTAGGGATCGTCATCCCTCCAATCACTCCCAATAGAATGCACGACAGGCTCGCCTCAGCTCTCGTCCTCCACTGGATCCTCCTCGATCTCATCCGATGGAGAGTGTACCCTACCACTGGGTACAGGGTCGGGAGATGGTGTGACCCTAACTGGGCTCCTCGGATCAGAAGGGGGAGTCTCCTCGCGGACGACTCTCGAAAAAAAAGGGTGTGAGCGGGTAGGTCGAAAATGGAAACTGTGATAAGAGCGAGCTAGTCGTGTGGGAGGTGGTCCATGGTATGTGTAAAACGGGGTACGTGCATAGTGTATATGATGGGAATCCTAAATCTACGAGGACGAAATCGAATCAACGGGTTCGGGTTGTAGACGGTAATCTCTACCTCCCCGTCGAACACCGCGCGATGGTCCTCATAGATCCATGTGCCACTAAGAAGTGGCCGGATCTCGATGCAAGCGATGTATCGAGACATCACCTACAAGGGCAATAGGGGAAGAATTTCTATACACATAATCAACAGAGAATAAATTTGTACAATATGGATATGTAAATATGTAACAATGAACAACAATCACATTTAGCACTTAGCAGTTATTGAATGCAAATAGGATGCTCATACTTGTTTCGTTCATCACACTTAATTTAAATGAATGGAATGATGCATGAATCTAACTCTCAAGCCTATCTCCATTATTCTATGTCACTCTCTGACGTCCATCCCTGACAACCCAGCACTCACCAGTGCGTTGTATTCCTAGGTATACAACAATTCGTACATTCACCTATAATGTACACGACAAGCTTGGAATCCGTGCCACCCGAGCACATCCCTTTATCCAAACGGACCGTCATCCAAACGGTATAACCATATCGGCATCCACTAAGCCGACCACATCTTCAACGTGTCATCAAGCAAGCGTATTGGCACTCCCAGAGGCCCTCCTCATGTTTACCAAAAACATGATATACGACCTACCATCCAAACTCCAAAATGAGTGCATTTCTTTTAAGCCTAAAAGAAATTGATTAATATATCACATGCCACCTAGGAACATTCCGTCATCCAAACGGACTGTCATCCAAACGGTATATCCATATTAGTCAATTTCTTTTAAGTTCAGATCCCTTGGATTATGGTTATGAAATCCTTAACCAATTGAGTTAGAATTGAAAATGGTGTTTCTCAGGTTCTGGGAAATTACTCGAGTATAATTCAGCATACTCGAGTATTCTTCAACTTTTCCAGATTACTCGAGTGTTCTATAGGATACTCGAGTGTTCATGACTTTCTGGGGATTTGGATTTCATATTCATCAAAATACTCGAGTAGTTCACGAGTTACTCGAGTGTTCTTAATCATTTCCAGAATACTCGAGTGACCCCTCAATTACTCGAGTGGTTTACCTTAACATATTCCATTCAACACTCGATTACTCGAGTTCTAGGCATGGTACTCGAGTGTTCTTCCTCAAAATACATTGTTTTACCAAAATTTTACTCGAGTAACCGGCCTAATACTCGAGTCTTTTATTGCAGAACATACTGAAATCTTGGTTTTAATATACCATTTTCAATTCTAACCAATTTCAGTCCAATCCAAGGATCAACAATGTTCACATACCATATAATGAACATGTTACAACACTCATTTCATATCAAATTACAGATTTGACAGAGAATCAATCATTAATGCATAAAATACACAATTTGACAACTTAACACCTCAAATTGCAAAATAAGCAAGAAATTCATGAATTAATGTTCAT
The DNA here is from genome assembly GCA_037953625.1 of Crotalaria pallida. Taxonomy (NCBI): domain Eukaryota; kingdom Viridiplantae; phylum Streptophyta; class Magnoliopsida; order Fabales; family Fabaceae; genus Crotalaria; species Crotalaria pallida. The sequence continues at coordinate 36,583,206 of CM075652.1, read as the reverse complement.
TATAGCTTGCATGCATCATGAGAAACTTGTTCACAACAACCATAGAGCATGAATTGGTCTCCAAACCAAAGTTCCTATTCAAACTAAGCCCTTAAAGCCTCTTGGTGGCTGTCTAATACAATTAATAGAATTTAAACTCTATCTAGTGTACAAAATTACTTCCCCTTACCTCTCAGACGTGTTCCAACAAAGAATTTCCAAGAGAAAGTTTTCCAACCCCAGAAATCACTTTGAGCTTCACATGCATGACAGTTTGCGTGCACCACCAAGATTGAATTGGTTCACACATGAAACAGAGATACAAATTGGGGATTTTAGTTTTCCTAGACTCTATGCAACATGAACTAACTAGAGAAATCGAATTTGGAACTCAGACTCGTGAGCTTACCAGAAATTGGAATCAGAGTAAGTTTCCAGAACCACTTGACAGAAAACAGCCCCAACTTCCAAGCTTTAATTCTTCCACCACACTCACTCAAACCTCACGATTTTAGTGTCTATACAAAGCTCGTGATGTGAGCATTGTATTAGTGTATAATTTGTGATTTGAATCAGAACAGAGAAGGAGAATCAATCGCTCGAACTCAGGAACCCTAACTTAATCAACACACCCAAATTTTGCCAAATCCTTCACAAATTCGGTGTTGATTGGTTTTTATAGACTTCAATGGATCACATGCAAGACGACACGACCTCCATGGACGTGGAAGAGTACTGATTTCGTGTCAACGAGACGAACTCGTTGATGGTGACTCACCAAACGCACTAACTCGTGCAACTCTGACCAGAATACTCGAGTATTCAAAATAATACTCGAGTATTTTGCCCAGTTTTTGAAAAATATTTATTTTATTTACATTCCCTCCAAAATCTTTCCTATAATTGCTTCTAGGTCCCAACCCAGGGACTAATATGCAAAAATATTTATTTATGCACAAATTTACTAACCAAAATAAATTCTAGCAATATAAACAAAGGTCTTAATTAAAGATTAAAAATAGAAATGATTAATTATAATAAACTTTATAATTAATATTTCCTTAATCCAGGATTAAAATTTTGGTGTGTTACACTACTTCCCTACTTAAAAGGAATTTCGTCCCCGAAATTCATTCTTCAAAATTTCGCGTTCTCAAAATTAAATAAAAGATTATTTTGATGTTTTCCAAAATATCCATAGCGGAAATCCTTCCCCACTTAAAAGAATTTTTCTTACACTTCTTTGAACTCTCTGACTCAAAATGTTTCAGTAAACATTTAAAATAAAACTTTTCTCGAATAACACCTTTGCGTCTGAAAGCATAACCCAATTTTTCATAAAAGAGTTTTCTTAAATTTCCTCAAATACTACTTCGAAATCAGTTCAAAGGAAATTCTTAGACTAAACCTTTCCGGATAACATACATATTCTTTTAAAAAAAACATTTCTTAATAAACTTTTTGAGGAGAACTTTTCTGAAAAAACGCATTTCAACCACATATCTTAAATTTAAAACATTTTGCAATACATTTTTCGATGAAAAACTTTTCCCTCTGCGCACTCTGATTACTCACGCACGATCAACGAATCATTTATATGACTTTATTTCGTAATAGTTACAAACATTAGGGTGATCAGTCCTAACATTCAAACCATTAATAATAAAATCATTCCTTTTAGATATAACTTTTTGCAAGAAAAGTCATATGACACGTCTTTAAGTTAGATGAACTTAAAGATGGGTACTTGTCACCATCAGATTTAGCTAGATAGCTAAGTGCTAGAGTTATTTTTGTTAGGGAGACAAATACTTGTCCTATCCCGGTGGTTATTGTAACATCCCAAATTTTAAACCCGAAGATAAATAAATAAATAATAATTAGAATGGTTAAAAATGAAAAAAACAAACCACAAATAGGTATTCCAAATGAGGATTCTAGCATTAGAAGAAAATAATAATAATACTAAGCGAATTAGAGAAGAAAGGAGCGTTAAGTCGAAGTTAGGATCGGGCCAGAAAATAGATAATTCGATAATAAACATAATAACAAGGGGGAAAATTAAAATAAAAGATTTAAACCTCCAAACACAATTTCCACCGTTGGATATGAATATATGATTTTTAGGAAGTTGCTCGTCAAATTTGAGCAAGATCCAACGGTGAACGAAGAAGTTATGGACGTTTGAAGTTCGGAAGAAAATAGAAGGAAAATAGAAAAATGAAACAACAGTGGCTGGGGATTTCGCTTAAGCGAAATAATCTCGCTTAAGCGAAAGGGCTCCAGTTTCCACACTTAAGCAGTTCGCTTAAGCGAACGCAACTTGCTTAAGCGAGTGGACTTGGTTTAGTCACTGTGTAACACCCTAATTAATTACCCTTAAATACCCATAATAAAATAGTGATTTTAAATTTTTCTGGTTAATACCATTTTAACTTATGAAAATCTCTGTCAAAACGGACAGAGTTTACTTTGTAATATGAACATTTCAGGAATTGAGTTTCTTCCTGTAAACTTGTTAATTTAATAATTCATGTGAAATCAGAAAGCCATCAGGGCCAAACCATATGTTAAAGCATTTATATTAGAGTTTCAGGAAGGCGTATCGGCATCGATGCGAGCCTAGGAAGGCGTGTCGATTAAAAAGAGAATAAAAGTTCGGTGCGAGCCTAGGAAGGCATATCGGCATCGATGCGAGCCTAGGAAGGCGTGTCGATTAAAAGAAAAGAAAAGACGATTAAAAAGAAAATAAAAGTCCGGTGCGAGCCTAGGAAGGCGTATCGGCGTCGATGCGAGCCTAGGAAGGCGTGTCGATTAAAAGGAAAAAGAATGGAAAGGAAACGGCTGATGGTCTTTTGGACTCAGTCAAAATAAAAGGTAAAAGGGCTGATGGTCTGTTGGACTCAGTCATAAGAAAAAGGAATGGATAAAGAAAAGAAAAAGGAAAGGAAAAGGAAGAAAAGAAGAAAAAGAAAAGAAAAGAGAATGTGAAAATGATAAGAGAATCAATAATTAAGAGAATGCGTGAATAGGTGAAGAACTGAAAGAGTTTATTTATATGAATAACTGTGAATAAAATATATTAATGATTAAGTAGGCTTAGTTATTTACTATGTCTTCTTTTAGAATTTATCTTTTTATGTTCTGTGTAATGCTACCCTTCTTGATATCATTTTACAGGTACGAGAGCGGAGCTTACACTGTTGCGGGCCGAACTGGAAACCCTCCACTACGTGGAGTGTGTGGTTATGATACCAAGAGGGGATTTTGTTTTTAATTACATTAAAACTGTTATATTTTGTAATTTATAATATGTGTAGTTATATGCCCTGAGATTTGTATTAATCGGGCGTTAGGATCTGAACTGGTTTTTAATTTATTGAGTTTATGTTTTAAACAATTCTGGACTGACAGGTTTATATGAAGGAAAATTTTGGGAAGTCCGAAAAACAGAGGAAACTCTGCCGGATTTTCCAGAGAATTTTCATAAGTAATTAAATTCTAAAATGAACTGTTAAACTCTGATTTTTATTAAAAACTAAAATTAACTATTACAAGTGAGGATGTTACATTTATGGTATCAGAGCAGTTTCCCTCGGCCCTGGAGTTTGGACTCACAACTCCTATTGATTACTCACCCAGCGAGTAATCAAGTAATAGTGTCAAGTCTTAGAATAGATAAATAGATATATTTAAATAAGAGTTTTTAGTCAATTGTGGAATAATGTTCTCTTTTTCCAGAACTTAGTCACCATGCCTCTGAGACGTACACAGGATGAAAGGATGGCTGCTATACTAGAAAATCTGGTCCAAATGAATCAGAATCAGGCTGAGACAGTAGCAACAGCCGCAGCAACAGCAGCCGCCGCACTCCACCAAACATCAGGCCCAATGGGCATCGATTGGCTAACCAGATTCATGCAGAATGATCCGCCCAAGTTTGAAGGTGGCTACAATCCAGATGCAGCCCAGAGATGGCTCCAAGAATTGGAGAAGATTTTCCGCACGATTTCACCGCCTGCGGAGCAGATAGTTCTTTTGGCGGCGTACATGCTCACTGGAGAAGCCGAATATTGGTGGGAGCGTGTACGAAGGGAAATGGAGATCGCTAACCAGGAGATCACCTGGGATGTGTTCAGAATCAGGTTCCTAGGGAAGTACTTTCCGGAAGATGTCCGCCGAGAAAAAGAGCTGGCATTCCTGAATTTAACACAGGGAAGTATGTGCGTTGGAGAATATGCCGCACACTTCGAAGACCTCATCCGGTATTCTGGCAACTATAGGGATGCTGATGAAAGAACTAAGTGCATCAAGTTCGAAGCAGGACTTCATACTGAGATCAAAGTAGTCTCTGAATTTCAGAACATAGATAATTTGGCCCAACTAGTGAATATGGCCAGTACTTATGAGAAGGGATTGAGGCCGAAGACATCCGAAGATAGGAACAGGATGATACAGTGGGCTGAAGGTTCTAGCAGAGGCAATGTACCGATTCAGGAATCCGATACACATGCCGACATCAATGCTATAGCAATGGTGCCAATGGACACAGCTCCAGATGTGAATGCCCCGAGAAACAGACCACCATGTCCACTATGTGGGAAAATCCACCGGAAACTGTGCCTAATGTTGAGGGAGCACAAAAAACAGGGTCTCTGCTATATATGCGGACAACCAGGACACATGGGGACAAACTGTCCTGGACGTATAGGTGAAGGGAGCGAATGAATTCATCCGAGGTACTTTTAGTGCTAACCATATACCAAATATTTATTTACAATACTTAATTAAAAATGTTTTGCATAAAGCATAAATATTCGATTTAACTTAAAAATAAAATCAATAAATGATAATACATTAACTAAAGTTTCATTGAACACAGTGATGGTAATGCCACTGGTAGAATGTAAGGTTAGAACTGATCACTCTGATTCTTACATTCGCTAGGGGACGATAACATCAACAAACTTGATGATGATGTTGCTATTCATAGATGTGAAATTGGGACTGATCACCTCGATCTTTGCAACTATTAATGGTCGATATCATTGACACTTTCCAACAAAAATCAGGACAGACAGATAGGAGCCTTAAGCCAGTGCACCCAATTATTAGTGGAGTAGCCGCGAATAGAACTCGCGAGAGAACCGAACCGAGCGAACCCGTAGTAAACATCCTTAGACTTCATGGAAAGCCAAACTAAAAGCCCAAAACTCATCACACATTTCATTCAGAATCCGATGTGGTTATTCGCGAAAAAGGCGAAACTGGATGAATTAGCAGGATATCTACACCGAGACTGACCCAAGTAAACGAGTAAATCGTACTCACCATTAGGAATTAGAATTCACTTAAGAACTTAGTCCAGTGTCCAAACTATTTTCTCAAAGGAAGCAAGTTTAGCCATTGCACCCTGTGCCTTCATCAAGACCAAATCAAATCAGCGGTAGTTTCATAGGAAATGCATCTTTCGATGATTCTCTGCTGAAAACTCACACTTAAGGATAATCTCCATTGTCTTCTTGCTTGACATGTATCTAGTACATCCTGGGTCGTCGTATGAAGACTATGAAACCCATCCTTGAGTGCTTCGTGTTTCTTCTTTTCATCTTCACTCTCTTCAAGTTTCAAGCATCTCAGATGCAGAGGTGAGAATTCACCAAGACGTAGAAACCCAACATAGTTCTATGATTACTGATGGATAACCATCCACATGTCCCTTCTAACCTTGGACATCGGTAGAGAAGCTTACGTGCGAAATTCTGAACAACGAACGAGCATACCCCCAGGCATGGATGCAATCAAGTATGTTGATGCTAAGTGGGGGAGGATTTCAATCCAAGGAATGGAAGATGGAACTTTAACAACAAGAAAATTGTGAATCCTATCCGAGTAACAAGGTGGAATGCAGAACGGTAACGAAGCATAAGGAAGATTGTGTCGAGCCGGACTCAATGTCCGACCATCATACCCTAACCCGTAGGGCTAATGAATAACTCACTCCAAACACTCCGCATTAACTGTCGAAGAGGTTTGCGGAGAATGGAACGAGAATTAAACTAAGATTCAATCAATACCTTCTCGGACCATCAGACAATTGGGAAATAAATTTAAACGATGACCTTGACCCTTAAGTGAAATCGACCCATAGGAACCCCTATACCAAATTGAAATCGTTAAACGAACGAAAACGATGTACCACCGGAGTAGAATACAAATGTAGCTAAGGTGGATCCGAAGGGCGACCTCACTAAGATTCACTTGAAGGAGTAAGAAGCGAAAAGGGAAAGATTAGAGTCGCGGAGTTGAGTCTCACTTAAGAAATTATGTGAGAGCACCGCAAATAATTGCCTCAGTCTCTTAAGACTCTGTGTATTACGCGGATTTATGAGTGACCGAGATAAACCATACCTGAGGCGAATAATTATACCGTAGAACCATTAACTTAGAACTCCCTCAAAGGGAAATTTGGAACCAAAGGAATTGAAATGACATGGGTGGAAACTATGTCAAAGGATACTCCTCCAAGCTAAGGGACAATTGGAATTTCGGGGACGAAATTCAAATAAGTGGGGGAGAAATGTAACATCCCAAATTTTAAACCCGAAGATAAATAAATAAATAATAATTAAAATGGTTAAAAATGAAAATAACAAACCACAAATAGGTATTCCAAATGAGGATTCTAGCATTAGAAGAAAATAATAATAATACTAAGAGAATTAGAGAAGAAAGGAGCGTTAAGTCGAAGTTAGGATCGGGCCAGAAAATAGATAATTCGATAATAAACATAATAACAAGGGGGAAAATTAAAATAAAAGATTTAAAACTCCAAACACAATTTCCACCGTTGGATATGAATATATGATTTTTTGGAAGTTTCTCGTAAAATTTGAGCAAGATCCAACGGTGAACGAAGAAGTTATGGAGGTTTGAAGTTCGGAAGAAAATAGAAGGAAAATAGAAAAATGAAACAACAGTGGCTGGGGATTTCGCTTAAGCGAAATAATCTCGCTTAAGCGAAAGGGCTCCAGTTTCCACACTTAAGCAGTTCGCTTAAGCGAACGCAACTCGCTTAAGCGAGTGGACTTGGTTCAATCACTGAACTAGTTTCGCTTAAGCGAAAATGCCCCGATCAGCAAAAATAAAAACGCGTTTTGGGGGCCATTTTCCCCCAAAACCTCAACCTCTCTCCACTCTTCTCCTCCTCCTTCCTCCATCCAGCTCCACCACCGCCGGAGCCGCCCTAAACCGCCGCCCAACACCACCATCCACCTTGGTCTCTCTCTCCCTCCTCCATAGATCTTATCTCTTTCTCCTCCCTTGTCTCTCTTTGCTTTCTCTCTCCCTCTCTCACTCTCCACCACCCACCTCCCTACTCTCCGGCCACCACCGCCGTGAGCAGCGGCCACCACCACGGTGGGCCTCCCCATCCCTCTCTCTTCCTTCTCTTGGCTCTTCTCTCTCCTTCCCTGTTGGCCGAGCTCTCTCTCCTCACGGATCTCACCGGCGCCGTTACCGACCCGTGATCGTGCCGGACTCGCGTCGGGAACCTCGAAGCTCGAAGATCGTGCCTCGGTCCAGTCGCGATCGTTCCCGCTAACGAGGAGCAACGTCGACGCCGTCATCGTCGCCGAGCTAAAATCCAGGTTCTATTTAAAAAGCCCGAGGTAAGAGGGTTCGCGTTACCTTTGCTTAAGAAGTAAATTCTAGGATTATATAGTGGTAGCTAGGAATAGAGTAATTAAAAGTATGTTAATGAACCTTAGGGTACCCCGTTGATAGAAATAAAGTAAATAAAATTGTGACGAGAAACCACACCTTAGGGAATAAGATGTATGAGCATAGAATAAGTCCCGGAATGGATGAGCGTATTTAGGATATTGAAATAGTTAATATAAAACAAAATGTGGGAAATTATAAAGTAAAAGCTATAGGGGAGGTAAAGAAACAAAAAGGGTAAAAGAGAGTCTAGAACAAGGAATAAGGAATGCACGCAGAGTAAAGTAGAGAATAGAAATAAAATGATGAATTAAGATTTAAAATAAAATAAGGAAAACGATAAGTGGATTTACGAAAAGATAAGAAAACTAAGAGAGAGTACATTATGAGGGAAGTTGGAGTGAAATAATTGAAAAGTTAGATTATGAGAATAGAGCAATTAAAACTAATATAGTTAATGAAATAGGAACAATGAATTGGGTAATTGATTGAGAAAGGAAAACGGAGAAATAACTAAGAATTAGTAACGAGAACTAGAATATACTATAATTGACCGTAATGATTAGAGTTGGATAAGATTGGGGGAAACTAACAAAGAGAAAAAGAATAAAGTAGAAAACGTAGAAAATGTGATAAGTCGTAAATGAAGATAAAGGCTAAAAGGATTCGGATGAGTATAAAAGAATTATTTAAATTGTAAGAAAAAGGAAAAGAAAGAAGGATATTGAAAAGAGTGAAAAGTAAATAATGTAACAATAAGTCTATAAATAAAGAAACGAGAGAAAAGAGAAAAGTACAAAGAAAGAGTAAAAGAGAAAAGTACAAACAAAAATAAAAAGAGAAAAGAGAATTAATTAAAAAGGAATAAAAGAGAACGGCCGATGGTCTGTTGGACTCAGTCCTAAAGAAAAGATAAACGGCTGATGGTCTGTTGGACTCAGTCATAATGAATGATGAAAGGCTGATGGTCTGTGGGACTCAGTCATGATAAAAGATAAAAGTCCGGTGCGAGCCTAGGAAGGCGTATCGGCATCGATGCGAGCCTAGGAAGGCGTATCGGCATCGATGCGAGCCTAGGAAGGCGTGTCGATTAAAAAGATTAAAAAGAGAATAAAAGTCCGGTGCGATCCTAAGAAGGCGTATCGGCATCGATGCGAGCCTAGGAAGGCGTGTCGATTAAAAAGATTAAAAAGAGAATAAAAGTCCGGTGCGAGCCTAGGAAGGCGTATCGGCATCGATGCGAGCCTAGGAAGGCGTGTCGATTAAAAGGAAAAAGAATGGAAAGGAAACGACTGATGGTCTTTTGGACTCAGTCAAAATAAAACGTAAAAGGGCTGATGGTCTGTTGGACTCAGTCATAAGAAAAAGGAATGGATAAAGAAAAGAAAAAGGAAAGGAAAAGGAAGAAAAGAAGAAAAAGAAAAGAAAAGAGAATGTGAAAATGATAAGAGAATCAATAATTAAGAGAATGCGTGAATAAGTGAAGAACTGAAAGAGTTTATTTATATGAATAACTGTGAATAAAATATATTAATGATTAAGTAGGCTTAGTTATTTACTATGTCTTCTTTTAGAATTTATCTTTTTAAGTTCTGTGTAATGCTACCCTTCTTGATATCATTTTACAGGTACGGGAGCGGAGCTTACACTGTTGCGGGCCGAACTGGAAACCCTCCACTACGTGGAGTGTGTGGTTATGATACCAAGAGGGGATTTTGTTTTTAATTACATTAAAACTGTTATATTTTGTAATTTATAATATGTGTATTTATATGCCCTGAGATTGGTATTAATCGGGCGTTAGGATCTGAACTGGTTTTTAATTTATTGAGTTTATGTTTTAAACAATTCTAGACTGACAGGTTTATAAGAAGGAAAATTTTGGGAAGTCCGAAAAACAGAGGAAACTCTGCCGGATTTTCCAGAGAATTTTCATAAGTAATTAAATTCTAAAATGAACTTTTAAACTCTGATTTTTATTAAAAACTAAAATTAACTATTACAAGTGAGGATGTTACATTTATGGTATCAGAGCAGTTTCCCTCGGCCCTGGAGTTTGGACTCACAACTCCTATTGATTACTCACCCAGCGAGTAATTAAGTAATAGTGTCAAGTCTTAGAATAGATAAATAGATATATTTAAATAAGAGTTTTTAGTCAATTGTGGAATAACGTTCTCTTTTTCCAGAACTTAGTCACCATGCCTCTGAGACGTACACAGGATGAAAGGATGGCTGCTATACTAGAAAATCTGGTCCAAATGAATCAGAATCAGGCTGAGACAGTAACAACAGCCGCAGCAACAGCAGCCGCCGCACTCCACCAAACATCAGGCCCAATGGGCATCGATTGGCTAACCAGATTCATGCAGAACGATCCGCCCAAGTTTGAAGGTGGCTACAATCCGGATGCAGCCCAGAGATGGCTCCAAGAATTGGAGAAGATTTTCCGCACGATTTCACCGCCTGCGGAGCAGATAGTTCTTTTTGCGGCGTACATGCTCACTGGAGAAGCCGAATATTGGTGGGAGCGTGTACGAAGGGAAATGGAGATCGCTAACCAGGAGATCACCTGGGATGTGTTCAGAATCAGGTTCCTAGGGAAGTACTTTCCGAAAGATGTCCGCCGAGAAAAAGAGCTGGCATTCCTGAATTTAACACAGGGAAGTATGTGCGTTGGAGAAGATGCCGCACACTTCGAAGACCTCATCCGGTGTTCTGGGAACTCTGATTTTTATTAAAATCTAAAATGAACTATTACAAGTGAGGATGTTACAGTTATTAATCTCTCTAGTCTTAACTGATCTTTCTCTTTCTGTAGCGCTCAAAGATATTTATCACATCCAACTGTGTTAAGGGTTTTGATCACAGAAATTCAAATCAAGGACCTACTCAGGTTTTCAGATTACAAAACGATGTAACTAACGCAATCGGAGACATTGATTACGTTAATTCCGATCATAGAAAGGATAAACTCATATTACCTACACATAGATCTAACTAACATCCTAACAGGTTGGGCACCATCCAAATTCCACTCGCTTGACGTCCGTTTCCTTCTTACTCTTAACTCTTGCTGAATCTGACAAATTAAAATCTCAGTCTCTTACAGCTGCAATTGAAGGTCCTTATATGTGTACCACTACTTAGTCCAAAGTGACGCACCTCATTTCCTACACATGGAATTGGGCAAACTCTTACTTCTAATTAACATACTCTATAATTCTCACGATCGGGGTTCCTTTAATTTTGCCATTCCTCCATAATTAATTTTCTTAACTACCTTTCCTTTTCTTCTAATTGAACACTTCCTTTTTGCCCAAGTCCCTCTTATACTGGTTTTGGACACTCATTCTACCAACTTCTTATGCTCATCCATTGTACTTATAAATTCCACATACGTTGTCCAATATCGAGAAAATTCCTTATGCATTGATAATTGATAGCTGGTTAGAGGTTCGGACCTAATCCATTCTAAAGTTCACATATTTGAACCTTCCGTCCGGGTCGTACTGCAGCATACTTCCTTGTCCTTTGAACTTGGCAAAGCCTATTCTGAGACTAACACTTTCTCGTTCTATGTTTAGCAATTCAACCCCTCATATCCTTCTCATGCGTCTTGAGAACTCTCTTCAGTTCCCAAAGTCGTCTTTTCGAATGCTAATAAAGCGATATATATATCTTTTGTTTCAACATCTATCTTACACGGTTCCCACAAGTTCCTCGCTACATTACTTAACATGGAAATGGCATGACCTTTTATCCACTCATCTCTTGTGTGCATAATTCCAAAATTTTCATTCCCAGTTCACGAATCATTCGAGATACAAATTCTGGTATAAAGAAAAAGTTCTTCCATATGTTAGTCTCTTATTCCCTTTCAACTTCCCTACTTAGAACAGCCTCTTAGTCACCTTAAAGTTTCCATGAATCGTTCTTCGACTCAATATTTGTCATTACCTTTCACTTTACTGATTAAGTATTGAGGCTCGAAATCAAAACTTTCAGACCCAACCATTGATGATAACTCCAATTCAATCTCTTCTTTTAATCGAGTTAATTCCTTCATACTCCTTTGATCTCTGAATTCTCAAGACAAAGAGCATTAAAGACAAAACCTCCGGATCTTTTAGAGTGAGCATACTTGTTGCAAGCTCCAAGTCATACAACAAGAGCTCACCCCGGGTTTATTCGATCACTTTGATGCATACACCCCCACCTTCCTTCCTTAAGACTACTCTCATCCGAGTCCTTACCTCGACACAGGAAATTATTCTTTAATACTTCCGCATGAATCGAGTAAGAGCAATGTAGGAGAGGTTGTTAGCCTTCCCCCTTCAATTACTGAAAATCCTCGTGTATTCTTATTTCATATGAAAGGCTAATTCTTCGGGTTACCTTGGTTATAGGAGTTTGACCTAAGGGAGTCCATCAATGGTCCTATAATAGAACTCAACCAGTCGATTCCCAAGATCGCATTCTAATGCAATAAAGGTAGACAAATCAAATCTATTCTAAAGACTCCTCCTGACACTTCTTTTCTCTCTATTGCTTGCAATCTTTCAGCTTTCTTGTCATCCTCATACATCCTACACATGTCCACAAGTGCAGGAAAACCTCGGATCTGTTAATAGCTGAAAATAGACTTCAGCTTGGGCCTCAAGCCTCCCTCAAACTTGATACACTTGCTCCTTTCATCGGGGTTGTTCTGATAGTATGGATAGTACTTCATCAATTCCTCAAACTTAGCCGCGTACTCACCCACGCTCATGTCTCCTTGCTTCATCTGCAAGAACTCCACTTCCTTCTTTCTCCTCAAGTTTTCAGGGAAGTATTTATTGAGAAACTTCTCCATAAATACATCCCAATTCACATCCCTTCCTTCATAGCGTAGGAGCTGAACCGTATGATTCCACCAGTTCTCAGCTTCGTCTTCTAGCATGTAGACTGTATATGCTACTTTTTGAGCTTTCGTGCAATCCAAAGTTCTCAGAATCTTATCCAGGGTGTGAATCCACTTATTGGCCTCCTCAGGTTTAAATCCTCCTTCAAACTTAAGTGGATTACAACTCCTAAAATCAGCCAAACTCTTCGCCTCGATGTTACCCACATTACACTGATGAGGTGGGTTAACCGGTTGAGGTGGTTGCTGAGCTTGTTGTTGCATAGTCTCCAGCACCGCGGTTATCCTTTCTAACATCACATTAGTGTGATTCTGGTTTCTAGTTGCCATAATAGACCTGCGCTATGGACTTATGGTCACATATGTTGAACTAAAGAAACTTTCATCACACCACCTATACTAAGACTATAGCTTATACCTTTAAATCCACAATTAATTGTGTCTTGTGCTCAAAAGAGACAAGATACAAACAAGTCAATTGTATCTAAAGCTCAACAAGCAAGATACAAGCATTCAAAGCAATGAACATGCCCTAGAGATACCTGCTTGATGTTGATGGCTACCTTTCTGAAACTACTTCCACTACTACAGGATCTGACTTTTGCTCTGATACCACTCAGTGTGACACCCTTTTCCCATTACAAGTAAATATTACAATAAATATGTATTACTTGATAAATATATGGACTTGTTATTGAATAGAAAATGTCAAAGTAAAATTTCTCTTTTAAAACGGGTGCACAAACCAAAACTTGGAACCCTTGGAGAAGAAATTCTAAATCATTTCAAACAGTTGTATCGAATTCGGCATTTTCTAAAACCGTTTCATAAGTTGAATAGCATTCGTATCGTATTTTATATGATAGAGAGTAAGTAAAGCTATCCTTGCTTTGGTTTTGTAAAATTGATACCATCTAAACCCCTTTGTGGCCGAACTCTTTAAAAGTTTAATCAGAGTGAGCGGAAATTATAGGACTATGCAGCTTAGTAGAAACAGAACATAGATTTTATATACATATACATAAAAGTCAAGTGATACATAGTCCTAGCATAAGTTTCCAAGGTCCATATACAAGTCCATAAAGATCTATGTACATAATAAAACCATCACCCTAGAATACTCAAAAGTATATCTACAATATATATATACATCCCAAAATATAGACTCTAGAGGTGGTCACATAGATCTGGCAGCATCAGTAGTAGTAGTAGTGTTGGTAGTAGCAGTCTCTAGGTAGCAAAAGAAACATCCACATCAACAGCAGCAGCATCTCCTCCACAGCATCCCCACACCGGATCCCCTGATCCTCATCATGTACTATATGCACATACCTAGGGATCGTCATCCCTCCAATCACTCCTAGTAGAATGCACGACAGGCTCGCCTCCGCTCTCGTCCTCCACTGGATCCTCCTCGATCTCATTCGATGGAGAGTGTACCCTACCACTGGGTACAGGGTCGGGAGATGGTGTGACCCTAACTGGGCTCCTCGGATCAGAAGGGGGAGTCTCCTCACTGACGACTCTCGAAAAAAAAGGGTGTGAGCGGGTAGGTCGAAAATGGAAACTTTGATAAGAGCGAGCTAGTCGTGTAGGAGGTGGTCCATGGTATGTGTAAAACGGGGTACGTGCATAGTGTATATGATGGGAATCCTAAATCTACGAGGACAAAATCGAATCAACGGGTTCGGGTGGTAGAAGGTAATCTCTACCTCCCCCTCGAACACCACGCGATGGTCCTCATAGATCTATGTGCCACTAGGAAGTGGCCGGATCTCGATGCAAGCGATGTATCGAGACATCTCCTACAAGGGCATAGGGGTAAGTATTTCTATACACATAACCAACAGAGAATAAATTTGTACAATATGGATATGTAAATATGTAACAATGAACAACAATCACATTTAGCACTTAGCAGTTATTGAATGCAAATAGGATGCTCATACTTGTTTCGTTCATCACACTTAATTTAAATGAATGGCATGATGCATGAATCTAACTCTCAAGCCTATCTCCATCATTCTATGTCACTCTTTGACGTCCATCCCTGACAACCCAGCACTCACCAGTGCGTTGTATTCCTAGGTATACAACAATTCGTACATTCACCTAGAATGTACACGACAAGCTTGGAATCCGTGCCACCCGAGCACATCCCGTCATCCAAACGGACCGTCATCCAAACGGTATAACCATATCGGCATCCACTAAGCCGACCAGGTCTTCAACGTGTCATCAAGCAAGCGTATTGGCACTCCCAGAGGCCCTCCTCATGTTTACCAAAAACATGATATACGACCTACCATCCAAACTCCAAAATGAGTGCATTACTTTTAAGCCTAAAAGAAATTGATTAATATATCACATGCCACCTAGGCACATTCCGTCATCCAAACGGACCGTCATCCAAACGGTATATCCATATTAGTCAATTTCTTTTAAGTTCAGATCCCTTGGATTATGGTTATGAAATCCTTAACCAATTGAGTTAGAATTGAAAATGGTGTTTCTCAGGTTCTGGGTAAATTACTCGAGTATAATTCAGCATACTCGAGTATTCTTCAACTTTTCCAGATTAATCGAATGTTCTACAGGATACTCGAGTGTTCATGACTTTCTGGGGATTTGGATTTCATATTCATCAAAATACTCGAGTAGTTCACGAGTTACTCGAGTGTTCTTCATCATTTCCAGAATACTCGAGTGACCCCTCAATTACTCGAGTGGTTTACCTTAACATATTCCATTCAATACTCGATTACTCGAGTTCTAGGCATGGTACTAGAGTGTTCTTCCTCAAAATACATTGTTTTACCAAAATTTTACTCGAGTAACCGGCCTAATACTCGAGTCTTTTATTGCAGAACATACTGAAATCTTGGTTTTAATATACCATTTTCAATTCTAACCATTTCCAGTCCAATCCAAGGATCAACAGTGTTCACATACCATTTAATGAACATGTTACAACACTCATTTCATATCAAATTACAGATTTGACAGAGAATCAATCATTAATGCATAAAATACACAATTTGACAACATAACACCTCAAATTGCAAAATAAGCAAAAAACTCATGAATTAATGTTCATTATAGCTTGCATGCATCATGAGAAACTTGTTCACAACAACCATAGAGCATGAATTGGTCTCCAAACCAAAGTTCCTATTCAAACTAAGCCCTTAAAGCCTCTTGGTGGCTTTCTAATACAATTAATAGAATTTAAACTCTATCTAGTGTACAAAATTACTTCCCCTTACCTCTCAGACGTGTTCCAACAAAGAATTTCCAAGAGAAAGCTTTCCAACCCCAGAAATCACTTTGAGCTTCACATGCATGACAGTTTGAGTGCACCACCAAGATTGAATTGGTTCACACATGAAACAGAGATACAAATTGGGGATTTTAGTTTTCCTAGACTCTATGCAACATGAACTAACTAGAGAAATCGAATTTGGAACTCAGAGTCTCGTGAGCTTACCAGAAATTGGAATCAAAGTAAGCTTCCAGAACCACTTGACAGAAAACAGCCCCAACTTCCAAGCTTCAATTCTTCCACCACACTCACTCAAACCTCACAATTTTAGTGTCTATACAAAGCTCGTGATGTGAGCTTTGTATTAGTGTATAGTTTGTGATTTGAATCAGAACAGAGAAGGAGAATCAATCGCTCGAACTCAGGAACCCTAACTTAATCAACACACCCAAATTTTGCCAAATCCTTCACGAATTCGGTGTTGATTGGTTTTTATAGACTTCAATGGAGCACATGCAAGACGACACGACCTCCATGGACGTGGAAGAGTACTGATTTCGTGTCAACGAGACGAACTCGTTGATGGTGACTCACCAAACGCACTAACTCGTGCAACTCTGACCAGAATACTCGAGTATTCAAAATAATACTCGAGTATTTTGCCCAGTTTTTGAAAAATATTTATTTTATTTACATTCCCACCAAAATCTTTCCTATAATTGCTTCTAGGTCCCAACCCAGGGACTAATATGCAAAAATATTTATTTATGCACAAATTTACTCACCAAAATAAATTCTAGCAATATAAACAAAGGTCTTAATTAAAGATTAAAAATAGAAATAATTAATTATAATAAACTTTATAATTAATATTTCCTTAATCCAGGATTAAAATTTTGGGGTGTTACAAAATCATGGAAAATCCTTCTATAAACCGATGATAGTATCTAGCTAGCCCTAAGAAACTTCTCACCTCAGTCACAGTCTTAGGTTGTTCCCATTTCAACACTGAACTCACCTTTGCTGGATCCACCACAATTCCTTCCTTAGAGATCACATGCCCAAGAAACTTTACTTCATTCAACCAAAACTCACATTTCGCAAGTTTGGCATACAACTGCTTCTTCTTTAGGACCTTCAACACAATCCTGAGATGTTCTTCATGCTCCTCCGGACTCTTAGAATAGACCAAAATATCATCTATAAACACCACTACAAACAAATCTAGGTATGGTCTAAAGATCCGGTTCATATAATCCATGAAAATAGCAGGTGCATTAGTCAATCCGAGCGGCATCACAACATACTCATAATGACCGTATCGAGATCGAAATGCAGTCTTGGGTACATCTTCCTCCTTTATCCTGATCTGATGATAGCCCGATCTCAGATCAATCTTTGAAAACACTGTAGCTCCTCTAACTTGATCCATAAGGTCATCAATCCTTGGCAAAGGATACTTATTCTTAATGGTGACCTTATTCAACTGTCTGTAGTCCACACACATTCTCATACTTCCATCCTTCTTCTTTACAAAATGTAGTGGAGCTCCCCAAGGCGAAACACTTGGCCTGATCATCTGTTTCTGCAACAACTCCTCTATCTGCTTTTTCATTTCTGCCATTTCCGGTGGTGCCATTCTATAAGGAGCAATAGAGATGGGACCAGCTCCAGGAACTAAGTCAATCCCAAACTCTATTTCTCGCTTCGGAGGTAATCCTGGTATCTCTTCAGGAAGTACTTCCGGAAATTCCCTCACCACAGGAATCTCTTTTATTGGCCTTGTCTCTCCTTCTCCAGTAGCAGAGAATAAACACATATAACCTTCGGGTTCAAGGGTTTTATATTGGATTGTCTTTCTCTCGCAATTGATGATCACTTGGTTCTTCATCAACCAATTCATACCCAAGATCACATCTAATTGTAACTTAGGGAGACAAACCAAATCTACTTTAGAAACACGACCCAAGATTTCAACTTCACACCCTAAGCAAATCTTAGAGGTAAAGATGGGTATTCTAGTAGGGGTATCTATACAAGACAACAAGACGAATCAGAAACAACAAGATTCAACCTACTCACACATTCAGGAGAAACAAAATAATGTGTAGCCCCAGAATCAAACATAATCATGCAAGGTTGATCATTAAGCAAAAAGTTACCTTGCACGAGTTTCGGGGTTTGGGTTGCTTCAGTACCACTTAGGGTAAACACTTTGCCTTGCATCACAGACTTGCCAGCAGATCCTTTTGCATCACCTTTAGCAGGTTCTTTGCAATCGCGAGTAAAATGACCTTGCTTTCCACAATTGAAACATCCTCCTGTGGTCCAGCAGACTAGACCATGGTGATAACGTTTACACTTCTCACAATAAGGAGCATTATTGTGAGACTTGTTCCTGTTATCAATCACAGCCTTGCCCTTGCCTTTGTTCTTCTAAGCATATGGACCATTATTCCGGTGACCAAATCTCTTCTTCCTCTATGGTCCATAACTCTGTCCACTACCCTTTCCTAGGCTTTCTACCAACTCAGCCTTCTTATCATCTTCATACATTCTGCACATATCCACAAGAGCAGGAAAACTCTGAATTCTCTGGTAACTGAAAATAGACTTTAACTCCGGTCTTAGTCCACCTTCAAACTTGATACACTTACTCCTTTCATCAGGGTTATTCAGGTAGTAGGGAGAATACTTCATCAGCTCGTCAAACTTAGCAGCATATTCTCCTACACTCATATCTCCCTATTTCAATTGCATGAACTTTACCTCTTTCTTTCTCCTTAAATCTTCTGGAAATTATTTATTAAGAAATTTCTCCATAAACACTCCCCAGCTGATTGCTCTTCTCTCAAAGTTCAGCAATTGCACCGTATGATCCCACCAGTTCTCAGCCTCCCCATGAAGCATATAAACCGCATATGTCACCTTCTGCACATCCGAATAGTCTAAAGCTCTGAAAATCTTGTTGATTTCATAAAACCACTTATTTTCCTCATCAGGTTTGTATCCTCCTTCAAACCTTGGTGGATGGCACTTTCTAAACTCCGACAGAGTCTTTGCATCATTATTTACCACATTACCAACATGTGGGTTACCAACTCGTCCTTGAGGTGGCTGCTGTTGCTGCTGCTGCATACCTTCCAGCACAGCCATAATACGCTCTAACATCTCATTCGTATAATTTCTATTTCTGGTTGCCATAGAAAGACCTGCACTATGGGCTTTGGGTAACTAAAAGGTCTTTTAAAACATAATCTCAACTAGCTTATTTGGCTAACTTACTCAAACATTGAATATTATACTTATCTGCATCGTCAGGGCCATGAGGGACAGGACCATTGCTCTGATACCACCAACGTGTGACACCCTTGTTTTATATCTTGAAAATAATAATATTTCCAAATATAGAATACTTGCTATCCAAAAATTGGGTCTAGAAAATTTTTCCTTTTTAACTTATACTTGCTCAATTATAAACACATTTAACCTTGACGAATAATTTGAATTCGGCTTAATAATACCTTAATTACAAAAGCCTCTTGAGACAACTCCATGTTAATATAGTAAAACATACCCGTAGTGTTGTTAAAAACATATTAGTTGTCTCTTGAGTTTAATCGGATTTGTAGAATATAAACTTATTTGCCGAATCCTTTTTGACCAAAATCAGAGTATGCGGAAGTAAAAATAATACTTGGGGGACACTGCTGAGGTAAAAACATCATATATATAGACCATAAGATAAAACACCCCCACCAGTTTCACAGTAGCAAGTATCACAATCGAGATAGCAGGTTTTTAATGAAACATATACATAACTAGCTGCTCAAAATAAACCTCACTCTAAGACCTCTCAAAAATATATACAATATATAACAAAGTCAAAATAGAAGTCCCAGAGCAGGTCATCCATGTCCTCAGTAGCTCCTCTGATCCTCTGCAGCTCTATCCCTAGTCCTAGGATCCAAAACATCTATGCTATGCAAGCTCCTAGGAACCAGCAGGTCCACCTCTAGTAAAAACAGTAGGCTCGACAAGCACCTCCTCCTCGTCCTCATCCTCGACGGGATCCTCCTCGACCTCGCCCGACTGTGCAGAGACCCCACCACTGGGCCTAGGATCTGCAGAAGCAGTCCCCTCAAAGTCAGTCGGACCAGGAGAAGGAGTCTCCTCCGTAACAACTCTATGTGAAGAAGGATGAGTACGAGTGGCAGATCTAAAACGAAAACTATGAAATCGACGCACTGGTCGAGCCGGGGGTGGTCCTCTATATGAGTAAAAGGGTGGAACATGCATAGTATAGACTATAGGGATCCTAAACCTACGAGGTCGCACCTGAACCAAAGGGTTAGGGTGGTAGAGAGTAATCTCCACCTCCCCCTCAAAGGTGGCTCGGTGCTCCTCGTAAGTCCATATACCACTAGGGATAGGGCATATCTCGATGCAGGCTAGGTATCTGGCCATCACCTAAACAGGGCATAGGGAGTAAGTATACACATATACATAATCAATTAAGACTAAAATACAAACACAAGTATATCATGGACAGATAATAATGCAAGTACATACAAGCACGCCAATTTTACACATTATATCTCTTACAATGCAAGTGGCATGATGCATGATTTCTATCCACAAATGACGCATCCAATACTAATCCATCTCGGACGTCCATCTAATATACCAATGTGTTCCCAGAACACTAACATACGTTCCCAGAATGTAACACCCCTAATTTTCGTCTCCCGAATAATAAGGAAATTAATAATAAATAAAGTTTTATTATTAATTAATTTAAATTTTTCAATGTTTATGTTTTGTGTTTAATTAGTCTTGAAATATAAAAATAGGTGAAGGTATTTTTATATGATAAGTGTATACATAAATTTGGATATTGCATTTTAGTCCTTGGGTTAGGACCTAAATGTAATATTAGAAAGGTTCTTGGAGGGAAAGGTTGTAAAAGTATTAATTTTTAAATTTTACACTAATGTAACCGGTTAGATGTGCCCTGTAACCGGTTATTCGATGAACCCAAAAACTGGGTTAGTGCGTTTTGATGAGTAATCACTTGATTAATACACAAATTTGCCACGAATTCAGCCCAGGATAAGTGGGAAACACGCTTCCTCATGCATGAAAGCTTGATTTCTCTATAAAAACCCGAATTGTTGATGAATTTGGGTTGATCTTCTGAGTTAAGTGTTGAAACTCTGTTCTTAGGGTTCCTGAATTCGTCCTTTCGATTCTTCCTAGTGCATGTGAGTTAGTATTTGAGTGATACACTATTGTAAAGCTTTAATCAAGGGCTTTACATAGATATAAAGTTTGTGAGTTGGGAGTTCCTGAGCAAGGAGAAATCAAACCACGAAGTTGAGGCTGTGAACCTGTCATCTCTGTTTCAAACTCGTGGAGCTGTCTTTGAGCTTCGATTTTGGTAAGCTCAAGCATTCTTTGGATGTCAAATCACTTTGTTTCTTTAGTGCATGTTGCATACAACAAGTCCTAACCATTTTCCCCAAATTATATGACCTTTTAATGCACCAAAATCTCTGGTTTTTGAACCATGTTGAACCTATGTTGGCTGAGGACAGAGTTTGAGGTTCTTGTGGATTTCTTGCAAAAGTCAGTGATTACACTCATCAAACACGACCTAAAGGTATGGGAGAAGTTTACCTTATACTAGATTAAGACTAAAATTTTGTGTTTTAGGATTTGAGTCAACAAAGACTCAAGGGCATTACATAAATATGTAAAAAGGCTTGGAGGCCATTTCTGCAGCTCAATACTTTTTGAGCAAGTTTGATAGTATGCATGCAAGTGATTGTGATGGTTGAAAAAGAATCTAAATGCTTACTATGAGTTTTGTGATATCATGTTGTGTTTATGTTGATTTATATGCAATTTCATGCTCTAAATTGAATGCATGCAAAATGAATATGTTTTATGTGGTTAAACATGTTTATTTTAAGGTATTTGAACTCTATTTATGACTGAAATTGGTTAGATTTGAGCATGGTAGAAAATGGTATGCAAAACCCCTTTCTGCAGTGTACATTCTGCAGAATCTAACCGGTTATTCTGAGTCTGTAACCGGTTAGAAACCATTAGTTTTCAAAGAAAATGTTTTTTTAAAAATTGGCTCAGTGGTCTTACCATTTGCACTCAAGTCTATACTCTAATTTCATTTGAAACCAATCTGAAATCATGTCAATGAACACTATTTGTTTTAGACTGTAATTGATGAGTCAATGCCTTGATGAGTCAAGTGGAAATTATGCTAAATTTGAATTGGATTGTGATTTAGGCTTTTTAATGATGAAATCAGTGGGGTTTGAGGTATATAATAATGCTGAGACTCTGTTTATGGATTGGGTAGATAATTCAAGAAAAGGGTTTTCTGAATTTCAATGGTTAGTAGGTTCAGGTCTGTAATTATAACCGGTTAGCCTGAAACTGTAACCGGTTAGTACCTGAAACTGAAAAATAAAAGTTAAGTCTTTTAAGTGAAAAGTTTGATACCATTGGTTAAGTTTTTCCCAATCCAAGTCTATTGGCATGTTTTTAAGTTAATTCAAGGATGGATTTTCATGCCAAAAGTTATACCTCAAATTAATCATTCAAAGGAGAGTTTGAGATAATTCTAAATCACAATGATTAAGTTAAAGATAAAAACCAACCTTAGTATTTGTGCATTCATTCATAGAGAATGGAAAATAGGTTGGCAAGAAACGATTGTCATATTCTGGGAATATGAGGAGGGTACTCTGGGAGTACCAAATTGATATAACCTACTTGATGACACATTCTGTGTGACACCCTTCTCAATAACTTAAGTTTAATATAATAATTAAACTATTTCCTTAACAATATACGGACTTGTAAGTATATAAGAAAATGTGGAAATAAAATTTTCTTTCTTTAAGCGGGTGCACAAACCAAAACTTGGAATTCTTGGAGAAGAAATTCTAAATCATTTTAAATCAGTTGTATTGAGTTAGGCAATCTCTAAAACCTTTTCATAAGTGGGATAGCATTCGTATTTGAAATCGTATTTATATGATAGAAAGTAAATGGAGCTATCCTTTTCGTAGCCGAGCTCTTTAAAAAGATTAAATCAGAGTAAGCAGAAATTATAGGACTATGCAACTAGTAGAAATATAACATAGACTTTATGTACATATATAAATAAAAAGTCAGGTGATACATAGTCCAAGCGTAAGTCATGTCTCCAAGATCCATATCACAAGTCCATAACAGATCTATGGCCAAAATAAAAACATAGCCCTAGAGTACTCATAGTGTACATCTACAAAATATATACATATCAAAATATGAACTCTAGAGGTGGTCACGTAGATCTGGCAGCATCAGTAGTAGTAGTGATAATGGTAGTAGCAGTCTCCAGGTAGCAAAAGAACATCCACATCAACAGCAGCAGCAGAATCGATCTCCTCCACAACATCCCCACACCGGATCCTCTGATCCTCATCATACACCTTATGCACGTATCTAGGGATCATCATCCCTCCACTGACTCCCTGTGGAATGAACGACAGGCTCGCCCCCGCTCTCATCCTCCACGGGATCCTCCTCGATCTCATCCGATGGAGAGTGTACCCTACCACTGGGTACGGGGTCAGGAGATGGTGTGACCCTGACTGGACTCCTCGGATCAGAAGGGGGAGTATCCTCGCGGATGACTCTCGAGGAAAAAGGGTGTGAGCGGGTAGGTCTGAAACGAAAACTATGATAAGAGTGAGTTGGCCGTGTGGAAGGTGGTCCATGATATCACTAGTACAGATTGACCATTTCAGACCGGTTCCGCACCCCATTTGAGACTGGTTTTGAACTAGTCTCAAAAGTGGTGGTCTTATTGCTGTGTCTTTAAATGAGACTGGTTCCGAACCGGTCTGGTTCCCAACTAAACAGACTGGTTCGGAACCAGTCTGAAAATTAAAAAATAACCGGTCTCTATTGATTTATGAACTAGTCTCATTTAGCATTTTTAACCGGTCTGTTTTAAAAGATGAACCAGTCTCATTGAGCATTTTGAACCGGTCTGTTTTAAAAGATGAACCGGTCTCATTGAGCATTTTGAACCGGTCTCAATTAAACTATGAACCAGTCTGATTGAGTGATTTGAACCGGTCTGAAAATTAAAAAATAACCAGTCTCATTGAGTATTTTGGACTAGTCTCATTGAGTGATTTGAACTAGTTTCAATTAAATTTTTAACCAGTCTCATTGAGTGTTTTGAACCGGTCTCATTTTGAATCAGTCTCATTGACTGTTTTGAACCGGTCTCATTTAAATTGGTCTCAATTAAATTTTTAACCAGTCTCGTTTAGTATTTTTAACTGGTCTCAATTAAAAAGGACATGAATATAATAAAACTAATAAATAATAACTAGATGCTAAAATTATATTATAAAAACCACGTTATATATATGTATGTATATCTACTACAAGTTTGATCAAGGCAAAGTATACATTCCTATGCCAAGTGAAACTAACATAAGTTACACAAAATGAGAGTGTGTAACTGAAGAACATTCCTGCAACATTCCTTATATTATAAGGAACCTAACAACCTACTTATATTTTGATCCAAGGCCATGTATACATTCCTGCAACCTAGCAACATTCCTTTTATAAGCTACACTGTCCACCTTATATTTTGATCAAGGCCAAGTATACATTCCTGCAACATTTGTAAGAAAATTAACACACAAATATAAAAGGAACCTAGCAACCTATTTGTAAGGAAATTATCATTCATATTTTTACATCATTAATAATAGTGATGAATGTATCTCAAAAACAATAATAGATTCCTAATGAAAATCAAAAATAACTAAGGTATACACAATCCTTGTCAATGACAGAAATACCTTGCAGCAGAACCCTTCGCTTGAACCTCAGAAAGATGCTCACAATAACAGAAATACCTTGCAGCAGTACCCCTTCGCTTAAACCTTTTGCTACTGCTACTGCTCCCTTTGCATTTCCTAAAACCTGTTAAGATTTGATAAATAACATTCAGACTCCAAAAGAAGAAACATGATACTGAGATATTTGGCAAATCATCCAATCCATATACCTAATTAAGCAAACCTTAAAAAGAATACCAGTAAGCAAAAAATTAGTGCATACCTGTAGAGTCAATGCACTTGTACGGTCTGTCACCAAAAAATTAGTCAAGTTCACAAAATATGCAAGAGAAGAACTGAAGAGAAGATACCAGATAATTCTGGTATCCTTTTTGACAAGATCTAATGTGATCCAGATCACTTTCTCCTCCATCAATAGTGTTGCAGGAAGCAAGACCAATGTTGCTATTGGTTCCATATAAAGAAGCAGATTCATAGAATTCAACTTTTCTCTGAGAAACATCAAAGTTATAATATTATTCAGTTCATAAAGGAAAATAGATAATATTATTCATCTTTTCTATTTGTATGAAGTTGCCTGAGAGCTTAAAACTTCTTCAATTCATTATCTTGCTACAGCCTACAATAAGGATTGAAATTTGAAACAGATAGAATCATTACTCTTCTGAGGACAACAAAATAGCTTGGAGCACTGATTTAAATGCTCTGGCAGCAGTTGATGAGACACAGAGGAGAAATCCCAATAGATGAAAACTTGGTTCACCCTGCAGAAAAGAAATAACTATATATATTCTTAGAAAATGTAAAATAAGAAACACAAGCAATTGCTAGTGAACTTTCACACATCAAGCAAATTGTGTTATTCTTCTAATTCTTATTTCTATACGTATAGCTTCTGATTCAATTACGAATTTACGATTGTCAAATACTTTTAATGGCGACTCAAACTATCAGTGTATAATTGAATGACAGATTGAGAGTGCATCAAAATTAAATCCTTAAAGGTATCATCATCTAAATTCATTGAAGAACCAAAATATTAAAGATGGAAATAGTTACCCTACTAGCTATGATGACCCCTGCAACAACAGGCACAAGGGTGCAATAAGTATCCCAAGCCTCTCTTTGCCTCATAATCACATAGGCGAAAACCGCAGTGAAGAAAGGCGTGGTAGCACCAATAGCCTGGTTAAACGACACCGGAATGTAGCTTTAGAAATGTTCTATCTTACAAATGCAGACCAAATTTCGAGATTAAAATTTACTGAACATATACAAAAAAAAAAGAAGGTACTAATTGGATATATATAATGAGAATAAAAATCAATTATTTGATCCCATAGATTCCAAGTTCTCACAGGAACCAAAGAGGCAAATTATTTTTTTTGGCTACTCAATGACACTGCACACATTATGTTTGAAGAACAAAAAGAGCATAAAATTAACCATTTTGGAGCTTAATTAATCTTTTCACAGCATCCAAACAGAGTTTAACTGAAGTTAAAAGCTGAGATCTAAGAAATAAAGTGAATACTAAGCTATAACCCTTACCTTCATGTGATGTCAATCAATAGTTAAACCAATGTAGCATTTCTGTTTAGATTTCATGGAGAATTATAAGATTTCCATTGTTAGCCTTTGTGCTTGTATCAATATATATATAATTATATATATATATAAGGAGTAAACAAATACCATCATAAATTTTTTTATCAATAAGAACGTGTATTTCATAAAAATTATATGCAAAGCAATTCAAGTATACAACAGCAGCAGGGCATTAATAATGCCACAGTTCATGGTGTGGGTAAAGATGATTTTGTATTAAAATTAGCTTTGGTAAAGGAATCAAAATTAACTAGGAATACAATAGGCATTCACTTAGACACATGAAACAGATAACAAGCAAGCATAGCAATTAACAAATACCAACATGTTCTATGTGCATAAAACTTAAAAATTAGGAATTCAGAACGAGTGAGAAAGTAATTAGTGTTCTGCAAAAATGAAAACAGAATTAGGGATTCGAAAATTAATCAATACTCCCTCTATTTCACAATGTTTGGCCTTTTAGCCTTTTTTTCTTGTTTCACAATGTTTGGCCTTTTACATTTTCAATACACAAACATATTTTTTTTTCCAATATTAACCTTTCATTCAATAATTTCTCTTACTCCTCATTAATTCTACTTTTATCATCTCTCTCATCTCTAAACCACTATACATTAATTAATGGACACACTTACTCATAAAAATTAAATACCATTACAATTTTCAATAAGGATTAAATAGGGACATTTTGGACAAATCATACATAATACTTACAATAATCAACACTTTCTTAATCTGTGTGCCCAGGCCTAAAAGGCCAAACATTATGAAACAGAGGGAGTATAAGAATAAGAAATAGGGTTCTGCAAAAAGGAATGGAGATTCGAATGAGTGAGAGAAAGTACATAGCTGAAAAATAATGAAAAGCTAAACGAACCTTGAGATTGAACCAACCTGAATGGAACGAACTTGAGGGTCGCGAATGGGAAGAGGGAACCGAGGCGGAGGACATGAGCTCCGTCCATGGAGGTGGCGGCGGCGATATCGCGACTCAGGGAGGAAGAGAGTCGCGAAGCGCAACTGGGAGAGGACGTACGGTAATGGAGGAATGGCGGTGGCGGATCCGT
The DNA here is from genome assembly GCA_037953625.1 of Crotalaria pallida. Lineage (NCBI taxonomy): Eukaryota > Viridiplantae > Streptophyta > Magnoliopsida > Fabales > Fabaceae > Crotalaria > Crotalaria pallida. Next base: position 36,555,765 of record CM075652.1, on the reverse strand, counting down.
GACTGGAGGAGCGGTCGTTTGAGGGAGGAGAGAGAGAAACCGACGAGGGAGAGAGAGAAAGCGTATTGTGAGAGAGAGGGGAGAGAGATCGAATGAGGGGTGAGAAAGGGGGTTGGCGGCTCAAATGGGGAAGAAGGGACCTAGGTTCCTTACACTACACACACCTGCATTTTTTATTTTTTTTTAAACATATACTTGTCCGTGCAGTGCACAGGGGAACAATTAATATATTTTTTAGACTGGTTGTCTAAATGAACCACTCTCATTTGAACTTAATGCCAATTCCAGACCGGTTCAGCACGGAACCGGTCTTAATAAAGGGATCTAAAGAGACTGGTTCAGTGCGGAACCAGTCTGATTTGTACTGGTGTATGAGACTGGTTCAGTGCGGAACCAGTCTGATTTTGACAAAAGACCCAAAAAGAGACTGGTTCCTGGTTCCTTGTGGAACCAGTCTTATTTAATATATTTTCAGACTGGTTATACAAAGTAACCAGTCTAGTTTTAACAAATGTCCATTAAGAGACTGGTTCCGCACGGAACCGGTCTGAATCAACTGGTCTAAAATGTGTTTTTTGTACTATGTATGTGTAAAACGGGGGTACATGCATAGTGTATATGATGGGAATCCTAAATCTACGAGGACAAAATCAAATCAACGGGTTCGGGTGGTAGAAGGTAATCTCTACCTCTCCCTCGAACACCGCGCGATGGTCCTCATAGATCCATGTGCCACTAGGAAGTGGCTGGATCTCGATGCAAGCGATGTATCGAGACATCACCTACAAGGGCATAGGGTTAAGCAATTCTATACACATAATCAACAGAGTTTAAATATGTACAATATGAATATGTAAATAGGCAACAATGAACATCAATCACATTTAGCACTTAGCGGGTATTGAATGCAAGTAGAATGCTTACACTTGTTTAATTTATCACAGTTAATTTAAATGAATGGCATGATGCATGAATTTAACTCTCAAACCTATCTCCATTAATCTATGTCACTCTCTGACGTCCATCCCTGACAACCCAACACTCATCAGTGCATTGTATTCCTAGGTATACAACATTTCGTACATTCACCAAGAACGTACACGACAAGTTTGGAATCCGTGCCACCCGAGCACCTCCCGTCTTCCAAACGGTCTGTCATCCAAACGGTATAACCATATCGGCATCCACTAAGCCGACCACGTCTTCAACGTGTCATCAAGCAAGCGTATTGGCACTCCCAGAGGCCCTCCTCATGTTACTAAAACATGATAAACGACCTACCATCCAAACTCCAAATGAATGCATCATGTTTAAACTTAAAGGAAATTGGTTAATATATAATACGTGCCACCCGAGCACATCCCGTCATCCAAATGGTACACTCATATTAATCAATTTCTTTTAAGTCTAGATCCCTTGGATTATTGTCGTTCAATTATTAATTAAATGATTCAGAATTGAAATGGTATTTTTAAGATTTTGGGTAAATTACTCGAGTGTTCTTCAGAAGACTCGAGTGTTCTTCAACTATTTCCAGATTACTCCAGTGTTCTTCAAACTACTCGAGTGTTCATGTCTTTCTGGGATTTGGGTTTCAGATTCATAAAAATACTCGAGTGATTCATGAGTTACTCGAGTGTTCTTCAGCATTTCCAGAATACTCGAGTGACCCCTGCATTACTCAAGTGATTTACCTTAACATATCCCATGCAACACTCGATTACTCGAGTGCTGGGCATGGTACTCGAGTGTTCTTGCTCAAAATACATTGTTTTGCCAAAATTTTACTCGAGTAACCAGCCTAATACTCGAGTGTTTTATTGCAGAACAGACTGATATCTTGGTTTTAACACACCATTTTCAATCCTAATCATTTTTAGTCCAATCCAATGATCAACAGAGTTCATATACTATATAATGAACATGTTACAACACTCAATTCATATCAAATTACAGATTTGACAGGGAATCAATCATTAATGCATAAAACATATAATTTTACAACTTAACACCTGAAATTGCAAAATAATCAACAAACTCATAAAATAGTGTTTATTACAGCTTGCATGCATCATGAGAAACTTGCTCCAAACAACCATAGAGCATAAATTGGTCTCCAAACCAAAGTTCCTATTCAATCTAAGCCCTTAGAGCCTCTTGGTGGCTCTCTAATGAAAATAATGAAATTCAAACTTTATCTAGTGCATAAAACCACTTCCCCTTACCTCTCAGACGTATAGCAACAGAGAATTCCCAAGAGAAAGCTCTCCAACCCCAGAAACCACTTTGAGTATCACATGCAGGACAGTTTGAGTGCATCACAAAAATTGAATTGGTTTACATGGAAAACAGAGATAACAATTGGGGAAATTAGATTTTCTGGACTCTATGCAACACATACTAACTAGAGAAATCGAATTTGGGACTCAGAGACTCGTGAGCTTACCAGAAATCAGAATCAAAGTAGGCTCCAGACAAAAACTTGACAAAGAACAGCTCCACTTCCAAGCCTTGATTCTTTCACCACACTCACTCAAACCTCACGATTTTGGTGTTTATACAAAGCTCGTGATGTGAGCTTTGTATTCGTGTATGATTTGTTACTCAATTTGACTCAGAGAAGGAGAATCGAAGGAAGTAAATCAAGAACCCTAACTTGCTCAACAACCCAAGCTTTGCCAAATCCTTCACGAATTCGGTGTTGATAGGCTTAAATAGGAGGGGAGAAGGCTCATGCAGGTCGACACGACCTCCATAGACGTGGAGTGGTGGTGATTTCGTGTCAACGCACTAACTCGTGCAACTCTGTCCAGAATACTCGAGTATTTCAGAAAGTACTCGAGTATTTTGCCCAGTTTTTGAAAAATAATTATTTTATTTACTTTCCCTCCAAAATCTTTCCTATATTTACTTCTAGGTCCCAACCCAGGGAATAATATGAAAAATATCTATTTCATGCATAATTATATTTATTAAATAAATTCAAACACATCTCCCAAATACATAACAGAGAATTTTAATCAAGGATTAAAATAGAAATCATTAATTATAATTAATTTTTATAATTAACATTTCATTAATCGGGGATTAAAATTTTGGGGTGTTACATTCTGGGAATGTGGCCAGTGTCTGGGACATGGTTTTATGCGTTCTGGGAACGTGATGCACACTCTGGGAGTGATGTTTGTTTTCCAAGTATGGTTTGCCATACGTTCTGGGAACGTATGTTAGTGTTATGGGAACACATTGGTGTATTGGATGGACGTCCGAGATGGATTAGTATTGGAGGCCTCAGTTGTGGATGGAAATCATGCATCATGCCACTTGCATTATAAGAGATATAATGTTGAAAATTGGTGTGCTCATATGTACTTGCATTATTGTCTGTCCATGATATACCTGTGCTTGTATTTTAGTCTTTATTGATTATGTATATGTGTATACTTACTCCTTATGCCCTGTTTAGGTGATGGCCAGATACCTAGCCTGCATCGAGATACGCCCTATCCCTAGTGGTATATGGACTTACGAGGAGCACCGAGCCACCTTTGAGGGGGAGGTGGAGATTACTCTCTACCACCCTAACCCTTTGGTTCGGGTACGACCTCGTAGGTTTAGGATCCCGATAGTCTATACTATGCATGTTCCACCCTTTTACTCATATAGAGGATCACCCCTGGCTCGACCAGTGCATCGATTTCATAGTTTTCGTTTTAGATCTGCCACTCGTACTCATCCTTCTTCACATGGCGTTGTTACTAAGGAGAGTCCTTCTCCTGGTCCGGCTGACTTTGAGAGGACTGCTTCTGCAGATCCTAGGCCCAGGGGTGGGGTCTCTGCACAGTCGGGCGAGGTCGAGGAGGATCCCATCGAGGATGAGGACGAGGAGGAGGTTTCTGTCGAGCCTACTGTTTCTACTCGAGGTGGACCTGCTGGTTCCTAGGAGCTTGCATAGCATAGATGTTTTGGATCCTAGGTCTAGGGATAGAGCTGCAGAGGATCAAAGGAGCTGCTGAGGACATGGATGACCTGCTCTGGGACTTCTATTTTGACTTTGTTATATATTGTACATATTTTTGAGAGGTCTTAGAGTGAGGTTTATTTGGAGAAGCTAGTTATGTATATGTTTCACTAAAACTTGTTATCTCGACTTTGATACTTGCTACTTTGATATTGGTGGGGGTGTTTATCTTATGATATATCTATATATATATATATGATGTTTTACCTCAACAGTGCCCCACAAGTATTATTCTTACTTCCACATACTCTGATTTTGGTTAAAAAGGATTCGACAAATAAGTTTATATTATACAAATCCAATTAAGCTCAAGAGACAATCAATATGTTTTTAATCAACACTACAGATATGTTTTATTATATTAAAAAGGCGTTGTCTCAAAAGGCTTTTGTAATAAAGGTATCATTAAGCCGAATTCAAATTATTTGTCAAGGTTAAATGTGTTTATAAATGAGCAAGTATAAGTTAAAAAGGAAAAATTTTCTAAACCAAATTTTTGGATAGCAAGTATTCTATATTTGGAAATATTTATTATTTTCAAGATATAAAACAAGGGTGTCACACGTTGGTGGTATCAGAGCAATGGTCCTGTCCTGACGATGCAGATAAGTATAATATTCAATGTTATTTGAATATGTTTGAGTAAGTTAGTCAAATAAGCTAGTTGAGCTTATGTTTTAAAAGACCTTTTAAGTGACCCAAAGCCCATAGTGCAGGTCTTTCTATGGCAACCAGAAATAGGAATTATACGAATGAGATGTTAGAGCGTATTACGATCGTGCTGGAAGGTATGTAGCAGCAGCAACAACAGCCACCACAAGGACGAGCTGGTAACCCACATGTTGGTAATGAGGTAAATCATGATGCAAAGACTCTGTCGGAGTTTAGAAAGTGCAACCCACCAAGGTTTGAAGGAGGATACAAACCTGATGAGGAAAATAAGTGGTTGTATGAAATCAACAAGATTTTCAGAACTTTAGACTGTTCGTATGATCAAAAGGTAACATATGCAGTTTATATGCTTCATGGGGAGGCTGAGAACTGGTGGGATCATACGGTGCAATTGCCGAACTTTGAGAGAATAGCAATCAGCTGGGGAGTGTTTACGGAGAAATTTCGTAATAAATACTTTCTAGAAGATTTAAGGAGAAAGAAGGAGGTAGAGTTCATGCAATTGAAACAGGGAGATATGAGTGTAATAGAATATGCTGCTAGGTTTAAGGAGTTGATGAAATATTCTCCCTACTACTTGAATAACCCTGATGAAAGGAGTAAGTGTATCAAGTTTGAAGGTGGATAGAGACCGGAGTTAAAGTCTATCTTTAGTTACCAGAGAATTCAGAGTTTTCCTGCACTTGTGGATATGTGCAGAATGTATGAAGATGATAAGAAGGCTGAGTTGGTAGGAAGCCAAGGAAAGGGTAGTGGACAGAGTTATGGACCACAGAGGAAGAAGATATGATCACCGGAATAATGGTCCATATGCTCAGAAGAACAAAGGAAAGGGTGAGGCTGTGATTGATAACAGGAACAAGTCTCGCAATAATGCCCCTTATTGTGAGAAGTGTAAACGTTATCACCATGGTCAAGTCTGCTGGACCACAGGAGGATGTTTCAATTGCGGAAAGGAAGGTCATTTTGCTCGTGATTGCAAAGAACCTGCAAAAGGATCTGCTGGCAAGTCTGTGGTGCAAGGCAAAGTGTTTACCCTGAGTGGTAACTTTTTGCTTAATGATCAACCTTGCAAGATTATGTTTGATTCTGGCGCTACTCATTCTTATGTTTCTTCTGAATGTGTGAGTAGGTTGAATCTTGTTGTTTCTGATTCGCCTTGTTATCTTAGTATAGATACCCCTACTGGAATACCCATCTTTATCTCTAAGGTTTGCTTAGGGTGTGAAGTTGAAATCTTGGGTCGTGTTTCTAAAGTAGATTTGGTTTGTCTCCCTAAGTTACAATTAGATGTGATCTTATTGGTTGATAAAGAACCAAGTGATCATCAATTGCGAGATAAAGACAATCCAATATAAAACCCTTGAACCCAAAGGTTACATGTATTTATTCTCTGCTACCGGAGAAGAAGAGATAATGCCAATCGAAGAGATTCCTGTGCTGAGATAATTTCCGGAAGTATTTCCTGAAGAGATACCAGGATTACCTCCGAAGCGAGAAATAGAGTTTGGGATTGACTTAGTTCCTGGAGCTGGTCCCATCTCTATTGCTCCTTATAGAATGGCACCACCGGAAATGGCAGAAATGAAAAAGCAGATAGAGGAGTTGTTGCAGAAACAGATGATCAGGCCAAGTGTTTCGCCTTCGGGAGCTCCACTACTGTTTGTAAAGAAAAAGGATGGAAGTATGAGAATGTGTGTGGACTATAGACAGTTGAATAAGGTCACCATTAAGAATATGTATCCTTTGCCAAGGATTGATGACCTTATGGATCAAGTTAGAGGAGATGCAGTGTTTTCAATGATTGATTTGAGATCGGGCTATCATCAGATCATGATAAAGGAGGAAGATATACCCAAGACTGCATTTCGATCTCGATACGGTCATTATGAGTATGTTGTGATGTCGTTCGGATTGACTAATTCACCTGCTATTTTCATGGATTATATGAACCAGATCTTTAGACCATACCTGGATTTGTTTGTAGTGGTGTTCATAGATGATATTTTGGTCTATTCTAAGAGTCTGGAGGAGCATGAAGAACATCTCAGGATTGTGTTGAAGGTCTTGAAGAAGAAGCAGTTGTATGCCAAAGGTGAGTTTGGTTGAATGAAGTATAGTTTCTTGGGCATGTGATCTCTTAGGAAGGAATTGCGGTGGATCCAGCAAAGGTGAGTTCAGTGTTGAAATGGGAACAGCCTAAGAATGTGACTAAGGTGAGAAGTTTCTTAGGGTTGGCTGGATACTATCGTCGGTTTATAGAAGGATTTTCCAAGATTGCATTGCCTTTGACCAAGTTAACTCGGAAAGATCAACCGTTTGTGTGGGATGACAGGTGTGAAAGTAGTTTCCGAGAGTTAAAGGGAAGGTTAACATCGTCTCCTATGTTAATCTTACCTGAACCTCATAAGAGTTTTGAAGTGTACTGTGATGCATCTAAGCAAGGACTTGGGTGTATGTTGATGCAAGAAGGAAGAGTAGTGGCTTATGCATCACGACAGTTGAAGAATCATGAAGTGAATTACCCGACACACGATTTGGAGTTAGCTGCGATTGTGTTTGCCTTAAAGATATGGAGACATCATCTCTATGGCACTACTTTCCAAGTATTTAGTGAGCATAAGAGTTTGAAATATCTGTTCGACCAAAAAGAGTTGAATATGAGGCAAAGGAGGTGGATGGAGTTTTTGAAGGATTATGACTTTAAACTCCATTACCATCCGGGTAAGGCGAATGTAGTTGCAGATACTTTGAGTCGAAAAGCAATCCACATAAGTGCAATGATGGTGAAGGAAGCAGCTTTGATTGAGGAGTTCAGAGACTTGAGCTTGTTGATGCAAGTGGAACCATCAAGCATCAAATTAGGAATGCTGCAAATCACAAATGAATTCTTGGAAAGAATTCGGGAGTTGCAACAAGTAGATGAGGAGTTGAATGAAAAGATGAGATTAGGTTTGGAGGGGAAGGAACCAGATTTCAAGATTGGGTCGGATGGAATCCTTCGTTTCAGAACAAGGATTTACATACCAAAAGATCAGGAGGTTAGGAGATTTATTCTTGATGAAGCACATAATAGTCGGATGAGTATGCATCCTGGATCAACCAAAATGTATCAGGATTTGAAGAAAATGTTTTGGTGGTCTGGTTTGAAAAAGGATGTCGCGGAGTATGTGGTTTCATGTTTAATCTGTCAGAAAGCTAAGGTAGAGCATCAAAAACCGGGAGGACAGTTGCAACCCTTAGACATCCCTCAATGGAAGTCGGATAGTATCTCAATGGATTTTGTATCTGGTTTGCCAAGGACAATAGCAAATCATGATGCAATCTGGGTGATTGTGGATCGGTTGACTAAGTCGGGGCATTTTATTCCGATAAATATGCGCTATCCTTTGAATAAGCTTACCCAGATCTACATTAAGGAGGTAGTTCGTCTACACGGAGTGCCTTCAATTATTGTGTCGGATCAAGATCCTAGGTTTGCTTCACAGTTTTGGAAGGGTTTGCATAACGCTATAGGAACAAGCTTAAAGTTGAGTTCTGCGTATCATCCACAGACGGATGGTCAAACGGAGAGAACTATTCAGTCTTTGGAAGATATATTGAGGGCTTGTGCACTTGAGGAGCAAGGAAGTTGGGATCAAGTGTTACCTCTTGCAGAATTCACATACAACAACAGTTATCATGCAAGCATCGAAATGACACCATTTGAAGCTTTGTATGGAAGGAAATGCCAAACCCCGCTATGCTGGTTTCAAGTGGGGGAGAACTTAGTTGTTGGACCAGAAATTGTGCAGCAGACAACTGAGAAGATTAAGATGGTTCAGGAAAAGAAGAAAGCAGCTCAGAGTCGGCAGAAGAGTTATGCTGATAAGAGGAGAAAGCCAGTAGAATTTTTGGAAGGCGACCATGTGTTTCTTCGGATAGTTCCGATGAAAGGAATCAGTAGAGCCTTGAGAACCCGAAAGCTTTCACCTTAGTTTATAGGTCCATACCAAATCCTCAAGAGAGTTGGTCCTGTTGCCTATCAAATAGCTTTACCACCCTCTCTGTCAAACTTGCACAATGTCTTTCATGTTTCCTAGTTAAAGAAATATGTGCATGATTCATCAGTTGTTTTGAAAATTCAACCCGATGATCTAACTTTGAAGGAAAACCTTACCTTTGAAGCTAGACCAGTCCGGATAGAAGATCGTGAAGTTAAGCAGCTTAGGGAAAAGGGATACCTTTAGTCAAGGTCATCTGGGAAAATGCAGACGTGTCTGAAGCTACATGGGAATTAGAGGATAAGATGCGTCAGGAATACCCTGAGTTGTTTATGAAAGTTAGAATTTCGGGGACGAAATTCCTTTTAAGTGGGGGAGTAGTGTAACACCCCTAATTTTCGTCTCCCGGATAATAAGGAAATTAATAATAAATAAAGTTTTATTATTAATTAATATAAATTTTTCAATGTTTATGTTTTGTGTTTAATTAGTCTTGAAATATAAAAATAGATGAAGGTATTTTTATATGATAAGTATATACATAAATTTGGATATTGCATTTTAGTCCTTGGGTTAGGACCTAAATGTAATATTAGAAAGGTTCTTGGAGGGAAAGGTTATAAAAGTATTAATTTTTAAATTTTACAGTAACGTAACTGGTTAGATGTGCCCTATAACCGGTTAGTCGATGAACCCAGAAACTGGGTTAGTGCGTTTTGATGAGTAATCACTTGATTAATCCACGAATTTGCCAAGAATTCAGCCCAGGATTAGTGGGAAACACGTGTCCTCATGCATGCAAGCTTGATTACTCTATAAAAACCCGAATTGTTGATGAATTTGGGTTGATCTTCTGAGTTAAGTGTTGAAACTCTGTTCTTAGGGTTCCTGAATTCGTCCTTTCGATTCTTCCTAGTGCATGTGAGTTAGGATTTGAGTGATACACTGTTGTAAAGCTTTAATCAAGGGCTTTACATAGATATAAAGTTTGTGAGTTGGGAGTTCCTGAGCAAGGAAAAATCAAACCACGAAGTTGAGGCTGTGAACCTGTCATCTATGTTTCAAACTCGTGGAGCTATCTTTGAGCTTCGATTTTGGTAAGCTCAAGCATTCTTTGGACCTCAAATCACTTTGTTTCTTTAGTGCATGTTGCATACAACAAGTCCTAACCATTTTCCCCAAATTATATGACCTTTTCAGGTACCAAAATCTTTGGTTTTTGAACCATGTTGAACCTATGTTGGCTGAGGATAGAGTTTGAGGTTCTTGTGGATTTCTTGCAAAAGTCAGTGATTACACTCATCAAACACGACCTAAAGGTATGGGAGAAGTTTACCTTATACTAGATTAAGACTAAAATTTTGTGTTTTAGGATTTGACTCAACAAAGACTCAAAAGGGCATTACATAAATATGTAAAAAGGCTTGGAGGCCATTTCTGTAGCTCAATACTTTTTGAGGAAGTTTGATAGTATGCATGCAAGTGATTGTGATGGTTGAAAAGAATCTAAATGCTTATTATGAGTTTTGTGATATCAAGTTGTGTTTATGTTGATTTATATGCAATTTAATGCTCTAAATTGAATGCATGGAAAATGAATATGTTTTCTGTGATTAAACATGTTTATTTTAAGGTATGTGAACTCTATTTATGAATGAAATTGGTTAGATTTGAGCATGGTAGAAAATGGTATGCAAAACCCCTTTCTGCAGTGTACATTCTGCAGAATCTAACCGGTTATTCTGAGTCTGTAACCGGTTAGAAACTGTCAGTTTTCAAAGAGAATGTTTTTTTTTTTAAAATTGGCCCAGTGGTCTTACCATTTGCACTCAAGTCTATACTCTAATTTCATTTGAAACCAATCTGAAATCATGTCAATGAACACTATTTGTTTCAGATTGTAATTGATGAGTCAATGCCTTAATGTTAAAAGATAATTTCAAGTGGAAATTATGCTAAATTGGAATTGGATTGTGATTTAGGCTTTTGAATGATGAAATCAGTGGGGTTTGAGGTATATAATAATGTTGAGACTCTGTTTATGGATTGAGTAGAGAATTCAAGAAAAAGGTTTTCTGAATTTCAATGGTTAGTAGGTTCAGGTCTGTATTTCTAACCGGTTAGCCTGAAACTGTAACCGGTTAGTACCTGAAACTGAAAAATAAAAGTTAAGTCTTTTAAGTGAAAAGTTTGATACCATTGGTTAAGTTTTTCCCAATCCAAGTCTATTGGCATGTTTTTAAGTTAATTCAAGGATGAATTTTCATGCCAAAAGTTATACATCAAATTAATCATTCAAAGGAGAGTTTGAGATAATTCTAAATAACAATGATTAAGTTAAAGATAAAAACCAACCTTAGTAATTGTGCATTCATTCATAGAGAATGGAAAATAGGTTGGCAAGAAACGATTGTCATATTCTGGGAATATGAGGAGGGTACTCTGGGAGTACCAAATTGATATAACCTACTTGATGACACATTCTGGGAATGTGGCGAGTGTCTGGGACATGGTTTTATGCGTTCTGGGAACGTGATGCACACTGTGGGAGTGATGTTTGTTTTCCAAGTATGGTTTGCCATACGTTCTGGGAACGTATGTTAGTGTTCCGGGAACACATTGGTGTATTGTGTAACACCCTATATAATAATTACCCTTAAATACCCCAAAATTAGTATTTTAAAATTTCTTAATTACAACCGAAAAGATATTAATTGCCAAAATAGTATTTCCTTCCATTAATACCGAGAACATCAGAGTTAATAAAGCGAAAGACATAAATACACCAAATACATCAGAGTTAATAAAGCGGAAGACTTAATACATCAAAAGCAAAAAAGCATAAATTACGTACATCAGTTCGGCAATGCCAGAATACAAAAACAATGTTTTAGCTCGGCCCAATTGGCCTCGACCCATCCACCTATCCGACTCTAAAAGACTACTCTCCCTGTGAGGGAGAGTGAACCTGCTCGGCCGGGGACTGCGTCTGCTCGGGCTCAGTACCTGAAAAATGGTAAGGAGGTGAGCATTACACAGAACTTAAATAAGCAGTTTCTAAAATGCCATACCGAACTACCAAGCCAAACACAAATAGTCAGTTAGCATATATTAACAAGTACTCAAACCACATGCATACATCATCATTTAGCTCGGTTCACCTCATACAATATCAATTAGCTCGGCTCACATCGTACTCAGTTTATCCACTACCCATTAGCTATACCTCGGCACAACCTGCCAATTCCCTCATACCCTTTCCTTACTTCTTACACTCAGCTTCTCGGCCACTATTCTCCTATACCTCGGTCAACCATCTCTATCTCGGATTCATTACTCATTATTCCACTTTTACATAGCTTACAATCTTTTACTCTTCTCGGATGCATGCACCCAGTGCATGTCTTACACCATTTAAAGTCGGATATCGGAGTGTCCATAACTGCGAGTACCCAGTACCTGTCTTACAGCTGCACATACCCAGTATGCGTCTGACGCGATCAATGCACGCACCCAGTACGCGTCTTCTATGACCAGGAGCACTACCGCCGATCATTCTATGGAGTAAGGAGTGTCCATAACTGCGAGCACCCAGTACTCATCTTACAGCGGCGCATCTCGGCGACTTACGCGATCAATGCATGCACCCAGTACGCGTCTGCTATGACCAGGAACACATCCCACCAATTCCGTGCTCGGAACCTTGTGTGAATCATAACTGCGAGTACCCAGTACCCGTCTTACAGCTGCGCATACCCAGTATGCGTCTGACGCGATATATGCACGCACCCGGTATGCGTCTGCTATGACCCGATCACACAACCATTTCTCTTTAATTCCTCTTAGTCCTTTTTAGCCATCTTTTAGCTCGGCCTCTCTCGGCTCAACATCTCTTTTACTTATCTTTTTCACCATCTTTCTAGCTCGGCCTCTCTCAGCTCAACACCTCTAACTTCTATCTTTTTAACCATCTTTCCTTAGCTCGGCCTCTCTCGGCTCAACCTCTCATATCTTTTCCACTAACCTCTCTCATTGTCTAACTTATTAGCCTATCTCTTCGTTTCTCCCTGGTTATCATTTTATCATTAGCTCGTTCTCACCCACTCTTAGCTCGGCCACAGATACAAATCATGAATATCAAAGCTCGTAAACACTTATACCATAATAACAACATTATGAGTAAAGCATTTAATCAATCCATAATGTAAAATACAACATATAACTGAAAATAACATTCCTCTTCACCTAACATCCATGTTTCTAGTTCATTCATTGGTTCCCTTTACCCTTTTTACCATTTCCTTTCTAACATTAACCTATATTCATTCCCTAATCTAACACCCACTCTTAGTACCCTTTATGAACACCCTAGGAACCCAAACTCAAGTAGAGGTAACACTCACTCCTTACCTCAAACCGTGAGATAAGAGTTGAGAGTTTGAGAATGGTTTCCTTGATGCTTGATCTCTTGAACTTCACACCCTTTGAATCCTTTCCTCCAAGCTGCCACGAGTTCCTCCAAGCTACACACGAACTTCACGACGGTCCAGGGACGTCCGGGACGGGAGAGAAGACGGCGGGAAGGAGGTTTCCGGTTGGTGGAAGAGAGGGAGGAAGAAATTGGGTTGGGGTTTTGCTGGAACTTTGAGAGAAAGAGAGAGACAAGGAGAAAGAGAATGAGAGTGAAAGTGAGAAGTGTTGTGTTGTGTATGTTGATTCTCTTTTATTCATTTAGGGGAAATATTTGTGTGGTCCTCATTGGAGGCTTCTTGGGGAAGCTAGAATATGTGGACAGGATTCATTGGCTTCCAAAGGAAGCCATGAATAGTGACTTGAAAGGGACATAAAGCAATGATAGTGACATAAAGTGAAGGATAGTACATAGTACGGATTGGTACAGAACCCAAAGGCCAACAGCTCAACATGAGCTGGCACGGAGGAGCTAGGACGTGTCGGCTCGGTTTAGAGGAACAACAGTAGTCCGAGCTTCCTTCTCGGATGATAACGTGAGGTGCGCTGAGGTCAGCTAATCCGAGCTTGACACGGGTTCCGTGTCTAACCTCAATTTAGCTCGGTCGGGATCGGTCCGAGGTCCTACGGTTACATTCCAGGTCGGCCTAAGCTTCTCACTACCCTACTACCTTTATACAACTTCTACGGCTTAATCCTACCCTTAAATAAATATTTATCTACTATGTATATATATCTAAAGTTATTATATTTAATATTAATTTTTAGGATGTTACATATTGGATGGACGTCCGAGATGGATTAGTATTGGAGGCCTCAGTTATGGATGGAAATCATGCATCATGCCACTTGCATTATAAGAGATATAATGTTGAAAATTGGTGTGCTCATATGTACTTGCATTATAAGAGATATAATGTTGAAAATTGGTGTGCTCATATGTACTTGCATTATTGTCTGTCCATGATATAACCGTGCTTGTATTTTAGTCTTTATTGATTATGTATATGTGTATAAGTACTCCCTATGCCCTGTTTAGGTGATGGCCAGATACCTAGCCTGCATTGAGATACGCCCTATCCCTAGTGGTATATGGACTTACGAGGAGCACCAAGCCACCTTTGAGGGGGAGGTGGAGATTACTCTCTACCACCCAAACCCTTTGGTTCGGGTGCGACCTCGTAGGCTTAGGATCCCGATGGTCTATAGTATGCATGTTCCACCCTTTTACTCATATAGAGGACCACCCCCGGCTCGACCAGTGCGTCGATTTCATAGTTTTCGTTTTAGATCTGCCACTCGTACTCATCCTTCTTCACATAGAGTTGTTACTGAGGAGACTCCTTCTCCTGGTCCGACTGACTTTGCGAGGACTGCTTCTGCAGATCCTAGGCCCAGGGGTGGGGTCTCTACACAGTCGGGCGAGGTCGAGGAGGATCCCGTCGAGGAGGAGGTGCCTATCGAGCCTAATGTTTCTACTCGAGGTGGAACTGCTGGTTCCTAGGAGCTTGCATAGCATAGATGTTTTGGATCCTAGGTCTAGGGATAGAGCTGCAGAGGATCAGAGGAGCTGCTGAGGACATGGATGACCTGCTCTGGGACTTCTATTTTGACTTTTTTATATATTGTACATATTTTTGAGAGGTCTTAGAGTGAGGTTTATTTGGAGCAGCTAGTTATGTATATGTTTCACTAAAACTTGCTATCTCGACTTTGATACTTGCTACTTTGATACTGGTGGAGGTGTTTATCTTATGATATATCTATATATATATATATATATGATGTTTTACCTCAGCAGTGCCCCACAAGTATTATTCTTACTTCTGCATACTCTGATTTTGATTAAAAAGGATTCGGCAAATAAGTTTATATTCTACAAATCCGATTAAGCTCAAGAGACAATCAATCTGTTTTTAATCAACACTACAGATATGTTTTATTTTATTAAAAAGGCGTTGTCTCAAGAGGCTTTTGTAATAAAGGTATCGTTAAGCCAAATTCAAATTATTTGTCAAGGTTAAATGTGTTTATAAATGAGCAAGTATAAGTTAAAAAGGAAAAAATTTCTAGACCAAATTTTTGGATAGCAAGTATTCTATATTTGGAAATATTTATTATTTTCAAGATATAAAACAAGGGTGTCACACAGAACGTATGGCAAACCATACTTGGAAAACAAGCATCACTCCTAGAGTTTGCATTACGTTCCCAGAACGCATAAAAACCATGTCCCAGACACTGGCCACATTCCCAGAATGTGTCATCAAGTAGGTTGCACCAATTTGGTACTCCCAGAGTACCCTCCTCATGTTCCCAAAACCTGACAAACGTTTCTTGTCAACCTATTCTCTATTCTCTATGAATGAATGCACACACAATTATCAAGGTTGGTTTTTATCTTTAATTTAATTATTGTGATTTAGAAATATCTCAAACTTTCCTTTGAATGATTGATTTGAGGTATAACCTTTTACATGAAAATTCATCCTTGAATTAACTTAAAAACATGCCATTAGACTTGGATTGGGAAAAAGTTAACCAATGGTATCAAACTTTTCACTTAAAAGACTTAACTTTTATTTTTTCAGTTTCAGGTACTAACCGGTTACAGTTTCAGACTAACCAGTTAGAATTACAGACCTGAACCTACTAACCATTGAAATTCAGAAATCCCTTTTCTTGAATTCTCTACCCAATCCATAAACAGAGTCTCAGCATTGTTACATACCTCAAACCCCACTGATTTCATCATTCAAAAGTCTAAATCACAATCCCATTTCAATTAAGAATAATTTCCACTTGAAATTATCTTTTAACCTTAAGGCATTGACTCATCAATTACAATCTGAAACAAACAATGTTAATTGACATGATTTCAGATTGGTTTCAAATGAAATTAGAGTATAGACTTGAGTGCAAATGGTAAGGACACTGGGCCAATTTCATAAAATCATTTTCTTTGAAAACTGACAGTATCTAACCGGTTACAGATTCAGAATAACCGGTTAGATTCTGCAGAATGTACACTGCAGAAAGGGATTTTGCACACCATTTTCTACCATACTCAAATCTAACCAATTTCAGTCATAAACAGAGTTCACATACCTTAATATAAACATGTTTAACCACAAAAACATATTCATTTTGCATGCCTTCCATTTAGAGCATCAAATTGCATATAGCTCAACATAAACACAACTTGATATCACAAAACTCATAATAAGCATTTAGGTTCTGTCTCAATCACCAAAATTACTTGCATGGACAATACTAAACCTGCTCAAAAAGAATTGAGCTGCAGAAATGGCCTCCAAGCCTTTTAACATGTCTATATAATGCCCTTTTGAGTCTTTGTTGACTCAAATCCTAAAACACATATTTTTAGCCTTAATCTAGTATAAGGTAAACTTCTCCCATACCTTAGGATAGTGTTTGATGAGTAATAACACTGAGATTGAAGAAAAATCCACAGATTTCACATAAATCCTTAGTTCTGCTCTTAACCACGATTTCAGCAACAGGGTCCAAATACCAGAGATTTTGACATAGAGATTGACCAAACAAATTAGGGAAAATATTTAGGACTTGCTCTAGGTAACATGCACTAAAGGATCGAAGTGATTTGAGGCTTAAAGGTTACTTGTACTTACCAAAATCAGATCTTAAACCTAGCTTCCAAAACAAGAACAACACTGCACCAGTTTTCAAGCTTCAACATAAGAGATTGATTTCTTCTTCCACACTCACTTTTAGCTTACAAACTTTATATCAACACGAAGCTCTGGATGTAAGCTTCATGTTCGTGTATCACTCAAAGTCTATCTCTCAGAAACAAAGGAGAATTGCAAGGACGAACCTCAGAACCCTAACACAGAGCAATCCCTCACACTTGGGCAACAATGGGCTCAATTCATCAACCATTGAGCCTTAAATAGAGGGATTTGATTAACATGCAGATAGACACGCGTTTCCCACTATGAATCGAGTGGGATTCGTGGAAATTAAGGGGCAATTGCAGTGATTACTCATCAAAATCCACTAACCCAGTTTCTGGGTTCATCGTCTAACCGGTTACAGGGCATTACTAACCGGTTACATCAGTGTAAAATTTAAAAATTAATACTTCAAAAACCTTTCCCTCCAAGAACCTTTCTAATATTACATTTAGGTCCTAACCCAAGGACTAAAATGCAATATCTATATTTTTGTATATACATATCATATAAAAATACCTTCACCGATTTCTTATATTCCAAGGCTAATTGAATACAAAACATAAACTTGAAAAAAATTTATATTAATTAATAATAAAACTTTATTTATTATTAATTTCCTTATTATCCGGGAGACGAAAATTAGGGCTGTTACAATTTGAGAGACGAGCATGCATAACACGAAAGACTAATGATGATTAAAGTATTGATTGTGAAGACACTTGTTCAGCATGCATGTGTTAATATGATATATATTGTGTTTGTGCTTGAACAAATCATTATTCTGCTTATGCGATATGACAAGTGACTTACTCCCATCTATCATGTCTGTGTCGTAGGTTCTTTCGAAGGATAGGACTGAAGCCACTCATGTTGGAGTGGGAGTTCGTAAAGGGGAACAACCAGGATAACGTCTCGTTATCCGAATCTTTTTTCAAAAGGATTGAGTTGTGAAGACCAATGCTCTGGGTGTAAATTAGTTTTGGAGTTTTGTAAATATGTTATTTTGCACTCAGACCATTTTATAAAAGAAATATTATTTTATTAAAAAGCATTTTGGGTTTTCACACACGTCCAGAAATTTTTTTTGTAAATCCGCATTTTTATTTACCTCAATATTTTGGGTGTTACATCCATCCATCATCATCGTACCATACATAAGTGGTGCTTGTAATTGTGGTTCAATCTATATACACTGGAGTTTTAATTTTATAAGACTGCAAAGTTTTAAATGATCCACAAACAATTCACCAACTCACCATGTGCAACATTTTTAACCTTCACCAATCCACTATAATCTCATTTTTAACCTTAACTAACTCCTTCCAACTCATGCCAGCTACCACCAACTCACTACCCACCTCCACTTGTATTTATTTTTTTTTTTATGTAATTTTTGAGTAGTATAAATAGATCTCTAAAATGTAAGGATACAGTGATAAATTCAAGTATCAATATCATAACCCATTTGAGTTTTCTATCGAATTCTTGACATATTGAGCCATTTCCGTAATCAAAGCAAGTTCTCCAGCTTCTTCTCTAGCTCCATACACTATCAATTTTGATAAGAATTGGCTTTTGTGTCTTTTTTCCGGAATGATTCCAACCACCTCCAGAAAACACCTTTTATGGTCTTTTTTTTTTTTTTTTTTTTTTTTCTTTTCTAAAACCAACACAATATACATGCTCAAAAGGGCCAAAAACCTTAAGGTACCACGTTTTGTGACGAACGAAGATATCTAAAGATTAAAACGAGGTAGCCAAAAACTGTGCCGAAAAATAGCAAGTCACCGGAAAACTTGATGTCGAAGACGATTATGTCATTGCTACATCATTGTGACATCTTACTCATGGTGTATTTTTCCAAAATTGCATTTTAGACGATGAATTTTTTTTAAATTGCAATTTAGCAAGTGATTTTTTCAGAATTGCACTTTGGTTCTTTAATTTTTAGAACTACAATAGTCACTAAATTTTTAGAAATTGTATTTTAGTCCCTAAAATATTTAAAATTACATTTTAGCCTTGTACTTTTTCAAAATTACATTTTAGCCCCATAACTTTTCACAAATATCTTTAGTTCCTGAACTTTAAGAAATTACCATTTTATCCCTAGCCTTCAAATAGTACCTTTATCTTTCCAATTTATCATTTTACCCTTACCATTCAATTCCTTGAATTTTCTCATCATGCCTCGAAAACACCAAAACCAAATAAATATCTAAGAAGTTCAGATTGAAGAATCGGGGCAACAAATCCAAAGTTTAAAAGGAATAGTTGAGACTCAACAAGTTCAACTAAACCAACAAAGAATCACCAATTAAGATCACGACTCTAATGAAAGTGATTCTTCCTCTTCTAGTTACCAAATGTGAAGACCCCAAAATCAAAGTCATATTAATGACTTCAAAAGAGACATTCCAAAAGTTCAAATGGAGGCTACAATCAAATGAATTCGTTGATTAACTTCAAACAGTAGAATAAGTGTTCGAGCTTAAAGATATCCCAGACAAGCTTCAACCACGTCATAACGATTTCAATGGTCCACTAGTGTTTGAGGAAGAGTTGACTCTCATAAATCAAAGAGAAACCTTATTAGTTAGGCTCAGTCTTCACACAACTGTCATAAGAGAAGAATTTTAGTCAATGAACCTCTTACTCATGGTTGAACAAAATATTGCAACACATGTCTAGTGTATATGATGGGAATCCTAAACCTACGAGGACGAAATCAAATCAACGGGTTCGGGTGGTAGAAGGTAATCTCTACCTCTCCCTCGAACACCGCGCGATGGTCCTCATAGATCCATGTGCCACTAGGAAGTGGCTGGATCTCGATGCAAGCGATGTATCGAGACATCACCTACAAGGGCATAGGGTTAAGCAATTCTATACACATAATCAACAGAGTTTAAATATGTACAATATGAATATGTAAATAGGCAACAATGAACATCAATCACATTTAGCACTTAGCGGGTATTGAATGCAAGTAGAATGCTTACACTTGTTTAATTTATCACAGTTAATTTAAATGAATGGCATGATGCATGAATTTAACTCTCAAACCTATCTCCATTAATCTATGTCACTCTCTGACGTCCATCCCTGACAACCCAACACTCATCAGTGCATTGTATTCCTAGGTATACAACATTTCGTACATTCACCAAGAACGTACACGACAAGCTTGGAATCCGTGCCACCCGAGCACCTCCCGTCATCCAAACGGTCCGTCATCCAAACGGTATAACCATATCGGCATCCACTAAGCCGACCACGTCTTCTACGTGTCATCAAGCAAGCGTATTGGCACTCCCAGAGGCCCTCCTCATGTTAATAAAACATGATAAACGACCTACCATCCAAACTCCAAATGAATGCATCATGTTTAAACTTAAAGGAAATTGGTTAATATATAATACGTGCCACCCGAGCACATCCCGTCATCCAAATGGTACACTCATATTAATCAATTTCTTTTAAGTCTAGATCCCTTGGATTATTGTCGTTCAATTATTAATTAAATGATTCAGAATTGAAATGGTATTTTTAAGATTTTGGGTAAATTACTCGAGTGTTCTTCAGAAGACTCGAGTGTTCTTCAACTATTTCCAGATTACTCCAGTGTTCTTCAAACTACTCGAGTGTTCATGTCTTTCTGGGATTTGGGTTTCAGATTCATAAAAATACTCGAGTGATTCATGAGTTACTCGAGTGTTCTTCAGCATTTCCAGAATACTCGAGTGACCCCTGCATTACTCAAGTGATTTACCTTAACATATCCCATGCAACACTCGATTACTCGAGTGCTGGGCATGGTACTCGAGTGTTCTTGCTCAAAATACATTGTTTTGCCAAAATTTTACTCGAGTAACCAGCCTAATACTCGAGTGTTTTATTGCAGAACAGACTGATATCTTGGTTTTAACACACCATTTTCAATCCTAATCATTTTTAGTCCAATCCAATGATCAACAGAGTTCATATACTATATAATGAACATGTTACAACACTCAATTCATATCAAATTACAGATTTGACAGGGAATCAATCATTAATGCATAAAACATATAATTTTACAACTTAACACCTGAAATTGCAAAATAATCAACAAACTCATAAAATAGTGTTTATTACAGCTTGCATGCATCATGAGAAACTTGCTCCAAACAACCATAGAGCATAAATTGGTCTCCAAACCAAAGTTCCTATTCAATCTAAGCCCTTAGAGCCTCTTGGTGGCTCTCTAATGAAAATAATGAAATTCAAACTCTATCTAGTGCATAAAACCACTTCCCCTTACCTCTCAGACGTATAGCAACAGAGAATTCCCAAGAGAAAGCTCTCCAACCCCAGAAACCACTTTGAGTATCACATGCAGGACAGTTTGAGTGCATCACAAAAATTGAATTGGTTTACATGGAAAACAGAGATAACAATTGGGGAAATTAGATTTTCTGGACTCTATGCAACACATACTAACTAGAGAAATCGAATTTGGGACTCAGAGACTCGTGAGCTTACCAGAAATCAGAATCAAAGTAGGCTCCAGACAAAAACTTGACAAAGAACAGCTCCACTTCCAAGCCTTGATTCTTTCACCACACTCACTCAAACCTCACGATTTTGGTGTTTATACAAAGCTCGTGATGTGAGCTTTGTATTCGTGTATGATTTGTTACTCAATTTGACTCAGAGAAGGAGAATCGAAGGAAGTAAATCAAGAACCCTAACTTGCTCAACAACCCAAGCTTTGCCAAATCCTTCACGAATTCGGTGTTGATAGGCTTAAATAGGAGGGGAGAAGGCTCATGCAGGTCGACACGACCTCCATAGACGTGGAGTGGTGGTGATTTCGTGTCAACGCACTAACTCGTGCAACTCTGTCCAGAATACTCGAGTATTTCAGAAAGTACTCGAGTATTTTGCCCAGTTTTTGAAAAATAATTATTTTATTTACTTTCCCTCCAAAATCTTTCCTATATTTACTTCTAGGTCCCAACCCAGGGAATAATATGAAAAATATCTATTTCATGCATAATTATATTTATTAAATAAATTCAAACACATCTCCCAAATACATAACAGAGAATTTTAATCAAGGATTAAAATAGAAATCATTAATTATAATTAATTTTTATAATTAACATTTCATTAATCGGGGATTAAAATTTTGGGGTGTTACATTCTGGGAATGTGGCCAGTGTCTGGGACATGGTTTTATGCGTTCTGGGAACGTGACGCACACTCTGGGAGTGATGTTTGTTTTCCAAGTATGGTTTGCCATACGTTCTGGGAACGTATGTTAGTGTTATGGGAACACATTGGTGTATTGGATGGACGTCCGAGATGGATTAGTATTGGAGGCCTCAGTTGTGGATGGAAATCATGCATCATGCCACTTGCATTATAAGAGATATAATGTTGAAAATTGGTGTGCTCATATGTACTTGCATTATTGTCTGTCCATGATATACCTGTGCTTGTATTTTAGTCTTTATTGATTATGTATATGTGTATACTTACTCCTTATGCCCTGTTTAGGTGATGGCCAGATACCTAGCCTGCATCGAGATACGCCCTATCCCTAGTGGTATATGGACTTACGAGGAGCACCGAGCCACCTTTGAGGGGGAGGTGGAGATTACTCTCTACCACCCTAACCCTTTGGTTCGGGTACGACCTCGTAGGTTTAGGATCCCGATAGTCTATACTATGCATGTTCCACCCTTTTACTCATATAGAGGATCACCCCTGGCTCGACCAGTGCATCGATTTCATAGTTTTCGTTTTAGATCTGCCACTCGTACTCATCCTTCTTCACATAGCGTTGTTACTAAGGAGAGTCCTTCTCCTGGTCCGGCTGACTTTGAGAGGACTGCTTCTGCAGATCCTAGGCCCAGGGGTGGGGTCTCTGCACAGTCGGGCGAGGTCGAGGAGGATCCCATCGAGGATGAGGACGAGGAGGAGGTTTCTGTCGAGCCTACTGTTTCTACTCGAGGTGGACCTGCTGGTTCCTAGGAGCTTGCATAGCATAGATGTTTTGGATCCTAGGTCTAGGGATAGAGCTGCAGAGGATCAAAGGAGCTGCTGAGGACATGGATGACCTGCTCTGGGACTTCTATTTTGACTTTGTTATATATTGTACATATTTTTGAGAGGTCTTAGAGTGAGGTTTATTTGGAGAAGCTAGTTATGTATATGTTTCACTAAAACTTGTTATCTCGACTTTGATACTTGCTACTTTGATATTGGTGGGGGTGTTTATCTTATGATATATCTATATATATATATATATGATGTTTTACCTCAACAGTGCCCCACAAGTATTATTCTTACTTCCACATACTCTGATTTTGGTTAAAAAGGATTCGGCAAATAAGTTTATATTATACAAATCCAATTAAGCTCAAGAGACAATCAATATGTTTTTAATCAACACTGCAGATATGTTTTATTATATTAAAAAGGCGTTGTCTCAAAAGGCTTTTGTAATAAAGGTATCATTAAGCCGAATTCAAATTATTTGTCAAGGTTAAATGTGTTTATAAATGAGCAAGTATAAGTTAAAAAGGAAAAATTTTCTAAACCAAATTTTTGGATAGCAAGTATTCTATATTTGGAAATATTTATTATTTTCAAGATATAAAACAAGGGTGTCACACGTTGGTGGTATCAGAGCAATGGTCCTGTCCTGACGATGCAGATAAGTATAATATTCAATGTTATTTGAATATGTTTGAGTAAGTTAGTCAAATAAGCTAGTTGAGCTTATGTTTTAAAAGACCTTTTAAGTGACCCAAAGCCCATAGTGCAGGTCTTTCTATGGCAACCAGAAATAGGAATTATACGAATGAGATGTTAGAGCGTATTACGATCGTGCTGGAAGGTATGTAGCAGCAACAACAACAGCCACCACAAGGACGAGCTGGTAACCCACATGTTGGTAATGAGGTAAATCATGATGCAAAGACTCTGTCGGAGTTTAGAAAGTGCAACCCACCAAGGTTTGAAGGAGGATACAAACCTGATGAGGAAAATAAGTGGTTGTATGAAATCAACAAGATTTTCAGAACTTTAGACTGTTCGTATGATCAAAAGGTAACATATGCAGTTTATATGCTTCATGGGGAGGCTGAGAACTGGTGGGATCATACGGTGCAATTGCCGAACTTTGAGAGAAGAGCAATCAGCTGGGGAGTGTTTACGGAGAAATTTCGTAATAAATACTTTCTAGAAGATTTAAGGAGAAAGAAGGAGGTAGAGTTCATGCAATTGAAACAGGGAGATATGAGTGTAATAGAATATGCTGCTAGGTTTAAGGAGTTGATGAAATATTCTCCCTACTACTTGAATAACCCTGATGAAAGGAGTAAGTGTATCAAGTTTGAAGGTGGACAGAGACCGGAGTTAAAGTCTATCTTTAGTTACCAGAGAATTCAGAGTTTTCCTGCACTTGTGGATATGTGCAGAATGTATGAAGATGATAAGAAGGCTGAGTTGGTAGGAAGCCAAGGAAAGGGTAGTGGACAGAGTTATGGACCACAGAGGAAGAAGATATGATCACCGGAATAATGGTCCATATGCTCAGAAGAACAAAGGAAAGGGTGAGGCTGTGATTGATAACAGGAACAAGTCTCGCAATAATGCCCCTTATTGTGAGAAGTGTAAACGTTATCACCATGGTCAAGTCTGCTGGACCACAGGAGGATGTTTCAATTGCGGAAAGCAAGGTCATTTTGCTCGTGATTGCAAAGAACCTGCAAAAGGATCTGCTGGCAAGTCTGTGGTGCAGGGCAAAGTGTTTACCCTGAGTGGTAACTTTTTGCTTAATGATCAACCTTGCAAGATTATGTTTGATTCTGGCGCTACTCATTCTTATGTTTCTTCTGAATGTGTGAGTAGGTTGAATCTTGTTGTTTCTGATTCGCCTTGTTATCTTAGTATAGATACCCCTACTGGAATACCCATCTTTATCTCTAAGGTTTGCTTAGGGTGTGAAGTTGAAATCTTGGGTCGTGTTTCTAAAGTAGATTTGGTTTGTCTCCCTAAGTTACAATTAGATGTGATCTTATTGGTTGATAAAGAACCATGTGATCATCAATTGCGAGATAAAGACAATCCAATATAAAACCCTTGAACCCAAAGGTTACATGTATTTATTCTCTGCTACCGGAGAAGAAGAGATAATGCCAATCGAAGAGATTCCTGTGCTGAGATAATTTCCGGAAGTATTTCCTGAAGAGATACCAGGATTACCTCCGAAGCGAGAAATAGAGTTTGGGATTGACTTAGTTCCTGGAGCTGGTCCCATCTCTATTGCTCCTTATAGAATGGCACCACCGGAAATGGCAGAAATGAAAAAGCAGATAGAGGAGTTGTTGCAGAAACAGATGATCAGGCCAAGTGTTTCGCCTTCGGGAGCTCCACTACTGTTTGTAAAGAAAAAGGATGGAAGTATGAGAATGTGTGTGGACTATAGACAGTTGAATAAGGTCACCATTAAGAATATGTATCCTTTGCCAAGGATTGATGACCTTATGGATCAAGTTAGAGGAGATGCAGTGTTTTCAATGATTGATTTGAGATCGGGCTATCATCAGATCATGATAAAGGAGGAAGATATACCCAAGACTGCATTTCGATCTCGATACGGTCATTATGAGTATGTTGTGATGTCGTTCGGATTGACTAATTCACCTGCTATTTTCATGGATTATATGAACCAGATCTTTAGACCATACCTGGATTTGTTTGTAGTGGTGTTCATAGATGATATTTTGGTCTATTCTAAGAGTCTGGAGGAGCATGAAGAACATCTCAGGATTGTGTTGAAGGTCTTGAAGAAGAAGCAGTTGTATGCCAAAGGTGAGTTTGGTTGAATGAAGTATAGTTTCTTGGGCATGTGATCTCTTAGGAAGGAATTGCGGTGGATCCAGCAAAGGTGAGTTCAGTGTTGAAATGGGAACAGCCTAAGACTGTGACTAAGGTGAGAAGTTTCTTAGGGCTGGCTGGATACTATCGTCGGTTTATAGAAGGATTTTCCAAGATTGCATTGCCTTTGACCAAGTTAACTCGGAAAGATCAACCGTTTGTGTGGGATGACAGGTGTGAAAGTAGTTTCCGAGAGTTAAAGGGAAGGTTAACATCGTCTCCTATGTTAATCTTACCTGAACCTCATAAGAGTTTTGAAGTGTACTGTGATGCATCTAAGCAAGGACTTGGGTGTATGTTGATGCAAGAAGGAAGAGTAGTGGCTTATGCATCACGACAGTTGAAGAATCATGAAGTGAATTACCCGACACACGATTTGGAGTTAGCTGCGATTGTGTTTGCCTTAAAGATATGGAGACATCATCTCTATGGCACTACTTTCCAAGTATTTAGTGAGCATAAGAGTTTGAAATATCTGTTCGACCAAAAAGAGTTGAATATGAGGCAAAGGAGGTGGATGGAGTTTTTGAAGGATTATGACTTTAAACTCCATTACCATCCGGGTAAGGCGAATGTAGTTGCAGATACTTTGAGTCGAAAAGCAATCCACATAAGTGCAATGATGGTGAAGGAAGCAGCTTTGATTGAGGAGTTCAGAGACTTGAGCTTGTTGATGCAAGTGGAACCATCAAGCATCAAATTAGGAATGCTGCAAATCACAAATGAATTCTTGGAAAGAATTCGGGAGTTGCAACAAGTAGATGAGGAGTTGAATGAAAAGATGAGATTAGGTTTGGAGGGGAAGGAACCAGATTTCAAGATTGGGTCGGATGGAATCCTTCGTTTCAGAACAAGGATTTACATACCAAAAGATCAGGAGGTTAGGAGATTTATTCTTGATGAAGCACATAACAGTCGGATGAGTATGCATCCTGGATCAACCAAAATGTATCAGGATTTGAAGAAAATGTTTTGGTGGTCTGGTTTGAAAAAGGATGTCGCGGAGTATGTGGTTTCATGTTTAATCTGTCAGAAAGCTAAGGTAGAGCATCAAAAACCGGGAGGACAGTTGCAACCCTTAGACATCCCTCAATGGAAGTCGGATAGTATCTCAATGGATTTTGTATCTGGTTTGCCAAGGACAATAGCAAATCATGATGCAATCTGGGTGATTGTGGATCGGTTGACTAAGTCGGGGCATTTTATTCCGATAAATATGCGCTATCCTTTGAATAAGCTTACCCAGATCTACATTAAGGAGGTAGTTCGTCTACACGGAGTGCCTTCAATTATTGTGTCGGATCAAGATCCTAGGTTTGCTTCACAGTTTTGGAAGGGTTTGCATAACGCTATAGGAACAAGCTTAAAGTTGAGTTCTGCGTATCATCCACAGACGGATGGTCAAACGGAGAGAACTATTCAGTCTTTGGAAGATATATTGAGGGCTTGTGCACTTGAGGAGCAAGGAAGTTGGGATCAAGTGTTACCTCTTGCAGAATTCACATACAACAACAGTTATCATGCAAGCATCGAAATGACACCGTTTGAAGCTTTGTATGGAAGGAAATGCCAAACCCCGCTATGCTGGTTTCAAGTGGGGGAGAACTTAGTTGTTGGACCAGAAATTGTGCAGCAGACAACTGAGAAGATTAAGATGGTTCAGGAAAAGAAGAAAGCAGCTCAGAGTCGGCAGAAGAGTTATGCTGATAAGAGGAGAAAGCCAGTAGAATTTTTGGAAGGCGACCATGTGTTTCTTCGGATAGTTCCGATGAAAGGAATCAGTAGAGCCTTGAGAACCCGAAAGCTTTCACCTTAGTTTATAGGTCCATACCAAATCCTCAAGAGAGTTGGTCCTGTTGCCTATCAAATAGCTTTACCACCCTCTCTGTCAAACTTGCACAATGTCTTTCATGTTTCCTAGTTAAAGAAATATGTGCATGATTCATCAGTTGTTTTGAAAATTCAACCCGATGATCTAACTTTGAAGGAAAACCTTACCTTTGAAGCTAGACCAGTCCGGATAGAAGATCGTGAAGTTAAGCAGCTTAGGGAAAAGGGATACCTTTAGTCAAGGTCATCTGGGAAAATGCAGACGTGTCTGAAGCTACATGGGAATTAGAGGATAAGATGCGTCAGGAATACCCTGAGTTGTTTATGAAAGTTAGAATTTCGGGGACGAAATTCCTTTTAAGTGGGGGAGTAGTGTAACACCCCTAATTTTCGTCTCCCGGATAATAAGGAAATTAATAATAAATAAAGTTTTATTATTAATTAATATAAATTTTTCAATGTTTATGTTTTGTGTTTAATTAGTCTTGAAATATAAAAATAGATGAAGGTATTTTTATATGATAAGTATATACATAAATTTGGATATTGCATTTTAGTCCTTGGGTTAGGACCTAAATGTAATATTAGAAAGGTTCTTGGAGGGAAAGGTTATAAAAGTATTAATTTTTAAATTTTACAGTAACGTAACTGGTTAGATGTGCCCTATAACCGGTTAGTCGATGAACCCAGAAACTGGGTTAGTGCGTTTTGATGAGTAATCACTTGATTAATCCACGAATTTGCCAAGAATTCAGCCCAGGATTAGTGGGAAACACGTGTCCTCATGCATGCAAGCTTGATTACTCTATAAAAACCCGAATTGTTGATGAATTTGGGTTGATCTTCTGAGTTAAGTGTTGAAACTCTGTTCTTAGGGTTCCTGAATTCGTCCTTTCGATTCTTCCTAGTGCATGTGAGTTAGGATTTGAGTGATACACTGTTGTAAAGCTTTAATCAAGGGCTTTACATAGATATAAAGTTTGTGAGTTGGGAGTTCCTGAGCAAGGAAAAATCAAACCACGAAGTTGAGGCTGTGAACCTGTCATCTATGTTTCAAACTCGTGGAGCTATCTTTGAGCTTCGATTTTGGTAAGCTCAAGCATTCTTTGGACCTCAAATCACTTTGTTTCTTTAGTGCATGTTGCATACAACAAGTCCTAACCATTTTCCCCAAATTATATGACCTTTTCAGGTACCAAAATCTTTGGTTTTTGAACCATGTTGAACCTATGTTGGCTGAGGATAGAGTTTGAGGTTCTTGTGGATTTCTTGCAAAATTCAGTGATTACACTCATCAAACACGACCTAAAGGTATGGGAGAAGTTTACCTTATACTAGATTAAGACTAAAATTTTGTGTTTTAGGATTTGACTCAACAAAGACTCAAAAGGGCATTACATAAATATGTAAAAAGGCTTGGAGGCCATTTCTGTAGCTCAATACTTTTTGAGGAAGTTTGATAGTATGCATGCAAGTGATTGTGATGGTTGAAAAAGAATCTAAATGCTTATTATGAGTTTTGTGATATCAAGTTGTGTTTATGTTGATTTATATGCAATTTAATGCTCTAAATTGAATGCATGGAAAATGAATATGTTTTCTGTGATTAAACATGTTTATTTTAAGGTATGTGAACTCTATTTATGAATGAAATTGGTTAGATTTGAGCATGGTAGAAAATGGTATGCAAAACCCCTTTCTGCAGTGTACATTCTGCAGAATCTAACCGGTTATTCTGAGTCTGTAACCGGTTAGAAACTGTCAGTTTTCAAAGAGAATGTTTTTTTTTAAAATTGGCCCAGTGGTCTTACCATTTGCACTCAAGTCTATACTCTAATTTCATTTGAAACCAATCTGAAATCATGTCAATGAACACTATTTGTTTCAGATTGTAATTGATGAGTCAATGCCTTAATGTTAAAAGATAATTTCAAGTGGAAATTATGCTAAATTGGAATTGGATTGTGATTTAGGCTTTTGAATGATGAAATCAGTGGGGTTTGAGGTATATAATAATGTTGAGACTCTGTTTATGGATTGAGTAGAGAATTCAAGAAAAAGGTTTTCTGAATTTCAATGGTTAGTAGGTTCAGGTCTGTATTTCTAACCGGTTAGCTTGAAACTGTAACCGGTTAGTACCTGAAACTGAAAAATAAAAGTTAAGTCTTTTAAGTGAAAAGTTTGATACCATTGGTTAAGTTTTTCCCAATCCAAGTCTATTGGCATGTTTTTAAGTTAATTCAAGGATGAATTTTCATGCCAAAAGTTATACATCAAATTAATCATTCAAAGGAGAGTTTGAGATAATTCTAAATAACAATGATTAAGTTAAAGATAAAAACCAACCTTAGTAATTGTGCATTCATTCATAGAGAATGGAAAATAGGTTGGCAAGAAACGATTGTCATATTCTGGGAATATGAGGAGGGTACTCTGGGAGTACCAAATTGATATAACCTACTTGATGACACATTCTGGGAATGTGGCGAGTGTCTGGGACATGGTTTTATGCGTTCTGGGAACGTGATGCACACTGTGGGAGTGATGTTTGTTTTCCAAGTATGGTTTGCCATACGTTCTGGGAACGTATGTTAGTGTTCCGGGAACACATTGGTGTATTGTGTAACACCCTATATAATAATTACCCTTAAATACCCCAAAATTAGTATTTTAAAATTTCTTAATTACAACCGAAAAGATATTAATTGCCAAAATAGTATTTCCTTCCATTAATACCGAGAACATCAGAGTTAATAAAGCGAAAGACATAAATACACCAAATACATCAGAGTTAATAAAGCGGAAGACTTAATACATCAAAAGCAAAAAAGCATAAATTACGTACATCAGTTCGGCAATGCCAGAATACAAAAACAATGTTTTAGCTCGGCCCAATTGGCCTCGACCCATCCACCTATCCGACTCTAAAAGACTACTCTCCCTGTGAGGGAGAGTGAACCTGCTCGGCCGGGGACTGCGTCTGCTCGGGCTCAGTACCTGAAAAATGGTAAGGAGGTGAGCATTACACAGAACTTAAATAAGCAGTTTCTAAAATGCCATACCGAACTACCAAGCCAAACACAAATAGTCAGTTAGCATATATTAACAAGTACTCAAACCACATGCATACATCATCATTTAGCTCGGTTCACCTCATACAATATCAATTAGCTCGGCTCACATCGTACTCAGTTTATCCACTACCCATTAGCTATACCTCGGCACAACCTGCCAATTCCCTCATACCCTTTCCTTACTTCTTACACTCAGCTTCTCGGCCACTATTCTCCTATACCTCGGTCAACCATCTCTATCTCGGATTCATTACTCATTATTCCACTTTTACATAGCTTACAATCTTTTACTCTTCTCGGATGCATGCACCCAGTGCATGTCTTACACCATTTAAAGTCGGATATCGGAGTGTCCATAACTGCGAGTACCCAGTACCTGTCTTACAGCTGCACATACCCAGTATGCGTCTGACGCGATCAATGCACGCACCCAGTACGCATCTTCTATGACCAGGAGCACTACCGCCGATCATTCTATGGAGTAAGGAGTGTCCATAACTGCGAGCACCCAGTACTCATCTTACAGCGGCGCATCTCGGCGACTTACGCGATCAATGCACGCACCCAGTACGCGTCTGCTATGACCAGGAACACATCCCACCAATTCCGTGCTCGGAACCTTGTGTGAATCATAACTGCGAGTACCCAGTACCCGTCTTACAGCTGCGCATACCCAGTATGCGTCTGACGCGATATATGCACGCACCCGGTATGCGTCTGCTATGACCCGATTACACAACCATTTCTCTTTAATTCCTCTTAGTCCTTTTTAGCCATCTTTTAGCTCGGCCTCTCTCGGCTCAACATCTCTTTTACTTATCTTTTTCACCATCTTTCTAGCTCGGCCTCTCTCAGCTCAACACCTCTAACTTCTATCTTTTTAACCATCTTTCCTTAGCTCGGCCTCTCTCGGCTCAACCTCTCATATCTTTTCCACTAACCTCTCTCATTGTCTAACTTATTAGCCTATCTCTTCGTTTCTCCCTGGTTATCATTTTATCATTAGCTCGTTCTCACCCACTCTTAGCTCGGCCACAGATACAAATCATGAATATCAAAGCTCGTAAACACTTATACCATAATAACAACATTATGAGTAAAGCATTTAATCAATCCATAATGTAAAATACAACATATAACTGAAAATAACATTCCTCTTCACCTAACATCCATGTTTCTAGTTCATTCATTGGTTCCCTTTACCCTTTTTACCATTTCCTTTCTAACATTAACCTATATTCATTCCCTAATCTAACACCCACTCTTAGTACCCTTTATGAACACCCTAGGAACCCAAACTCAAGTAGAGGTAACACTCACTCCTTACCTCAAACCGTGAGATAAGAGTTGAGAGTTTGAGAATGGTTTCCTTGATGCTTGATCTCTTGAACTTCACACCCTTTGAATCCTTTCCTCCAAGCTGCCACGAGTTCCTCCAAGCTACACACGAACTTCACGGCGGTCCAGGGACGTCCGGGACGGGAGAGAAGACGGCGGGAAGGAGGTTTCCGGTTGGTGGAAGAGAGGGAGGAAGAAATTGGGTTGGGGTTTTGCTGGAACTTTGAGAGAAAGAGAGAGACAAGGAGAAAGAGAATGAGAGTGAAAGTGAGAAGTGTTGTGTTGTGTATGTTGATTCTCTTTTATTCATTTAGGGGAAATATTTGTGTGGTCTTCATTGGAGGCTTCTTGGGGAAGCTAGAATATGTGGACAGGATTCATTGGCTTCCAAAGGAAGCCATGAATAGTGACTTGAAAGGGACATAAAGCAATGATAGTGACATAAAGTGAAGGATAGTACATAGTACGGATTGGTACAGAACCCAAAGGCCAACAGCTCAACATGAGCTGGCACGGAGGAGCTAGGACGTGTCGGCTCGGTTTAGAGGAACAACAGTAGTCCGAGCTTCCTTCTCGGATGATAACGTGAGGTGCGCTGAGGTCAGCTAATCCGAGCTTGACACGGGTTCCGTGTCTAACCTCAATTTAGCTCGGTCGGGATCGGTCCGAGGTCCTACGGTTACATTCCAGGTCGGCCTAAGCTTCTCACTACCCTACTACCTTTATACAACTTCTACGGCTTAATCCTACCCTTAAATAAATATTTATCTACTATGTATATATATCTAAAGTTATTATATTTAATATTAATTTTTAGGATGTTACATATTGGATGGACGTCCGAGATGGATTAGTATTGGAGGCCTCAGTTATGGATGGAAATCATGCATCATGCCACTTGCATTATAAGAGATATAATGTTGAAAATTGGTGTGCTCATATGTACTTGCATTATAAGAGATATAATGTTGAAAATTGGTGTGCTCATATGTACTTGCATTATTGTCTGTCCATGATATAACTGTGCTTGTATTTTAGTCTTTATTGATTATGTATATGTGTATAAGTACTCCCTATGCCCTGTTTAGGTGATGGCCAGATACCTAGCCTGCATTGAGATACGCCCTATCCCTAGTGGTATATGGACTTACGAGGAGCACCAAGCCACCTTTGAGGGGGAGGTGGAGATTACTCTCTACCACCCAAACCCTTTGGTTCGGGTGCGACCTCGTAGGCTTAGGATCCCGATGGTCTATAGTATGCATGTTCCACCCTTTTACTCATATAGAGGACCACCCCCGGCTCGACCAGTGCGTCGATTTCATAGTTTTCGTTTTAGATCTGCCACTCGTACTCATCCTTCTTCACATAGAGTTGTTACTGAGGAGACTCCTTCTCCTGGTCCGGCTGACTTTGCGAGGACTGCTTCTGCAGATCCTAGGCCCAGGGGTGGGGTCTCTACACAGTCGGGCGAGGTCGAGGAGGATCCCGTCGAGGAGGAGGTGCCTATCGAGCCTAATGTTTCTACTCGAGGTGGAACTGCTGGTTCCTAGGAGCTTGCATAGCATAGATGTTTTGGATCCTAGGTCTAGGGATAGAGCTGCAGAGGATCAGAGGAGCTGCTGAGGACATGGATGACCTGCTCTGGGACTTCTATTTTGACTTTTTTATATATTGTACATATTTTTGAGAGGTCTTAGAGTGAGGTTTATTTGGAGCAGCTAGTTATGTATATGTTTCACTAAAACTTGCTATCTCGACTTTGATACTTGCTACTTTGATACTGGTGGGGGTGTTTATCTTATGATATATCTATATATATATATATGATGTTTTACCTCAGCAGTGCCCCACAAGTATTATTCTTACTTCTGCATACTCTGATTTTGATTAAAAAGGATTCGGCAAATAAGTTTATATTCTACAAATCCGATTAAGCTCAAGAGACAATCAATCTGTTTTTAATCAACACTACAGATATGTTTTATTTTATTAAAAAGGCGTTGTCTCAAGAGGCTTTTGTAATAAAGGTATCGTTAAGCCAAATTCAAATTATTTGTCAAGGTTAAATGTGTTTATAAATGAGCAAGTATAAGTTAAAAAGGAAAAAATTTCTAGACCAAATTTTTGGATAGCAAGTATTCTATATTTGGAAATATTTATTATTTTCAAGATATAAAACAAGGGTGTCACACAGAACGTATGGCAAACCATACTTGGAAAACAAGCATCACTCCTAGAGTTTGCATTACGTTCCCAGAACGCATAAAAACCATGTCCCAGACACTGGCCACATTCCCAGAATGTGTCATCAAGTAGGTTGCACCAATTTGGTACTCCCAGAGTACCCTCCTCATGTTCCCAAAACCTGACAAACGTTTCTTGTCAACCTATTCTCTATTCTCTATGAATGAATGCACACACAATTATCAAGGTTGGTTTTTATCTTTAATTTAATTATTGTGATTTAGAAATATCTCAAACTTTCCTTTGAATGATTGATTTGAGGTATAACCTTTTACATGAAAATTCATCCTTGAATTAACTTAAAAACATGCCATTAGACTTGGATTGGGAAAAACTTAACCAATGGTATCAAACTTTTCACTTAAAAGACTTAACTTTTATTTTTTCAGTTTCAGGTACTAACCGGTTACAGTTTCAGACTAACCAGTTAGAATTACAGACCTGAACCTACTAACCATTGAAATTCAGAAATCCCTTTTCTTGAATTCTCTACCCAATCCATAAACAGAGTCTCAGCATTGTTACATACCTCAAACCCCACTGATTTCATCATTCAAAAGTCTAAATCACAATCCCATTTCAATTAAGAATAATTTCCACTTGAAATTATCTTTTAACCTTAAGGCATTGACTCATCAATTACAATCTGAAACAAACAATGTTAATTGACATGATTTCAGATTGGTTTCAAATGAAATTAGAGTATAGACTTGAGTGCAAATGGTAAGGACACTGGGCCAATTTCATAAAATCATTTTCTTTGAAAACTGACAGTATCTAACCGGTTACAGATTCAGAATAACCGGTTAGATTCTGCAGAATGTACACTGCAGAAAGGGATTTTGCACACCATTTTCTACCATACTCAAATCTAACCAATTTCAGTCATAAACAGAGTTCACATACCTTAATATAAACATGTTTAACCACAAAAACATATTCATTTTGCATGCCTTCCATTTAGAGCATCAAATTGCATATAGCTCAACATAAACACAACTTGATATCACAAAACTCATAATAAGCATTTAGGTTCTGTCTCAATCACCAAAATTACTTGCATGGACAATACTAAACCTGCTCAAAAAGAATTGAGCTGCAGAAATGGCCTCCAAGCCTTTTAACATGTCTATATAATGCCCTTTTGAGTCTTTGTTGACTCAAATCCTAAAACACATATTTTTAGCCTTAATCTAGTATAAGGTAAACTTCTCCCATACCTTAGGATAGTGTTTGATGAGTAATAACACTGAGATTGAAGAAAAATCCACAGATTTCACATAAATCCTTAGTTCTGCTCTTAACCACGATTTCAGCAACAGGGTCCAAATACCAGAGATTTTGACATAGAGATTGACCAAACAAATTAGGGAAAATATTTAGGACTTGCTCTAGGTAACATGCACTAAAGGATCGAAGTGATTTGAGGCTTAAAGGTTACTTGTACTTACCAAAATCAGATCTTAAACCTAGCTTCCAAAACAAGAACAACACTGCACCAGTTTTCAAGCTTCAACATAAGAGATTGATTTCTTCTTCCACACTCACTTTTAGCTTACAAACTTTATATCAACACGAAGCTCTGGATGTAAGCTTCATGTTCGTGTATCACTCAAAGTCTATCTCTCAGAAACAAAGGAGAATTGCAAGGACGAACCTCAGAACCCTAACACAGAGCAATCCCTCACACTTGGGCAACAATGGGCTCAATTCATCAACCATTGAGCCTTAAATAGAGGGATTTGATTAACATGCAGATAGACACGCGTTTCCCACTATGAATCGAGTGGGATTCGTGGAAATTAAGGGGCAATTGCAGTGATTACTCATCAAAATCCACTAACCCAGTTTCTGGGTTCATCGTCTAACCGGTTACAGGGCATTACTAACCGGTTACATCAGTGTAAAATTTAAAAATTAATACTTCAAAAACCTTTCCCTCCAAGAACCTTTCTAATATTACATTTAGGTCCTAACCCAAGGACTAAAATGCAATATCTATATTTTTGTATATACATATCATATAAAAATACCTTCACCGATTTCTTATATTCCAAGGCTAATTGAATACAAAACATAAACTTGAAAAAAATTTATATTAATTAATAATAAAACTTTATTTATTATTAATTTCCTTATTATCCGGGAGACGAAAATTAGGGCTGTTACAATTTGAGAGACGAGCATGCATAACACGAAAGACTAATGATGATTAAAGTATTGATTGTGAAGACACTTGTTCAGCATGCATGTGTTAATATGATATATATTGTGTTTGTGCTTGAACAAATCATTATTCTGCTTATGCGATATGACAAGTGACTTACTCCCATCTATCATGTCTGTGTCGTAGGTTCTTTCGAAGGATAGGACTGAAGCCACTCATGTTGGAGTGGGAGTTCGTAAAGGGGAACAACCAGGATAACGTCTCGTTATCCGAATCTTTTTTCAAAAGGATTGAGTTGTGAAGACCAATGCTCTGGGTGTAAATTAGTTTTGGAGTTTTGTAAATATGTTATTTTGCACTCAGACCATTTTATAAAAGAAATATTATTTTATTAAAAAGCATTTTGGGTTTTCACACACGTCCAGAAATTTTTTTTGTAAATCCGCATTTTTATTTACCTCAATATTTTGGGTGTTACATCCATCCATCATCATCGTACCATACATAAGTGGTGCTTGTAATTGTGGTTCAATCTATATACACTGGAGTTTTAATTTTATAAGACTGCAAAGTTTTAAATGATCCACAAACAATTCACCAACTCACCATGTGCAACATTTTTAACCTTCACCAATCCACTATAATCTCATTTTTAACCTTAACTAACTCCTTCCAACTCATGCTAGCTACCACCAACTCACTACCCACCTCCACTTGTATTTATTTTTTTTTTATGTAATTTTTGAGTAGTATAAATAGATCTCTAAAATGTAAGGATACAGTGATAAATTCAAGTATCAATATCATAACCCATTTGAGTTTTCTATCGAATTCTTGACATATTGAGCCATTTCCGTAATCAAAGCAAGTTCTCCAGCTTCTTCTCTAGCTCCATACACTATCAATTTTGATAAGAATTGGCTTTTGTGTCTTTTTTCCGGAATGATTCCAACCACCTCCAGAAAACACCTTTTATGGTCTTTTTTTTTTTTTCTTTTCTAAAACCAACACAATATACATGCTCAAAAGGGCCAAAAACCTTAAGGTACCACGTTTTGTGACGAACGAAGATATCTAAAGATTAAAACGAGGTAGCCAAAAACTGTGCCGAAAAATAGCAAGTCACCGGAAAACTTGATGTCGAAGACGATTATGTCATTGCTACATCATTGTGACATCTTACTCATGGTGTATTTTTCCAAAATTGCATTTTAGACGATGAATTTTTTTTAAATTGCAATTTAGCAAGTGATTTTTTCAGAATTGCACTTTGGTTCTTTAATTTTTAGAACTACAATAGTCACTAAATTTTTAGAAATTGTATTTTAGTCCCTAAAATATTTAAAATTACATTTTAGCCTTGTACTTTTTCAAAATTACATTTTAGCCCCATAACTTTTCACAAATATCTTTAGTTCCTGAACTTTAAGAAATTACCATTTTATCCCTAGCCTTCAAATAGTACCTTTATCTTTCCAATTTATCATTTTACCCTTACCATTCAATTCCTTGAATTTCCTCATCATGCCTCGAAAACACCAAAACCAAATAAATATCTAAGAAGTTCAGATTGAAGAATCGGGGCAACAAATCCAAAGTTTACAAGGAATAGTTGAGACTCAACAAGTTCAACTAAACCAACAAAGAATCACCAATTAAGATCACGACTCTAATGAAAGTGATTCTTCCTCTTCCAGTTACCAAATGTGAAGACCCCAAAATCAAAGTCATATTAATGACTTCAAAAGAGACATTCCAAAAGTTCAAATGGAGGCTACAATCAAATGAATTCGTTGATTAACTTCAAACAGTAGAATAAGTGTTCGAGCTTAAAGATATCCCAGACAAGCTTCAACCACGTCATAACGATTTCAATGGTCCACTAGTGTTTGAGGAAGAGTTGACTCTCATAAATCAAAGAGAAACCTTATTAGTTAGGCTCAGTCTTTACACAACTGTCATAAGAGAAGAATTTTAGTCAATGAACCTCTTACTCATGGTTGAACAAAATATTGCAACACATGTTTCGTGAATAAACAGAAAATCTCTTTACAATATACCCAAATGTTATGCCATAAGAAATTCCTCTTGGTTTAGAACCTATGAGAGACATCTATCATGACATCAACTTCATCCCAAGATCTGTTTTTTCTTAATAAACTCACCCGCAATATGAGTCCGTAAGAACATGTTGAAGTTCACCTCAAGAAGGTGTATGCTAAATTGAATAAGTTCACCTTCTTAGCTAATGAAGTAATGTTTCTATGCAACATCATTAAAATGTAAATGTATCAAAGTTGATCCTACTAAGATTGATGCAGTCACTAGCTTCCCTTCACCTGATCCACCTTGGCATTTTTCGGCAACCTGGATATTGAAGTTACCTAACACCTACTATGTTTTGCTACATTCGATGTTACTGACATATCACCTTACTATGAAGATAATGCTTAGACTCGAATCTTCTCCAACCCGAGAAGAATGATCTAGAAACAATCCATCAACTCACCATGTGTATCATTTTCGACCTTCACCAACTTACCATTACCCCCATTTTCAACCTTACCAACTTATTCTAACCTACCACCAACTCATCACCCACCTCCACTTGTCTTCCTATATATATTTCTATGTAATTTTTTATTAGCATAAATAGCTAGGTCTCTAATATAAAGTTATAATAATCAGTTCAAATAGCAATATCATAACTCATTTGAAATTTCTTTCAAATATTTAACTTCTAATTTCGTGAATAATGGATTTATCAAGTGAGAATAATTTTTTATGTGCATCCACTTTGAGTAAAGACATTTTTTTTCATTGTGTTACTATGAGCAAGAATTCATAGATGCTCTTAACCCTACTAACCAAGACCATTTTGAATTAGGGAGTTTCTTGTCTCTTATTAATAAGTTGACTAACTATTTTATGTCTTGCTTTTTGTACGTTTGTACGTATTTTTCCGATCTAAATGCATGTCCTTTTCTGGCTACACGAAATTACACTGAATCAGAAGTAATTCTTGGTAATAAAGCAATCCCAAGGGTTAACCTGTTAAAGGTCCTCCTTTCAACTAGCTCCTAGAATTAGAAGTCTCTTTGTTACCAATGCACTGAAGATAGATGACCGATCCGATAAACACGAGGGAGCTTCTATTAGAGATAGAGTTGTTGTAACAGCAGTAACAGAACAGAAGAGAAAGAGAGAGAGAGAGAGAGAGAACACACAGAATTGATCACGCAGTTCGGCTAATTATGCCTACGTCTGCTACTATAGAGCAGCTATAGTTCCGTATTATTTCTTGTGCTAATCAGGGTTACAGAGTACAAGCATATCTAGTAGAAAACATATTACATTAAGGGTCACAAGATAGGCCACTTCGTGGCCCATTGACCCTTTGCCCTTTTGCAGCACCTATGAGTCATACTCAACAATCTCCACCTTGGCGTATAGAAGGAACAAGGTTTGGAACGTCCTCATGAAAAGAGCACATTAGAAAAGTTACAATTTCATTTTACAATGAGAATTTTATTAAAGAGGTAAACAAGATTGGGGGAAACACTTTATATATGAATATGATTGGAAAATGAGGGTTACGATAAAAGATAGATATAAGAGTTGTCCTTAGAAAATTAAACTGATATTTATAAAAAGGGGAATTGCAAATAGTACATAATAGATATACTTTAATAATATATATAGAGAAATCGAGTTGACATACACCCAAAACTTAGTTTATCAAAATTATAAGTTTTATAATGTGCAACACTTTCTCTAAGATAGAGGTTGCACCGAAAATATACATATATACAAATGAAAGAATTGGAACTAGAATTAAAGAATGTTCATGAAAGAAATGAGAGACACTTATTTTGAAAGAATTTGATTTGATAAGTAATTAATAAGGATTAGTATAATACTCTTTCAAAACCATCTCCAAGAATGGGTGAAATATTCCTATTCAAAATCAACTTTGGTTCGTAGACGAAGAGTATGAAAATTAATTAAAAGTTGGGAACTATCATAAAAAGGTCCCAAATAATTTGATTGATAAAAATAATTTAACTTAGCATATAGTCTTAGTAAGCTTAAAAGTGTAAATACACACACATACACGTACAAGTCAATCATTCAGAAACACATAAAGCCTACTTCCTATATGAACATCTACATATCTATATGCCTATGACTTAAACTCTAAGACTCCATCACATTGGACCTAACTTCTCCTACCCAATCTACGACTTAGAAGCTGTTGAGGTGCTACACTCAACCTAATAGATAACCCCACAAAACAAAACCTCAACTAATCCTATGTTTATTATTTTCTATAAGGTTCAAGGCTTCCTATTCGGTTCTTTAGGTTGGGACTTCACGCAACTGTTTCTTGTCTCCAATCCTAATCAAAACCTGAATACCACAATCTAGATTTCAACGCTAAAACTTTCCTACCGGATGTTAAAATTGGGACTTTAACATTCAACAAACTACATTCCTTGAAATAGTTCATAAGGGTTTTGAGAATCATTTGTAGTTCCGGAATATCGTTTGTTCAATAGTACCCACACATTTCCTCGGAGTTCTAAGTGAACTTAAAGGAAAAGACATAACATTCTTCACCTTAACGTAGGTTCTAACTTAAGTCTTAACTCTAAGATAACATGCATTGCCTTTACCCCACCTTGCTACCTTCACTTACATTCCTCAAATCCACATCACAGAAAAGTCATGAAATATTGACTTGGAAGAAAAGATTTGGTATTTGGTGATAAAGTACTTTTAAAGATTTGCATCTTCTTCATCATAAGGAAAACACGTTGTACTTGGTAAACCCTTTTCATTTAAAACATTGACAAAATTATTAGATAAGAAAAAGACATGTCAAGCATTCAAAAGTTCAAAGTGTTTCTATAGGTTTCCTGTAACATCCTGAAAATTAATATTAAATAACATAATTTTAGTATATAAATATTTATTTAAGGATAGGATTAAGCTTTAGAAATTGTACAAGGTTAGAAGGGTAGTATGAGCATAGGCGGACCTAGGATGTAAGTATAGGACCTCGGTCCGATCCCGACCGAGCTAGATGAGATTGTGTGCATATGAACCGAGCTGGATGGGAACCAACCGCGGAACCTGTTGTCCAGTCCGGATTAGCCGACCTCAGCGCACCTCACAGTATCATCCGAGAAGAAGCTCGGACTACTGCTGTTCCTACAAACCAAGCCGATGTATCCTAGCTGACGTACCCGTGCCGACACGTCCTAGCTCCTCCGTGCCAGCTCATGTGGACTTGTTAACCCTTTGGTTTTCGTACTGTCCGTATGGTACTATCCCTCACTTTATGTCATTGTCATTCACTTTATGTCACTATCATTGCTTTATGTCCCTTTCAATGTACTATCCATGGCTTCCTTTGGAAGCCAATGAATCTTGTCCACACATTCTAGCTTCCCCAAGAAGCCTCCAATGAGGACCACACAAATGTTTCCCTCAAATGAATAAAAGAAAACCCAAATACACCCCATAACACACTTTGCATTCTCTCACTCTCTTTCTCCCGACGTCTCTTTCTCTTTCTCTTTGGAAAATCTAGCAACCAAAACCCCAACCCACTTTCTTCTTCCCTCTCTTCCCCAACCGGAGAACCCTCCTTCCGCCGTCTTCTCTTCCATCTCGGACGCCCCTGGACCGCTGTGGAGTTCGTGTGTGGCTGGTGGAGCTTGTGTGCAGCTGGGAGGAGCTTGTGGCAGCTTGGAGGAAAGAGGACTCAAGAGGTGTGAAGCTCACAAGGTCAAGGTCAAGGAAGCCATTCTCAAGATCTCAACTCTTATCTCTCACGGTTTGAGGTAAGGAGTGAGTGTTACCTTTACTTGAGTTTGGGCTTCTAGGGTGTTCATAAAGGGTACTAAGAGTGGATGTAGATTAGGGAATGGATATAGGTTAATGATAGAAAGAAGAGGTAAAATGGGTAAAGGGAACTAATAAATGAATTAGAAAACATGAGTTTGAAGTAGGGAAGAATATTGTTTTATGCTATATGTTGGTATTTACATGATGGATCGGTTGAATGCTTTTATTCTTATTGTTGTTGTTGTATAAGTGTTTATGAACTTTGTGTATATATATTTATGAGCTTTGATATTTGTTATTCATATCTGTGGCCGAGCTGGGCTGAGCTGGGAGAGGTTGAGAGTAGGTATGAGGAAATGGTATATATGGAAAGTAGAAGGGAAAGAGTAATAAGTCAGATGATGAGAAAGGTTAATGGATTAAGGAAATAGTTACCGGGTTGTGCCGAGAGAGGCCGAGCTAAATAGATGGTTAGAAAGATTAAGAGGTGGAGTCGAGAGAGGTCGAGCTAATAAAATAATGAGAGTAATGTAAAGAGGAATAATTTAAAGGGTTGAGCCGAGATGGGCCGAACTAAAAGAGATGGTTAAAAGGATAAGAGGAATAAAAGAGAAATGGCTGTGTGATCGGGTCATAGCAGACGCGTACCGGGTGCGTGCATTGATCGCGTCAGACGCATACTGGGTATGTGTAGCTGTAAGACGGGTACTGGGTACTTGCAGTTATGATTCACACAGGGTTCCGAGAACGGAATCGGTGGGATGTGTTCCTGGTCATAGCAGACGCGTACTGGGTGCGTGCATTGATCGCGTAAGTCGCCGAGATGCGCCGCTGTAAGACGAGTACTGGGTGCTCGCAGTTATGGACACTCCTAACTCCATAGAATGATCGGCGGTAGTGCTCCTGGTCATAGAAGACGCGTACTGGGTGCGTGCATTGATCGCGTCAGACCAATACCGGGTATGTGCAGCTGTAAGACGGGTACTGGGTACTCGCAGTTATGGATGACACTCCGATATCCGACCTTAAATGGTGTAAGTCATGCACTGGGTGTATGCATCCGAGAAGAGTAAAAGATTGTAAACTATGTGAAAATGGAATAATGAGTAATGAGTCCGAGGTAGAGAGATGGTTTACCGAGGTAAGAGGATAGTGGCCGAGA
Organism: Crotalaria pallida; assembly: GCA_037953625.1. Taxonomy (NCBI): domain Eukaryota; kingdom Viridiplantae; phylum Streptophyta; class Magnoliopsida; order Fabales; family Fabaceae; genus Crotalaria; species Crotalaria pallida. The sequence goes on along the minus strand of CM075652.1, from coordinate 36,512,295 downwards.
TGCCGAGTGTAAGATTTATGGAAAGATGATAAGGGGAATCGGTAGGATGTGTCGAGGTATAGCTAATAGGTGATTGGATAAACTGGGTTATGATGTGAACCGAGCTAAATTAGATGGTAGGATGTGAGTCGAGCTAATTGATGTTGTACGATGTGAACCGAGCTAAATGATGTTGTATGCATGTGGTTTGATTACTTGTTATTATATGCTAACTGTCTACTTGTGTTTGGCTTGGTAGTTCGGTATGGCATTTTAGCAACTGCTTATTTAAGTTCTGTGTAATGCTCACCTCGTTTCCATTTTTCAGGTACTGAGCCCGAGCAGACGCAGTCCTCGGCCGAGCAGGATCACTCTCCCTCACAAGGAGAGTAAGTTATTTAGAGTAGGAGAACTTGTGGGGTCTCGACCAGTTGGGCCGAGCTAAAACACTCTTTTGTATATTTTGACCTCGGATTACCCTGTTGGGCCGAGCTAAAACAATGTTTTTGTATTGGCCGAACTGAATGTACCTAAACCTATACTTTTTGTATTTGATGCATTTAAATCTTTCATTTATTAACTCTAATGTTTTTGTATTAATGAAAAGAAATATTATTTTGGCATTTATCATATCCGTTTTAAAAGAAATTTTAAAATCCTAATTTCCGGGTTTAAGGGTAATTTTTATATAGGGTGTTACATTTTTGGTATCAGAACAGTTTCTCCTCGGCCTATTGGAGTTGCAAAGGACTCCAGTGGTTACTCACCAAGAGAGTGACAAATAAGTAAAGTCTAGAGGTCTAAGTTAGACAATAGGACTTATAGAAGTATATGTTGATATATATATTTTTACCTTTTTCGGTGGTTAACTGGCTTTCTCTCCATGACCGAGCAGCATGGCTGGGAGAAGAGCCGATAACGACCGAATTGCTGCTGTGTTGGAGACTCTGGTTCAACTACAGCAGAATCAAACGCAGGCTCAGCAGAATCAGGCTGAGAACCTCGCTCAAAACATCGCCGCAGCCGCAGCAGCTGCAGCTGCAGCCCTTCAGCCTCAACCTCCGGCTCCGGTCGAGATCGACTGGCTGAGTCGATTTGAAGAACGAACCACCTCGGTTTGAAGGGGGTTAAAATCCCGATGGAGCTCAGAGATGGCTCCAGGACATTGAGAAGATTTTCCGATCTCTGCAACCGCCCTATGAGTACAGGGTGAGGTTGGTCGAGTTTGTGTTGGCTAGTGAAGCCGAGCACTGGTGGGATCAGCAGAGCCGTGGACTGGAAGCGACTAACGAAGCCATTACTTGGGAGTTGTTCTGAGCTCGATTCCTCGGAAAGTATTTTCCCGAGGATGTAAGAAGAGAGAAGGAGCTCGCTTTTCTCAAGCTGGAGCAGAGGAACTTGAGTGTCGGAGAATACGCCGCTCAGTTCGAGGATTTGATCCGTTATTCTGGAAGCTACCGAGATGCTGATGAGCGTACCAAGTGCATCAAGTTTGAATCTAGTCTCCGTGATGATATTCGGCTTGCATTCGAATATCAGAACGTGGCCAATCTCTCGCAATTGGTGAACATGGCTAGCACCTATGAGAAGGGGCTCAAAAGGAAAGCTGACAGAAGCAGAGCAGGTCGGCACAAAAGACAGTAGGGCCGATCAGGGGAAAAGGAGTTGTTCCGAGATCTGCTCCTTATGTGAATCCGAACTCCAGAATGTCAACAGCTCCGAGGAGCGGTGGTCAGATGGTGGTTGTTCCTGACCCTTATCCGATATGCCAACACTGTGGGAGACAGCACAGGGGTGAATGCTGGAGCCTGGATCCGACCAGAGCAAGAGGATCCTGTTTCCGATGTGGCAAGCCTGGTCATTTTGCAGCTCGGTGTACCGAGAATATTGTGAAGGAAGAAGTCAATGTGGCAAAGGCACAACAGGTTGGTGTTAACCGACCAATGCAGCGAGGCAAAGTTTACACTATGGACGGTGAAGAAGTGACCGATGCTGACGAGCTGATCCGAGGTACTTGTCAAGTAAACAGCATCACATGTGCTGTGTTATTTGATTGTGGAGCCACACATTCTTTCATTTCCCTTGACTGTATGAACAGACTAAAACTATCCCCAATAGAAATGCCTTACAAACTATCCATTTCTACCCCAACCAATTCTTCTGTAATCACTTCTAAAATGTGTCTAGAGTGTCCTATCCAAGTATTAGGCAGAGAGTTTAAAGTCAATTTGATTTGGCTACCCTTAACCAAGCTAGATATTATCCTCGGCATGGACTGGATGTCTCAACACCATGTCCTGCTCGATTGCCGAGAAAAGACCGTAATCTTTAGTGGCCCTTCTGTAGCGAAGTTAGAAACAATAGAGGAACCGACCTTAGACCAAATTCCTGTGGTCGAAGAATTCCCAGAGGTTTTCTCGGACGAAATGCCTGGCTTACCGCCGAGAAGAGAAGTAGAGTTCAGCATAGAACTGGTTCCGGGAACTGGTCCGATCTCGATTGCCCCATACCGAATGGCACCTCCCGAGCTAGAAGAACTCAAGAAGCAACTGGAAGAACTTTTGGCCAAGAAGTTGATCCGACCAAGTGTCTCACCTTGGGGAGCTCCGATCTTGTTTGTTAAAAAGAAAGATGGTAGCCTCAGGATGTGCACTGATTATCGGAAGCTTAACGCGGTAACGGTGAAGAACAAATATCCCCTTCCTCGGATTGACGATTTATTGGACCAACTCAAGGGAGCTTCGATATTCTCAAAGATAGACCTCCGATCTGGATACCACCAGATCTGAGTCCGATAAGAAGACATTCCGAAGACAGCCTTCAGGACGAGGTATGGGCATTTTGAGTATATGGTTATGCCCTTCGGACTTACCAACGCTCCTGCCATCTTCATGGACTACATGAATAGGATCTTCCGACCTTACCTGGATTCGTTTGTCATAGTTTTCATCGACGACATCCTCATCTATTCTCGGAGTCCGAGCGAACACGAGCAGAATCTGAGAACGGTGTTGCAGGTTTTGAAGGATAAGAAACTCTACGCCAAGCTTTCTAAGTGCAGTTTTTGGCTCAGAGAGGTTCACTTCCTCAGACATGTAATATCCGAGCACGGTGTGGCAGTTGACCCCTCCAAGGTGGAAGCTGTGCTTAAGTGGGAGAGACCCACCTCGGTAACCGAGATCAGGAGTTTCCTCGGACTTGCAGGGTACTACAGGAGATTCATTGAAGGATTCTCTAAACTAGCTTTACCGTTAACTTCGTTAACCAGGAAGGATGCACCCTACCAATGGTTCGAGGTGTGCGAGTAGAGCTTCCAAGAGCTAAAGAAAAGGGTGACGAGCTCGCCCGTGTTGATTTTGCCCGATCCGACCAAAGCCTTTGACTTATTTTGTGACACCTCGAAGCAGGGTCTCAGCTGTGTGTTGATGCAACAGGGAAAGGTGGTGGCTTATGCCTCTCGGCAACTTCGGCAACACGAACAGAATTATCCCACACATGACCTCGAATTGGCAACTGTGGTGTTCGCCCTTAAGATTTGGAGACACTACCTGTATGGCATGAAGTTTGAAGTGTTCAGTGACCACAAGAGTCTCGGCTACCTGTTCGACCAGAAGGAGCTGAACATGAGGCAGCGCAGATGGGTAGAATTCTTGAAAGATTACGATTTCAACTTGCACTATCACCCTGGAAAAGCCAATGTGGTGGCCGACGCACTGAGCAGGAAAAGCCTTCACTTGAGCAATATGATGGTCCGAGAGATGCAGTTGATGCAAGAGTTTAGTGATCTTAACCACGACATACAGAAGAAGGAAAACAGTGTTGTACTGGAAATGCTGCAAGTAACCAATGATTTTGTGGGTTTCATCAAGGAAAGACAGGCTGCCGACCTAGAACTCCATAAGCTACTAGAAAGAGCAGGAGACAAGGATGAACCCGACTTCACTAAAGGACTCGATGGTCTCGTACGATTTCGGGGCCGAGTTTGCGTTCCTATAGACTTTGAAGTCCGACGAGAGTTAATGGAAGAAGCTCACAAGACGAAGATGAGTTTTCACCCGGGAGCCACAAAGATGTATCAGGATCTAAAGAGGTTGTTTTGGCGGCCGAAGTTCAAGACCGATGTGGCCGATTATGTGTCTCGGTGTTTGACATGCCAGAAAGCCAAGATCGAACATCAGAAACCAGGAGGATTACTCAAATCCTTGGAGATTCCACAATGCAAGTGGGACAGCATTTCAATGGATTTTGTGTCGGGTCTACCAAGAACGAGATCAGGGCAGGAAGCCATTTGGGTTGTGGTGGACCGACTTACAAAGTGTGCTCACTTCCTGCTGATCAGCATGAAGTACAGCTTAGAGAAGCTGACGCAACTGTACATCAAGGACATTGTCCGACTTCATGGTGTTCCGAGCAGCATAGTGTCGGACCGTGATCCTCGCTTCTTATCTCGATTCTGGCAGAGTTTGCAAGAAGCCATGGGTACAAAGTTGAGGTTTAGCACGGCTTATCATCCTCAAACCGATGGGCAATCCGAGCGCACCATTCAGACCCTTGAGGACTTGCTGAGGACATGTGTGCTCGAACAGTCGGAAAGTTGGGAAGCACTTCTGCCCTTGGTCGAATTCACCTACAACAACAGTTTCCATTCAAGTATCGGAATGGCTCCTTTCGAAGCATTGTATGGTCGGAAATGTCGGACGTCGCTATGCTGGCTCCAGATAGGAGAAAACTTGTTAATTGGTCCTGACATTGTTCATGAGACGACCGAGAAGATCCGAATGATACAAGGGAAGATGAAAGCAGCCCAAGATCGACAGAAGAGCTATGCCGACAAGAGAAGAAAACCCTTGAACTTCATCGAAGGAGATCATGTATTCCTTCGGGTATCCCTTGTAACGGGTATCGGCCGAGCTATCAAATCGAAGAAGTTGACCCCTAGGTTAGTTGGACCGTACCAGATATCGGAGAAGGTCGGACCAGTAGCTTACAGAATTGCTCTACCTCCGCACTTGTCTAAGCTCCACGATGTGTTCCATGTCTCACAACTTAGGAAGTACATCCATGACCCCTCGCATGTTATAGCAGTGGACGAGCTGCCGCTAAGAGACAACTTGACGTTCGAAGTCCTACCAGTCTGAGTTGAAGACAGACAAGTCAGACGACTTAGAGGGAAAGAAATCTCCTTGGTCAAGGTCGTCTGGAATCGAAACGATGTGGAGGAAGCTACTTGGGAACTCGAGGACAAGATGAAGCAGTAATATCCGCAGCTGTTCAATGCCGACTAAATTTCGGGACGAAATTCCTGTAAGTGGGAGAGGAATGTAACATCCTGAAAATTAATATTAAATAACATAATTTTAGTATATAAATATTTATTTAAGGATAGGATTAAGCATTAGAAATTGTACAAGGTTAGAAGGGTAGTATGAGCATAGGCCGACCTAGGATGTAAGTATAGGACCTCGGTCCGATCCCGGCCGAGCTAGATGAGATTGTGTGCATATGAACCGAGCTGGATGGGAACCAACCGCGGAACCTGTTGTCCAGTCCGGATTAGCTAACCTCAGCGCACCTCACAGTATCATCCGAGCCGATGTATCCTAGCCGACGTACCCGTGCCGACACGTCCTAGCTCCTCCGTGCCAGCTCATGTGGAGTTGTTAACCCTTTGGTTTTCGTACCGTCCGTACGGTACTATCCCTCACTTTATGTCATTGTCATTCACTTTATGTCACTATCATTTCTTTATTTCCCTTTCAATGTACTATTCATGGCTTCCTTTGGAAGCCAATGAATCTTGTCCACACATTCTAGCTTCCCCAAGAAGCCTCCAATGAGGACCACACAAATGTTTCCCTCAAATGAATAAAAGAAAACCCAAATACACCCCATAACACACTTTGCATTCTCTCACTCTCTTTATCCCAACGTCTCTCTCTCTTTCTCTTTGGAAAATCCAGCAACCAAAACCCCAACCCACTTTCTTCTTCCCTCTCTTCCCCAACCGGAGAACCCTCCTTCCGCCGTCTTCTCTTCCATCTCGGACGCCCCTGGACCGCTGTGGAGTTCGTGTGTGGCTGGTGGAGCTTGTGTGCAGCTGGGAGGAGCTTGTGGCAGCTTGGAGGAAAGAGGACTCAAGAGGTGTGAAGCTCACAAGGTCAAGGTCAAGGAAGCCATTCTCAAGCTCTCAACTCTTATCTCTCACGGTTTGAGGTAAGGAGTGAGTGTTACCTCTACTTGAGTTTGGGCTTCTAGGGTGTTCATAAAGGGTACTAAAAGTGGGTGTAGATTAGGGAATGGATATAGGTTAATGATAGAAAGAAGAGGTAAAAAGGGTAAAGGGAACTAATAAATGAATTAGAAAACATGAGTTTGAAGTAGGGAAGAATATTGTTTTATGCTATATGTTGGTATTTACATGATGGATCGGTTGAATGCTTTTATTATTATTGTTGTTGTTGTATAAGTGTTTATGAACTTTGTGTATATATATTTATGAGCTTTGATATTTGTAATTCATATGTGTGGCCGAGCTGGGCTGAGCTGGGAGAGGTTGAGAGTAGGTATGAGGAAATGGTATATATGGAAAGTAGGAGGGATAGAGTAATAAGTCAGATGATGAGAAAGGTTAATGGATTAAGGAAATAGTTACCGGGTTGTGCCGAGAGAGGACGAGCTAAATAGATGGTTAGAAAGATTAAGAGGTTGAGCCGAGAGAGGTCGAGCTAATAAAATAATGAGAGTAATGTAAAGAGGAATAATTTAAAGGGTTGAGTCGAGATGGGCCGAACTAAAAGAGATGGTTAAAAGGATAAGAGGAATAAAAGAGAAATGGCTGTGTGATCGGGTCATAGCAGACGCGTACCGGGTGCGTGCATTGATCGCGTCAGACGCATACTGGGTATGTGCAGCTATAAGACGGGTACTGGGTACTCCCAGTTATGATTCACACAGGGTTCCGAGAACGGAATCGGTGGGATGTGTTCCTGGTCATAGCAGACGCGTACTGGGTGCGTGCATTGATCGCGTAATTCACCGAGATGCACCGCTTTAAGACGAGTACTGGGTGCTCGTAGTTATGGACACTCCTAACTCCATAGAATGATCGACGGTAGTGCTCCTGGTCATAGAAGACGCGTACTGGGTGCGTGCATTGATCGCATCAGACGCATACCGGGTATGTGCAGCTGTAAGACGGGTACTGGGTACTCGCAGTTATGGATGACACTCTGATATCCGACCTTAAATGGTGTAAGACATGCACTGGGTATATGCATCTGAGAAGAGTAAAAGATTGTAAACTATGTGAAAATGGAATAATGAGTAATGAGTCCGAGGTAGAGAGATGGTTTACCGAGGTAAGAGGATAGTGGCCGAGATGCCGAGTGTAAGATTTATGGAAAGATGATAAGGGGAATCGGTAGGATGTGTCGAGGTATAGCTAATAGGTGATTGGATAAACTGGGTTATGATGTGAACCGAGCTAAATTAGATGGTAGGATGTGAGCCGAGCTAATTGATGTTGTACGATGTGAACCGAGCTAAATGATGTTGTATGCATGTGGTTTGATTACTTGTTATTATATGCTAACTGTCTACTTGTGTTTGGCTTGGTAGTTCGGTATGGCATTTTAGCAACTGCTTATTTAAGTTCTGTGTAATGCTCACCTCCTTTCCATTTTTCAGGTACTGAGCCCGAGCAGACGCAGTCCTCGGCCGAGCAGGATCACTCTCCCTCACAAGGAGAGTAAGTTATTTAGAGTAGGAGAACTTGTGGGGTCTCGGCCAGTTAGGCCGAGCTAAAACACTCTTTTGTATATTTTGACCTCGGATTACCCTGTTGGGCCGAGCTAAAACAATGTTTTTTTATTAGCCGAACTGAATGTACCTAAACCTATACTTTATGTATTTGATGCATTTAAATCTTTCGCTTTATTAACTCTGATGTTTTTGTATTAATGAAAAGAAATATTATTTTGGCAATTATCATATCCATTTTAAAAGAAATTTTAAAATCCTAATTTCCGGGTTTAAGGGTAATTTTTATATAGGGTGTTACATTTCCAAGGTCATTTCACATTAGCTTTGAAACTGATTTAGAAGCTTTGAGGACTCTTTGGACCAAGAAAACGAGAGTCCTCTATAATTCGTCAAACTCAAATAAAGGGAATGACAATCACCAATCAATAAAACGATTCATATTTATAATGCTATGCTTTAATGTACAATCACATGACTATGCTATGCACGTCACACTTATGAATTTGATTATTGAATCCGATTTTACACAATTCATTTCATTTCATTGACTTTAACAATTTAATCGGATTCAATGATCTAACTCATTATGCAATCCCTTCCACACTTTCACTTTAACATTAACACTTAACTTTAACTTTAACTTTAACACTTTTAACACTTTAACTTTTCCCTTTTCATTAACTTTTCCATATCCTCACATACACCCTCCACTCTGGGGAAAAACCGACTAGGAGTAAGCATTTCTCAACCTAAGGTACTTCACCCCTTTAGGGTTCGTCATACCGCACTTCACCCCTCTAGGGTTCGTCATGCTTGCTTGCGTAGTACTTCACCCCTCTAGGGTTCGTCATACAATTCGGATTGATTCGCCCGAATTGGCTTTAGCAGAAATCACCCTCGACTGGCCAAAAGGAACCAAAGTAATAGAATTATTATAGTTTGCATAGAACCAATCCGCAACACTGGAGTCAAACCCATGTCCTGTGCAAGATCAAAGTCCTCCGTATTAATTCTAATAATTTACTTTTGTCCTCATCAATCAAAAGACGTGTGTTTTTCCCCTACTCCTAACGTCCACCTTTACACCATGAATGATACTATGTGCAAGTGCTTTTCAATTGAGATTGAAACCCCTTTTTATTCTCCTTTTTAAAATCACATTACTTTGGTTCAACTCAATTGAATAGTACTTGACCCTAAGGTATGCATAACTATTAATACTTTTAATCTTATAATTGCAAGCACATCATAATCACAGAGAAACATCAATTATATAACCAACATAAGATTTAACACATATAAACATAAAAGCACATATATAGAATCACAATCACTTAGGGTTTTTACACAAAACTATTTCCTCCTAATCCTATTCTCAACCAAACATTGAAATAAACTTAATCAAGTCCCAATTACTAATTTCAAACCTTTCCCCTAAGCTAGACCCAATTTACACCCCTTACCTTGAGGAGAGAGGAAGAGGAATTGGGATTTTGTTGGAGCTCCCACACCAAGCTCCAATCCATGCTCCAAGACTCTTATTCCTTGTCCTTTAGCACATTCTAAGACCCCTTGAATGATTGGGAGACTCAATATGATGGATTGGTAAAGTTAGGGTTTGGGATTTGATTTGGGGGTTTTGAGAAAGAGGAATTTAATTGGGATTGAGAGAGGGAATACGATAGAGAATTGATAGGGAGTGATTATATGAAGTTGATTTCATGAGATTTGGTGTTACTTTGATGATTTGGAGAAGTTTAGAGTAGAGAGAGAAGAGAGCTCGAGTGAGAGGAAAGGAAGCTATGAGCAACACAGCCTAAAACACGTGTTATAAGTCTGAAACAGCAGTGGTTAATCGATTAACCACTTTGGTTAATCGATTAACACTTATCAGTTGCACATGGCTAATTGATTAATTCTGACCTTAATTGATTAGAGGTTGAAGGTGGCTAAAAATTTAATCGATTAACCCACACACTACTCGATTAGTGGCTGAACATTGCTAAAAACTTAATCGATTAACTGGTTCAACCCACCATTCCCTTGCACTTCAAATTGTCCTAACTTCTTCGTTAACCGTCGGATCTTGCTCAAATTTTGAGACAAGCATCCTAAGACACTCATATTCACATCCAACGGTGGAATTTGGGTTTAGAGATATTGATATTTTATTCCTAATTTCCTAAGGTCCTATGTTCTTTAGATTTTAAATAACTCTTCTAAAACTCATTTGTAAGCTAATTCTACCTCATAAAACCTACCCTTACTAAATCCTACATTCTAAACACATTCTAAACCGAATCAATGACTTGGAACAACATTAATCTTATCAAAATTCCATTAACTAAGGCACCTAATGATTTGGGAAAATCGGGGATGTTACACTGCAAATCGCCGCCGTCCTGCATCTTCAGGCTGTAGAGATGCTGCTTCGCAAACAATTTGTTCATCATCGTCTTGGACATGTACAGACTCTCCAATTTAGCCTAAACATCCTTCGGAGTTGTAAGGTCCAGAATATGATTCATCACGTCATCCGAAACGCAAAGTCTTATCAAACCTGCGGCCTTCTCCTGCATCTCACTCCAATCAGCGGCCGCGATGTCTGCCGGCTTCTCATCACGCAACACCTTCTGTAAACCCTGCTGTGCCAACAGATCCTTAACCATCCGCTGCCACAAACCGAAATTGCCTGTTCCATCGAACCGGGTGACTTCGAATTTCGCACTAGGATTAAGCGCCATCTGATACCAATTGTTGTAACAGCAGTAACAGAACAGAAGAGAAAGAGAGATAGAGAGAGAACACACAGAATTGGTCACGCAGTTCAGCCAATTATGCCTACGTCTGCGACTATAGAGTAGCTATAGTTCTGTAACACCCTATATAATAATTACCCTTAATTACCCCAAAATTAAGATTTGAAATTTCTTTTACAAGAAAGGGATATGACATTTGCCAAAATAATATTTCCTTCCCTTAATAACGAAAACATCAGAGCTAATAAAGCGGAAGACTTAAATGCATCAAATACATAAAGTATAAGTTTAAGTACATTCAGTTCGGTCATTCAAAATACAATCAGTGTTTTAGCTCGGCCCAACTGGCCGAGACCCATCCACCTATCTGACTCTAAACAACTTACTCTCCTTGAGAGGGAGAGTGATCCTGCTCGGCCGGGGACTGTGTTTGCTCGGGCTCAGTACCTGAAAAATGGTAAGGAGGTGAGCATTACACAGAACTTAAGCAAGCAGTTTCTAAAATGACATACCGAACTACCAAGCCAAACACAAATAGTCAAATAGCAAATAAATCACAAGTAATCAAACCCATGTATCTTATGCATATATCAACATTTGGCTCGGTTCACATCATACAACAGCTTACCCATTACCTATTAAGTCTACCTCGATTCATTTCGGTCACTAATATCTTTCCTCGTATTCATTATTCACTATTCCACTTTTACATGGCTTCCAATCTTTTACTATTATCGGATGCATACACCCAGTGCATGTCTTACACCATTTAAGTCGGATATTGGAGTGTCCATAACTGCGAGTACCACAATACTCGTCTTACAGCTGCGAGCACTACAATGCTCGGCTTACGCGATCAATGCACGCACCCAGTACGCGTCTGCTATGACTAGGAACACTACCGCCGATCATTCTATGGAGTAAGGAATGTCCATAACTGCGAGTACCACGATACTCGTCTTACAGCTGCGAGCACCACAATGCTCGGCTTACGCGATCAATGCACGCACCCAGTACGCGTCTGCTATGACCAGGAACACTTCGTACCGATTCCGTTCTCGAAACCTTGTGTGTCATAACTGCGAGAACCACCATGCTCGTCTTACAGCTGCGAGCACCACAATGCTCGGCTTACGCGATCAATGCACGCACCCGGTACGCGTCTACTATGACCCGACCACACAACCATTTCTCTTTAATTCCCTTTATCTTATTAACCATTACTTTTAGTTCGGCCCACCACAGTTCACCTCTTTCATTTATTCCTCTTTGCATTAATCTCATTATTTACTTAGCTCGGCCTATCTCGGCTCAACCCTTTACCCATTTCCGATTTACCATACCCCTATTATCTATCTCATCTACCTATCTCATTATATAACTTATTAGTTTGTCTTTTCGACCCACCCTGGTTACCATTCTTCTCATTCTCCATTCTCACCCTCTCTCGGCTCGGCCACAGATACAAATACCAAATATCAAAGCATCATAAACACTTATGCCTCAACAACCACCTGAACAAAACAATTAGTCAATCCATCATATAAAATGCAGCATATGAAATATAGCATGTAATCAAAAGTGATATTTCATCTTCACCTAAAATCCATGTTTCTAGTTCATTCATTAATTCCCCTTTTACCCTTTTTACCATTTCTCTTCTAACCTTAACCTAGATTCATTCCCTAATCTAACACCCACTCTTAGTACCCTTTATGAACACCCTAGAAACCCAAACTCAAGTAGAGGTAACACTCACTCCTTACCTCAAACCGTGAGAGATAAGAGTTGAGAGCTTGAGAATGACTTCCTTGACCTAGACCTTGTGAGCTTCACACCACTCGAATCCGTGTCCTCCTTGCTGCCACCACCACACCACCACGGTTCAGGGACGCTGGAACAGAAGAGAACAGAGAGGAGGAGGGTTCCGTTTTGTGAGAAGAGAGGGAGAAAGAAAGTGTTGGGGTTTTGTTTGTTGAAGCTTTGGAGGAGAAAGAGAGAGATTCGTAGGAGGAAGAGAATGAGAAATGCAAAGTGTGATATGTGGTGTTTTGGGCTTTCTTTTATTCATTTAGGGAAAATATTTGTGTGGTCAAGATTCATTGGCTTCTTGGGGAAGCTAGAATGTGTGGACAGGGTTCATTGGCTTCTTGAGAAAGCCATGAATAGTACTTGAGAGGGACATAAAGCAATGAAAATGACATAAAGTGAATGGCAAGGACAGCGTACGGATGGTATGAATCCCAAAGGGCTACAGCTCAACATGAGCTGGCACGGAGGAGCTAGGACGTGTTGGCTCGGGTACATCGGCTAGGATACGTTGGCTCGGCATGTAGGAACAGCAGTAGTCCGAGCTTCCCTCTCGGACAGGACACTGAGATTGGCTAATCCAGACTGGACAATGGGTTTCACGTTGGGTTCTCTTTCCAGCTCGGTTCATATGCACACAATCTTATCTAGCTCGGCCGGGATCGGGCCGAGGCCTTAATCTCACATCCTAGGTCGGCCTATGTTCATACCACCCTTCTAACCTTGTACATTTCTAAGGCTTAATCCTATCCTTAAATAGATATTTATATACTAAAGTTATATTATTTAATATTAATTTTCGGGATGTTACATTCCTCTCCCACTTACAGGAATTTCGTCCTCGAAATTTAGTCGGCATTGAACAGTTGCGGGTACGACTGCTTCATCTTGTCCTCGAGTTCCCACGTGGCTTCCTCCACGTCATTCCGATTCCAGACGACCTTGACTAAAGAGATTTCCTTCCCTCTGAGTCGTTTGACTTGTTTGTCCTCAACTCGGGCCGGTAGAACCTCGAAGGTCAGGTTGTCTTTTAGCGGTAGCTCGTCCACTGCCATCACATGAGAGGGGTCATGAATGTACCTCCTGAGTTGCGAGACATGGAACACATCGTGGAGCTTAGACAAGTGCGGAGGTAGAGCAATTCTGTACGCTACTGGTCCGACTTTTTCCAATATCTGGTACAGTCCGACAAACCTAGGGGTCAACTTCTTCGATTTGATAGCTCGGCCGATACCCGTTATAGGGGATACCCGAAGAAATACATGATCTCCCTCGATGAAGTTCAAGGGTTTCCTTCTCTTGTCGGCATAGCTCTTCTGTCGGTCCTGAGCGGCTTTCATCTTTCCTTGTATCATTCGGATCTTCTCGGTCGTCTCATGAACAATGTCAGGACCAATCAATAAGTTTTCTCCTATTTGGAACCAGCATAGCGGCGTTCGGCATTTCCGACCATACAAGGCTTCGAAAGGAGCCATTCTGATACTTGAATGGAAGCTGTTGTTGTAAGTGAATTCGACCAATGGTAACAGTGTTTCCCAGCTTTCCGACTGTTCAAGCACGCATGTTCTCAGTAAGTCCTCAAGAGTCTGAATGGTGCGCTCGGATTGTCCATCAGTTTGGGGATGATAAGCAGTGCTAAACCTCAACTTTGTACCCATGGCTTCTTGCAGACTCTGCCAGAATCGAGACAAGAAACGAGGATCACGGTCTGACACTATGCTGCTCGAAACACCATGGAGTCGGACGATGTCCTTGATGTACAGTTGCGTCAGCTTCTCTAGGCTGTACTTCATGCTGATCGGCAGGAAATGAGCGCACTTTGTAAGTCGGTCCACCACAACCCAAATGGCTTCCTGTCCTGATCTCGTCCTCGGTAGACCTGATACAAAATCCATCGAAATGTTGTCCCACTTCCATTGAGGGATCTCCAATGACTTGAGTAATCCTCCTGGTTTCTGATGCTTGATCTTGGCTTTCTAACATGTCAAGCATCGAGACACATAATCGGCCACATCGGTCTTCAACTTCGGCCACCAAAACAACCTCTTCAGATCCTGGTACATCTTTGTGGCACCTGGGTGAAGACTCATCTTCGTCTTGTGGGCTTCTTCCATCAACTCTCTTCGGACTTCAAAGTCCATGGGAATGCAAACTCTGCCTCAAAATCGTACAAGACCATCAGGTCCTTTAGTGAAGTCAGGTTCATCCTTGTCTCCGGCTCTTTCTAATAGCTTTTGGAGCTCTAGGTCGGCAGCCTGTCTTTCTTTAATGAAACCCACAAAATCATTGGTTACTTGCAGCATTTCCAAGACAACACTGTTTTCCTTCTTCTGTATGCCGAGGTTAAGATCACTGAACTCTTGCATCAGCTGCATTTCTCGGACCATCATGTTGCTCAAGTGAAGACTCTTCCTGCTCAGTGCGTCGGCCACCACGTTGGCTTTTCCAGGATGATAGTGCAAGTTGAAATCATAATCTTTCAAAAATTCCACCCATTTGCGTTGTCTCATATTGAGTTCCTTCTGGTCGAACAGATAGCCGAGACTCTTGTGGTCACTAAACACTTCAAACTTCGTGCCATACAGGTAATGTCTCCAAATCTTAAGGGCGAACACTACTGCTGCCAATTCGAGATCATGCGTAGGGTAGTTCTGCTCGTGTTGCCGAAGTTGCCGAGAGGCATACGCCACCACTTTTCCTTGCTGCATCAACACACAGCCGAGGCCCTGCTTCGAGGCGTCACAAAATACGTCAAAGGCTTTGGTTGGATCGGGCAAGATCAACACGGGCGAGCTCGTCAACCTTTTCTTTAGCTCTTGAAAGCTCTGCTCGCACACTTCAGACCACTGGTAGGCTGCATCCTTTCTGGTTAACGAGGTCAACGGTAGAGCTAGTTTAGAGAATCCTTCAATGAATCTCCTATAGTATCCAACAAGACCGAGGAAACTCCTGATCTCAGTCACCAAGTTCGGTCTCTCCCACTTAAGTACCGCTTCCACCTTGGAAGGATCAACTGCTACGCCTTGGTCGGATATCACATGCCCGAGGAAATGAACCTCGGGGAGCCAAAAGTTGCACTTAGAGAGCTTATCGTAGAGATTCTTATCCTTCAAAACTTGCAACACCGTTCTCAGATGCTGCTCGTCTTCACTCGGATTTTGGGAGTAGATGAGGATATCGTCAATGAAGACTATCACAAACGAGTCCAGGTAAGGTCGGAAGATTCTATTCATGTAGTCCATGAAGATAGCTGGGGCGTTGGTAAGTCCAAAGGACATAACCACGTACTCAAAATGCCCATACCTTGATCGAAAGGCTGTCTTCGGAATCTCTTCTTCTCGGACTCGGATCTGGTGATATCCAGATCGAAGGTCTATCTTTGAGAACACTGACGCTCGCTTGAGTTGGTCCAATAAATCATCAATCCGAGGGACGGGATATTTGTTCTTCACCGTTACCGCGTTGAGCTTCCTATAGTCAGTGCACATTCTGAGACTACCATCTTTCTTTTTCACAAACAGGATTGGGGCTCCCCTCGGCGATACGCTTGGTCGGATTAGCTTTTTAGCCAAAAGTTCTTCCAGCTGTTTCTTAAGCTCTTCTAACTCGGGAGGCGCCATTCTGTATGGAGCAATTGAGATCGGGCCAGTTCCTGGAAGGAGGTCTATACTGAACTCTACTTCTCTATTCGGCGGTAAGCCAGGCATTTCGTCCGAGAAAACCTCAGGGAATTCTCCGACCACAGGAATTTGGTCTAAGGTCGGTTCCTCTGTTGTTTCTAACTTCGCGACAGACGGGCCACTAAAGATTACGGTCTTTTCTCGGCAATCGAGTAAGACACGGTGTTGAGACATCCAATCCATGCCAAGGATAATATCTAGCTTGGTTAAGGGTAGACAAATCAAATTGACTTTAAATTCTTTGCCTAATACTTGGATAGGGCACTCTAGACACATTTTAGAAGTGATTACAGAAGAATTGGTTGGGGTAGAAATGGATAGTTTGTAAGGCATTTCTACTGGGGATAGTTTTAGTCTATTCATACAGTCAAGGGAAATGAAAGAATGTGTGGCTCCACAATCAAATAGTACGGCACAAGGAATACTGTTTACTTGGCAAGTACCTCGGATCAGTTCGTCAGCATCAGTCACTTCTTCTCCATCCATAGTGTAAACTTTGCCTCTCTGCATAGGTCGGTTAATACCAGTCTGATGAGCCTTGGTCACATTGACCTCTTCCTTCACAATATTCTTGGTACACCGAGTTGCAAAATGGCCAGGCTTGCCACATCGGAAACAGGATCCTCTGGTTTTGCTCGGATCCAGATTCCAGCATTCCCCCCGGTGCTACCTTCCACAATGTTGGCATATCGGATACGGGCCAGGAACAGCCACCATTTGACCACCACTCCTCGGAGCTGTTGACATTCTGGAGTTCGGATTCACATATGGGGCAGATCTCTGGACAGCTCCTTTTCCTCTGATCGGACCCACTCCTTTCTGTGCCGACTTGTTCCTCTTTCCATCAGCTTTTCTCTTAAGCCCTTTCTCATAGGTGCTAGCCATGTTCACCAGTTGCGAGAGATTGGCCAAGTTCTGATATTCGAATGCGAGCCGAATGTCATCACGGAGACCAGACTCAAACTTGATGCACTTGGTACGCTCATCAGCATCTCGGTAGCTTCCTGAATAACGGATCAAATCCTCGAACAGAGCGGCATACTCCCCAACGCTCAAGTTCCTCTGTTCCAGCTTGAGAAAAGCGAGCTCCTTCTCTCTCCTTACATCCTCGGGAAAGTACTTTCCGAGGAAGCGAGCTCGGAACAAATCCCAAGTGATGACCTCATTAGCTGCTTCCAGTCCTCGGCTCTGTTGATCTCACCAGTGCTCGGCTTTACTAGCCAGCACAAACTCAGCCAACCTCACCCTGTACTCATAGGGGGTTGCAGAGATCGAAAAATCTTCTCAATATCCTGGAGCCATCTCTGAGCTCCATCTGGATTATATCCTCCTTCGAACCTAGGTGGTTCGTTCTTTCGAAATCGGCTCATCCAGTCTACCTCGACCGGAGCCGGAGGTTGGGGCTGAAGGGCTGCAGCTGCAGCTGCTGCGGCTGCGGCGATGTTTTGAGCGAGGTTCTCATCCAGATTCTGCTTAGCCTGCGCTTGGTTTTGCTGTAGTTGAACCAGAGTTTCCAACACAGCAGCGATTCGGTCGTTATCAGCTCGTCTCCCAGCCATGCTGTTCGTTCATGGAGAGAAAGCCAATTAACCACCTAATAATCAAGTAATTATATATATAAACATATATGCCTATGAGTTCTATTGTCTAACTTAGACTTCTAGACTTTACTTATTTGTCACTCTCTTGGTGAGTAACCACTGGAGTCCTTTGTAACTCCAATAGGCCGAGGAGAAACTGCTCTGATACCAAAAATGTAACACCCTATATAATAATTACCCTTAATTACCCCAAAATTAAGATTTCAAATTTCTTTTACAAGAAAGGGATATGACATTTGCCAAAATAATATTTCCTTCCCTTAATAACGAAAACATCAGAGCTAATAAGGCGGAAGACTTAAATGCATCAAATACATAAAGTATAAGTTTAAGTACATTCAATTCAGTCATTCAAAATACAATCAGTGTTTTAGCTCGGCCCAACTGGCCGAGACCCATCCACCTATCTGACTCTAAACAACTTACTCTCCCTGAGAGGGAGAGTGATCCTGCTCGGCCGGGGACTGCGTTTGCTCGGGCTCAGTACCTGAAAAATGGTAAGGAGGTGAGCATTACACAGAACTTAAGCAAGCAGTTTCTAAAATGACATACCGAACTACCAAGCCAAACACAAATAGTCAAATAGCAAATAAATCACAAGTAATAAAACCCATGTATCTTATGCATATATCAACATTTGGCTCGGTTCACATCATACAACAGCTTACCCATTACCTATTAAGTCTACCTCGATTCATTTCGGCCACTAATCTCTTTCCTCGTATTCATTATTCACTATTCCACTTTTACATGGCTTCCAATCTTTTACTCTTCGCGAATGCATACACCCAGTGCATGTCTTACACCATTTAAGTCGGATATTGGAGTGTCCATAACTGCGAGTACCACAATACTCGTCTTACAGCTGCGAGCACTACAATTCTCGGCTTACGCGATCAATGCACGAACCCAGTACGCGTCTGCTATGACCAGGAACACTACCGCCGATCATTCTATGGAGTAAGGAATGTCCATAACTGCGAGTACCACAATACTCGTCTTACAGCTGCGAGCACCACAATGCTCGGCTTATGCGATCAATGCACGCACCCAGTACGCGTCTGCTATGACCAGGAACACTTCGTATTCCGTTCTCGGAACCTTGTGTGTCATAACTGCGAGCACCACCATGCTTGTCTTACAGCTGCGAGCACCACAATGCTCGGCTTACGCGATCAATGCACGCACCCGGTACGCGTCTACTAAGACACGACCACACAATCATTTCTCTTTAATTCCCTTTATCTTATTAACCATTACTTTTAGTTCGGCCCACCACAGTTCACCTCTTTCATTTATTCCTCTTTGCATTAATCTCATTATTTACTTAGCTCGGCGTATCTCGGCTCAACCCTTTACCCATTTCTGATTTCCCTTACCCCTATTATCTATCTCATCTACCTATCTCATTATATAACTTATTAGTTTGTCTTTTCGACCCACCCTGGTTACCATTCTTCTCATTCTCCATTCTCACCCTCTCTCGGCTCGGCCACAAATACAAATACCAAATATCAAAGCATCATAAACACTTATGCCTCAACAACCACCTGAAAAAAAAATTAGTCAATCCATCATATAAAATGCAGCATATGAAATATAGCATGTAATCAAAAGTGATATTCCATCTTCACCTAAAATCCATGTTTCTAGTTCATTCATTAATTCCCCTTTTACCCTTTTTACCATTTCTCTTCTAACCTTAACCTAGATTCATTCCCTAATCTAACACCCACTCTTAGTACCCTTTATGAACACCCTAGAAACCCAAACTCAAGTAGAGGTAACACTCACTCCTTACCTCAAACCGTGAGAGATAAGAGTTGAGAGCTTGAGAATGACTTCCTTGACCTAGACCTTGACCTTGTGAGCTTCACACCACTCGAATCTGTGTCCTCCTTGCTGCCACCACCACACCAACACGGTTCAGGGACACCGGAACAGAAGAGAACAGAGAGGAGGAGGGTTCCGTTTTGTGAGAAGAGAGGGAGAAAGAAAGTGTTGGGGTTTTGTTTGTTGAAGCTTTGGAGGAAAAAGAGAGAGATTCGTAGGAGGAAGAGAATGAGAAATGCAAAGTGTGATATGTGGTGTTTTGGGCTTTCTTTTATTCATTTAGGGAAAATATTTGTGTGGTCAAGATTCATTGGCTTCTTGGGGAATCTAGAATGTGTGGACAGGGTTCATTGGCTTCTTGAGGAAGCCATGAATAGTACTTGAGAGGGACATAAAGCAATGAAAATGACATAAAGTGAATGGCAAGGACAGCGTACAGATGGTACGAATCCCAAAGGGCTACAGCACAACATGAGCTGGCACGGAGGAGCTAGGACGTGTTGGCTCAGGTACATCGGCTAGGATACGTTGGCTCGGCTTGTAGGAACAGCAGTAGTCCGAGCTTCCCTCTCGGACAGGACACTGAGATCGGCTAATCCAGACTGGACAATGGGTTTCACGTTGGCTAATCCAGACTGGACAATGGGTTTCACGCTCGGTTCATATGCACACAATCCTATCTAGCTCGGCCGGGATCGGGCCGAGGCCTTAATCTCACATCCTAGGTGGGCCTATGTTCATACCACCCTTCTAACCTTGTACATTTCTAAGGCTTAATCCTATTCTTAAATAGATATTTATATACTAAAGTTATATTATTTAATATTAATTTTCGGGATGTTACAAGTTCTGTATTATTTCTTGTGCTAATTAGGGTTACATAGTACCTATGAGCACCTATGAGCCATTGAACCTTTGCCCTTTGCCCTTTTGCCCTTTTGCAGCACCTATGAGCCATACTCAACAAGAGCATTAATAAAAGGCATTCCAGTAGTGTTGTAGAAGGCTAGAAGGCAACTAGGAGACTTGCAAAATTATGTTTTGGCAATAAACTTTGTTGAGCCAAACATGGTTTAGCTCATGCAAACTCGATGAAAATTTGCTACACTCCAGCTTGCAAAGCTTTTGAGGAAAATAGGGAAATAGAAATTATAACAAAAATAATATACAAAATATGGTTCATGATCAAGCTTAACTCAATAAGAAAATAACTTCACATTGGTGGTTCATATTCAACTTACTATGAGCTCACAAGCAACTCAAGTTCACTGAGCTAGTGTATATATGCATAAATTGTGCAGTGCATTGATCAAAGCTCGACACATTTATTGAGCACACCAAAATTTCAAACTTAAACCCAACTTCCTAGCTAATTGAGTTGTTAGTGAATCGAGTCTTGAAGAGCTTGTGAGCAACCTAGGCTCATTGTCAGCCCTGTACTAAATACAGGCAATAACAACTGATAAGTCAGTAGCAACTTGAGATCCCATTAATTTTCAAAATTTTGGACAACAATTATAAGGATACAAAATATATAATAGATGTCTTGTGGATAACACAGCAAAAATCTCACTTATGTTTAATTTGTTCTGATGATAATATTCCATTCGATGGCAAGCATATGCTTGTATACCATCTTATCAAATCTCATCAATATATATCATTCCATTAGATGGTAACAAGAATTTCTTACTTTTTATTTTGGTCATGTAACAATATTTTTTTTAATGGAACATCATAACACCCTGTTAGTTTTTATTAGAACCGAAAGTTACTAAGGTAAATAGAAGTGGTTATTTATATTAACGTGGAACATAAGGCAGAGAATTTAGAAGCTAGTATAGGCACTTAAAGAAAGCTTTGTATTGCATATAATTTTCTTGATACAACATGTGATGTCCTTGTGTGTGACATCCCGTATTTTTCCATACGTGCATGAATGAATTTTTATCAAAATGAATCTTTTTTTTTGGTAAAAGGAAAATCTTATTACCACAGAGCAAAATGAATACAATTCAAGGCACTACTTAAGTATCATGCCACCTTCTAGGAAGGGTTCATAAAAACTAAAGTAGCCCAACCTCATAGTTCCCTGCCACCTTCTATGAAGGGTTCAGGTTACCTATGAAGCAAAAGAATTAAAGCTCATTACAGATCCTTTGAACCAAGTTATTATTGTTCAAATTCCTAACATAATCAGATAAACTATGTAGCCTCAAAGCTAAGTCTCGCTTGACAAGCCTGAAAATTGTGCTTATTGATCTCCTTGTGTCCTGAAATGTCCTCAGATTCCTCTCAAGCCAAATCTGGTAACAAATCGACGCCCATAACGCAATGACTATCCTCCTTCGAGTCTTGTCCCGGAATCCATGTTTCAACCATCTCATCCATCGATTCAGCTTGTGGGGGTAAGAATCCAACCCTATCCATTCCCAACAAACCTTCACAATTTCTCTTGACCAGATGCAATCACAGAAAAGGTGTTGATGAGTTTCATTTGCAGCTACACAAAGGCAGCAGTGATTGGGAATGCCAAGCCAGCTCAATCGATCTCTAGTGTCAAGCCTTCCATGAACGATAAGCCAGAGGTTGAATATGTGTTTCGGTTGAGTGAGCGGGTTCCATATTACCTTGTACATTGGGAATCGATTAATCGCACCTGCCAAGAATTTGTAACCTGACTTGATGCTGTACCTTCCATCCACACATGCAATCCAGGTATTTCCATGAAAACCATCTTTCAGCTTGTCCCTAATTTTGAGAATTTTCTTCCAATGCCAGTTATGATGTTGTAAAGCTGTGCAATTCCAAAAATTTTGTCCTTTTATGTATACTGCATGAACCAACTTAACCCATAGATTTTCCAGCTTGAAGTTCTGTTTTATAAAGGATTTTCAGATGAGTATTTTACGTGAGTCAGAAACACAGTGTTGATTTTCACGGAGTTTTATAAAAAAAATATTTTTATAGACGTAAAGTGAATAATTTTGTTAAGTTTGGAGTAATTTGATCAACAAGAGATAAGTTATGATTTTTATTGAGGATGATTCTTATTAGAAATGAATTTATTTATGGATTTGATAACTTTGAAAATTCATATTTTTTTAACAGTAACTTGGAAATTTATGATCTTTATATGAAAACGATCGTATTGAAACGTAGAATTTGAAAATGTAACTTTTAGAATTTTCTGGGTTGATTTATAAAAATTTATTCTATAAGTTTGTGAAGTACGAATTTTCAGAATAATTGTGTAAGTATGATTCTTTAGAGATGTTTGCATCATTGTGTGAATTGATGATTATAATGTTCTAAAGTGAGTGTGATTAGGAAATAAAAAGGTAATGTGTGTATATATGTATATATGTTTGCTACGTATGTATGTATGTATGTAAGCCTAGGATTTTAATTTTTAGGACAAGAAGCCTATAGGATAAGTTAGAACCATAACGAAATTGAGTGGGTAGAAAAATTTGAAGTAGTAGGAATAATCATGCATGAAGTGACCCTAGTGCCTTAATTTACTCCACTATGTCTCCCTTTATTTGATCATTTGAATGCAAATTTTAAGAAGGACAAAATTTCCCCTCCGAATTGTGCATAAACCGAAACCAAACTAAGGGTAAAAGAGGAAGAGTATGGTTTCCTATATATAGGGTTAGCATTGGTTCATTTCCTTCAAAACAATTCACTTCTTCTCATTTCTTCATTCTTTCACTAAACACCATTTCTAAGAGCTCCTTCACTCTTAGAATTTAGAGAGAGAAAGAGAGAGAGAGTGAGTGTTGGCCGTGGGAGAAAGAACGAAGAAGAAGGAGATTCAAGGCTTAAATAAGAGTATTCATTGAAGATCCAAGTACTATAAGGCTAGAAGATCAACTCCTCTTTAGGTGGGTGATTCGAAGATCATGAAGGAGTTGTACTAGTTTAGGTTTTCTTTTGATCTTGTGATCTTTCTTCTTTTCTTTCTTTGCATGTTGATTTTTATGGCTTAAATGATGAGTGCGTGTGTTGTTTGTACTTAATCATGGGCCTTTGAGATTAAAAGGAACTTGTAATAAACCAAACAATGGACTTGATGATTCGGTTAAGGTTTTTATGATGGATTTTGATGCTTTTTGAAATAGATCTTAAAGATCTAAAGAGTTGTTTGATATTTTTGTGAGTTTAAAGTAAATTCCTTTGCATGTTAAACTTTCATGCTTAAACCGTGATCTATGATGCATTCATGTGATTATTTGATGAATAAATGTATGATCTAAACTTGATTCATTATAAAGTTGATATCTTTAGTCTTGCATGTTGGTTTGATGATGATCATGGTTGATTTAAGTACATGCATGTGATGATCCATGTCTAATAAGTGAAAAGTTAAGATCTTGAGTCTTGCATGTCAATTTTTAAGTGAAAAGATCATGTTTTTCTTGATGCTTGATTCGGTTTTGATGATATGAGTAAGGAAACAAGTTTTAAAAATGATTTTGAGTATGAACATGATTTGATCTAAGTGTTTGATCTTGTGCATGTTATATTTTGTGAAGTATGTTCGGCCATGCTTGATAAAAATAAGATCCATGCTTTTTATTTTGTGAGAAGTTGATGCATGTTAGTCTTATGGTTAGATTTAATGATTTCAAGTACATGCATGTTATTTTCAAGAAGTTTAAAGTATGATCTTGATTTTGTTTAGATAAAGCAATGGACTTGAGTTTTATTTTATGCTTGTTAGAAATATTTGAGAAAAATCTTGTCTTTGATAATGTTAATGCATGTTGATGTGAATGAGTGATGTAGTATGATGCTTTGAAAATTGATCTTGAAAACCTACATGACTTGATCTTTATTTTGGGATTCTTGCATGTTGAAAAATGAAATAAAAATCTTGTCTTTTGCATGATGATATTCGGCCAAGATGAAAAGAAGTAGAAAGTCATGGTTGATCATCATTTGAGTTACATGCATGATGAGACTAGTTTAATCTAAGAGCTTAAAAGTGCATGCATGAAATAATTAATTTTAAAATAAAATAAATCTTTGAAGTGGTTTGTGACTCAAATTGTTGCTTTGGTTCAAGTTAAGAAAATGAATTGAGATTGTTAATTTTTCTTCTTGATGCTCACAGTTTTGAGTCAAAAAGAAAGAAAATGATTTCACTATTTGTGGTAGACCGACCCTCGGTCTACCCTTAGCATACTTGGCCGACCAGATTATCCTATCTGACAGGTCACGCCTATCCAGGCCGAGCGCTGGTCCTAGGACCCACCCTAGCGACCTAGGACCGACCACATGGGCCTCATCCCCTAAGGGATCCGAGCTAGGGGCGCGTGAGCCTAACTTGCCAACAGGGATAAGATCCTCCACTACAGGATAAGGATGATTGACTCATCCCTTATCCTAAATGGGACACGTTAGCTGCCTTGCTGGCCCTCCGTAAAGGTCCACAAGGTACAATGCCACCCCTATAAATAGCTGTCTCCAGCAAGGGGCTCAGGTACGTTCTCTTTCCCTAATTATACACTAGCACACACTCGTGATTAGGGAAACCCTAGTTATCCCCACTGGATAGCTAGCATACCAACAAAATCACACAGTAACATCAGACCGTTCTCTAGCTTTTAGGTCTTCCATACCCTTGAGCTAAGGATATACTCTGAACATTGTGTCTAGGACAATACAATTGGCGCCGTCTGTGGGGATCCTAAACTGCTATTCCCACCCCAAAATGGTAGACACGCGGGGAAACGATGCATCACGTGGCGCAAACCGCCAATCAGGGCGAAACCGTCAGAGGTTGGAGGAAGGCAGCGGTGACAACGGCAGAGATCTCGAAGGAAGAAATCCTACCCATCCCAGCATGCCATCAGTAAGACAAATTCCATCCCGGAGCCACCACTCCATTCCAGCCCACACGCATAGTGGCCCTTACACCGTTCATTCCAGGCAAACAAACCCTGTTAACCCAGACCCTGTTAACCCAAACCCTGTTAACCCCAATCATACACAAAACCATGGATCCGGCCGATCCATCGATGCTCGTGTTTCTGGAGGGGATAGGGACTACTCTCGTGGCCAAAGAGAAAGCCAGTTGGAAGAAATCATTAAACAACAAGCTCGGATCTTGGAGCGGCAGGGAAAGGCCATCGCCGACCTCTAACAGCTCCATATGCAGGTGGTGGCTGAAAGGGCGTTAGCAACGACCCCTACAACTCAGCTGATCCCCTACCCTACCACCACTCTACCTCCACCACCTCCCATAAACCCAATCCTAGAAGCCACATATGAAACCGACCACACTGCTCACCCTGGCCATCCCTTCACCCCGCGAATCATGGCATACGAGACACCCTCAGCCTTTCTCGGCCCAACGAGTGTTTCCAAGTATAACGGGTTAACCGACCCCCTGGAGCATATCTTGTCTTTTGAAGGAGCTATGAACTTTTACGACGGAGGAGACCTGATGAAATGCAGAGCTTTTTCCATGACTCTGCAACCACCCGTCTTAAGATGGTACTCAGCTTTGCCCAGGAACTCTGTCAACTCCTGGGCAGAAATGAAGAAAGTTTTTCTGAACAGATACACTGCTAGTTGTGTCCATCCGAAATCCGACCACGCACTAGCAGGCGTTATGCAGCAACCTGAAGAGCCTTTGTGAGAGTATCTTTCACGCTTCCACTCGGAGGCAGGGACCGTTCCTAACTTGGAACCAAGCTTTGCAGTCTTTCTCTTCACTCAGGGTCTCCGAAGCGGAGATTTCAAAAACTCGCTAGTGGGTAAACCGCCGAGGGATTTGGCGGAGCTGAGACATCGTTCTACTAAGTTCATAAACTTAGAAGAATTCAGCAAATGGCAAAGAAACAGAGACAGAGGCGAGCGAGGAGAGCCATCCTCCCAGGGAAAACCAAGAAAAGACGAGAGAAGAGATGACAAAAGGGATGACCGAAGAGAGGATCAAAGGAGAGGACCCCGAGGGGATAGGAGATTTGGACCTCCCCGAGGGAAATTCGAGCAATACACCCCTCTCACAGTTCCAAGAAGCCAAATTCTGCAGGAGACAATGCAGACTGACCTCCGAGCAATAGAAAGACCACCCCTCTTGAAGAGAAGTCAACGCCAGGATCGCTCCAAATTTTGCTCGTATCATGGTGGGTATGGGCACACCACAGATGAATGCACTTGGCTCAGGGATGTGATCGAGCAGTTGATCAGGGACGGCAAGTTACAGCAGTATGTCAGGGAAGCACTCAACCGACATGCTCGGAGAAGAACTCCATCCCCAGACAGGAATGGCCGATCCTCAACCAGACAGGCCGATCAAAACACCAACCAACAACAACCACCCAACTAGCAGAGAGTGGCCATGGTAGAAGTGGCCACGACGGATCAATCCCCACAAAACCTGTGAGTCAACACCATTGCTGGAGGTTTTGCGGGAGGAGGAGAAAAACGAGCCGACAGAAAGAAATACATCAATCAAGTGTTTGCCGTCCACAACCATCCAATCCGAAAGAGAGCCACAAAAAGTATTCCCATTTGCTTTTTTGATGATGATCTTGAAGGGGTGATCCCGGGTCATAACGACCCTATGGTGATCACTGCATTGATCGGCAACTATGAGGTTGCCAGGATATTTGTCGATCAGGGTAGCTCGGCAGATATCATGTTCCTGAACATTTTTGAAGCACTGAAGTTGAAAACCTCAGACCTGACCCCTTTTGAGGGGAAGCTGATCAGCTTTACTAGAGATGCCGTAGTTCCCAAAGGACACATCCAGCTGCCGGTGACCCTTGGGAACCACCCCTCGGCGAGAACCGAGATCATCAAGTTCCTCGTCGTCGACTGCCCATCGGCATATAACGCCATTCTTGGCAGAACATGCTTTCAGGCCTTCGGCGCCGTCGTCTCAACCGTCCATCTGGCTATGAAGTTTGAAGGCACCGACAGAACTGTAGTTACTATCCGAGCCGAGCAGGAGAAGGCTCGATTGTGCTACAACGCCAGTTTGGCAAAGATCAAGATTCCAGAAGAAGTTCAGCCAAAGTTAAGTTTGAGCAAAGGAAGTGTACTCTTAACGGACCTAGATGTCAGGTCCGATTTGGATGATTCAAGACCGACCCCCCAAGGAGAGTGGGAGTTCATTGTGTTAGATGAGGAGCTACCAGACAGAAAGGTGAAACTAGGAACCAACCTTCCAGGAGAAATACGAGCAGAAATGCTCGCGCTTTTAAGGAAGAACAAAGATCTTTTCGCTTGGACCTCGGCAGACATGTTGGGGATTGATCCGAACTTAATATGTCATCGGCTCAGTGTTCATCCGACCGCCAAGCCAGTCGCCCAGAAGAAGAGAAGGGTTGGCACCGAGAAAGCTGCGGTAATAGAGGAGAAAGTTTCCGAGCTCCTCTCCGCCGGGTTCATCAGGGAGGTCAGCTACTCGGAGTGGCTTTCCAACACCGTCCTGGTCAAGAAATCAAACGGGAAGTGGCGCATGTGCGTCGACTTTACCAACTTGAATAAAGCGTGCCCAAAAGACCAGTACCCCCTCCCCATCATTGACAAATTGGTGGACAACTCATCTGGCTACCAGCTCCTCTCTTTTATGGATGCATACTCGGGATATAATCAAATCCCGATGTACCCTCCCGATCAGGAGAAAACGGCCTTCATCACTGAAAGGGCAACTTACTGCTACACGGTAATGCCTTTCGGATTGAAAAACGCTGGCGCAACCTACTAGCGTATGATGAACAAGGTCTTCTCGGGTTTGATCGGACCTACTCTCGAGGTGTACATTGATGATATGATAGCCAAAAGCAATAAGAAGGAGGACCATCCTCGGGACCTCGCAGCTATTTTGGACAGAATCAGAAAATTCAACATGCGCCTGAACCCCGATAAGTGCACCTTTGGGGTCCCAGCCGGGGCCTTCTAAGGTTTCATGCTCACGGAGAGGGGTATCGAGGCCAACCCAGAGAAATGTCAAGCTATTTTGAACATTCACAGCCCATCTAATGTCAAAGAAGTTCAGAGGCTAACTGGTCGGATGGCAGCCCTCTCCAGATTTCTCCCTCAAGTAGCCAAGAAAGTTTTACCATGGTACCAACTGCTCAGAAAAAACAAGAATTTTCATTGGAATGACTCTTGCGAACAAGCGTTTGCAGAACTCAAGCAATACCTCTCGGCCCCTCCCATCCTCACCAGTCCTCGGGAAGGGGAAACTCTGTTTTTGTACTTATCCGTGAGTGAAACATCTGTTAGCTCGGTCTTGGTCAAAGACGACTCAGGAACCGAGCGTCCCATCTACTTTGTCAGCAAGGCCCTCCAAGGGCCTGAGATAAGATATTCCAAAATTGAAAAGATCGCCTTTGCTTTGGTAGTTGCTGCTAGGAGGCTCCGGCAGTACTTTCAGAACCACCCCATAGTACTCAGAACAGCTCTGCCGGTCAGGCAGGTTCTCCACCGACCTGACTTGGCAGGAAGGATGGTCTCTTGGTCTGTTGAACTGTCAGAGTTCGACATCGCCTACGAGCCAAGGAAAACTCTCAAGTCCCAAATTTTGGCAGATTTTGTTTCAGAGCTATCAGATTCTACTTATTCCAACCTCTCCCAACCATGGAAGATTTATGTTGATGGCTCCAGCCACAATAAGGGGGCAGGAGCAGGGATAATCCTTGAAAGCGCAGCAGGCATTTGTGTGGAGTATTCTCTCAAGTTCGACTTCCCCACCTCGAACAACCAAGCAGTGTACGAGGCGGTGATAGCCGGCTTGCGAATGGCCCATCAAATGGGGGCGTCGGAAATAGAAGTTTTCAGTGATTCCCAGCTAGTAATATCCCAAGTTAAAGGTGAGTTCCAAGCCAAAGAACCAATCCTCCAGAAATATCTAGAACAAGTCAAAACCCTCACAGATCTCTTCCCCCAGTTCTCTATCACCCACATCCCTAGGTCTTCTAACAGCCGAGCAGATATCCTGTCAAAGCTCGCAAGTACTAACGGGCCAGAGAACAACAAAGCCCTACTCCAAGAAACTGTCCATCAGCCGAGTGTTATCTTAGCTATATCTTTGACCACCAGCTGGATGGACCCCATCAAGCAGTATCTCCGATTCCAAATCCTACCAACCGACCCCTCTCAAGGAAAGAAGATAGTCAGGCAAGCGGCTCAATACACCATGGTCGGCGACATTTTGTACAAACGGGGAATGGACTCCCCAATGCTAAGGTGTCTGGACCGAGCGAAAGCTGATCTGATACTGGCCGAGGTTCATGAGGGAATCTCGAGCCACCATGTAGGTGCGAAAGCATTGGCTCGCAAAGTGCTCCGAGCGGGCTACTATTGGCCTACACTTCTCAGCGACGCCTCGGAACATGTTAAAAAATGCGAGTCCTGTCAGCTTCACGGAAAGGTGTTCCAACGTCCCCCGACGGAGCTTCACTCAATGATCGCACCATGGCCTTTCTATCAGTGGGGTATGGACATCATTGGGAAATTCAAAACAGCTCCGGGGCAACTGAAGTTTGTAGTAGTTGTTGTTGATTATTTCACAAAGTGGATTGAGGCCGAGGCATTGGCGACAATCTCTTCCGCCAAGATTTAGAAGTTCTTTCTCAGACAAATCATCACTCGTTTCGGTGTCCCACACACCCTGGTCACCGACAACGGTACTCAATTCACTGCTAAGGTTTTCCAGGAACTTGTCGACCACTTCCATATCACCCACCACTTCTCATCAGTCGAGCACCCACAAACCAACGGGCAGGCTGAAGCTGCGAATAAAACCATCATTGACGGTTTGAAGAAAAGATTGTTGGATGCCGAGGGTTCATGGGCTGACCTCCTTCCCGAGGTATTATGGTCAATAAGAACGACCATACACACCTCAACAGGAGAAACCCCATTCCGACTTACCTACGGTTGTGAGGCCTTGCTACCTATTGAAACTCGGATCCCTACCTTTCGTATATCCGAGCGACCAATAGAGGTAAACGAAGATTTGCTAAAGGAAGAGCTAACCCTCAGCGAGGAAATCCGATCTCTAGCCTCGAACCGAGAGAAAAAAGCTAAGGAAAGGCAGTCCCGAGAATACAACAAATGGGTGGTTCCGAGGAGCTTTGCTGTGGGGGACCTGGTCCTTAGACGAGCCGACATTGGACTGAAAAATTCAAGAGAAGGGAAGTTGGCAAGGAACTGGGAAGGTCCCTACCGAGTCATCTCAAAGACAGGCTCGGGGGCCTACAGACTGGAAACACTAACCGAGCAACAGTTGAACAACTCTTGGAATGCCACCAAGCTTAAGCCCTATTATAGCTAAGTAGGAATCACAGCACTTTCTGCAAAGCTGCAACCCTGGTTTCAAAATTCTGTTATTTGAAAATCTGTTATTTAAAATTCTGTCATTTAAAATTCCTGTCATTTATCTTAAATTTGATCTTAGTTATCCTTTGTATTTGACTCCTGTTTACAAACGGATCAAGGAAATTTAATGAAGTTTTTTTCGTTTCAATTACCTCTCGTACCTTCTTACTATTAACGTACTAACCATTTCCCCTCGGCTCGCCACCGAGGCGAACTTGGGTGTTTATACATGACCTTCTAACAAGGACATACAAACTAACAATCGCAAGTACTTTAATAGATGCCCGGCTAAAAACTCGTTACAGTTTCCACAAGCCGAGGACCGAGGATCCCACCTTGGCCAAAGGTTGGAGATTCGAAATCTAAACAACAGTCTATAACGAGATAAAATACATGAAAAACAGAATGAGATTCACTTCTTACAGCGCAATATTACAAAAAGAAATGTTTAGGTCTAGCCGACCAGTTCATACTTGAAAGAAATTCAAAACAAGATCAAATTACAAAATAACACTGCAAAATACATCTCAAAGGAGCTAATCCTCGTCCTCGGACAAAGCAATGGACGACCCATCAAAATCTTCTTCGTCGTCTTGCTCCAAGTCAAGGGGGTTCGGCAGGTTGGATGCTGACAAATCCACTTCAGTGTCATCATGGGAATAATCAACCATCCGATCACCATCAACCCCATAGTATGGACTAGCCCCAACCACTCGGATCCCAGGGTTCATGAACAATAGTTGTTTCACAGCATTCACGAAAGAATCAACAGCAGAATGGTCCCAGTTGAAATGGTTCTTGCGAGTCTGCACTTTATGCTTTAAGGCCTTCCGACGAACTTTGGTCAGTTCCCCCTGAGCCTTTGCCAGTTCCCCTTGCAACCTATTCACCTCCACCTCTGAACTCGTCAACCGACCCTCAACACCTTCAAGTTCGGTAAGCCTTTGCCGAGCTTCAGTCAATTTTGCTTGGGCCGCTTGCAGCAACCGTCCTTTCTCGGCATCCTTTCCCGCCGTATCCTCCAGGGCCTTTTGAGTAGTCTCCCGAGCTCTCTCAGAAGCATCAAATCTTTTTTGAAGCTCGGCATTAGCTTCTGTCAGAGCTTGGAGATTTACCTCACTTTGCTTAACTTGACTTAGCAGATTTTTAGTTTCAGCAGCAGCAGCTTTCCTTTTCTCCTTTTCAGCCGCCGAGAGGGTTTTTGCTCAGGTGAAACATGTAACTGGCAGCCCTCAGCATGTTTCTGCCCAAAAGGTCACAATGACACCTTAAGGTGCTTGCCGTCTGATCCGACAGCCTTTTTTCATCATTTGACGTATAAACCAAACCATTGATTGGTCCTTTGAAGGTCGGCAACCTTCGTTTTCACCACCTCCACAACCTTGCCTTTGCCTTTATCCAATTTAGCCCTTTTGGCAAGGGGCACTCGATCCTCCTCATCCTCCCCTTCCCCCACAACCTGAACCAAAGGAACCCCAGTAGCAATTTCCACCCCTTTAGCCGATGAAGGGTGGACGTCTTGCATCACTTCAACCTCGGAGGGACAGCCCTCGACAACGGTCACCGAGCGAGTGGCTTCCGAAGAAACGTCCCCGCTCCGAGAACCAACCGACCCTGCAGTTGCCTTTGCTTTTGCAAGCTCCTTCATGCGAGCAACAGCCTTGTTTTCCTTAGCCATTTTTTCTGCAAAACCAAAAATCGAAGTGTTAAAAAAAATAATAATATATATATATATATATATATATTTGTACCAAGCTCGGCTTTTATAAGCTCTTGAGGAAAAATAATGATGTTCCTGATGTCTACTGGACCATTCCGCCTAAGGTAGGAAAAGAAGGTATCACAGGTGATCCTCTCGGCTACCGATAGCTCGGTTTCATACTGATACTGGTAAAGTTTGGGATTACGGTTAAAAAAATCAGGCGACCAAGACAAGGGAAACCAAGGTTGATCACCCTCCATAAACCAACAGTCCCCATTTCCGACGAACTGATACTTAAAGTATAAAGGCTTGAAAGTCTTCCATGAATCTGTGAACTTATCAAAAAGGGCATGTCCGTTGCGCGCTTTCAACGACACCCACAGTCTCTTGTACGACCCCTTCTCAAAGACGTTCACTTGCGGTATGTACAACCATAGAAATACTCGGAGCGAGCAAGTCAACTTTTGAGCTTCACAAAACTTTTGAAAGGCCCGAATGAAGGCCCAACCACTAGGGTGCAGTTGGGTAGGAGCCAAGCGCAACCGACGCAACAGCTCTATTTCTATTTCAGAAAAGGGCATCTTCACCCCCAGCCGAATAATTACTTCTTCGTACATGAAAAACTCTTTGCGATCCGCGGCGATCGCCGTACATACTCGGTCGTTGGCTGCAGGTGAGTTAATTGCATAAGACGTCCCTGCTTCATCCGTGGGGCAGGGGAGTATGTGAGCTCGGATATGACTTAGATTGCTGTTGACTAAAGCCGACGAGGTACCGAGCACCTCCAAGTCAACCCAGTCATAATCTCCAGAGTTTGGAGGCACAGGAAACTCGTGAGGATGTGAGACGCACCGTCGAACCATACCTGGGGAAAGGGAATACTCGGCGCCAGAGTCTATAAAATAAAAATTCTTAAACAGCCTAACCCTAGGTTTATTAGTCCTATAGCCGAGCCTACTACACCTTCCCCTAACCCTAACAGCTTTTCCCCAAAAGGGTTTCTCCCAGGGACGGTTCGAAGGGCGGCGGGATACTTGGGCCCACTCTTCCGCCGCATGATACAGTAGTTTCCTACTTTCCTCCTCCTCGGAATTCCGAGGGTAATCTACAGATAATGGTACCTCCGCCATCGGATCTGCCATGCGATGGCGGAAAGGTGAGGGTAAGGAATCCAGCACCTCCAGATCGGAAGAAGAAGAAGATGAAGAGGAAGAATCCTCAAGATCACTCAAACCCAGAATCCTAGACCACTCCTCATACTGAGACCAATTGATATTCATAATGAAATCTAACTTACCTAGAAACCAACCCAGAAAATTAGCCAACACAAAAACCAAAAACCAAAAACCCAGAACCTAAGGAAGCAACAATTCAGTAGAAAAAGAAAAAGAGAACAGAAGCAAAACCAAAACCAGAAAGCAAAATACCTGAGAATTGAGGACGAAAACTGGCACGAGCGAACTGAAGAATCAAGACAGAAGCCAAAAAGCTTCAAAGACAAACTGCAGAAGAACGATGGAGTAGAAAATTGTAATCCAAAAGGCCAAGGAGACGAATTGCAGAGAGAGGAGGAATGTCTGAAGTCCAAGTTTTGGAGGAAAGTATGGAAAAGGAAAGAAAGAGGAGTAGTTGAAGTTCAAGAGGTAACTTCCCCCCACGTTTGAAAATTTGGGCCTAAATTACAAAAGCCCAAAAGCCTGCATCGAGCCACGGAAAAGCCACGTGGCGCGCAATTAATGGAAAGAAACATTTCAAAAACCCAAAAGGCAACATGCACCATCATAACCCCTCTGACACAGGGCAGCACGTGTCAGGAGAAGGACATCCAAACATCCTTTCAGTCAGTAAATGGGACAGCGAGGCAAGGTGAGCTGTCCAGAACTCATCATCCTCTGCCGAGCCTATCCCTCGGCACCTTGAAAGTCACCTACAAAGAACGCTCAGCTCGGCTCAAGACTCAAGAAGTCTTACCGAGCTAGGGGGCTTATGTGGTAGACCGACCCTCGGTCTACCCTTAGCATACTTGGCCGACCAGATTATCCTATCTGACAGGTCACGCCTATCCAGGCCGAGCGCTGGTCCTAGGACCCACCCTAGCGACCTAGGACCGATCACATGGGCCTCATCCCCTAAGGGATCCGAGCTAGGGGCGCGTGAGCCTAACTTGCCAACAGGGATAAGATCCTCCACTACAGGATAAGGATGATTGACTCGTCCCTTATCCTAAATGGGACACGTTAGCTGCCTTGCTGGCCCTCCGTACAGGTCCACAAGGTACAATGCCACCCCTATAAATAACTGTCTCCAGCAAGGGGCTCAGGTACGTTCTCTCTCCCTAATTATACACTAACACACACTCGTGATTAGGGAAACCCTAGTTATCCCCACTGGATAGCTAGCATACCAACAAAATCACACAGTAACATCAGACCGTTCTTTAGCTTTTAGGTCTTCCATACCCTTGAGCTAAGGATATACTCTGAACATTATGTCTAGGACAATACACTATTTTATGCCTTTATTTGTGCGTCAAATCTTTGCAAGATTATACATGTATGATTCGGCCAATGCATGTTCAAGTAGTTGGGAAAATTTTCTTCTTCAAATGACCCTTGATAATAATTATATTCCTATGCACATGATGTTATATGTTTGATGGAAATGATGTGGTGTTTTCTTTAATTTTCTTGGTTTTAGATATGAAAATAAATAAGTAGATTTAGTTAAGTAAAAAGGAATTTTCGTGATGTTGATCCAATGATTTCAAGATTTAAAAAATTTATCGGTCATTAGGAATTATTGACCATGGGTAATTCGGTCTTTGTTGAATTAATTACGAGGCTTAGTTTGAATTATTTCTTTAGAATAATTAAGTTTGTCTATAAAGAATGTAATTTGATTAATGATTTTGAGTGACTTAAAATGTGGCTTGCATTATGTGAGCTTGAGAATGCTTTGAAAATTTAATGTGATTATTCTTCATGCTAATTGAGTGTGTTCTGGGAAATTTAGATTGAATTGGAATGATTTTTGAATTTTGTTTCTTAAAATTTGTTGGTGAAAAATCTATGTCTGGATTTCAAAGGAATTGAGAAATGTTTTATTGGAAAAGTATGATTTAAACAACTCTAATTGATCTGAAATTTTTATATGATATTCTT
The DNA here is from genome assembly GCA_037953625.1 of Crotalaria pallida. NCBI lineage: Eukaryota > Viridiplantae > Streptophyta > Magnoliopsida > Fabales > Fabaceae > Crotalaria > Crotalaria pallida. Next base: position 36,476,661 of record CM075652.1, on the reverse strand, counting down.
TGACCAGTAACTGACAGTACTGTAAAGTTTGGGATTGAAATGAATCAATTTGATGTGGTCCTGGAATTTTATCTTCTTGAATTTCTGTATTTTGTTTAATGCTTAAGGATGATGATTTTTGTAACATGAGTATTTTAAATTAAGTTTACAATGAGTGGAATGGATTATGTTTTAACAAAGACATTGTTTTAGAATTATTTCAAAGTTTTCTTGGAAACATTTTGATTATAGATTTGAACTGGATTTGAAATCTTTTGGATATTGGCAATGTGTTCTCAAAAGGGAAGGGATTCAAAAGTATTTTTCAAGAAACGAAATAATGAATTTATTGAAATCGTTTCTAATGCAAGGGAAAAATGTTTTAGTTTGGGGGACAGACGAAAAAGGAAACGAGGCGGGACTAGCGACTTGGAAATCTCAGAAAACTCTCGGAGGCCTACATCCTTTGAGGTGAGAGAGGGGCTTTCCCTTAGACGCCGTGGTATTTAGGTAACATATTAAGATGTTCCAATCATCTCAAAGATTGGACTCCGATCTCATTAAGCGAGGTAGTGTGATAGCAATTGTTTGTCTATCTGGCTATCCACACGAACAGCTGAGATTGGTTTATTGTTTATGGCTTGATATGTCCTTGTTGATGTAGTATGATGCCATGTTTTCTAGTTAAGTATACATGAACTACTTGGTTATTTTAGTATGCGAAATGATTTATTTATCAATTAAGTATTGTGATACTGTTGAGAAATGCTTGATATGCCCTGATTATGAGATGATGTGAATGAAACTGTGAAAGTAATGAATTATGATTAAAAAGAAAGATGAATAATAATAAAGTTTCTGAAAGTAATGAAATATCAAGAGAAAGATGTAAGACCCGTTTGGGCCTAAGTCCTTATTGAATAAGGCAACCTTGATAAGATACTAAGAAAAGAAATAATGATAAGAGATATGAGCTGAGATTGAAAGAGTGTTGAAATGATGATGATAAAGATACTGATGATGTTACTGAGCAAGAGCTGATAATAATGATGCTGATGAGCCAGAGCTGGTGAAAGTAATGCTGTCGTGGTTTATTGGAATGAAACCTGTTATGAGTTGAGCTTGCTCCTATGCTAGTGTCCACTGAGATGAGATATGATATGAGTGGAGCTGGGCTCCTTCGATGGCATTTTGAGAAAAGATATGTTGTTATTGAGAAAGATTATGAGATGAGATATTGAGAAAGATTATGAAATGAGATGCAAGTATGTCGATGCGATCCCAGCTCTGTGCTCTGTTGTGAAAGAAAAGAAAAGTAATGTAATAAATTAGTGGTCAGGACTCGTTGAAGGGATGCACCAAGGATGAGCCGACCTTAGGGTAATAACTAAACTTTAAAACTTTTAAAAGACATTGACGAATGCGGTGAGTTATGAGTGTGATATCGAAGTAGTGGAGAGGAAGATACCATGGGTATCGGGGATACTCAGGAGGAGATTGCATTAGGGGAGGACAATGACGGTGAAACGTCAAGAAGTCTAGAGTATTTTTCTATGCGGAACGAATCCCATAGGTGACGTGGGTGATCGGTCCCGAAGGTCGTGGTGATGTTCTGCAGGCCAACTAGAAAATGCTGTCACCCCCTAGATTGCAAATCTAGAACAGTGAGAGGGACTGGAACGGGGCTCTATGATTTGCCACTGTACCCGATTTTTCTATAGTGTGCCTTGATTATATGATTTGATTTGAGACTGTACCCGATTTTCTACAGTTTTCCTGACTTGGAGCCATTTGTTGAGACAGATGTCAAGCTCGCGTGGTAAAGGTCCTGTACTCCTGTTTGCTTCCAATTAGGTTGGGTGGATGACCGAGGAGATGTAGACGTGTGTGCTATCTGCGAAACGAGTACCTCGATGATATTTTAATTCCCCAATCATCGATGGATGTGATCCAATAAGACTTAATAAGAAAAGTATAGCAATGATTGCAAAGTGTTGAGTAAGAATCATAAGACAAGTATGAGAAACGATCCCTGAGATAATCGATAAGTTTTGAAATGATGATCCACGAAAGAATTAATAAGAGTTGTGAATGTCTTATGAGAAAGATATTGAGAATGTTATCACGAGGAGATTGAGCATGAAATTGTGTTTATGTATATGATGATAATGATCATGTTGTTATTATGGTTTGCATGATGTTTATTGCTTTGTCTTAATATTTGCCTATTGTAATTCCACACAGTCGACATTTATTATTTTGGGTTGCTCACTCTCTCGTGTATATCTGTTTTGTGTTGGAAAAATCTGTATGTTCTTTAGATGGAAAACATCGCGAGATTTCAGCTCATTAGGGTGATAGGAGCATCTCCATGGAAAGAGGATAATATATCCATGTCCGCCTATGTCATAGTCTACATAGAGATGGAACGGCGAAGGAAAGAGATTATGAAGGAACTTTTAGCTCGTGAGATGGAGGAGGAGAGCTCCTTAGACGACTCTACAGAGGAGACCCCTGAGGTGGCAGATGACGACGATTTTGGTCTGTGGTCTGAGGCTGACACGGAGGAGTGTCCCAGTGACGAGGATTGGTACCCGGGCCCCGAGGATCTTCCGACAGACGAAGATGAATCAGAGCTTGATCTGCCGAGACTCAGAGTTTGATGGCGATTCTTGTTGGAAACCAACAAGAGGCTTAACAATCGAGTAGAGGGGGGTGAATAGGAGATTGAAAGAGATATGGCAATTTTTCGATTTCTTGAAAAAGCTTAAGTTGTTGTTCTCGGTTTTGAATAGAGTTTAAAGACTATCCGAGCAGTCACGGTTAATTGATTAACCAAACAGATAAACAGAAGGTTAATTGATTAACCGAGCTGCCGAGCAAACAATGTTAATTTATTAACCAGAAGAATAAACTGGTTAATCGATTAACACAATTGCTTCACAGCTAGTTTTTCCGAGCTACACTTAAAAACCGAGCAATCACGGAGTAAATTAAAAGCTTGATGCTTAAGCCAGCGGATAACCAGTCAAGCAAACTGAGCAATTGAAAGCAGTAAAGAAATAAAACTTAACACCACAGAATTATCCTGGTTCACTCTCACCCTGAGAGCTAGTCCAGTCCCCTCTAAAAACCTTTTAGAGAGCTTTCACTAAGAATCGATTTTCTGGGTTACAAAAGGATTTACAAGAGCCACCCCTCTAGACCTATCCAGGCAACCGAGTTTACCAAACTCGTGACAACCTACCCACGACAAATCGATGACCAAAGAACCTCTTTGGAACCTTTTCACCACTGAAAAGCTTTCTCGATCAGAGAACAACTTTCCACTCCAGCAAATACAATGAACAAGATTTATGAATAAGAATGGCTCTAATTCGAAACACTCTTTGAATGAGTATGACAGTATGAAGTTCAAAAGTGAGTCGATTTTTGTGAAGGGTATCACAGAGAAGAACTGATTAGAACTTAGAGTTAGGATTTGAAAGTTTTGAATCTCTAAGTTCCTACGAAAATCAAATGTTCTTCTCCTCTGTGATGGTTTGATTTCTGCTCTGTTTTTCGAATGTAAAAATGAAGGTTCAGAGAAAAATTGGTTGTCAAAAATCTTCTACCTTTCTGTTACCGTTGAAGACCCCTTTTATAAGCTCTTCTGGTTTTCCAGAAAAAGAGAGAGTTGTACGGAAAAGCAATGGGGATTTCAACGGCTATATTTTGACAAAAGAGCAGTGATAGTGACCCTTCACCAACCTTTGATTTTAACTCATTTTGAATTTCAAGCTTGTTACTATGTTGGAGTTAAAATCCTAGAACTTCTACCCAGACTCAACGGTAATAAAAGGTACGGCATAGCTGACCAGAGTCTGAAGGTTGAAGAAGATGCGTTGTTGAAGAGTGAATAGAGACAGTCGAGCTTGAGCTTCGTTCGAGCCTGGTCTGAGATTGGTGTTGCCGAGCCTTGAGCTTTGTTCGAGCTTGGTCTGAGATTTGTGTTGCCGAGCCTTGAGCTTTCCTCGGCAACCAGACTTGAAACTAACAGATCCAAGCTTTGCTCTTTGCTCAGGGTGCGTGTTCAATCCGAGCTAATTTGATCTTTCTTATGCTGTGGCTTAGTTCAATATTCAAAGCCTTCTGAGCGTGTTCCGAGCTGATCAATATCCGAGCGTACTGTCTTGAAGTGAAGAGCTGAGCTTTCAAACTTGGATGAACTTTCACCGTGATCAAGAGCCAAGCTCAATCCGAGCTGAAACTTCAGAAGCAGATATCCGAGCTTCTGCCTTTGGCGGAATGCATGTGCAGAACTAAGTCTGACGCTTTTGACATTGACCCCACGTCGAGCTCTAATTAACCTGACATTATCAACATCATTGATTCTGCCGAGCGTATATATTTGACATCATCAAAAACTCTTTGATTCTACAAGTCTTAGTATATAAGACTAGAGGATAGGTAAAACCCTCAGAGTTATGTATTCCACTGCAAGTTCTTAGTACCATAGCTTTATCATGCTGTACCCCAGGTAAAGTTTTATTCAGTATTGATATTTCAAAACAAGTTAAATGGGCCTTTATGTTTAAACGATGTTATTATGGACAAGTTTCAATGTGCGGTGTTTTGTGACATCTCGGTTTGGAACTTGAAGGATTATATGCAGTGTGAGAACATGAGTTTTTAATTGTAACCAAGTTTGAAAATCTAAATGTTCTCATGTTCGTGTTAATGGTGTTTAAAAAAAAAATTGGCCCAAATTTTCACTATATTTAATTTAAGTAATTGAGTTTTCAAGTTGCCGAATCGGGGTGTTACAGTTGTGGTATCAGAGCAATGGTTGATCTAAGTAACCTTATGCGTGGACTTACATGCCCTGCTTGTGTGATTCTGTGTGTGTGTGTTAGTAGTAATATGGCGATAGATGAGGATGGAGGTGCTAAGAGTATGCGAATGCTTTTCTGGAATGTGTCGGTTTTCGTCTGCAGTGGAACCAAAGAGCAGTGATCAGTGTCTTCATGAGATGTTGATGCGTGATTCGAATTTCCTTTTGTTGAATTCCTCTCTGATATGAACCCCTTTTGTTTGTGATGACCTTTGAGTTATTGATATGAGATCTTGTCCTGTGACTAGAACTCTCCTTCTCTTGTTAAAGTTTTTCTTGTGTAAACCCTATGCGTTGCCAAATTGCTTTGGCATGACATTTCAAAAATCCTTTTCTGAAAATCTTATACCATGTTCTGTCAAAGAAACTTGACAAAGCTGTGATTGCTGATGAACTCGAAGTTTCCTCTTTTGATCTTTGACCAGACATTTAACCTTTCCTAAAGTCTTGATGAAAATTTTGGACCCTGACACCCTATATAAGTCAAGAAGACGTTCCTAAATTAGGAAGGGGGTTGTGTATTGTTGTTAAGAAAAAGTTGCAAGGATCAAGGAGAATAAGGATTAGTCGGTAGAAATGGAGGATGTATGAGTTTTGGAAAAAAAAATAGGAATACCCTTTGAGCCTTAAATAAGTAGAGAATTAGGTAAAGTGATTAGGACTAAGCTTGGTGCCGGATTGGTCAAAATGATGGATTAAGTGGTGACAAGATGAGGAAGAATTTAAGGTGACATTTAGAATTTGAAGTCGTAAGTGTCCTGATTGGAGTCGGAGAATGGTTAAACAAAGTTGAATAGGTAATAATATGACGAAGACAAACTGATGAAGTGGTGGAATTTGTGGATGTAACCCTTAAGTGTTGACCCAAAATTAGGCTGAAGAGTTAAGACCTGATGTTTTAATGAATGATAGGTTCCTAAATTGAAGGAATTTTGATGGTTCAGAATATGAGATAAACCCTGGAAGACAGAAAAAGGTTTAGAATGTTTTTGTTATGTGATTGAGTGCTTGAGATAGGGAGTGCAATAGTACATGTTTCTTAAAGATTAGTGATTGTTAGAGTAAAAGGAAGATGTAATGGTGACCATAGAAGTCTGATAAGGACAATTATTTGGTAAGATAGAAGGCAACAAGAGGATAGATTGAAGCAAAGTGATGAGAAATTTTGTAAGATTAACCAAAGAGTAGGTGAAGGATGAGAGTTTTTAGAGGTTAAGTCCGTGATAATGAATGTGATGTATAGAGATATGATTTATTTAAGTTGGGGAGTAAATGGAAATGCGAGATTTTGGGAAGTAACTCGTTTAGGTTTGAACTGATGAAAAGAATCCAACCCTAAGTATGGTAGTGTCTTGACCCCAAATGAATGTAATCATGTTATTCTTTGGATGCTGTTTTGATGCCATTGAACCCCTTCAGTCTTTTGTTATCAGTGAGACCATATCGTTTGTGTCCATTATGTTTGTTGTTGGAAGTACCTCAAGAGATTACTTTTGCAAGTAATCACTCTGATTCACTCTTAAGGACGATGAATAGATGGTGCATATTCAAGGATGTGACGATTGCTGCAGTTAAAGAGGAAAAGAAGCACTTCAAAGAGCTACGCGTTCACAGATCAGACAAACTCTGCGCAGCATTTCTCGAGGACGAGAAATCTTCAAGTTGGGGAGAATGTGACATCCCGTATTTTTCCATACGTGCATGAATGAATTTTTATCAAAATGAATCTTGAAGTTCTGTTTTATAAAGGATTTTCAGATGAGTATTTTACGTGAGTCAGAAACACGGTGTTGATTTTCAAGGAGTTTTATAAACATAATATTTTTATAGACGTAAAGTGAATAATTTTGTTAAGTTTGGAGTAATTTGATCAACAAGAGATAATTTATGATTTTTATTAAGGATGATTCTTATTAGAAATGAATTTCTTTATGGATTTGATAACTTTGAAAAATCATATCTTTTTAACCGTTACTCGGAAATTTATGATCTTTATATGAAAACGATCATATTGAAACCTAGAATTTTAAAATGTAACTTTTAGAATTTTCTGGGTTGATTTATAAAAATTTATTCTATAAGTTTGTGAAGTACGAATTTTGAGAATAATTGTGTAAGTATGATTCTTTAGAGATGTTTGCATCATTGTGTGAATTGATGATTATATTGTTCTAAAGTGAGTGTGATTAGGAAATAAAAAGGTAATGTGTGTATATATGTATATATGTGTGCTATGTATGTATGTGTGTATGTAAGCCTAGGATTTTAATTTTTAGGACAAGAAGCCTATAGGATAAGTTAGAACCATAAGGAAATTGAGTGGGTAGAAAAATTTGAAGTAGTAGGAATAATCATGCATGAAGTGAACCTAGTGCCTTAATTTACTCCACTATGTCTCCCTTGATTTGATCATTTGCATGCAAATTTTTAGAAAGACAAAATTGCCCCTCTTAATTGTGCATAAACTGAAACCAAACTAAGGACAAAAGAGGAAGAGTATGGTTGCCTATATATAGGGTTAGCATTGGTTCATTTCCTTCAAACCAATTCACTTCTTCTCATTTCTTCATTCTTTCACTAAACACCATATCTAAGAGCTCCTTCACTCCTAGAATTTAGAGAGAGAGAGAGTGAGTGTTGGCCGTGGGAGAGAGAAGGAAGAAGAAGGAGATTCAAGGCTTGATTAAGAGTATTCATTGAAGATCCAAGTACTAGAAGGATAGAAGATCAACTCCTCTTTAGGTGGGTGATTCGAAGATCATGAAGGAGTTGTACTAGTTTAGGTTTTCTTTTGATCTTGTGATCTTTCTTCTTTTCTTTCTTTGCATGTTGATTTTTATGGCTTAAATGATGAGTGCCTGTGTTGTTTGTACTTAATCATGGGCCTTTGAGATTAAAAGGAACTTGTAATAAACCAAACAATGGACTTGATGATTCGGTTAAGGTTTTTATGATGGATTTTGATGCTTTTTGAAATAGATCTTAAAGATCTAAAGAGTTGTTTGATATTTTTGTGAGTTTAAAGTAAATGCCTTTGCATGTTAAATTTTCTTGCTTAAACCGTGATATGTGATGCATTCATGTGATTATTTGATGAATAAATGTATGATCTAAACTTGATTCATGATAAAGTTGATATCTTTAGTCTTGCATGTTGGTTTGATGATGATCTTGGTTGATTTAAGTACATGCATGTGATGATCCATGTCTAATAAGTGAAAAGTTAAGATCTTGAGTCTTGCATGTCAATTTTTAAGTGAAAAGATCATGTTTTTCTTGATGCATGATTCGGTTTTGATGATATGAGTAAGGAAACAAGTTTTAAAAATGATTTTGAGTATGAACATGATTTGATCTATGTGTTTGATCTTGTGCATGTTATATTTTGTGAAGTATGTTCGGCCATGCTTGATAAAAATAAGATCCATGCTTTTTATTTTGTGAGAAGTTGATGCATGTTAGTCTTATGGTTAGATTTAATGATTTCAAGTACATGCATGTTATTTTCAAGAAGTTTAAAGTATGATCTTGATTTTGTTTAAGATAAAGCAATGGACTTGAGTTTTATTTTATGCATGTTAGAAATATTTGAGAAAAATCTTGTCTTGATAATGTTAATGCATGTTGATGTGAATGAGTGATGTAGTATGATGCTTTGAAAATTGGTCTTGAAAACCTACATGACTTGATCTTGATTTTGTGATTCTTGCATGTTGAAAAATGAAATAAAAATCTTGTCTTTTGCATGATAATATTCGGCCAAGATGAAAAGAAGTAGAAAGTCATGGTTGATCATCATTTGAGTTACATGCATGATGAGACTAGTTTAATCTAAGAGCTTAAAAGTGCATGCATGAAATAATTAAGTTTAAAATAAAATAAATCTTTGAAGTGGTTTGTGACTCAAATTGTTGCTTTGGTTCAAGTTAAGAAAATGAATTAATATTGTTAATTTTTCTTCTTGATGCTCATGGTTTTGAGTCAAAAAGAAAGAAAATGATTTCATTATTTTATGCCTTTACTTGTGCATCAAATCTTTGCAAGATTATACATGTATGATTCGACCAATGCATGTTCAAGTAGTTGGGAAAATTTTCTTCTTGAAATGACCCTTGATAATGATTATATTCCTATGCACATGATGTTATATGTTTGATGGAAATGATGTGGTGTTTTCTTTAATTTTCTTGGTTTTAGATATGAAAATAAATAAGTAGATTTAGTTAAGTAAAAAGGAATTTTCATGATGTTGATCCAATGATTTCAAGATTTAAAAAATTTATTGGTGATTAGGAATTATTGACCATGGGTAATTCGGTCTTTGTTGAATTAATTACGAGGCTTAGTTTGAATTATTTCTTAGAATAATTAAGTTAGTCTATAAAGAATGTAATTTGATTAATGATTTTGAGTGACTTAAAATGTGGCTTGCATTATGTGAGCTTGCGAATGCTTTGAAAATTTAATGTGATTATTCTTCATGCTAATTGAGTGTGTTCTGGGAAATTTAGATTGAATTGAAATGATTTTTGAATTTTTTTTGTTAAAATTTGTTGGTGAAAAATCTATGTCTGGATTTCAAAGGAATTGAGAAATGTTTTATTGGAAAAGTATGATTTAAACAACTCTAATTGATCTGAAATTTTTATATGATATTCTTTACCAGTAACTGACAGTACTGTAAAGTTTGGGATTGAAATGAATCAATTTGATGTGGTCCTGGAATTTTATCTTCTTGAATTTCTGTATTTTGTTTAATGCTTAAGGATGATGATTTTTGTAACATGAGTATTTTAAATTAAGTTTACAATGAGTGGAATGGATTCTGTTTTAACAAAGAGATTGTTTTAGAATTATTTCAAAGTTCTCTTGGAAACATTTTAATTATAGATTTGAACTGGATTTGAAATCTTTTGGATATTGGCAATGTGTTCTCAAAAGGGAAGGGATTCAAAAGTATTTTTCAAGAAACGAAATAATGAATTTATTGAAATCGTTTCTAATGCAAGGGAAAAATGTTTTAGTTCGGGGGACAGACGAAAAAGGAAACGAGGCGGGACTAGCGACTTGGAAATCTCGGAAAACTCTCGGAGGCCTATATCCTTTGAGGTGAGAGAGGGGCTTTCCCTTAGACGCCGTGGTATTTAGGTAACATATTAAGATGTTCCAATCATCTCAAATATTGGACTCCGATCTCATTAAGCGAGGTAGTGTGATAGCAATTGTTTGTCTGTCTGGCTATCCACACGAACAGCTGAGATTGGTTTATTGTTTATGGCTTGATATGTCCTTGTTGCTGTAGTATGATGCCATGTTTTCTAGTTCAGTATACATGAACTACTTGGTTATTTTAGTATGCGAAATGATTTATTTATCAATTAAGTATTGTGATACTATTGAGAAATGCTTGATATGCCCTGATTATAAGATGATGTGAATGAAACTATGAAAGTACTGAATTGAGATTAAAAAGAAAGATGAATAATAATAAAGGTTCTGAAAGAAATGAAATATCAAGAGAAAGATGTAAGACCCGTTTGGGCCTAAGTCCTTATTGAATAAGGCAGCCTTGATAAGATACTAAGAAAAGAAATAATGATAAGAGATATGAGCTGAGATTGAGAGAGTGTTGAAATGATGATGAGAAAGATACTGATGATGTTACTGAGCAAGAGCTGATAATAATGATGCTGATGAGCCAGAGGTGGTGAAAGTAATGCTGCTGTGGTTTATTGGAATGAAACCTGTTATGAGTTGAGCTTGCTCCTCTGTTGGTGTCCACTGAGATGAGATATGATATGAGTGGAGCTGGGCTCCTTCGATGGCGTTTTGAGAAGAGATATGTTGTTATTGAGAAAGATTATGAGATGAGATATTGAGAAAGATTATGAAATGAGATGCAAGTATGTCGATACGATCCCAGCTCTGTGCTCTGTTGTGAAAGAAAAGAAAAGTAATGTTATAAATTAGTGGTCGAGACTCGTTGAAGGGATGCACCAAGGATGAGCCGACCTTAGGGTAATAACTAAACTTTAAAACTTTTAAAAGACATTGACGAATGCGGTGAGTTATGAGTGCGATATCGAAGTAGTGGAGAGGAAGATACCATGGGTATCAGGGATACTCTGGAGGAGATTGCATTAGGGGAGGAGAATGACGGTGAAACGTCAAGAAGTCTAGAGTAATTTCTAGGCGGAACGAATCCCACAAGTGACGCGGGTGATCGGTCCCGAAGGTCGTGGTGATGTTCTGCAGGCCAACTAGAAAATGCTGTCACCCCCTACCCTAGATTGCAAATCTAGAACAGTGAGAGGGACTGGAACGGGGCTCTATGATTTGCCACTGTACCCGATTTTTCTACAGTGTGCCTTGATTATATGATTTGATTTGAGAATGTAACCGATTTTCTACAGTTCTCCTGGCTTGGAGCCATTTGTTGAGACAGATGTCAAGCCCGCGTGGTAAAGGTCCTGTACTCCTGTTTGCTTCCGATTAGGTTGGGTGGATGACCGAGGAGATGTAGACGTGTGTGCTAACTGCGAAACGAGTACCTCGATGATATTTTAATTCCCCAATCATCGATGGATGTGATCCAATAAGACTTAATAAGAAAAGTATAGCAATGATTGCAAAGTGTTGAGTAAGAATCATAAGACAAGTATGAGAAACGATCCCTGAGATAATCGATAAGTTTTGAAATGATGATCCACGAAAGAATTAATAAGAGTTGTGAATGTCTTATGAGAAAGATATTGAGAATGTTATCACGAGGAGATTGAGCATGAAATTGTGTTTATGTATATGATGATAATGATCATGTTGTTATTATGGTTTGCATGATGTTTATTGCTTTGTCTTAATATTTGCCTATTGTAATTCCACACAGTCGACATTTATTATTTTGGGTTGCTCACTCTCTCGTGTATATTTTTTTTGTGTTGGAAAAATCTGTATGTTCTTTAGATGGAAAACATCGCGAGATTTCAGCTCATTAGGGAGATAGGAGCATCTCCATGGAAAGGGGATAATATATCCATGTCCGCCTATGTCATAGTCTACATAGAGATGGAATGACGAAGGAAAGAGATTATGGAGGAACTTTTAGCTCGTGAGATGGAGGAGGAGAGCTCCTTAGACGACTCTACATAGGAGACCCCTGAGGTGGCAGATGACGACGATTTTGGTCTGTGGTCTGAGGTTGACACGGAGGAGTGTCCCAGTGACGAGGATTGGTACCCGGACCCCGAGGATCTTCCGACAGACGAAGATGAATGAGAGCTTGATCTGCCGAGACTCAGAGTTTGATGGCGAGTCTTAGTATATAAGACTAGAGGATAGGTAAAACCCTCAGAGTTAAGTATTCCTCTGCAAGTTCTTAGTACCATAGCTTTATCATGCTGTACCCCGGGTAAAGTTTTATTCAGTATTGATATTTCAAAACAAGTTAAATGGGCCTTTATGTTTAAATGATGTTATTATGGACAAGTTTCAAAGTGCGGGGTTTTGTGACATCTCGGTTTGGAACTTGAAGGGTTATATGCAGTGTGAGAACATGAGTTTTTAATTGTAACCAAGTTTTGAAAATCTAAATGTTCTCATGTTTGTGTTAATGGTGTTTTAAAAAAAAATCGGCCCAAATTTTCATTATATTTAATTTAAGTAATTGAGTTTTCAAGTTGCCGAATCGGGATGTTACATTGTGCCTTTATATAGCAGTACAATGTCGGTGGTTGAAAAACTAGAAGTTTCCAGCATATTAGAGTCTACATAATTCTAAGCTTCTTCTAGTAAGTTACAATTAGTCTAGATATTTCTAGTTATTTTACTACGACAAGTTTTTAGATTATTCTAGAAAATTATGGAAACTTTCAAAACTCCTCTTTGACATAATTTTCTATGACTCCAAGCAATGCTCGTAGCTGCTCGAACTTTGGTCTTGGTAATGCTTTTGTGAATATGTCTGCAATTTGTTCTTCACTTGTGCAGTACTCAAGCTTTATTTCTTTGCTCTCGCTGGCTTCTCTAATAGCATGATATTTGATAGCAATATGTTTTTTTCCTGTTGTGATAGATTGGATTCTTTGCTATTGCTATCGCTGATTTGTTGTCACAGTAGATCATAGTCGGCTTCTTCTGTTGATCTCCCATATAGCCAAGTATTCGTCGAAGCCATATAGCTTGATTTGTTGTCTCTGCAGCTGCCACATACTCTGCTTCAGCAGTTGACTGTGCGACAATTGCTTGCTTCTTAGAAGCCCAATAGATTACTCCGGAACCGAGTGAGAAGGCATAGCCTGATGTGCTTTTCATATCATCTATCGAACCTGCCCAATCACTATCGGTTTAGCCAATCAACTTTGAGTTGGTGTTGGTTGTGTACCATATGCCGAATTCCTTCGTTCCTTGCAGGTATCTTAGAATTCTTTTGCCAACTCCAAAGTGAATTTGACTTGGACTCTGCATGAACCTTGATAAAAGACTAGTTCCATACATGATGTCTGGTCGTGTAGCAATGAGGTATAGAAGGCTTCCAATCAGACTTCTATAGAGTGGTGCATCTGCCTTTGGAGATCCGTCATCTTTTTGTAACTTCTCGTTCGTCACGAGCGGAGTAGCAACCGGTTTGCATTCACGCATCTTGAACTTCTTGAGTAGTTCTTCTATATATTTCTTTTGAGGGATAAATATGCCTTCTTTTCTCTGATTTACTTTAATACCAAGGAAATAGTGCATTAAGCCAAGGTCAGTCACCTCGAATGTCTTCATCATGTCTCCCATGTGTTCATCATTTATTAGTTCTTTGTCCGAGTCACTTTCTGTTGCTGGTGCTTTAGCCTTGAATGCCAAACTTTTGACCTACTTGTTCTCCTCTTCGTGTTGAGCCAATCTTTTCAGTTCACTTTCATGCTCTTGTAACTTCCCGAAGAGAGTTACCAGCGTCATAGTTGAAAGGTTTCTTGATTCAATAATCGCCGTCACTATAGGTTGCCATTCTCTTCCCAAACACCGTAGAACTTTGTTGATGAGATCCTCATTGGTGAATTTCTTCCCCAATGTTGTTAGCTGATTGACAATCATCGTGAAGCATTTTTGGATCTCTTGAATTGATTCTCCATCTTTCATTCTGAATAATTCGTATTCACCAGTCAGAGTATTGATTCTCGACCTTTTCACTTCATTTGTACCTTCATGCGTGCCTTCTAGCGTATCCCACATTTGTTGTGCTGTCTCGCATGTCGATATCCTGAAAAACTCATCATAGCTCAAAGAAAATGTTATAATATTTTTCGCTTTCAGGTCGTATTGGACTCTACGTTCCTCCTCCTCCGTCCACTCAGCCATAGGCTTTTCGACGGTTTTACCATTAACCACATATGTAGGAACATAGGGACCATTTACGACGGCATCCCAAACTTTTAATCCAACTCCTTGAATAAAAATTTTCGTACGGGCTTTCCAATACGCGTACCCTACCCCATCAAACATGGGAGGACGGTTAATAGAACTCCCTTCACCACCAAACAGAGAGTTTGAAGCCATACTCTTGAGACGGTTAAGTCTTAACACAAGAGACTAGCTCTGATGCCAATTGTTGGTTTTGGCCTCAAAATCTCGAGAGGGGAGGTGAATCGAGTTTTATTAATGTATTGTGAAATCCTTTAAAAAATAAAAAATTGTTTTGAGATGGAGAGATTAGACGTTTGAGACGGATCACGAAAACGATAGATAGGAATAAATTGAGTAGCGTGGAAACGTAAATAATTGAAATATGCGGAAAATAAAGAGATAGGGATAGAAAAGCTTGCACCAGGAAATTTTATACTGGTTCAGCCTTCCCGTCGAAAGGCCTAGTCCAGTCCCCAAGCGACCCGCTTGAGAGTTCTATAATCAGCAATAGATCCGCACCCTATTACACCCAAGAGCACCCCGCACACTACTAGGAACCACCGTTCTCTAGGGGCCTCAAGATCACACAGCAGGGTTCCTCGCCCTACGACGTATCACACGTCCACTAAGGGATTCTCTCCCTAACCACTAAGGTTTCAAATACAACGAATATGAGAGTGATTACAATAGCAATGTGTGTTCTCAAAAACACGGATACAACAATATGCTCTTATGATAATGAAGTGCTTTTCTCTAAGAGTTAATAAGCCAATAAGGTTTTGTTCTTCCAATGATATGAACGTGAAAACCAGAAGTTTAGAGAAGAAGAGAGAACGTGAAAAAGCATTATTATCTGAATGTTCGAGTGAAAATTTTTTTTAAAAAAAATAGAAAAACATTTAGAATCAAAGGGATTTAGAATTAGTAAAACAAAATCAAAACAAAATAAAATAAGATTTGAAATAAGTTTTAAAATCAAAAAATAAATCAAAACGATTTATGAAATAAAATAAAGATTTGATTCTTAAAACGAAAAAGGAAATAATTCAAATTTAAAATCATTTTCGAATTTTATAAAATAAATCAGAATCTTATATTTAAAAACAAATCAAGAAATAATAAAAATGATTCTGACACGTTTTTCAATAAAACTTGAAGTAATCGATTACTTTCTGAAGGTAATCGATTATTCCTTCAAAAATAGAAATTCTTAAATGCATTTGAAAAACAAGTAATCGATTAGATCAACAATGATTAATCGATTACATCACTCCTATTCAATATGTGATGCAACTCATTTAATCGATTAACACTAATCAATTAATCGATTACTGAGCCTCTGTTATGCATATGATGCAACATCATGTAATCGATTACTACATAGCATGTAATCGATTACTAAGCCTCTGAAAAACATATGATGCAACAATTATAATCGATTACTTGAGCCAGGTAATCGATTAATCCCATAAGAAAGTAATTGATTAGCAAAGTTCACTTAATCGATTACAAGCTCTCTGATTTTTCTATGATGCAACAAAGTTAGTCGATTATCTTGAGCAGTTAATCGATTACTCCTTCTTGCATAGTAAAAATATACAGAGTTTTGTAACATCAAGTATTTTCACAAAGATTAAGATAGAAAACAACTTTTCATGAAAACGCATTTTCTTCTCTCTTTTTAAATGAAAAAACTTATTGGCCTTTTAAACTCGTAAAGAATAGAAACTTCATTACCTTACAAATGTTCTAAGGGAAAAGGCTTCTAATCTATGTCTTGCTTGAATCTTCATTCTTGATCAAGAAGGAAACTCGTGAGCTTGATCTTGAGTTGGTTTTTTATCATCAAAACATCAGCTTGATATATACTTGAAGTCCATAAGAGAGTTTGAAGCATGTCTTCCAACACTAGCTTGACTTCCAACAGTTACTGCAACCACTATCCAAGTACCAATTTTCTTCTTTCTCACAGCTTGGGACTTGGTTGGCATAAAATAGTTGTTGTTCTCGTTCACACTCTACGGTGAAATTTGCCTGATGGTTTTTTCTATTATGACAGTTTTGCTCCGAGTGCCCACATATTTTGCAATGTTGGCATTGTTGCTTTTTTCGATACCAACAATATTTTTCTGAATGGCCTGACTTCTTGCAGATGCCACAAGGAGGATGTTTGCTATAATTGTTTCTAGAGGATTCTCTAGAAATCTCCTTGTTTCTAGAATTTTCCGCACCATTATTATTTTTTCTTTCATGTCCTTTATGCTGAGACCGTAATTTGAGCTTTGATTGAAAGACATTTTCTAATGATCCTTCATCATGCCTACTCAATCTTTGCTCATAAGCTTCTAAAGAGCCCATTAGTTCTGTCACCGATAGGGTAGACAGATCTTTGGTTTGTTCAATCGTGGTGACGATTGTAATACCCCAAATTTTCATTTCCTGATGTAATGGAATTATAATTATAAAAGTTGTTGGAAATTATTTTCTTAAATCATAAATATTGTTTCTATAATTATTTCAGATTAATTATGTAATTATGTGTGTGCTTGTGATAAGTGTGTTTGCATGAAAAATATGTTGGTAATTTATAATATGTGAAATTAGGATTTTTGCATTTTAGTCCCTGATTTGGGACCTAGAAATAATATTAGGAAGGTTTTGGAGGGCAGGGAATTAAAATAATTATTTTTGAAATTTTGACCAAAAGACTCGAGTATTCCGGTCAGTGTTGAACTCGTTAGTGCGTTTGATGAGTCAGCACTCAATGATTCTAAATCGTTGACACGAAATCACTCTTAGGCTAGATAGTGGGCTTCGTGTCGCCTTGCATGAACAATGATTCATGAAATATAAGCTTGGTTGATGATGAGAATTGACCATTTTGGTCGAATTTCTCTGGAGATATCAACTTAGGGTTCTCAATTTCGTCCTCCACGTTCTCCTTCATTTCTGAGAATTGAGTTGAGTGATACACACCATTGTGAAGCTCACGTCTTGAGCTTTACAAAGACACATAGATTGTGAGTTGAGGTTTTGTATAGAGAGAGAATTGGAGCTCGAAAATCTGGTGTTGTTGCTGTCAAAGTCCAGAAAATTGAAGTCTGGAGCTTACTTTGAGCTCAGATTTTGGTAAGTATATGAGTTCCCCAATCCTCAAATTCCTTTCTACCTCTAGTCCTTGTTGCAGATAATTGTTCCTAATCATTTTCCCGAATTTCTAAATTGTTTTTGCATGTCAAAATCTATGGTTTTTGGACTCTGTTCGAATGTTGCTGCATGCAAAGGATTTTGTGGGTTAGAGTACTCCAGTCAATTTCTCTGCAATCTCAGTGTTGATTCACGGCCTAGAGGTAAGGGTGGAGCTAATTGTTCACTAGAATAAGTTTAATTGGTAGGATTTTATGTGTGGAGTCACCATGAGACTCTTTGGGCATAGTTTGAAATAGGTTTAAGGCTTGGAGGCCTTTTTGAGCATTAACTTTGATTTGAATAAGTTTGTTATGTTGCATGTGTACTGTATGCAAGTTATTTTCATGCCAAAAATGTTTAGAATGGAATTTGGTATGCTAAGTTTCTCAAAATGTGGTTTTTATGCATAATTGATGCTCACTTATGATTCACTGTAATACAATGTAATTTTTGTGTTGGAACATGTTTAACTTACATAATGTGAGCTCTGCTGAGCATTGGTTTGGTTTGAATTTGATTAGAATTGAAAATGGTATGCTAAAACTCAAGTTTTTAGTGTTATCTGACGGTCAATACTCGAGTCTTTGACTCCAGACTCGAGTCTTTTAGACGCACCAGTGCGTTTGGTGGAACCAACACTCGAGTCTCTGACTTAGGACTCAAGTATTGACTGGTGCTAAGAATAAACTTTTCTGATGAACCACTCGAGTCTTGCATGATCCACTCAAGTCTTCTGGGTTGAAGAAGACTCGAGTATTTCATGAACGACTCGAGTACTTTACAAAAACCTGAGACTTGAACTTTTCAGAAAATCAAGATCCACTCGAATCTTACTAAGAACTACTCGAGTATTTTTGCACAGAGTTAAAACCCTACTCGAGTCTTTTAAATGCTACGCGAGTTTTGTTAACTAAAATGCTAATACAATACTATTTTCAACTAAGTCAAATTTCAAGTAAATTAAGGATGAATTACAAAGGATGGGCCATGTTCCAAGGAAGTTATGATGTGTTAAAATTTTACATTGATATTACATCAGTGAATGTATTGCATGTTGCACATAACAAGATTAAAGGATAATCTTAAATGGAACCTTGATGTTCATTCATTCATGGTGTTATGGCGATAGGATATCATTTATCATGTTCGAGGAACATGAGGAGGGTATTTTGGGAGTACTAATTTGGATACACATTGCTCGATGACACATTTTGGTAATGTGGGCAGTATTGTGGAATGCTGCTGCGTCTTGGTGGCGCGATGTGCACTTTGGTAGTGCTGCTGCACTTTGGTAGTGCTGCTGCGTCTTGGTGACGCGACATACACTTTGGTAGGGTCGTCATGGATTATGTTCCGAGCAGGTGTAGTATACGTTTCAACAACGTATATGGACTGTTTGGTTGGACGTCCATAAAGTGATAGTTGGAGAATCTCAGGAATTTGAGATAGTGAGCATGCATCATGCCATATAATTAAAAGGATTAATTATGAATGGAAATTTGGCTTGCTCATATGTTTATGCATTTCACTTGATTACTTGGTATAGGTGGTTGTTTACATGCTTTCATTATATATTCGATTATGTGGACTATATTGCTTACCCCTTATGCCCATTGTAGGTGATGGCTCGCTATCTAGCTTGCATCGAGTTGCGCCGACTCCCTAGTGGAGTGTGGTACTACTAGGACCATCGAGCCACTTTTGAGGGAGAGGTAGAGGTGACCCTCTATCATCCCAACCCCTTGGCTCGCGTCCGTCCTCGTAGGTTCCGCATACCTATTATTTATACCCTGCATGTACCCCTGTTTTATGCTTATCATGGACCACTCCCGGCTCGACCAGCTCGTCGGTTTCATTCTTTTCGTTTTCGAGCAGCTACTAGATCCCATCCCTCTGCTTCCCGTGTGATCCGGGAAGAGACTCTTTTAGCTAGTCCGATGAGTCCAGATCATGGGACTCCCTTAGCTGACCCAGTGCCCAGTGGTAGGGCACCGACTCAGTCGGATGAGGTAGAGGAGGACCCTAAGGAGGCAGAGAGCGAGGGGGAGCTAGTCGAGCACTCCACTGGGAGCCAGTGGGGAGTTGGGGATTCACCGGGTAATGCATAGTATAGATAGTTGGTGTGTGGGACGCATGGAGTTCTTGCTAGGGATCTGATGGAGGAGGATCATGCTGTGGAGGAGGATCGTCAGACCACCACTCTGGGATTTACACATTTTGCCCTGTATTCATATTGTATATATTTTTTAGAGATCTCAGAGAGGTTGTCTTTTCTTATGTTGGTTTTATGGTGTAACACCCAGCTTTTATTTAAAAATATTATTCAAAAGGTTTAATAATTTAAAATGGGAAACTTAAAATTTCTTTTCATAAGTCAAGTTTACACATGAAATTGGGTATTTCAATTACAATAAGAGTAGCGCAACATAAAATTTTCCTTCTTTCCGTAACTTCTGCTGCGACACTCTCTGATCCTCAAGCTCCTCTTCATTCACCTAAAATATTAACCACATAAGGGTGAGACCTTTTCGCAACACAGTGAATTAGAATATTATTAAAGAGCACATAATAGAAACTTAAGCATCATAATCAAATCAAGCCATGGATAAAAAAATGCTTCACTTTCACATTTTCCAAAATCATTTTCATTTCCTTTATTTTATCTTGGTCTCACATTGCTGTAGCTTAAGTGAGCACCAAGCCCTTAGCCTCACATTGCCGTAGCTTAAGTGAGAACCAAGGTGCAACCTTATACTTTGCCCGAGATCTCACATTGTCGTAGCTTAAGTGAGCACCGGGACACGTACTTATATTTAGTCCTTAACTTTACAATTTCCTTATATCATCATTGATCTTTATTCTTT
Organism: Crotalaria pallida; assembly: GCA_037953625.1. Lineage (NCBI taxonomy): Eukaryota > Viridiplantae > Streptophyta > Magnoliopsida > Fabales > Fabaceae > Crotalaria > Crotalaria pallida. The sequence continues at coordinate 36,456,369 of CM075652.1, read as the reverse complement.
TACTTTGTACCACTAGGAATTTGGTTGCTCCTGCTAGGGCGTTTGTACACCCATTAGGGACTTTATTCACCCATCAGGACTACCACCCACTAGGCCTCACCCGTTAGGACTAATACATATAATCTTTACTCATACTCATTAAATTCCTTAGCATATTCAATTTACATACTTTAGTCCTTTTCACATTTTCCAGTCTTTTAGTTTTCGTTGAATTGATCATTTGGGGACATTGACTCCTAACGGGGCATTTACACCTAGTGGGGCGTTTTTGCCTGATGGGGCGTTTGGCCCTAATGGGGCGTTTGTACACCTAGAAGGAACACCTAGTGTCCCAATGTCCCAATGATCAATTCAACCGTCCTTATCAATCCACACACATTCACCATAAAGCACACAATTTCAAATAGTCATTTATAACAGGTAGCAATCATCCACATTCAAGCATACACGTCACTCTAAATTTTCACATCACATAACAACAAATAATTCAATATCATTCATTTTGTCTTTTACATCATTTAGCAGATATTCGCATTCAAGTACATATATCATTCGGATTTACAAACATCCCATAATAACAATTATTCATCATCATGTTACTATATTACCAATTCAAACAAGAAATCACTCTCTTCCCCACTAATATTCGTACTATTAATTAACACTAAAGGAACCAATCCCTTGCATTCCCAATCATCATCATCAACCTTAAATACACGATTATATTACACTTCTTATTTAAGCTTTCAAGTATTATCCCTACGACCATTAGTTATTACTCCACCTCATAGTCAACATTATTAATTTACCTCATTAGTTACACTTAGCCTTTTATATACTCATTTTACACACATTGCAACATAACAACGATCAACAAACAACATATATTCACAGAATCAATCGACATAATCAGGTATGTCTCAGCATATTTAAATATAAGTCAACTCCCTAGGGTTCTTCACTTCCTACATTAACAGCATACATATAAGGGGTTTTAGCAAATCTATCACGTTTAAATTAAATTATTCAATTAAATCAAAATACATTCATTTGCTTTAAACCAACTTATAATAGGTGCTATTTTGCTACCCACAACCCAATTTAACTACTTAGCCCAAATCCTATTATATACCCCAACTATCCCTAACTCAAAGTGCGGAAAAGAGACTCCCCTTACCTTATAGAGGGAGAGAGCCCACACAAAGCTCCAAGGACACCAATTCTACACCGGATCTACCTTGACTCCTATCCTCTTGACCGATCTCCACTCCGTTCTTCAAGATTGGAGGAGAGAGAAAGCAAATCCTTGGAGAGAGAGAAAACCACGAATTGAGAAAGGGCCACCAAGGGAGGAGATGGGTCTCATGATAAAGGCTTGGAATGAAGGGTTTTGAGTGTTTTTTGGTGGTTTTGTGTGGGTTGTTGATGGAGATGGGAATGAAGGAGAGAGAAAGAGCCATGGGGGTGAGAGAGAAGGATGATCACCATGGACAAGGGAAAGAAGAAGAAAACATGAAGGAGAAGGTGGGATTTACATGGGAGAGATATTGGTGGGGAGATGATTTTGAAGCTCCAAGCTTCCATGGGAGATCCTCTTCCATGAGGAAGAGAAGAAGAAAAGCGAGGGAGAGAGGGAATGAGAGAGAGATGCGTTGGTGATGAGGGGAAGAGAGAGAGAGAGGAGGTCGAATAGGATAAGGGAGGAGGAAGTATGTGGCTGAAATAGGGAGATATAAGGGTGAAAATACGTTTCTGCCCTCAAACTTTATTTTTATTTTCTACGTCAGACTTGAAATAATCGATTACTTGACCCCAAGTAATCGATTACCCTTCAATGCTACATTTCTTAGTGTTTCTAACAGAGGGCAAGTAATCGATTAAGTCACCTGAAGTAATCGATTACATCACCAAAATAATCGATTAATTCTATGAGTTAATCGATTATCAATGCTGCAACATTTAAGTGTTTTCACCAGAGGGCTAGTAATCGATTAACCCCTACAGAGTAATCGATTACTCTAGTGAAAACTCCTATTTGGCCAATTCTAACTCTATGACACTACACTTAACTCCTACCCATGGTTTTTCCTATGGTTCTTATCATAATTCTAGCTTAGGTTTTTCCTAATTAACTTGGAATTAAATTTTGGGATGTTACAATTCTGCCCCACTTATTGGAATTTCGATGAAATTCCGCTCAAAATCATTAATTGGAGAACCATCCCGGAAAAAGGTTTTCTAAGCTAAGCAACTTACTCAACTTAGTTCTACTCCCCCACTTGGGATTGGCATACCATTCAGCATGAATGCGCCAGCAGACCCTTGCACTCATTGAAGAGCACCAACTACGATTTGATTCGGTCTGACTCGAGGTGGAGGCTCTATCAGATTTGCTAAGGTTTACACTCCTATTGATTAACTATTTCAGGAGTACCTCTAGCAAGACTCCCAAAGGACCTTGGCTTCACAAAGAAGTTGGGAATAATTTCTAAGGTCAACCGGGTTTCTTTCGAAATTCTACTTCGAAGGTTTGGAAAGGGTTCTATTCTGCCCTACACACTAATACCCGCTTAGGCTGACCTTAATCTAGCTCCAAAATCTACCACTTATATCCTACTCCTAGACTCCAGAACAACAACATTCAACACTCAAGGAAACACAAATCGCATAGATATCATTCAAATATACACAACATTCCACTTCAGCATACATTCCAAACACGACATGACTCCATCCTACTTCCTTCAAGGCTAATCCTCGTCTAACTTAGGACTAAGACTTACCTCTAAAAATACATTCATCACAGTCATCACATGTTTGAAAATCGTTTAAAAAGGGGTTCGGGATTAGGACTTACATAATTCGCAACCAAAAATGCATTTTATAAACTCAATTTCCCAATGTTTTTGAAGAATTGGAAGATAGCGTCCCTGAACATAATAGAACATTATAGTAAATTTTCAAGTCAATTAGAGTTCATTAGGTTCACTTTTGACCCTACGACTGCTTGTAAATGATTTGTAAGGATCGGGGTGAACCTATGTCAAATTCACTTAAAAATTAGTAGGCAAACTCCAATTGGCCTCAAAATTTGTTGGGACATCACCTATTCTTAGCCCAAGGTTGTGTAAAATGTTCAAACCGATTAGAGCATATTAAATTCATTTTGCTTAAAAACAATGACCTGCTCCAATTGGCCCGAAATGTTACATAAAACAATAATTCTACCTTAGGGTGCCTATATCAATTCTTCCAAGTCAATCAAACAGCCTAAACCCAAAAACTTAGTTTTTTCCCATTATATAAAAACCCTGATTACCCAAAAACACTTTACTACAACACATAAGTCTTTAAAACCTTTGGTTTGAAAAATCACTAAGTATGGGGATTCAAAATTTAAGAAAAGGATCCCATACAAATGGATTATTTAGGAAACAATAACACATTTATAAAAACAAAATTCTTTTGCAAATTAGGTTCCTCTCTTAATGAGGAATCCAATTGTTTCATTTTTGAAAATTCAATAAAACTTTTAATCATGCACCTTACCACGATGAGCTACCTTCATCTAATTTCATGAAATCCTAGGTGAAGGAATGACAAATCACTCAAGATGAATAAACTCAAAGAAAGAAGGAGTGTGCCTCGGACTTGGAAAAATTTAATTTTAATTAAGCTTCAAAAGTTGAGACAATTGCATTCCCTTTTTACTTCAAGTTTAAAATTTGAGTTTTCATTCCGAATTGATTTGAGTCGCATAATAAGGGTTCCTATTTGATCGATGGGTGAGTTGATTACAAAATTCACTACTCGATCACTTAGAAATCCTTGTTTTCTTACTATTTCTTGAAAATTTGTCGTGCGACCTCACGATCCATTTGGAATGATTGTAGTTCGGTGCGACTTTTGAAATTCATTTTAAACATTCACATGCATCAAACACAAATTCCACTTTGCAACAAGACATATCAAGCACACATATCAATCGAGCATACACAAACAAAACTCAGTTTCATCAAGAACACAATTCTCAAAGACAACACCTTTAGTCAATGCTTTGTGGAAAGTAATTTGGGACTTCAAACATAAAGAGGCAAGTGAAAATTTATTAATCCCAAATCATTTTGAAAACATGTTCGAATGTTTAGGTTGACTTCCACATAAACATAGACTTTTCATATATACCCATGCACTACCAATGATGTAAGCAAAAGTGAGGTAAGAACTTCATTGTTGAATCTTAACCCCGTCCTCGATTAAATAAACTTCTTTTCGTTACAAAATTTTATTATGGTAACTCGGGGTTCAAGTTCAATCATTAGAAGCTTCAACTTAACTTTCGATTAATATCAAAGTCACCGGAATCAAATTAGTGGTGGAATCAACCATGAATTCAATAAAATGTTGTTATTGTTTTTATGGAGTCTAATCTAACCGGTGCCACTACGTCACTCGAATAGATTAGAATCGGGGTTAGTAAATCATTTCTATTCTCATGATTCCACTTCTAATTTTTGGTCCGCTTACTTTAACACGACACCATTCCACATGTAAGCATATTTCGAGAACTCTTTGGATTGAATTCAAGCCACATCTCGCATTGGGCATAAAATTTGTTTTTATTTGTAATTCAAATTAATACGAGTCAGTGGTTTAAATCCGATCTATTAGTTCCCGATGCCTATATTCATTTGATGCCACAATTGCTTGAATCAGCTTTAGTTACAGAACCGCTTAATAATGCGATTCCATTTCTAATCCCGGTTCAATTATTTTGACACCAAATTACTCAACAAACATACATTAAGATCACACACCAAACACTTAGCAAAGCAAACATACATAAAAGAATTACACAAAAGTTTTATACACAGGAGATCCATTACTAATTCACGATGATGCACAAACTCCTAGATTTCGACGACGTCACCTCCCGACAAATGCAACATCGGATTGGCCAGTTCCGACACTACATTCCATCAGTGGTAATAGCCCTTGCTATCTAGCTTAAGTTTATGCACTCCGTTATTAATTAGTAAGATTTCCTTTGTAAGAAACTTTAGCCTTTAATTAACTTAAAACTTGGAATTTGCATCCCTTAAACATGAATCAATTTGCACCTTTGAAGTTTTTCCGCTTACAAACGTGCAACACTTATAGGATGAAATTCTTTGAATCCCTAAGGGATCCGGCTTAGGTTCCCAAAGAATCACATTCTATTCTCCTTTACTATCAAACATTTGCACCAATCACCAAACATTAAAATTTTCACTTAAAAGGGTTTCACCTCTGGAGAAGAAGCTTGAGATGAGAGTGTTCGCAGCGAGATCGGGACCACTTTCCCTCAGGTCGGAAAGGAAGGAACTGCTCTGATACCAAAAGTGTAACACCCAGCTTTTATTTAAAAATATTATTCAAAAGGTTTAATAATTTAAAATGGGAAACTTAAAATTTATTTTCATAAGTCAAGTTTACACATGAAATTGGGTATTTCAATTACAATAAGAGTAGCGCAACATAAAATTTTCCTTCTTTCCGTAACTTCTGCTGCGACACTCTCTAATCCTCAAGCTCCTCTTCATTCACCTAAAATATTAACCACATAAGGGTGAGACCTTTTCGCATCACAGTGAATTAGAAGATTATTAAAGAGCACATAATAGAAACTTAAGCATCATAATCAAATCAAGCCATGGATAACAAAATGCTTCACTTTCACATTTTCCAAAATCATTTTCATTTCCTTTATTTTATCTTGGTCTCACATTGCCGTAGCTTAAGTGAAAACCAAGCCCTTCGCCTCACATTGCCGTAGCTTAAGTGAGCACCAAGGTGCAACCTTATACTTTGCCCGAAATCTCACATTGTCGTAACTTAAGTGAGCACCGGGACACGTACTTATATTTAGTCCTTAACTTTACAATTTCCTTATATCATCATTGATCTTTATTCTTTTACTTTGTACCACTAGGAATTTGGTTGCTCCTGCTAGGGCGTTTGTACACCCATTAGGGACTTTATTCACCCATCAGGACTACCACCCACTAGGCCTCACCCGTTAGGACTAATACATATAATCTTTACTCATACTCATTAAATTCCTTAGCATATTCAATTTACATACTTTAGTCCTTTTCACATTTTCCAGTCTTTTAGTTTTCGTTGAATTGATCATTTGGGGACATTGACTCCTAACGGGGCATTTACACCTAGTGGGGCGTTTTTGCCTGATGGGGCGTTTGGCCCTAATGGGGCGTTTGTACACCTAGCAGGAACACCTAGTGTCCCAATGTCCCAATGATCAATTCAACCGTCCTTATCAATCCACACACATTCACCATAAAGCACACAATTTCAAATAGTCATTTATAACAGGTAGCAATCATCCACATTCAAGCATACACGTCACTCTAAATTTTCACATCACATAACAACAAATAATTCAATATCATTCATTTTGTCTTTTACATCATTTAGCAGATATTCGCATTCAAGTACATATATCATTCGGATTTACAAACATCCCATAATAACAATTATTCATCATCATGTTACTATATTACCAATTCAAACAAGAAATCACTCTCTTCCCCACTAATATTCGTACTATTAATTAACACTAAAGGAACAAATCCCTTGCATTCCCAATCATCATCATCAACCTTAAATACACGATTATATTACACTTCTTATTTAAGCTTTCAAGTATTATCCCTACGACCATTAGTTATTACTCCACCTCATAGTCAACATTATTAATTTACCTCATTAGTTACACTTAGCCTTTTATATACTCATTTTACACACATTGCAACATAACAACGATCAACAAACAACATATATTCACATAATCAATCGACATACTCAGATATGTCTCAGCATACTTAAATATAAGTCAACTCCCTAGGGTTCTTCACTTCCTACATTAACAGCATACATATAAGGGGTTTTAGCAAATCTATCACGTTTAAATTAAATTATTCAATTAAATCAAAATACATTCATTTGCCTTAAACCAACTTATAATAGGTGCTATTTTGCTACCCACAACCCAATTTAACTACTTAGCCCAAATCCTATTATATACCTCAACTATCCCTAACTCAATGTGCGGAAAAGAGACTCCCCTTACCTTATAGAGGGAGAGAGCCCACACAAAGCTCCAAGGACACCAATTCTACACCGGATCTACCTTGACTCCTATCCTCTTGACCGATCTCCACTCTGTTCTTCAAGATTGGAGGAGAGAGAAAGCAAATCCTTGGAGAGAGAGAGAACCACGAATTGAGAAAGGGTCACCAAGGGAGGAGATGGGTCTCATGATAAAGGCTTGGAATGAAGGGTTTTGAGTGATTTTTGGTGGTTTTGTGTGGGTTGTTGATGGAGATGGGAATGAAGGAGAGAGAAAGAGCCATGGGGGTGTAAGAGAAGGATGATCACCATGGACAAGGGAAAGAAGAAGAAAACATTAAGGAGAAGGTGGGATTTACATGGGAGAGATATTGGTGGGGAGATGATTATGAAGCTCCAAGCTTCCATGGGAGATCCTCTTCCATGAGGAAGAGAAGAAGAAAAGCGAGGGAGAGAGGGAATGAGAGAGATGTGTTGGTGATGAGGGGAAGAGAGAGAGAGAGAGGAGGTCGAATAGGATAAGGGAGGAGGAAGTATGTGGCTGAAATAGGGAGATATAAGGGTGAAAATACGTTTCTGCCCTCAAACTTTATTTTTATTTTCTACGTCAGATTTGAAATAATCGATTACTTGACCCCAAGTAATCGATTACCCTTCAATGCTACATTTCTTAGTGTTTCTGACAGAGGGCAAGTAATCGATTAAGTCACCTGAAGTAATCGATTACTTCACCAAAATAATCGATTAATTCTATGAGTTAATCGATTATCAATGCTGCAACATTTAAGTGTTTTCACCAGAGGGCTAGTAATCGATTAACCCCTACAGTAATCGATTACTCTAGTGAAAACTCCTATTTGGCCAATTCTAACTCTATGACACTACACTTAACTCCTGCCCATGGTTTTCCTATGGTTCTTATCATAATTCTAGCTTAGGTTTTTCCTAATTAACTTGGAATTAAATTTTGGGATGTTTCATATGGACTTGTACTACCCAAACTTTTCTATCTCGACTTTTGATGTACCTTGACTGCTTTTATATTTCATATATATATATATATATGACTTCTGGCTTACATCTATCAGCTTAAGGTTCATGATTTACGTCCGCAAACTCTGATGTTAAATCGTTTTATTAAGCTGTTTTGAAATATTTCACCAAGGGATTCGAGATAACGACATTCATATTTGGAAAAATCTTTATTTATTTACTTTTATATTTTATATATTCGAATCAAGTCCATTTTGATCATATTATATCTTTATTAAAGTAATAAAGACTTACACATTTTGAAAAACGAGAGTGTGACAACGATTGAATCATACTTTAGGGGAATAGAAATTAAAATTTTCTCGACAATTCTCTTGTCAAGAATATTTTCCCCATAGGCTTTCATTTGATTGACTATTTCTTTTATTTTAGAGTAATAGTCTATGGCCTCAAACTCTTTCATTTTAATTAATTCAAACTCGCGCCTTAGAGTTTGAAGTTTATTGGTGCGTACCTTGTCACTACCATGGAACTCCTCCTTTAGTGTAGTCCACGCTTCTTTAGCACTTGTAGCTCCCATTATTCTTGGAAAGATAGTCTCCGCCAAAGCTTGTTGTAAAAGAAATAATGCTTTTGCATCTTTTTTCTCATTTTCCTTCAACTCTTTCTTCTGAGCTGCAGTAAGAGCTGAAGTATCCTCTGGAATAATATAGCCTTCTTCAACAATATCCCATAAATCTTGGGACCGGAAGAAGGTTGTCATTTTAGTTCTCCAAAAATCATAATTTTCTCCAGAGAATATTGAAATGGGGATAGATTGTGATTGAATAATAGTGGTCATGGCTTAAGAGGATATAAAAGTGGTTTGGAGTGGATAGTTGAATTTTTGGAATAGTTGAAAAATAGTTTGGGTATTATCTATACGCCCAGTATATGACCAAACGTAACTCTGGTACCACTGTTAGTTTTTATTAGAACCAAAAGTTACTAAGATAAATAGAAGTGGTTATTTATATTAATGTGGACTTGATATAAGGCAGAGAATTTAGAAGCTAGTATAGGCACTTAAAGAAAGCTTTGTATTGCTTATGATTTTCTTGATACAACATGTGATGTCCTTGTGCCTTTATATAGCAGTACAATGTCGGTGGTTGAAAACTAGAAGTTTCCAGCATATTAGAGTCTACATAATTCTAAGCTTCTTCTAGTAAGTTACAATTAGTCCAGATATTTCTAGTTATTTTACTACGACAAGTTTTTAGACTATTCTAGAAAATTATGGAAACTTTCAACACACCCTTTACTCCTTTAGTCTGCATGAACTATAAGACTGTTAGAATGGGTAAAGAGGGTTGAGAATGAACACACAAATAATTTAGTACTTACTATTTGTTTATAATACTAGATTTCAGCTACATCACTTCTATTTCTTATTTGCAATTTAGCTTCTGGGCTCTTTCTAAACACAGTCGTTGGAAAAATGTCTAATGCCAAATTGCCAAAATGACAGAGATAACGAAAAGCAGTAGAAGTGTCCCATTTCCGCCAGGAACGATGGATAACCTGCAAAACCAATGCAATATAGTCAGATGCCAGCAATCTCAGGCTCGGTCTTTTTCTTAACTATACTAAAAAGCACTGGAGAATCAATAGATTGAATTAAAGTATTACTAGCAGTCCAATAAGGTTGACGAAAATTTCAGAAATCTGGAGGAAAATTAAAGAATATTGGAAATCTCATTAACACGGAATATGGCTATCATACTACATATTTGTATAACTGAGAATTGAGAAAGTTAGGTACAAAGTGTTTCTATAATTTGAACTCCAACATTTTTATACAGCAGGCTAGAGATGAACACAAAGGAAGCCAAAATAATGACCTTGCTCTATATCAAGTTTAGGCATCAACTATCTGATATGTGGCTTATGGACTACATTAGAAGGAGTGTCTATTAACATTCTATTTTGACTATTACCACTCTTATTCTATTAACTTTGTTTTAAATAATTGCTTATATGTTTTGAACCAATGATTCAAATTAGCTCATTTAATAAAAAAAAAGTTGATGAAATAGGAGTGGTAATAAACACCCATCATTAAACATCTTTAGACCTTGGGAAAATAGTGCCTACTGCTTTTGTGTATCTAAAATATATAGCTAGGCTGCCCTTCTTATTGAATGCTTAATTTTGTTACATTGGAACATTCATTAGCTCTACTTTGAATCCTTAGCCATACCTGGTTTTCTTCTTGGATTGGTGTATGTAAGCCATTACAGGAGGAATAATGCCAAAGAGGAAACAATTGGCATAAATCCCAGCAAAATCAAGAGCTCTTGAAAATGTTGAGCGAAAGAATGAAGCTATCAGCACTGAGAATCCGAGGACCAATAATGTTGCAATGACTTTAAATTGTTCAAATGTCTGCTTATCTGATCTCATTTTAGGTCCTATTACATTCAAATCTTTTTGACCTCTGAAGCAAATCTTCCCTGAATAACCAGACCCTCCTGAGTAAAAGGCAAATCCAACTCTTCCACTGTCTTTGTCATTACAAGCTGCAGCTTTTCCTTTTCCGGATACCAATTCCAAGGTGTCAAGAAGCTGTTTGGGAAAGCTTACAGCATATCCTATCAAACTAGTTGCCAATGCAGAGAAGGCAAAACCTTGAACTGCAGATAAAGCAGATGGATTTACCGTAAGCAAAAGCAATATAGGGTCACCGGATGCAGCTGCTGCTGCAGTGTTAGTCCCTACAAGCCCCAACACAATCAAATTCCATGACAGAACCATCATTAAAGGAACAGTCCCACCTATTAGTATTGCTTTCTTAGCATCATTTACAGTGTTCCCAGCAATCATACAAATAAACGGCGTAATGACATGAAATCCCAAAGTCAGTACAGCAGAAGGTATAATAGGAGGAATTGACGAAACACTCCATGAAGCTAAACCAAAAGAGCTAATTATATTAACTCTTGCAATGGATAATCCAACAGCAACAAGTGCAGTTATAGAGAAAAGCATAAGGAAGCAAAAAAGCCGATTCGCGACATCGATAGTCTTAAATGGAAAAAAGACAATCAACATTCCAACAAGCAGAGGAAACAAGGCATGCACAATCAACGTGTTCGCCTTTGGAAACAAAGGAGAGAAAATTGAACCAATCCCTGCAACACAAGCAACAAGCAATGAAAAACTCAAGCTGGTGTAAACCAAAGCAACAAATGCACCAAACTGGTTCCCCAATGCCTTCGTCGCGAGGCCGGTAAAGCTGACCTCTTCAATCCCATCTTCTTGCATTGCAGCAAAGCTAAGCTCTGCTACAAGAAGGATTGAGGAGATGACATAAAGCCAGGAGAGGAGGATGATGATTGTTGAAGGGAATGGGCCTGCTTTAATTGTCAATGCAGGCAGGCCCAGCATTCCAGGCCCAACAGCAGTCCCAATGATCAAACCAACTGCACCCCAGAAGCTCTTTCCATTTGAAGCACCCTCATGAACCCTGATGTCTGCATCATCCTGTGGTGGGGAATGGGTAGTGGAGGCTATAGCATTAGCAGAAGCAAAGTTGGTGATAAGAGGAAGTTTGGGGCTAGAGGGAGTAGCCTTATGAAGGGGAAGCGTGGTTTGAAGGTGGGTTCTGTGCGGAAAATGTACTGTTCCATTTACTTTTGGGGATTTCAAAGGCTTGTAGTAGTTTAATAATGGGTGGGAAACATGAAGTTGTTGCATATTGGTGGATTGTGTAGTTTTTTGTTTTTGTCTAAAGTGATGGGACAAGAGTATATATGGGTTTATGACTGTTGCACACACCACTCTTGTATGAATAAACAATCCTATAAAATTGCTTAGTGGCAGTGTTGAGATTTTTCTTAAACAATCAAAATAGGTGGAAATTAAACTGCGTCACTCTTTTGGGATCGTTAGTTGTGATATACGTTGAGAAGAAATAAGGACTGGGAGAATGGCGTCTACACCGTATGAGTCAGAGAGCAACAAAGAGAATAAGAAGGCATCTATGTAAGTGGTTGGGAGTGCTGTACGGCTAAACCTAGAAACGATCCTCCAACGTATTAATTACTCACTCCATTCCAAGCAATTATTATGTTGTTCCGGATCACATGGTCTAGAACAATCAGTACCATTTATTATTTAATTTTTAAATTTTTTAATTAAAAAATAAACTATCAATGATTGAGATTCGTGTACATGGTCCAAGACTAATTAATAATTTTTCTTCGGTTCCTCCTCTTTCTCTCCGGTTTAGAATATAAAGAAAAAACATTTATTAATAAAGATAGTTGATTTTATTAATTTTTTAAAATTTATAAAAAATAGGGGTATATCAAAAATTAACATTAAGAATGAAAAAAATAAATTAGATAACAATTTTTAGGTATGTTCCAAAAAAACAGCATCGAGAATGAAACAAATTTAAATTTACGAAGGTTAATTATTTTTTGCTTAAATTTTTTTTTTAAAAAAATTTCTAATATTTCAAACGGCATGCAATAATGATTACTTAAATTTTTAATATATTAATTATGTTTTTTCTCAATATACACTTTCTCTCTTTATATGTTTAATAATTTTTCTTCAATACTTACGAAAATTAAGACCTATTTAATAGAAGTAAATATGGAAAATAACATTTATTACCTTCTTAAAATCGTTAAAAGAGAACAAAAATTATGAAAAAAAAACTAGTAATAGTACCATATTAGAATAGGGTGAGTATGGGATGGGCTGGACTTGTCTCTCACTCATCCCTAAATGTTGCTCGAGTTAAAGGATTTTATTTTATCACCCCAAGGTCTATGGATGTCACCCCAATTCTTTAAATAATACCCCTTATGCCCTTTTAAAAAAACCAAGTTTTAATACGGGTCGTAAGCAGGTGCTACGACCTAAAGGTCGTAACACCCCCTTACGACCCTTTAAAAAAACCAAGTTTATGACCCGTGTTATAACTAGGTTTTTTAAAGGGTCGTAAGGTGGTGTAACGACCTGAGGTCGTAGCACCTGCTTACGACGCGATCAGAAGTTAAGTTGAAGTTATGTTCTCAATCGCTATTCTCAGTTCTCACTTCTTATCACTTCTCAATCGCGATCTCACTTCTACTCTCCTCCGTTCTCACTTCTCATCAGCCATCGCAAACTGAACAAGCTCCTCCTCCTTCTTCATATCTCAATCTCAGCATTAATCACTCATCTTCCTCAATCCTCATCCATTCCCAAAATTCGAACCCTAATCCAAAAAATCAGGTATATCAAAAATTCGAACCCTAATTTTATTCGAACCCTAATTGCATTATTTAACTTCTTTTATCTTTTGCTTTTTAGTTTTGGAAAATGGGTCTACAGTTTTTTTTTTGTTCTGCATATATCTCTCTCTAAAAATTGGTATCTCTTAATTTTTCTTGGTTTGCATATATCTCTCTAAAAATGGGTATCTCTTAATTTGTCTTGTCTTTGTTGTTGCTGTTGTTGTTGTTGAGAAAAATATAGTACCTATTATTTATAGAATACTGTGTTGAACTAAACTAATGTTACGTTAGGTTCAGAATATTGTGTTTTCTACCTTTTAAGTTTTAACCCTTTTTATTTTTGTTTGTTATCCTTGTCTTCTGTTGTAAGGAGTTGCGAAGAAAAGAATCAATTTTCTTTTTGTTGGCCTTTGTTTTCATGCTACTGAATTGATAATGTTGTAACTTGTTAGGAGCTTTGCAATGTTATATTTTTTGTTGGATTTTTATGTCACCTCTTTTTTAAATTACTTGCTATTGCTATCTAGTAAAGCTTCTCTGGTTTTGGTCTTGTATTAGTCTTCCTCTTAGAAGTAATCACTTAATGTATAACTTGTTTTCAGATGCCAAGCTGAGAGAGAATTTAAATAAGAGGTAGAGGCAATTGGTCGTGTGCAACACAAGATTCTTGTTAGGTTGCTTGGATACAGGTATTGTGAGGAAACCGCAATTGGTGGGTGAAACAACTAAGGAACCCTAGGAGAACACCTAGAAGGGGGGTTGAATAGGTGTTTAAGAAACCTTGAAAGATTTTCGAAAGAAACAAATCGAAACAATTAAAACGAATGATTTTTACAAAATCTTCAGCTCTTAATCGATTATCCTGTATATTAATCGATTAAGACCAGAAAGTTTACAAATGGTTAATCGATTAAGGCCTCACTTAATCGATTAAGCACTGTTGAAAACTGAAAAATCACTTTTCAATCGAATACGAAAAACAATCAATTAACATGTATGATCAGAGATTCAGCGGAATTGATTAACACCAATATTCTTATTGACTACCTAGTTTATGAAAATGATTTTCTCAAATCAATTTGCACAATTAAGATTCAATTCAATCACTTATGAAAAATCAATCTTTTCTAGGTTTTCAACCAAGAACATATGAAATGACAAGAATGTAAAGAGTTAAGGGTATAGAGATACTGCACAGTGACTTATCCTGGTTCACTCTCATCCACTTGAGAGCTACATCCAGTCCCCTCTTCAACCAAGAGAGATTCTTCACTATGAGGAATTAGAGTTCTCAAATTACAAGTAAATGCCTCTCAAGACTCCCTTCTTGATAGCCTCCAAGAGATACACCACACTCTTGTCTTGCAACCCTATTGACCCTCTAATCTAACCTCTTCCCTTGCTTGTTGATAACCCACAACAAGTCTTCCACGTTGCTCGTTGATACCTCAGACCAAGACTTCACTGCGCTTGATGAACCACCAAGACTTCTTCTTCAATTTGATTGACTTGCTTGATGATAATCGACACTCCAAGACTTCTTCTTCGTTGTAGATAGCTTGCCTCTTGCAAAGATTACAACTCAAATGAAAACAATAACAATCCTATGAATCTCTTTCAATAGCTATGAAAATATCAACATAAGAGATTCAAAGATTCTTGATCAAAGAATGTAAAAGTGAAAGCTTTGATCTATGAAATTGAGAGAGAATAGTGTGGCTTGATCTTTGTAAAAATGGTTATGAAAATTGTTCTAATGTGTTCTAAAAATTCACAAAGGTTAGGAAAAGGTTTATATAGAATACCCAAAAGTTAGGAAACTTAAAAACTGATTTTGAGAAGTTAAAAACGTATTTTAAAAACCAGTTTTACAGGTCTTAATCGATTAACACATGTCTTAATCGATTAAGTACCTTAACCATGTGTATGTTAATCGATTAAACTGCCCCTTAATCGATTAACCACTGTTCAAATCAATTAAAAACTTGTTTTCTCAAAACTAAACCTTTTCTTTCAAACCTTTAAGCCACCTATTGATTTTAGGTTAAGTGAAAACTCAAATTATGATATAATCATGACCTTGATAGAGATTCACTACCTTCTAAAGACTCTACCCAAACTCATCAAAATAAAAGACTCAAACTAAAGATATTACAATTATAAGCAACTTGAATCTTCATGAGCTTGCTCTCTCTTCATCATTTGTTGAGTGTTGTTTATTTGTTGAGTTTGAACTTGATCAACACATTTGTAGCTTCTTCAAAACCTTTTGTCATTATCAAAACTTTCTCACTGGATCTAACATATTGATATTCTCTATTCAATTTATTTATTTTATACATAGTACTATAATTTACATTGTTGGTCCTGCTTGATACTTGATACTAGATATTGTATAAGCTTACACTAAGCTGATACACCTGTATGCAGAGCTGCACTGGTTCAGTTAGAGTGTTTTAGTTAAAACATCATAATTTTAATTAGGCTGCTTGAGGTTGTGCGCGTAATTCTATTCTATCAGTTTCTCTCTTAAACTCTGTTCCTTGATGCAGTTTCTCTGCTATTTATTTATTTATTTATTTTATACATTCAATTTGTTCTTAGATACTAAAATCTTAGTATTTTGTTCCCTGTTAAATAGTTCCTTCTCATTTAGTCCCTTAGTGATCAAAATCTGCATAAAATTGCTTTACTTGCTATGGTTCTTAGATAACTATGATTCTGATTCAATGGAGATAATTTTATTTTATTTTATTTTTATTTTGTACTACTATTGTTCTTCTATATAATTTGGAGTTTTAAGCTTTGTATACATCAGGTCTGTGATTACTATTCAATATGAATTCATGTGTTTAATTTGATTTTGCTATGGTTTTGATATGGTGTGTTGGTGCATTTGACGTTATGTATGTATCTATTATTATTATTATTAGTGAAGTTCACAGTAGTTACAAAATGGTACTACTACGTAGCCATGACTTGTGTTCTGTTCCTAGTCATGTGGCATATAGTTTTGGCCATTTAGTTTAGGATTTTAGGAACAAAATAGAACTCTGCTTTTCTTTTACTTGTCACTCAGTATATGAGTTGGAATGAACTCCGCCAATCGCTGTATTTTTTGGTTGAGTTGATTTGGTAATTAATAAATTAAAATGATTAGAGGGTCTTGTCTTGTGTGCCTTTCTGTGTTATTAAGCGACTTCCACTTTGCATATTGTATATTAGAGATTCCAATTCCATCATTCTGATGCAACTGCAATACCCTTCTAGTATTCAAGGTGCACTTCACCAGCACGTTTCCTCAATAATTAGAATTATTTTTTGCATTTTTTTGGGTGTATGTTACTGAAAATCGAAAACCATAATTATGAGCTGTAGTTGCTACTAATAATTCATGCTGGAATTTGCCAGCAATTAGAAACTAGTATATCCCAATTATCTACCGGAATCGCACTATGCACATATTAAAATTTCCATAGAAGAAACAAACTAGATTGATTTTACCATTAGTGTAATAGTGTTTAGTATAAAATGATGTTTTTTCTTTTTCTTTCTGAAATTATCTTTCCATACCTGCTGCATCAACTGAGGCAATTTCTGCATGGCTTTTCTTTGTCTTGCCTGCATGATATATGAAAAAGACAATGTTAGTTAATAATAATAATTAATATTAAAGTTTCTTTGTTTTTTCTTTTCAGATGGCATCCCGCGATGACTCTCCTCCTCGTCCTCCTCCGAGACAACGCCCTTGTGCTTCAAATCGTAAGCGTCTTAGTGATCGACGTGCTGCAGCACATGCAGATGCAGCAGAGGCTGCAGAAGCAGAGGTAGCAGCAGCAGGGTATTTAAATGTGGAGGACATCGAACCAGATGTTAATGTAGGGGAATCAGACGACGACGTCGACGACCCTCTAGATGAGACCCTTTTGATTACTTACAGTGCCACAGGGCCAAGCAGATATGGAAGGGCAATGTAAGTAATATTTAATTTAAATGTCATAGCCTTTGTAATTTTTTTTAATTAAATTGCATAACTAATTATTCTCTCCTACTTGCAGGATCCTGGTCCTTTAAACTGGTTTCTTAACCGGATATTTGGGTTGAGGCCCTTAGCTGAGTTACCGGAACAAGTTCGTACACTTGTTCTAGGTTCTGGACTTGCGCCTTTGATCGATTCGTCATTTCACATGATGGATAGGCGCCTACTGAGCTCATTTGTGGAGTGTTTTTATGGGACACATGCACCTTCCATCTACCGTGTGGCGAGATCACGATGACCTTGGAGGACGTTTCATCCCTGCTACATATTCCTGTGACGGGCATGCTCATCCAGTGGGATAAACCATCAAAGCCCGAGGCAGTTGTTTTGTTACACGAAGTTCTAGAAGTGTCTACAGCAGAGGCCACTCAAGAGGTGAATCGCACCAAAGGTGGTGTAGTTGCCTTCTCGACATTGCATAGGTGGTTGGACGAGTTCATCCATCAAGGACGGTACGAGCACGCTGCAAGGTGCTACCTACTGTACCTCGTTGGATCGACTTTGTTTATTGACAAGACTGTCAATACCACCGGAGTTCAGTGGCTGCATGCATTCGAGGATCTGCATGCTGTGGGACAATATGCATGGGATGCGTGCGAGTTGGCGTACTTGTATGATCGATTGGCAGACGTCGCGAAGAAAGGGAAGCTGCAATGTGCCGGTTTCACATCACTTCTGCAGGTAACATGTGTTATAATATAATTTTATTTATAAATTTTTTAAGCATGATATTCTATTTATCTTATTAATAACATGTCTCAACTCATTTGCAGGCTTGGATCTTCGAATATTTTCCAGAACTTGGATTTGGCACTCCCAAAGAGGATTATAATGAGGCTCATCCAAGGATATTCAAGTGATTGTCCCCTCAAAGCCCTAATGGTGCGGAAGTTACTTTCAGACAGAACCTGGAGACCATTAGGGCTGATTAGATTGTATGGCGGCCGTTTCTCAATCATGGGAAGTCAGGCCATTTGCCGAGATTGCTCTCTACTCTAGGTACATTTGATGTGGGAATATTAGTCGACCGTACCTTCCGGAGCGAGTGCTTCGGCAATTTGGTTATATCCAGCATATTCCACCTCCACCACACCCACTTCCTTTGTTTGATGCGATTGAGGAGTAATTGGCTGAGTGGGTTGTTCATCTAGTCTATGGCATTGCTACTACATTTGTCGAGGAGTGCTCGGCGGATTATGTAGACTGGGTTCATACTTACTCTCACCCTTATCTTCTACCTACATCGACTAGGGTGGATCATGATCTCCAAGTTGCTAATGTAAGTTATTTAATAATTTTAATTTATATTTTTAATAATTTCAATGAAGCCCCCTAAATTTAAAGTGAAGACAAAAGGCGGGAATGCCATAGACTACATGAACACCCCACTCAGCCCATCGCTCCTCAATCGCATCAAACAAAGGAAGCGGGTGTGGTGGAGGTGGAATATGCTGGATATAACAAAATTGCCGAAGCACTCGCTCCAGAAGGTACGGTCGTCTAATCTTCCCACATCAAATGTACCTAGAGTAGAGAGCAATCTCGGCAAATGGCCTGACTTCCCGATGATTGAGAAACGACTGCCATACAATCTGATAAGCCCTAATGGTCTCCAGGTGCTGTCTGAAAGTAACTTCCGCACCATTAGGGCTTTGAGGGGACAATCACTTGAATATCCTTGGATGAGCCTCATTATAATCCTCTTTGGGAGTGCCAAATCCAAGTCCTGGAAAATATTCCAAGATCCAAGCTTGTGAATGAGTTGAGACATGTTATTAATAAGATAAATAGAATATAATGCTTAAAAAAATTATAAATAAAATAAGTTATATTATAACACATGTTACCTTCAGAAGTGATGTGAAACCGACACACTACAGCTTCCCTTTCTTCGCGGCGTCTGCCAATCGATCGTACAAGTACACCAACGCGCACGCGCCCCATGCATATTGTCCCACAACATGCAGATCCTCCAATGCATGCAGCCACTGAACTCTGGTGGTATTGATAGTCTTGTCAATAAACAGAGTCGATCCAACGAGGTACAGTAGGTAGCACCGTGCAGCGTGCTCGTACCGTCCTTGATGGATGAACTCGTCCAACCACCTATGCATTGTCGAGAAGGCAACCGCACCACCTTTGGTTCGATTCACCTCTTGAGTGGCCTCTGCTGTAGACACTCCCAGAACTTCGTGTAACAAAACCACTGCCTCAGGCTTCGACGATTTATCCCACCGGATGAGCATGCCCATCACAGGAATAATGAGCAGGGATGAAACGTCCTCCAAGGTCATCGTGATCTCGCCACACGGTAGATGGAAGGTGCATGTGTCCCCATAAAAACGCTCCACAAATGAGCTCAGTGGGTGCCTATCCGTCATGTAAAATGACGATTCGATCAGAGGCGCAAGTCCAGAGCCTAGAACAAGTATACAAACTTGTTCCGGTAACTCAGCTAAGGGCCTCAACCCAAATATCCGGTTAAGAAACCGGTTCAAAGGACTAGGATCTTGCAAGTAGAAGATAATAAATAGTTATGCAATTTAATTAAAAAAAAATTACAAAGGCTATGACATTAAAATTAAATATTACTTACATTGCCCTTCTATATCTGCTTGGCCCTGTGACCGCTGTAAGTAGTCAAAAGGGTCTCATCTTGAGGGTCGTCGACGTCATCTGTCACGCCCCAAAAATTAGTCCAATAAAAATACGGGTTAACAAAAACGTTTCCATAAAGAGTGTGAAATCCAAAAGTACTTTTTCATAGAGTAATATTTCTTGTACAAAACATTTTGAGTGTAAAGCATGTATAATACAAAATCCCAAAAAAAAACCCTTTTTATACCCAGAGCATTGGTCTTCACAACTCGATCCTTTTTCAAAAGGATTTGGATGACCAGACGTAATCTTGGTTGTTCCTTCTAAACAACTTCCACTCTTACAGGAAAGGCTTCAATCCTGTCCCTTGAGAGAACCTACCACCACAAACATGGTAGATGGGAGTAAGTCACTTGTCATATCGCCTAAGCAGATTATATGATTGGTCAAACACAATCATCACAGATATCAATTCAATATAGTAAATGAATGCTCAAGTGTCTTATTAAACAATATAAACTATAACCATTAATCTTTCATGTTATGCATGCACATCTCTCAAATCATTTCTCCAGAATCAACTCTTCCAGAATACAACACTCTGGGATAAGCAATAGTGCGCTCGATGTTTCCACAACCTGTATAGCGGCCACACCGTTCTATACTGGAAACCCATCGACCACGATCCTAAAATGATACAAGGGGATGATCCCTGAACCATTGTCCACCAATAGTTCTAGGTCCTTGTCATTTCTACGGTGGCGGCCACACCGTTCCAACCGTCTCATGTAGCGGCCACACCGTACTACATGGTTTCCAATCCCGCATGCACCTCACTCGTTTTACAATTCCCTGTACACCATGCATGAGATGCATAACACATATATTAATCATCGCATGATACACATGGCGGCCACACCATTCCATGTCTTCATATAGCGGCCACACCGTACTATATGGAATCACACACAAATGGCGGCCACACCGTTCTACATGTCTTCGTATAGCGGCCACACCGTTCTATACGGAATCCCATCACACTTACCACACATATGGCGGCCAAACCGTTCCACATGTCTTCGTATAGCGGCCACACCGTACTATACGGAATCCTTTAAGTGTAATGACTTCTTGTAGGAGTTAATCCTCAACATATGGGAATCAGGGTGATTCCACTTATCCAACATTAATGTGTCCAAGTCGGAGCAACAAGCCTTAACGCTTTGGATTGGATCCTCATAATCAGCAAGCATCTTCATTCTTGCATTATCATTAATACTCCTTAAGTCATTATCCTCTTATGCTCCAAAACATTAATAATCAAATAGACCCAAACGTTTATTATCAAATACACAATCCTTTGATTGAGACATTAGGCTTGCTCCACTTATCATCATGAGGTAATAACTTCCACCTAATGTCCTTTAAGTCATTAACTTCTTATGTTCTAAGACATTGATTACCAAGTGAACATATACATACTTTACCAAACCCTTGCTCAACATCAAACCCAGATCATGAATTATTAATCACATTCTATTTCCTCAGAGTAATCATGATCATTTAAACCCAAAGAAGACATGATGATTACTCCACAACTCATCCCCCAGTAGTCAACTTATTAAACTCAAAGTGTTGCTCCTTATACAATTGTCATTCTCCAAACATGATTCACTAGGTATGCATTAACATCATATACCACTCCTAATTTATTTATCTTCTTCAAGAAGACATTATCAAACCAATTAGAACAAGAACAAAGTTCCAATTTAAGAGATAATTCTTGATAAATTAGATCAATAATGATTTCCCTTTCACACTTGTTACCATCATGCTTAACTCATTTAGAAAATAATAGCTAAGCAAAACCTTTAAGGTTTGAAAAGAAATTTAAGTTAATCACCCCCATCATTCCTTGAAATCCTTCTTTAGTTCAATTAAACTTGACTTAGTTGAAAATGGCATGCTTTAGTATTTTGTCAAAAAGACTCGAGTAGAGTTTAAAAGACTCGAGTAGTTCTTTAAAATGTCCAGTAGACTCGAGTAGTTTTTGGAAAGAATCGAGTAGATCATCAACTTCCAAAAAGTTCTTGTTTCAGATTTTCTTAAAATACTCGAGTCGTTCATGATTCACTCGAGTCATTCATCAACCCATAAGACTCTAGTGATTCATGCAGGACTCGAGTGGTTCATCTAGCAAGTTCTTTGGTGCAACAGTCAATACTTGAGTCCTGAGTCAGAGACTCGAGTGTTGGTGCCTACCAGATGCACTGATGCGTCCGAAAGACTCGAGTCTCGAGTCAAATACTCGAGTGTTGACATATAGACTGCACTAAAACATGAGTTTTAGCATACCAATTTCAATTCCAACCAAGTTCAATTAAAACCAATGCTCAACAGAGCTAACATAATGCATAATGAACATGCTCCAATACAGATTTAACATCATAACACATTGAATTGAATTTGAGCACCAATTATGCATAAAATCACCTTTTCAACAGCCCAACATGCCAAATTCAATTCTAAACATTTTTAGCAAGAAAACATCCTTGGCACAGCTTGCATACAACATATAGGACTTGCTCCAAACTTGTTTAGTGTTCATAACTTAGCTTATCAAAAACATACCACATCAAGGACATGTTTTATCACTTTAACCAATTCCATGACCTTATGCTCATGATCAAATGTTCATCCACTTAATCATCACTTTATATTTTCAGTATAACAATATTAAGTCTAACAGATTCACTACCAAATTCTCAAATCTCAAATAAGTCCAAATCAAGCATGCATATAATCAAAGAATGACTTAGCTTCATCCAAAGGCAATTCCTTCAATTCATAAAATATAATTCAGTCATGATTCATGAATTCCTTTTGATTAATTTCATTAATTCATTTCAGCCATTAATTAGATTATTCATCAAGTGACCAAGTGAATGTCTGAACCTCCAAGTCCAACAATCATGTCTTGGTCCAAACCACATACATACACATATAAAATTCACAATATATAATCCTAGCAATATGAATGACTTCTCTCATACCTTGGACAATAGGATAACACTTAGACCAACTCTAAAACACCCTAGAACAGCAGCAGCCACACAACAGCTACCAAACCAGCACACACCACTTCAGCCACCAAAGAGCAGAACAATGTGAGCAGAGTCCAAAAACCACATTGTTTGAGTGAGTAATCGTGCACAAAAATTGGGGAAAAAGGTTAGAATCTACTCTCTGCAACATGCATGAGAGATTAAAACCAAATTGGAATCAAGAGGGTTCGTGAGCTTACCACAATTGATGATCAAAGTAAGCTCCAAGAACTAGTTGACAACAACCAAACCCCCACTTTTGAGCTTCGATTCTTCTAACACTCAAACTCTCAGCTCACAATTTTGGTCTCTATACAAAGCTCTAGATGTGAGCTTCGTATTGGTGTATGATTTGTGTCTCAACTCAACTCAGGGAAGGAGAATCGAACAAGAGAATTCCAGAACCCTAGCTTCGAATTCTCTGAACAAATTGGCCAAAATGAGTGATCTTCATCAACAAGTGAGTTTAAATACTCGAATTCATAGCTCATGCAGGTCGACACGAAGCCATGGACGTGTTGCTGAGTTGATAACGTGTCAACTCGAGAGGTATTCGAGTGGGTGACTCACCAAACGCACTAACTCGTGCATCACTGTGCAAAATACTCGAGTCTTTTCAGAAAGACTCGAGTCTTTTTGCTAAAATAATAAAAATAAATACTTTTATTTCCTTTTCATCCAAAATATTTCTATTATTATTTTTAAGTCCTAAAATAGGGACTAATATGCAAAAACATTATTTTCATATGTTAATGATTTTCAAATCATTTTCAGGCATAATAAATCATTTATAATCATGGATATTAATAAAAATAGTTAATTACAAATAAACCTTTATAATTAATTTTCATTAATCAGGAATTAAAAATTTGGGGTGTTACACTACTCCCCACTTAAAAGGAATTTCGTCCCCGAAATTCTACATTTTCAAAATTTCATAAAAGACTGTTCTTATTCTTCAAAATATCATTAGGGAGAATCCTCCCCCACTTAAAGAATTTCTTATACTTTTTCAAACTTCCTATCCCGAAATATTTCCTAAGATTTTTAAAATGAAACTTTTTAAATGAAACTCTTGCGTTTCAAAGCATATAAAAATATTTTTCTCTCATAAATGGGTTTTCCTTAAACTTCTCCAAAAATATTTTACAATTAATTCAAAAGAAATCTTTTGACTAAACTTTTCCTGATAAAATGTTTTAAATACATATTTTAAATTAAAACATTTCCCAATAAAATTTTTCGAGAAAGAACTTTTTCTGAAAAACACACTTTAACTACATAATTCTTAAAACATTTTGCAATACATTTTTCGATGAAAACCTTTTCCGCTGCGCACTGTGATCACTCGCGCACGATTAACGAATCATTTGTATGACTTTATTCCTTAGTAGTTGTAAACATTAGGGTGATCAGTCCTAATCTTCAAACCATTAATAATAAAATCATCCCTTACAGATATAACCTTTCGCAAGAAAGGTCATACGACATATCTTTAGGTTAGATGAACTTAAAGATAGAGTATTTGTCACCATCAGATTTAGCTAGATAGTCAAGCGTTAGAGATATTTCCGTTGGGAAGACAAAGACTTGTCCTATCCCGGTGGTTATTAATCTCTCCAGTCTTAACTAATCATTCTATCTCCGTAGTGTCCACAGATATTTATCACATCCAATTGTGATAAAGGTTTCGATCACAAAAATTCGGGTAAAGATGATATCTAGATCTTCAAATTATCGAACAATTCAATTAACATAATCGAAAGAAATGGCTGACAACGTTAATTCAGATTCGGGGAAAGAACAACTTAAGGGTTACCTCGCTTGCCTCGCTTGCTACCCGATCCTTTCATGCCTTTATTCTCTGGACAATCTGGCGAATAGTGCCCCGGCTTCCTGCAATTGAAGCATACTATTCCCTTGGGTACACCACAGCTTGATCCAAAGTGATGTGCCCCACACTTTCCACATTGAGGTGGATAAGTGATTCCTTTCCCATTTCTTTTCTAGTTACCATTCTTCGATTGAGATTTTCCTAACCCAGATCTATACAACTCCAGCTCCTCAAATTGTTCTCTTTCCATGGTTGGTTCTTTGAATTGTTTTTCTTCTTCCTCCAGCTGAGCTCTCATTTCCTCAATCTTTCGTTTCTTCTGATTTCGGACATCCTTTTCATAATCCTCCTTTGCTTTCATATCATCTTCGTAGATTCTGCACATGTTTACCAACATCGGGAAATTCCTTATTCCCTGATAACTGATTCCTGGCTTCAGATCCGGACGTAGACCATTCTCAAATTTTACGCACTTTGATCTTTCATCTGGATGATTCTGGTAATAGGGAGAATACTTCATCAATTCTTCAAACTTCGCGGCGTATTCTCCAACATCCATCTCCCCTTGCTACAGTTCTAAAAATTCCACTTCTTTCTTTCTCCTTATATCTTCCGGGAAGTATTTTTCTAAAAACTTTTCTTTAAATACCTCCCAGGTGATGTGCCGATCCTCGGCTTCCAATAACTGCTTGGCATGCTCCCACCAAGTTTCTGCTTTATCATTCAGCATATAAGTCGCATATACCACTTTTTGTACATCTGAACAACCCATAGACCGAAAGATTTTCTGAATTTCTTGTAACCATTTCTGAGCTCCTTCCGGATAATACCCTCCTTCAAACTGAGGGGGATTGCAACTTCGAAATTTTGTGAGTCCTCTAAACTCAGCAGGTTCAACATTGCATTGGTGCGGTTGATTCACTTGTTGTTGATGTTGCTGCATATTCTCTAATACCGCAGTGATCCTCTCTAACATATCATTCGTATGGTGTCGATTTCTCGTTGCCATAGTAGACCTGCACTCATACAAACTTAGGTCAGAGTCACACCACTTATTGAGTATGGGAAGGACCATACTCCACAGCCGAGAGTTGGAACCATTTCTCTGATACCATAAAGTGTCACGCCCCAAAAATTAGTCCAATAAAAATACGGGTTAACAAAAACTTTTCCATAAAGAGTGTGAAAACCAAAAGTACTTTTTCATAGAGTAATATTTCTTTTACAAAACATTCTGAGTGTAAAGCATGTATAATACAAAATTCCAAAAAAAAACCCTTTTTACACCCATAGCATTGGTCTTCACAACTCGATCCTTTGGCAAAAGGATTTGGATGACGAGACGTCATCCTGGCTGTTCCTTCTAAACAACTTCCACTCTTACAAATTATTGGATGATTTTCAGGAACATACACCCAAAAAAAAATGCAAAAAATAATTCAAATTATTGAGGGAAGTGCACCTTGAATACTAGAGGGGTATTGCAGTTGCATCAGAATGATGGAATTGGAATCTCTGATATACCATATGCAAAGTGGAAGTCCCTTAATAACACAGAAAGGCACACAAGACAAGACCCTCTAATCATTTTAATTTATTAATTACTAAATCAACTCAACCAAAAAATACAGCGATTGGCGGATGTAACATCCCTAATTTAATTCCAAATGTAATTAAAATAAATATGATCTTATGGTGTAGAGAAGTGATGATATTAAGCCAAAACTAGTAGAGTAGAGAGCCAAATTAGAGTTAAAAAGCATGAGGCTTTAGGAAATCAAAAATAGAAGAATTATATCTCAAAACAAAAATTCCACCATTGGATATGAAGTTTAGTGAGAGGAGAAGCTTGCTTTAAAATTTGAGCAAGATCCAACGGTTAACGAAAAAGTTATGACGTTTTGAATGTGAGAGGTCCATTATGGCACCAGCCACGCCCGGGCGCACCGTGCCACCCGCCAGGCGCACTGGTGCGTGTCTACAGACCCATTGTAACATCCTCACTTTTATTAATTAATTTTAAGTTTTATTGAAATTGGTATTTGAAAATTTCTTTTATAACTTAATTCCTTAAAAATATTTTACGAAAATCCGGCAGAGTTTCCTCTGTTTTTCGAACTTTCCCAAAATTTCTTCTTAAAACCTGTCAGTCCAGAAATATTTAAAACATAACGCATAATAGATAAAATATTCAGATCAGATGCTAGTGCCCAAGTAGTACAAGTTCAGGGCGTACAACTACTACATATTTTAAATTACAAAATAGTTGTCCACTCAAAATAATATATATATATTCACTCCACGTAGTGGAATGAAAGTCCTGCTCGGCCATGTCCCATGTAAGCTCCACTTCAGTACCTGCAAAATATAACAAGAAGGGTAGCATTACACAGAACTTAAAAAGATAAATCCTATAAGAAGACATAGTAAATAACTAAGACTACACTATTACCACTAATCATGCACTATATATACATCCATATATTTAGTTCCCTTTCTCTTCATCTCCATTCCTCACATTCTTTTTCCTATTTCATTTCCATTTTCCCTTAACATTTTTACTAATCCAATTTCCTTTCCAGTTTTAATTTCGTGACCATTATTCATTATCTTTTCCGTTTATTTTTATTAGGCCACAGTGTCATTACAATCACCCGTGACATTTACCATTTTTATTAGGCCACAGGTTCAATACAACCACCCGTGACATTTACCATTTTTATTAGGCCACAGGGTCAATACAAACACCTGTGCCGTTTACCATTTTTATTAGGCCACAGGGTCAATACAACCACCTGTGCCATTTACCATTTTCATTAGGCCACAGGGTCAATACAACCACCTGTGACGTTTACCATTTTTATTAGGCCACATGGTCAATACAACCACCTGTGCCGTTTATCTTTAGTTCTCTACCTCTTTATTAACTCTTCTTAGTCTTTTTTCTCTTTACTTTTAGTTCCTTAATTCTCTTTATTTCTTTTAATTTCTTAACCCTTCTTTTATCTTTTTCTATTTGAGTGTTTCTCTTTACTAATTTTTATTCTTATTTCTAATTAACTCTACCTAACTTGGTCATATACTTTATAGTTTAACTCTTGTTACTAATTCTTAGTTATTTTCTTCACTTCCTCTTTTTCACACTATTACTTACTATTTATTCCCATTTCATTAACTCCACTTTATTTGACTATTCCATTTAACTTAACTTAGTTTTTATATCCTATTACAACATTTTATTTAAGTTCCCTAATAACTTACTCTCTCCTTGCTTTAGTATCCCTTTATTATTTTCTTTTGCCTGTTTCCTATTTTATTTTACATTTAACTACTTAACTTTCTTTTACTTATTTTCTTTTTACTTCTTTTCCCATATTCGACTCTGCACATATTCCTTATTCCACATTCTAATCCCTCCTTTACCCTATTTAAATCTCCACTTACTATTTTACTTATTATCCTTTAGTTTATTAGTTCTACTCTTTTTGCCTATAACGTATAAACTTTATTCTTTGATTCCCAAACTTAGTTGGTTTTTCCCTAACGGATTCCTCTTGGTTTTACTTCATGTTTTTCTACATTTTCATTCTTTATTAATTATTTTAATATCCTAATTAAATGCAGTTATTCCGGACCTTATCCTAAGCACATAAATTCTATTCCCTAAGGCGTGGTTTCCATTAACAATTTTAAATGCTCATTTATGTCAGCGGGGACTACCCTAAGGTTCATTAACATATTACCTTATTCTCAGCCATCACTATAGCATCCTAGAATTTACTTCTTAAGTAGAGGTAATACGAATCCTTCTTACCTCGGGCTTTTTAAATAGAACCTAGATTTTAGCTCGGCGACGATGACGCCGTCGGTGTTGCTCCTCGTTAGCGGGAACGATCGTGACTGGACCGAGGCAAGAGCTTCGACCTTCGAGGTTCCCGACACGATCCCGGCACGATCATGGGTCGATAACGGCGCCGGTGAGATCCGTGGAGAAAGAGAGAAGGCTCGCGGATGAGAGTTGAAGGAATTGAGGGTGAACTTGTGGCTACGGTGCTGGGCTTATGGAGGTGGTGGTGGTGGTCCAAGGGCGGCGACAGCCGGAGAGGAGGGAAATGGGCGGTGATGGAGGAGAGAGATGAGGGATCCAAGAGAGAGAGAGAGAAAGAGAGAGAGAAAGGGCCAAGGGGGAAGAGAGAGAAAGGGGTTTATGATGGTGGTGGTGGGTTGTACCGGTGGTGGTGGCCGCGGGTCTAGGTGGCGGCGGCGGTTTCCGGTGGAGGAACAAGGAGGAGAGGGAGAATCAAGTGAGAGGAGGAGAGAGAGAGAAAGAGAGAAAGGGACCAAGGAAGGTAGAGCTTCAATGGAGGAAGGATTGGAAGGGAGATTTTGGTGCTTGGTGGTGTTGGGGGCGGTTTTGGGGTGAGGAGGGAGGAGATGGGGCGGAGAAATGAGGGAGGAGGGGTGGAAATGGGGGTTTAGCCTTTAAAACGCGTTTTTGGTGTTGCAGATCGCAGAATTTTCGCTTAAGCAAAATCTGGTCTCTTAAGCGAACTCAATTGGTGTTGATACTGGAGCAGTTTCGCTTAAGCCAAAAATTTTCGCTTAAGGCAAAATATTTTCGCTTAAGCCAAATGTACAGGTACTGCTACTTCATTTTTCTATTTTTCAGCTATTTTCTCCCCAACTTCAAATAGCCATAACTTCTTCGTTCACCGTCGGATTTCATAGCTTCATATCCAACGGTGGAAATTGTGTTTTGAGTCTTAAATCTTTTATTTTGAATTTCCTAATGTCGGGTGTTTATAACACCGAAAAATCGATTTTTAACACTCGTTTGGTCTTCTTTAAATTTGCCTTTCGATGCCAATGCTCCTTAACTCCTTCAAGGCACTCGAAGAATTCCTAATCCATCATTTTAAATCCCTTTTTGGATAATCCTTATTTACAAATCTTATTATTATTCTAATTATTATTAGAATTAAAATTCGGGATGTTACACCCATGGGCGCCCAGGCGCCAGTGCCCACCGCCCAGGTGCGCGCTGCTGAGGACTAGTGCGGAAATCAGCACCAACAAGGGAAAAAAAGGGATTTTGCCCACTCCAAACCCATTTTTAGTCACTCATTTCTCCCTTCAAGGCTAAGATTCATTTTCCTTCCTTATTTCCTCTTCATTTTCGTGGGTCATTGGAGAAGGAGGGTTAGGGCATCATCCTCTTCATCATACAAGCTCCATTGTTGGCCAAGATTCAAGTTCCCTCATCCTTATCAAGTTCCTTCTTCCCTTCATCTCCTTTGGCTGGTCCATGAGCATCCATCATCATCTTTCTTCTCTTAGGTTCCTCCCTCACATCAATTAAACATCAAGGTGAGAGTTCATGTGCTTCTCTTTCCATTCCTTCTCAACACACAACACCATCATCATCTCTAAGCTTTCCATTTCCTATTTTCTTTGTCTCAAGGATCATGGCTTTTCTCTCTTTTTGATGCTACCACCATCACTAGAGAAAAAGGGAGCACCTCAACATCAACAAAATTTACTTCTCAACCCGGTTATAAAGTGCAAAGGCTAGGGTCTTACGGCTAAGGGTTAAGGTTTGCTTTGTTTGTCGCTTCTAAGGTAAGGGGGAATGTTACCTTAGCTTAGGAAATGTAAATCTAGTTAGTGTATAGTGATGATTGAGATTGGGTGAGATTGTATTTTAATGAACCCTAGGGTAACCGCTAATAATAAATAATAATGACTTAAGAAAAGAATAGAAACCCTCACTTAAATTTATGTATTATGTGCATGACTTGATGATTGGATTTTAATATTTGAAATTTATATGGGATTTATGTATTATATGCATGACTTGATGTTTTATGACTTGATGAATGGATATTTGATTATTTTCTATGGAGATATGAATATGTACTTGGTTGTTTTAAGTGAAAATAAATTTGTGGTCTTGAGTAAAGCCAAGTAAATTTTAGGATGTTAGTTGAGATTTTTCCCCCTAGTTGAAAGAGTAGAACGGAAGACTAAACGAAATTAAATTATTGAATAAAAGAGAAGAGATAAGATTGATTTAATCGTAATAAAATGAGGAATGAGAATGTGATAAACAATTGAGTGAAGAGAAATGGAATGTGATCAAATAATGAAAGTAAAGAAAAGAAAGAGAATGTGATAAAGATTAAAGGATTTGGGTATGCGAATTCCAGGCCAAGTAAGTACGCCCCGTTGGGTGCATTGGTTGCGTAAGCCGAACGATTTAATGGCGTGCGCAGCGGTAAGACACCCGATTCATGGAGTTGTACACAGTGGTGGGTTCGTAGTACTCTGATAAGATATGCAGATACGGTCTATGGATGCCAGGCCATGTAAGTATGTAACACCCTATAATTAATTACCCTTAATTCCCCTTATATTAAAAATATGAACTTAAAAATTCATTTTTAAATTATAAAAATCAACCGTCAAACGGACGGAGTTTCGTTTGTTTTTCGGACTTTTCTAAATCTTCAACCTGATAAACTCATGTATATAGTATCAACAATAGCCAGCAGGGCTCAAATATAAATATATGCATCACATAGTTGCCCCATGGGCTCAAGTGTAAATCATCAGCATCAGTATGTCAGTGTACCAGCAGAAATGCAAAATATGTGAATCAAGAGACCATGACAACAACTATGCCCAAAAAGGAATCATAAACCATGCACAAAAGAAACTAATCCTAAGCCTCTCTCAAAAGCATATATAGCCCATATACATCAAATGAATACGGAGGCTTAGGCCAAAATAAATATATCTAAAACCCAACCCTACTCTCCCTCACAGGGAGAGTAATCCTGCTCGGCCGATCGTGGTGTATACTCCAACTCAGTACCTGAAAAATGGTAAGGAGGTGAGTATTACACAATAAAATAGGGAAGCAGTCTCTATTATGCTATACTGAACCACCAAGCCAAACACATCTAGTCATGTAGTGCATATAATCCAATGAGCATTCCCAAACAGTTCAATTATATTCTTTCCACATTAAAGTAGTTCTCTTGTAGTTTTAATTCCCATAGTCCATGCATTTCCATAATATACAAGTTACATAGTCCTCCATCTCATTTACTTTCCCTAATTCATACAATTATAACTCACACAATTTGTTATCTTTCTCAACTTCACTAATTTCACATGCTCTTTTCTCATACTCTTGGAAGCTTTCATAGCATTTTTAGAATTTATCACGGGGATCCATCATTGCGTACAGTCTCCTAAGGACAACGTCTTACAGCTGCACACAATGTGTGTCTTACGCGGTCTATGCGTATAGTCTCCTAAGGACAACGTCTTACAAGACCTGGATTCCCAAAATCATAATGTGCGTCCATCATTGCGTACAGTCTCCTAAGGACAACGTCTTACAGCTGCACACAATGTGTGTCTTACGCGGTCTATGCGTATAGTCTCCTAAGGACAACGTCTTACAAGATCTGGAGTAGCACAATCCAATTATAACATCATTAATATAAGGTGTGTGTGTGTCCATAACTGCGTACAGTCTCCTAAGGACAACGTCTTACAGCTGCGCACAATGTGCGTCTTACGCGATCTATGCGTACAGTCTCCTAAGGACAACGTCTTACAAGATCTGGATCACACACTCTTTTTACTTTAAATCTTTTAACAATTTATTTCGCTTATTCCATCTCTTTGTACTCATTCTCATTAGTTCCATTTTATCATCTCAGCATACTTTTAAATTCCCAAAAATACAGGGTAATTTTTAAGAGCCATTCCTGCCAATATCAAATATCATAATCATTACAAAAACTCACATACTCACATAGCCACGAATATTGCATATATTTCACTTCTCAGGTAGACATACATAATAAAATTACACAACAACTAATCACAATTATTAACATGATTTCCACACAATCATTTACACATTTAGCATATGCTTATACTTTTAATTTTTCCAAGGAAATATTTATTCTTATTCCAACATAATATTCATTATCCTTTATAAAAATTCTAGATTTCCCATATAATTTAGCATAATACCAATTCTCACAACTTAAATAGCAATTATCACATTTAAACACAAAATAACACATCCAATATTTTTATGCAATAACCATACCTAGGGTTTTTACTCTAATCTAACACATAACTCTTAGTAACCCACTATATACATAACACAACCTACCCCCTAGAATATGGTAACACAAACCTCCTTACCTCAAGTCCATAGAGTTAGAGAGAGAATTTGTGCTTGGGGCACACTTGAATAATGGCCACAACTCAAAGGAGAGGGAGGAACCTAAAATCAATACAATAAAGAGACAATTTATTAAGTTTTGCCCAAGACTCTTGAGGGAAATTCGTGACCCCATCAAGACCTCCCTAGGTTGATGATTGAAGTGCCATGGGAGCAAGAGGGAGAGAGAAATTCGAATTCTAGGGGAAAGGAAAAGAAGAACATAAGCAACAACCACTTACTTGGAGCTACAAGGATGGATTTGGGGATGGACTTGGAGTGATTCTCTTGAGAGTTGATCAATTAGAGTGAGTGAATTTGTGCCCTAGAGGAGAGAGAGTTCGAGCTTTGCAAACTCTAAGAGATGGACGCCCTTTATTTTTTCAGCATCTACAGCCTTTAATCGATTATTAATCGATTAGGCCATTTCCCATTTTCTGACCTTAATCGATTAAGCTGCAGTTTAATCGATTAAGCTGCAGTTTAATCGATTAAGCTGTTCAGTTTTGTAGTACCCAGACTTTGAGAGGCCATAACTTCTTCGTTACCCGTTGGATCTTCTTCAAATTTTAAAGCAAGCTTCCTCACCTATCCTACTTCACATCCAACGGTGGAATTTATGTTTTAAGCTACCAATCTTGTTATTCTAATTTCCTAAATTCCTATGTTTTAAACCTAAGGTTGCATGCTCAATTGGCTAAGTTTCTAACTTATGCCCTCAATTCTTCTTCCCTAGGACCATCACAGCATAGATTACACTATAAATTAAGTTTGGGATGTTACAATCCTCTCCCACTTACCCGAATTTCGTCCTCGAAATTCAGTTGTCCTCGAACAAGTGTGGATGAGATTGTCTGATCTTGCTTTCTAGCTCCCAAGTAGCCTCCTCCACATTGTTCCTGCTCCAAATGACTTTTACCAAGCTGATCTCCTTGCCTCTTAATTGTCTCACCTGCCTGTCTTCAATCCTCACTGGCAACACCTCAAAAGTCAAATTCTCCTTCAAAGGCAAATCGTCCAATGTGACCACATGAGTAGGATCATGAATGTATTTTCTTAGCTGTGAAACATGGAATACATCATGAAGCCTAGCTAAGTGAGGGGGCATAGCAATTCTGTAAGCTACCGGACCAACCTTCTTCAAGATCTCATAAGGTCCAAAAAACCTAGGAGTTAGTTTCTTGGACCTAATTGCTCTACCAATCCCAGTGACCGGAGACACTCTTAGAAACACATGATCCCCAACATCAAATTCCAAGGGTCTCCTACGCCTATCAGCATAATTCTTCTAGCGATCCTGGGATGTTTTAATTTTGTTCTTGATCATTGTGATCTTCTCAGTTGTTTCTTTCACAATATCAGGACCTGTCAACAGATTCTCTCCTATTTGGAACCAACACAGAGGCGTCCTGCACTTTCTGCCATAGAGAGCCTCAAATGGTGCCATGCCAATACTGGAGTGAAAGCTGTTATTATAAGTGAACTCCATCAACGGCAGTAACTGCTCCCAACTACCAGCCTGCTCAAGAACACATGCTCTCAACAGGTCCTCCAGTGTCTGGATAGTACACTCAGATTGTCCATCTGTCTGCGGATGATAAGCCGTACTGAATTTCAGCTTAGTACCCAATGCTTCCTGAAGACTCTGCCAAAATCTAGACAGAAATCTCGGATCACGATCGGATACAATACTGGTAGGAACACCATGTAGTTTCACTATGTCCCTGATATACAACTGAGTCAACTTCTCCAGAGTGTACTTCTTGTGAATCGGAATAAAGTGGGCACACTTTGTGAGACGGTCCACAACCACCCAAACTGCATCACATCCTGCAGCAGTCCTAGGTAGACCTGTCACAAAATCCATAGCTATACTATCCCACTTCCACTCCGGTATATCAAGTGATCGCAATGGACCACCAGGCTTTTGATGCTCAATCTTAACTTTCTGGCAAGTAAGACAATGAGATACATGATCTGCTACATCGGTTTTCAACTTCGGCCACCAATAAATCTTTTTCAGATCTTGGTACATTTTTGTTGCACCAGGATGGAAATTCATTTTGGTCCGATGTGCTTCCCACAGGATATCCCTTCTGATCTCGAAGTCCATGGGAACACATATCTGACCCCTAAATCGGATAATGCCATCTGAACCTTTCACAAAATCGGGCTCTTCATTGCCCGATGCCCCTTCTAACAACTTCTGTAATTCTGCATCATCAGTTTGTCTCTCTCTAATAAGGCCAATCAAGTCATTAGTAACCTGCAGCATTTCTAGAACAATGCTCTTCTCTTTCACTTGCATGTTCAAATTGAGGTCACTGAACTCTTGGATTAGCTGCATCTCCTTCACCATCAAATTGCTGACATGCAAAGTCTTGCGACTTAGTGCATCAACCACTACATTTGCTTTTCCCGGATGGTACTGGAGATTGAAATCATAGTCCTTCAGAAACTCCATCCACCTCCTCTGTCTCATATTCAACTCTTTTTGATCAAAAAGATAGCGAAGGCTTTTATGATCACTAAAGACTTCAAATTTTGAACCATACAGATAGTGCCTCCAGATTTTCAAAGCAAAAACTACTGCTGCCAACTCAAGATCATGAGTGGGATAGTTCTGCTCATGCTGTCTCAACTGCCTGGATGCATAGGCTATGACTTGTCCTTGCTGCATCAGCACACAACCCAACCCTTGTTTTGAAGCATCACAATACACTACGAAGGATTGAGTCGGATCCGACAAGATCAACACCGGGGAACTAGTCAATCGCCTCTTCAACTCCTGGAAACTCTCTTCACATTCTGGGGACCATTCAAATGGAACACCCTTCCGCGTAAGAGTAGTCAGAGGAAGGGCTAGCTTAGAAAACCCTTCAATGAACCTCCTATAATAACCAGCCATACCAAGGAAACTTCTGATTTCTGTGATGGACTTGGGTCTCTCCCACTTAAGCACCGCTTCCACCTTAGAAGGGTCAACCGCAACTCCCTTCTCCGAAATCACATGCCCCAGAAAATGCACTTCATTCAACCAGAAACTACATTTAGAAAACTTGGCATAAAGACGCTTGTCTTTGAGAACTTGGAGCACTGTTCTTAAATGCTCTTCATGCTCCTTCTGGATCTTGGAATAAATAAGAATGTCATCGATGAACACAATGACAAATGAGTCTAAGTACGGCCTGAAGATCCTGTTCATGTAATCCATGAAGATAGCAGGTGCATTCGTGAGACCGAAAGGCATCACCACATATTCAAAATGCCCATACCGAGATCTAAAAGCAGTTTTAGGAATGTCCCCCTCTCGGATACGGATTTGATGGTATCCAGATCGGAGGTCAATTTTTGAGAAAACCGCAGCTCCCCTAAGCTGATCCAACAAATCATCAATGCGTGGGAGCGGATACTTATTCTTCACCGTCATCGCATTCAGCTGTCGGTAATCAGTGCACATGCGTACACTTCCATCCTTCTTTTTAACAAAGAGGATAGGAGCTCCCCACGGGGAAACACTCGGTCTTATGAAACCCTTCGCCAAAAGCTCCTCCAACTGCTTCTTTAACTCTTCCAACTCTGGAGGAGCCATTCTGTACAGCGCTTTAGATACCGGGCCGGCACCAGGCATAAGATCAATGCCAAATTCTACTTCTCTGGCTGGAGGCAATCCAGGTATTTCAGCTGGAAAAACATCCGGAAACTCACAAACCACTGGGATTTTGCTAATATCCGATGCTTCCTCATCGTCCATGGCCGACACAGAGACTTGACAGAAAATTACTGACTTCTAGCTACAATCAAGAAGGACACGGTTCTGGGACATCCAGTCCATGCCTAGAATGATATCCAGCTTGGTTAAGGGCAAACATATCAAGTTCACTTTGAATTCCCGCTCCAATACTCGAAGAGGGCAATCCAAGCACATCAAAGATGTAACCACAGCTGAGTTTGTAGGGGTAGAAACAGACAACTTAAAAGGCATCTCAACAGCAGATAACTTTAGTCTCTCCATACAATTGACAGAAATAAAAGAGTGTGTAGCTCCACAGTCAAATAGAATACCGCATGCAATATCATTTATATGACCAATACCTCGAATCAGCTCATCAGCCTCTGTCACCTCCTCTCCATCAAGAGTGTACACCTTCCCTTTCTGAAGTGGGCGGCCATCAGCAATCCTCTGCGCCCTAGTCACATTTGCTTCTTTCTTAACTGCATTCTGCGGGCAATTCATTGAAACATGGCCGGGCTGTCCACACTTAAAGCAAGTGATATTCGATTGATTCTGAGTCCAACATACACCCCTATGCTGCTTGACACAATGAGGACAGGGCGGAATAGGACCAGGAGAACCCCCCATAGGGCCCGCTCTAGGCTGTGGATAGGGGCCTGGCCGCTGCACCGCTCCCTTGCCCCTCATAGGACCAACACTTCTCTGAACAGTCTTGCTTTTATCTTCTGCCATTTTCCTCTTAAGCCCCTTCTCATAAGTACTCGCCATGTTGACCAAACGGGCCAAATTATCAATATTGTGATACTCGCATGAAAGGCGAAAGTCAGTCCTAAGTCCAGATTCAAACTTGACGCATTTGCCGCGCTCACTGGCATCCCGATAGTCAGAGAATCGGATGAGATCTTCAAATCTAGCTGCATAATCCCCAACTGACATAGAGCCCTGAGTCAACTGAAGAAAGGCAATCTCCTTCTCCCTTCTCACGTCTTCAGGGAAATACTTCCCTAGAAAAAGACCCTTGAATACTTCCCAAGGAACCACCGGATTGGCTGCCTCCAATCCCCTCCTCTGCTGGTCCCACCAATGCTCAGCCTCATTGGTTAGCATAAATTCCGCCAGACGCACATGCTGCTCCATGGGTGGGTGAATAGAGCGGAGGATCTTCTCGATCTCCTGAATCCATCTCTGGGCTCCATCAGGGTCATTTCCACCCTCAAAGCGAGGTGGATCATTCTTGCGGAACCTAGCCATCCAGTCCACCTCTACTGGAGCTGGTTGCATAGCTACTGCAGCTGCTGTGGCTGCTGCGGCTGCGACAGCTGCCATCTGCTCTCCTTGCTGCTGCTGCATCTGTGACAGATGCTCCAGAATGGCTGCAAGCCCATCATTAGCAGCCCTCCTTCCCGCCATACTGCTTAGCCAAAGAGAGCAGAAAAATAAGACTTAAAATATTTAATGTATACATAGTACTATAATCGTACTACTAAATTCCTAAACTTTTACTAGGAGCATTCATTACTCGCTAGGTGAGTAATCGTGTGGAGTTTGCATAACTCCAAGGCCGAGGAGAAACTGCTCTGATACCATAAATGTAACACCCTATAATTAATTACCCTTAATTCCCCTTATATTAAAAATATGAACTTAAAAATTCATTTTTAAATTATAAAAATCAACCGTCAAACGGACGGAGTTTCGTTTTTTTTTCGGACTTTTCTAAATCTTCAACCTGATAAACTCATATATATAGTATCAACAATAGCCAGCAGGGCTCAAATATAAATATATGCATCACATAGTTGCCCCATGGGCTCAAGTGTAAATCATCAGCATCAGTATGTCAGTGTACTAGCAGAAATGCAAAATATGTGAATCAAGAGACCATGACAGCAACTATGCCCAAAAAGGAATCATAAACCATGCACAAAAGAAACTAATCCTAAGCCTCTCTCAAAAGCATATACAGCCCATATACATCAAATGAATACGGAGGCTTAGGCCAAAATAAATATATCTAAAACCCAACCCTACTCTCCCTGTGAGGGAGAGTAATCCTGCTCGGCCGATCCTGGTGTATACTCCAACTCAGTACCTGAAAAATGGTAAGGAGGTGAGTATTACACAATAAAATAGGGAAGCAGTCTCTATTGTGCTATACTGAACCACCAAGCCAAACACATCTAGTCATGTAGTGCATATAATCCAATGAGCATTCCCAAACAGTTCAATTATATTCTTTCCACATTAAAGTAGTTCTCTTGTAGTTTTAATTCCCATAGTCCATGCATTTCCATAATATACAAGTTACATATTCCTCCATATCATTTACTTTCCCTAATTCATACAATTATAACTCACACAATTTGTTATCTTTCTCAACTTTACTAATTTCACATGCTCTTTTCTCATACCCTTGGAAGCTTTCATAGCATTTTTAGAATTTATCACGGGGATCCATCATTGCGTACAGTCTCCTAAGGACAACGTCTTACAGCTGCACACAATGTGTGTCTTACGCGGTCTATGCGTATAGTCTCCTAAGGACAACGTCTTACAAGACATGGATTCCCAAAATCATAATGTGCGTCCATCATTGCGTACAGTCTCCTAAGGACAAAGTCTT
This sequence comes from Crotalaria pallida, assembly GCA_037953625.1. Lineage (NCBI taxonomy): Eukaryota > Viridiplantae > Streptophyta > Magnoliopsida > Fabales > Fabaceae > Crotalaria > Crotalaria pallida. The sequence goes on along the minus strand of CM075652.1, from coordinate 36,416,790 downwards.
ACAGCTGCACACAATGTGTGTCTTACGCGATCTATGCGTACAGTCTCCTAAGGACAACGTCTTACAAGATCTGGAGTAGCACAATCCAATTATAACATCATTAATATATGGTGTGTGTGTGTCCATAACTGCGTACAGTCTCCTAAGGACAACGTCTTACAGCTGCGCACAATGTGCGTCTTACGCGATCTATGCGTACAGTCTCCTAAGGACAATGTCTTACAAGATCTGGATCACACACTCTTTTTCCTTTAAATCTTTTAACAATTTATTTCGCTTATTCCATCTCTTTGTACTCATTCTCATTAGTTCCATTTTATCATCTCAACATACTTTTAAATTCCCAAAAATACAGGGTAATTTCTAAGAGCCATTCTTGCCAATATCAAATATCATAATCATTACAACAACTCACATACTCACATAGCCACGAATATTGCATATATTTCACTTCTCAGGTAGACATACATAATAAAATTACACAACAACTAATCACAATTATTAACATGATTTCCACACAATCATTTACACATTTAGCATATGCTTATACTTTTAATTTTTCCAAGGAAATATTTATTCTTATTCCAACATAATATTCATTATCCTTTATAAAAATTCTAGATTTCCCATATAATTTAGCATAATACCAATTCTCACAACTTAAATAGCAATTATCACATTTAAACACAAAATAACACATCCAATATTTTTATGCAATAACCATACCTAGGGTTTTTACTCTAATCTAACACATAACTCTTAGTAACCCACTATATACATAACACAACCTACCCCCTAGAATATGGTAACACAAACCTCCTTACCTCAAGTCCATAGAGTTAGAGAGAGAATTTGTGCTTGGGGCACACTTGAATAATGGCCACAACTCAAAGGAGAGGGAGGAACCTAAAATCAATACAATAAAGAGACAATTTATTAAGTTTTGCCCAAGACTCTTGAGGGAAATTCGTGACCCCATCAAGACCTCCCTAGGTTGATGATTGAAGTGCCATGGGAGCAAGAGGGAGAGAGAAATTCGAATTCTAGGGGAAAGGAAAAGAAGAACATAAGCAACAACCACTTACTTGGAGCTACAAGGATGGATTTGGGGATGGACTTGGAGTGATTCTCTTGAGAGTTGATCAATTAGAGTGAGTGAATTTGTGCCCTAGAGGAGAGAGAGTTCGAGCTTTGCAAACTCTAAGAGATGGATGCGCTTTATTTTTTCAGCATCTACAGCCTTTAATCGATTAAGCCATTTCCCATTTTCTGACCTTAATCGATTAAGCTGCACTTTAATCGATTAAGCTGCAGTTTAATCGATTAAGCTATTCAGTTTTGCAGTACCCAGACTTTGAGAGGCCATAACTTCTTCGTTACCCGTTGGATCTTCTTCAAATTTTAAAGCAAGCTTCCTCACCTATCCTACTTCACATCCAACGGTGGAATTTATGTTTTAAGCTACCAATCTTGTTATTCTAATTTCCTAAATTCCTATGTTTTACACCTAAGGTTGCATGCTCAATTGGCTAAGTTTCTAACTTATGCCCTCAATTCTTCTACCCTAGGACCATCACAGCATAGATTACACTATAAATTAAGTTTGGGATGTTACAAAGTACGCCCCGCTGGGTGCATTGGTTGCGTAAGCCGCACGATTTAATGGCGTGTGCAGCGGTAAGACGCCCAATTCATGGAGTTGTGCGCAGTGGTGGGTCCGTAGTACCCTAATAACGGTTTTGAGGATGTTAGGCCAAGTAAGTACGCCCCGCTGGGTGCATTGGTTGCGTAAGCCGCATGATTTAATGGTGTGCGCAGCGGTAAGACGCCCAATTCAGGGAGTTGTGTGCAGTGGTGAGTTCGCAAAGACCCCACGAGTAAAAGATACGAAGCACAAAGAACAGACAAAGAAAAGAAAGAAAAGAAAAGAGAGGAATCGAGAAAAAGAAAGAAGTAATACAAAAGAATGGAAAAAGTAAAAGAAGAATAAGTGAATGAAAATAAAATGATAAGTGTTTGTGATTGAAATAGATTGGATTGAATTGTCTGATAATTACGTGATTAATTGCTATTTGTTTATGGCTTAGTTATTATTATGCCTTTTTAGATTTCATTTGCTAAGTTATGTGTAATGCTCACCTCTTAACTGTTTTTACACAGGTACAGAGCTTGAGTTAGCACAGTCTCCGGCCGAGCAGGAGTATAGTAGCCGTTCTGTTTATTTTGTTGGGTCTTGGGCCGGTTATGAGTCTTAATTATGCACAGGAGCCTTCTTTTTTGTGACACCTGTATATGTATATTTGGATGTAGATTCTCAGCAGGGTCGGCCCAGACCGTGTCTTTTGGGTTTGGGTATATTTTTGGGTGATAGAACCACTTTCACAAACTTGTTTATTTACCTGCCGATGCATTGACAGGGTGTATGTCATTACATCATATCATGTGGCATGATATGGTCGAATATGATGTGATATGATATGATATGGCTGCTGATGTCTGGTTTTATCTGAAATATATCTGACAGGTTATAACAGGAATTTTTGGGAAGTCCGAAAAACAGAGGAAACTCTGCCGGATTTTAGTAAAAATATTTATGAGTAACTAAATTTTTAAAGAAATTTTTAAGTTCATAAAATTTTAAATGGCTAATTTTGGGTAAATTAAAGTAGGGTGTTACAATTTGGTACCAGAGCAGTTTCTCTCGGCCTTTGGAGTGTGGACTCATAACTCCAATGGTTTACACACCAAGCGAGTAACCCAAAAGTTAGTGTCAAGTATATAATAAATAAAATAGGTATTTATGTAGGTACCTACACTTAGCGAAATGATCATTTCATTATATGTAAAATAACTAGTTCATTCTTCAGGACCAAGTTGCTATGGCCGGAAGACATGCGGAAGCGGATCGTATGGCTGCTATTCTCAAGAATCTGGTCCAGATGAACTAGAACCAGGCCGCAAACATAGCACAAATGCAACAAAACCAAGCTTAAATGCAACAAAATCAAGCTGACAATATAGCAGCAGAAGCAGCCGCCGCAGCAATGACAACTATTAATCCTCAACCACCATCACCAGCTCCTGTTGAGATCGATTGGTTGGCCAGATTTAGAAAGAGCGAACCACCTAGGTTCGAGGGGGGATACAATCCAGATGGGGCTATAAAATGGCTCCAAGAGATTGAGAAGATCCTCCGATCTTTACAGCCACCTGCCGATCATAGAGTTCGTTTGGCTGAATATGTTTTGACCAGTGAGGCCGAACACTGGTGGGAGCAACAGAGGAGGGGCTTGGAAGCAGGGGACCAAGAGATAACATGGGATCTATTTAAGATCCGATTCCTTGGCAAGTATTTTCCCGAGGATGTTAGAAGGGAAAAAGAGATAGCATTTCTCAAGTTGGAGCAAGGAAACTTAAGTGTTGGTGAATATGCAGCACAGTTCGAGGACTTGATCCGTTATTCCAGCGGCTATAGAGATGCAGACGAACGCGCTAAGTGCATCAAGTTCGAGTCCGATCTCCGCACAAAGATCAGACTTGCTTTTGAGTACCAGAACATTGCAAATCTTTCACAACTGGTAAACATGACAAGCACATACGAAAAGGGGCTCAAGCAAGACCTAGCTGAGGAGAGGAGCAAGGCAGCACAGAAAGCAGTTGGTCCCATCAGGGGAAAAGGCCCAGTTCAGAGACCCGGTCATTATTCCAGCCCTAGAGCAGTAGCTCCTATGGCGGCAGGACAGAGTGTGCCTCCATCAAGCCCTATATCTCCATGTGCTACTTGTGGGAGACTTCATCGGGGTGTTTGTTGGTATAGGGATCATCACAGGAAAGAAGGTCTTTGTTTCTTCTGCAGATAGCCTGGCCATTATGCTTCTAATTGTCCTAAGAACTCGCTCAAGAAAGAGGTGATTGAGACTCGGGCACAGCGGGCAGGTGGTAGCCAGCCCATTCAACAGGGCAAGGTTTATACCATGGATGGGGAGGAAGTGGAACTATCTGACGAGCTTATCAGAGGTACATGTTCCATTAACAATATATCTTGTGGAGTGCTTTTCGATTGTGGTGCTTCTCATTCTTTCATCTCTTATAATTGCATGAAGAAGTTAGGATTATCAGCTGTTGAGATGCCTTTTAAATTATCTGTATCTACTCCAACTAGCACTTCAGTTGTCATATCTCAAGTGTGTCTTGATTGCTCTCTTCGGGTGCTGGATCGAGATTTCACAGTGAATCTCATTTGTCTTCCCCTAAATAAGACGGATATCATCTTGGGCATGGATTGGATGTCTACCCATCATGTCTTGATTGATTGTGAGAAGAAATCTATTGTGTTTAATTCTCGATCTCTCGCTGCCATGGAAGTTAGTGAAGAGATTGATGTGAGCAGGATCCCAGTAGTCAAGGGGTTTCCAGAAGTCTTTCCGGAGGAGATCCCGGGACTACCCCCTCACAGGGAAGTTGAGTTTAGTATTGATCTGGTTCCTGGAGCAGGACCAATCTCCATAGCTCCTTACAGAATTGTACCTACTGAACTAGCAGAATTAAAGAAGCAGTTGGAGGAGTTATTGGTGAAAGAGTTCATTCGGCCTAGTGTATCTCCATGGGGAGCTTTAGTTCTTTTTGTCAAGAAGAAGGACGAAAGCTCTCGGATGTGCATAGATTACAGGCAGCTCAATGCGAGGACAGTGAAAAATAAGTATCCCCTTCCCCGCATTGATGACTTATTGGATCAACTGAGAGGTGCTGCGATTTTCTCAAAAATTGACCTTCGATCTGGATACCACCAGATTCGCATCAAGGAAGAAGACATTCCTAAGACTGCTTTCAGGACTCGTTATGGGCACTTTGAACATGTTGTGATGCCCTTCGGTCTAACAAATGCTCCTGCAATATTCATGGACTACATGAATAGGATCTTTCGACCCTTCTTAGATTCTTTCGTTATTGTGTTTATTGATGATATACTAATCAATTCTAAGAATCCCATCGAGCATGAGGAGCACATGAGAATTGTGCTGCAGGTTCTCAAGGAGAAACAACTTTATGCAAAGCTGTCTAAATGCAGCTTCTGGTTGCAGGAACTACATTTCTTAGGCCATGTGATTTCTGAGAGGGGTGTTGCCGTCGATCCCTCCAATGTGGAAGCAGTACTAAAGTGGGAGAGACCCACGTCGGTGACAGAAATCAGGAGTTTTCTTGGCATGGCGGGTTACTACAGGAGATTCATTGAAGGGTTCTCCAGGTTAGCTCTTCCGCTAACCAAGTTGACCAGAAAGGACGCACCTTATCAGTGGTAACCGCAGTGTGAGCAAAGCTTTCAGGAGTTGAAAAAGAGGTTGACTAGCTCCCCAGTTTTGATATTGCCAGATCCCGACTAGTCCTTCGATGTTTATTGTGATGCCTCCAAACAAGGGCTAGGGCGTGTGTTAATGCAGCAAGGGAAAGTCATAGCCTATGCATCCAGGCAGTTGAGGTAGCACGAGTAGAACTACCCCACTCATGATCTAGAGTTGGCAGCAGTAGTCTTTGCACTGAAAATCTGGAGACATTATTTGTACGGTTCAAGGTTTGAAGTCTTCAGCGATCATAAAAGTCTCCGCTATCTCTTCAATCAGAAAGAATTGAATATGAGACAGAGGAGATGGATGGAATTTCTAAAAGACTATGATTTCAATCTCCAATACCATCCGGGCAAGGCTAATGTTGTGGCCGATGCTCTAAGCTGCAAGACTCTACATGTCAGCAATTTGATGGTGAAGGAGATGCAGCTGATACAAGAATTCAATGATCCCAACCTGAACATGCAAGTGAAAGAGAAGAGCATTGTTCTGGAGATGTTGCAGGTTACCAATGAGTTGATTGATCTTATCAAAGAAAGACAAGCTGACGATGAAGAGCTTCAGAAGTTGTTCGAAGGAGCATCGGGCAAAGAAGAGCCCGATTTTAGAAAGGGCTCTGATGGTATTATTCGGTTTAGGGGCCGGATATGCGTTCCTATGGATTTTGAGGTCAAAAGGGATATACTATGGGAAGCTCATCGAACAAAAATGAATTTTCATCCGGGTGCAACAAAGATGTATCAAGATTTGAAGAAAATTTATTGGTGGCCAAAGTTGAAAACGGATGTAGCCGACCATGTATCTCATTGTTTGACCTGCCAGAAAGTTAAGATTGAGCACAATAACCAGGTGGTCCGTTGCGATCACTTGAGATTCCTGAATGGAAATGGGATAGCATAGCCATGGACTTTGTGACGGGTCTACCTAGAACTGCTGCAGGATGTGATGTCGTTTGGGTTGTTGTAGACCGTTTAACGAAGTGTTCTCACTTTATCCCGATTCATAAGAAGTACACTCTGGAGAAGTTAACTCACTTGTATATTCGGGACATAGTGAAGCTTCATGGTGTGCCCACCAGTATAGTATCCGATCGTGATCCGAGATTTCTGTCTAGATTTTGGCAGAGTCTCCAGCAGGCTTTGGGTACTAAGCTGAAATTTAGTACAACTTACCATCCATAGACTGATGGACAATCTGAGCGTACTATCCAGACACTAGAGGATTTGTTGAGAGCATGTGTGCTGGAACAGACTGGCAATTGGGAGCAGCTTTTACCGTTGATGGAATTCACTTACAACAATAGCTTCCATTCTAGCATCGGAATGGAACCCTTTGAGGCACTTTACGGTAGGAAGTGTAGAACGCCTCTCTGTTGGTTCCAGGTTGGTGAGAATTTGTTGACTGGACCAGAACTTGTGCAAGAGACGACTGAGAGGATCACTATGATTAAGAACAAGATGAAATCTTCTCAGGATCGACAAAATAGCTATGCCGATAAGCATAGGAGACCTCTGGAGTTTGATGAGGGTGATCATGTCTTTCTGAGAGTGTCCCCTACTACAGGAATTGGTCGGGCAATCAAGTCCAACAAGTTGACGCCGAGATTCATCGGACCGTATCAGATTCTGGAGAAAGTCGGGCCAGTAGCCTATCGGATTGCTTTGCCTCCACATCTTTCTAATCTACACGATGTATTTCATGTCTCTCAACTTCGGAAGTATGTTCATGATCCCTCACATGTGATAGCACAAGATGAATTTCCGTTGAGGGAGAACCTGACTTTCGATGTTCAGCCTATCAGAATTGAGGATCGGCGGGTTAAACAATTAAGGGGCAAGGAGATTTCATTAGTGAAGGTTATTTGGAGCCGGAACAATGTAGAGGAGGCCACATGGGAGCTGGAGGACAAGATTAAGGAGTCTCATCCGCAGTTGTTCACTCTGATCTGAATTTCGAGGACGAAATTCTGGTAATTGGGAGAGGATTGTAACATCCCTAATTTAATTCCAAATGTAATTAAAATAAATATGAGCTTAAGGTGTACAGAAGTGATGATATTAAGCCAAAACTAGTAGAGAGCCAAATTAGAGTTAAAAAGCATGAGACTTTAGGAAATTAAAAATAGAAGAATTATATCTCAAAACAAAAATTCCACCGTTGGATATGAAGTTTAGTGTGAGGAGAAGCTTACTTTAAAATTTGAGCAAGATCCAACGGTTAACGAAAAAGTTATGACGTTTTAAATGTGAGAGGTCCATTTTGGCACCAGCCACGCCGGGGCGCACTGTGCCACCCGCCAGGCGCACCGGTGCGTGTCTACAGACCCATGGGCGCCCCGGCGCCAGCTCCCACCGCCCAGGCGCGCGCTGCTGAGGACTGGTGCGGAAATCAGCACCAACAAGGGCAAAAACGAGATTTTGCCCACTCCAAACCCATTTTTAGTCACTCATTTCTCCCTTCAAGGCTAAGATTCATTTTCCTTCCTCATTTCCTCTTCATCTTCGTGGGTCATTGGAGAAGGAGGGTTAGGGCATCATCCTCTTCATCATACAAGCTCCATTGTTGGCCAAGCTTCAAGTTCCCTCATCCTTATCAAGTTCCATCTTCCCTTCATCTCCTTTGGCTGGTCCATGAGCATCCATCATCATCTTTCTTCTCTTAGGTTCCTCCCTCACATCAATTAAACATCAAGGTGAGAGTTCAAGTGCTTCTCTTTCCATTCCTTCTCAACACACAACGCCATCATCATCTCTAAGCTTTCCATTTCCTATTTTCTTTGTCTCAAGGATCACGACTTTTCTATCTTTTTGATGCTACCACCATCACTAGAGAAAAAGGGAGCACCTCAACATCAACAAAATTTACTTCTCAACCTGGTTATAAAGTGCAAAGGCTAGGGTCTTACGGCTAAGGGTTAAGGTTTGCTTTGTTTGTCGCTTCTAAGGTAAGGGGGAATGTTACCTTAGCTTAGGAAATATTAATCTAGTTAGTGTATAGTGATGATTGAGATTGGGTGAGTTTGTATTTTAATGAACCCTAGGGTAACCGGTAATAATAAATAATAATGACTTAAGAAAAGAATAGAAACCCTCACTTGAATTTATGTATTATGTGCATGACTTGATAATTGGATTTTAATATTTGACATTTATATGGGATTTATGTATTATATGCATGACTTGATGTTTTATGACTTGATGAATGGATATTTGATTATTTGCTATGGAGATATGAATATGTACTTGGTTGTTTTAAGTGAAAATAAATTTGTGGTCTTGAGTAAAGCCAAGTAAATTTTAGGATGTTAGTTGAGATTTTTTCCCCCTAGTTGAAAGAGTAGAACGAAAGACTAAACGAAATTAAATTATTGAATAAAAGAGAAGAGATAAGATTGATTTAATCGTAATAAAATGAGGAATGAGAATGTGATAAACAATTGAGTGAAGAGAAATGGAATGTGATCAAATAATGAAAGTAAAGAAAATAAAGAGAATATGATAAAGATTAAAGGATTTGGGTATGCTAATTCCAGGCCAAGTAAGTACACCCCGCTGGGTGCATTGGTTGCGTAAGCCGCACGATTTAATGGCGTGCACAGCGGTAAGACGCCCGATTCGTGGAGTCGTACGCAGTGGTGGGTTCGCAGTACTCTGATAAGATATGCAAATACGGTCTATGGATGCCAGGCCCTGTAAGTACGCCCCGCTGGGTGCATTGGTTGCGTAAGCCGCACGATTTAATGGCGTGTGCAGCGGTAAGACTCCCAATTCATGGAGTTGTGCGCAGTGGTGGGTCTGTAGTACCCTAATAACGGTTTTGCGGATGTCAGGCCAAGTAAGTACGCCCTGTTGGGTGCATTGGTTGCGTAAGCCGCACGATTTAATGGCGTGCGCAGCGGTAAGACGCCCAATTCAGGGAGTTGTGCGCAGTGGTGAGTTCGCAAAGACCCCAAGAGTAAAAGATACGAAGCACAAAGAACAGACAAAGAAAAGAAAGAAAAGAAAAGAGAGGAATCGAGAAAAAGAAAGAAGTAATACAAAAGAATGGAAAAAGTAAAAGAAGAATAAGTGAATGAAAATAAAATGATAAGTGTTTGTGATTGAAATAGATTGGATTGAATTGTCTGATAATTACGTGATTAATTGCTATTTGTTTATGGCTTAGTTATTATTATGCCTTTTTAGATTTCATTTGCTAAGTTATGTGTAATGCTCACCTCTTAACTGTTTTTACACAGGTACAGAGCTTGAGTTAGCACAGTCTCCGGCCGAGCAGGAGTATAGTAGCCGTTCTGTTTATTTTGTTGGGTCTTGGGCCGGTTATGAGTCTTAATTATGCACATGAGCCTTCTTTTTTGTGACACCTGTATATGTATATTTGGATGTAGATTCTCAGCAGGGTCGGCCCAGACCGTGTCTTTTGGGTTTGGGTATATTTTTGGGTGATAGAACCACTTTCACAAACTTGTTTATTTACCTGCCGATGCATTGACAGGGTGTATGTCATTACATCATATCATGTGGCATGATATGGTCGAATATGATGTGATATGATATGATATGGCTGCTGATGTCTGGTTTTATCTGAAATATATCTGACAGGTTATAACAGGAATTTTTGGGAAGTTCGAAAAACAGAGGTAAAAATATTTATGAGTAACTAAATTTTTAAAAGAAATTTTTAAGTTCCTAAATTTTTAAATGGCTAATTTTGGGTAAATTAAAGTAGGGTGTTACAACAGAGTTCATTCCAACTCATATACTGAGTGACAAGTAAAAGAAAAGCAGAGTTCTATTTTGTTCCTAAAATCCTAAACTAAATGGCCAAAACTATATTCCACATGATTAGGAACAGAACACAAGTCATGGCTATGTAGTAGTACCATTTTGTAACTATTGTGAACTTCACTAATCTATCTATATATAAATTACCAAAGTTTCCCCCCACCCAGCCAAAATCCCACCTATTCCACCTTTTTTTTTTTGTGTATTCCTGCAGGTTCCCTCACCCTTTTTCTTTTTTTTTTTCGGACACAGGTAATGGTCTAAAAAAGTAAAATATAAACAAGGGTGTTTCTACCATGCACTGGTTTTTGGTGCTCCAGCTTTTTTTTTTATTTTAATAAATCTAATATATTAAAAAAATATGCTTTGAGTTTTATGTGTTCTTTTTATGTACATGTTTTTGTTATCTTGGATTTGAATTTTTTTATTGAATTTTTCGGACACAGGTAATGGTCCAAAAAAGTAAAATATAAACAAGGGTGTTTCTACCATGTACCGGTTTTTGGTGCTCCAGCTCTTTTTTTTATTTTTTATTTTAATGAATATAATATATTTAAAAAATATGATTGTGGTTTTTTGTGTTCTTTTTATGTACATGTTTTTGTTATTTTTGTTCTAATGTACCGGTTTTTGTCTATTCCACCTTTTCTTTCTTTTTTTTTTTGTGTGTATTCCTGCCGGTTCCCTCACCCTTTTTCTTTTTTTTTATTACTTCCTCCTATTTTGACTACCCCATCCAAATAATATAAGGGTGATTCTACCATGCACCGGTTTTTGATGCTCCGATTTTTTTTTTATTTTAATAAATCTAATATATTAAAAAAAGGGTCTTGCTAACAAGTGCCCTTAGGGCACTTGTTAAGGTTACTACATATGGAAAAAAAATCATAAGTCCACATTCACCACTCTCTCAAAAACATTAAAAATCACATTTTCCAATAATTTTTATCTATAATTACTCTCTTAACAAGTTAAGGGCACTTGTTAGCATTTTCCTTAAAAAAATATGATTGTGGTTTTTTGTGTTCTTTTTATGTATATGTTTTTCTTTATTTGGATTTAAATTTTTTTTATTATATTCTTCCGAACACAAGTAATGGTTCAAACAAGTAAAATATAAAATAAGGGTGCTTCTACATCGGTTTTTGGTGCTCCAGCTCTTTTTTTTATTTTAATAAATCTAATATATTAAAAAAAATATGTTTTTGATTTTCTGTGTTCTTTTTATGTACATGTTTTTGTTATTTGGATTGGAATTTTTTTATTATATTCTTTCGGACACAGGTAATGGCCAAAAAAGTAAAATATAAACAAGGGTGCTTCTACTATGCACCGGTTTTTGGTGCTCCAGCTCTTTTTTTTATTTTTTATTTTAATAAATCTAATATATTAAAAAAATATGCTTTGAGTTTTCTGTGTTCTTTTTATGTACATGTTTTTTATGTACATGTTTTTGCTATCTTGGATTTGAATTTTTTTTATTGAATTTTTCGGACACAGGTAATGGTCCAAAAAAGTAAAATATAAACAAGGGTGCTTCTACCATGTACCGGTTTTTGGTGCTTCAGCTCTTTTTATTTTTATTTTTTATTTTAATAAATCTAATATAGTAAAAAAATATGTTTTGGGTTTCTTGTGTATTTTTATGTACATGTTTTTGTTATCTTGGATTTGAATTTTTTTTATTATATTCTTCCGAACACAGGTAATGGTCCAAAAAAGTAAAATATAAACAAGGGTGCTTCTACCATGCACCGGTTTTTGGTGCTCCGGCTCTTTTTTTTTATTTTTTTTTCATTTTCATAAATCTAATATATTAAAAAAAAATATGTTTTGGGTTTTCTATGTTCTTTTTATGTACATGTTTTTGTTATTTGCATTTGAATTTTTTTTATTGTATTCTTCCGGACACAGGTAATGGTCCAAACAAGTAAAATATAAAACAATGGTACTTCTATCATGTACCGGTTTTTGGTGCTCCGGCTCTTTTTTTTTAATTTTCATAAATCTAATATATTAAAAAAATATTCTTTGGATTTTCTGTGTTATTTTTATGTCAATGTTTTTGTTATTTGGATTTAAATTTTTTTTATTATATTCTTCCGAACACAGGTAATGGTCCAAACAAGTAAAATTCACTCTATTCAATAATCAATTTAAACTAATATTAATTGTTGCTTTGTGAAATGTTTTATCAATACATTAAAACTAATATTAATTACAACTCTGTGAAATGTTTTATCGATTTCGTATTTTTCCCGTGCATCGCACGGGGTTGGGGCCTAGTAATAATAATAGATACATACGTAACGCCAAATGCACCTACACAGCATATCAAAACCATAGCAAAATCAAATTAAACACATGAATTCATATTGAATCGTAATCACAGACCTGACGTATACAAAGCTTAAAACTCCAAATTATATATATAGAAGAACAATGGTAGTACAAAATAAAATAAAATTATCTCCATCGAATCAGAATCATAATTATCTAAGAACCATAGCAAGTAAACCAATTTTATGCAGATTTTGATCACTAAGGGACTAAATGAGAAGGAACTATTTAAGAAGGAACAAAATACTAAGATTTTAGTATCTAAGAACAAATTGAATATATAAAATAAATAAATAAATAAATAAATAAATAAATAAATAAATAAATAACAGAGAAACTGCATAGAGGGGCCAGAGTTTAAGAGAGAAACTGATAGAATAGAATTACGAGCACAACCTCAAGCAGCCTAATTAAAATTATGATGTTTTATCTAACACTCTAACTGAACCAGTGCAGCTCTGCATACAGCTATCAGCTCTGTGTAAGCTTATACACTATCTAGTATCAAGTATCAAGCACGACCAACAGTGTAAATTATAGTACTATATATAAAATAAATAAATTGAATAAAGAATATCAATACCTGTATCCAAGCAACCTAACAAGAATCTTGTGCTGCACACGACCAATTGCCTCTGCCTCTTATTTAAATTCTCTCTCAGCTTTGTAAGAAACCAGACAAGCGGCCTAACAATCTACTAGAGGGGGGTGAATAGTAGTTTGAAGCACTAGTACCGATTTTTCGCGATGCGATTGTGTTCGGTCGGATAATGCTTGTTGTTTGTTCACTCTCTAGCAAGTATACTATATCAGATAGTAATATAGTCGGTGAAGACCAGATATCGTATCCACAGGGACTCAAAATTGTTCAATCTATCTCTACCTAAAGAAAAATCTAGAATAAAATCTATTAAAAGATAAAATTCAGAATTAAATAAATAAATTAAATGAGAAATTAAAATACTGAAAAATAAAATAAAACTAAGGTTGCAATGGGAAAAACATGGTTAGAAACTCAGTTTCATTGTATGTTCATTCATTTATTATAATCATTCAAATCATGAACCAATTCAGAAAATAGTAATTCCTAGATTTCTCTTATGAAATTCCTGTTTATTATCCAACTTGATAAATCCTAATTCCTTAGAAATTTAAACCATTGAAAAACCTTGATTAAGAACAGTGAATTTATGAAAAGTTACATAAGAATTCAATAGTATTCGTACTGGTTGAATAGTTATGCTATTTAATTGCATGGCTTATTTCAAATCCTAATTTTCCAATTCAGATTTAGAAGAACCAAAACATGAATTAGCTACTTCCATGCATGACAATAAAAACACAATTAAACACATGATTTAAAACTGAAAAACATCAATTTATATAAATAAATTACAAATAAAAATCCACCATGTTCCTAACACAAATGGTTTAGTTACACATCATAGAGAAGAAGAACAAATAAGAAAAGAAGTAATTCATTCCTAAATTACCACTAATCCTTGATCTGAATCTTCAGCCTTCAATGGATTCCTCCTCCGAATGCTATCCAGAGAATGTAATCTCCCTCAAACTCAATTTTAGTCTCTAATAATAACTGATCATGGTTGCTTAATGAATGTTATTGACTGCTAATCACTACCCAACCTAATCCTAAAAGCATAAATATATAGATAAAATACAAATTCTAATAAAAGCCTTCGAAAACACTAAGAAATTAGCCCAATTGGGCCTCCATGAGTCACGCGCGCCCGGGCGTGTGAAGTAGCATGCCTGGTCGCGCCATATCTGATACCCAGAAATCACCGATGCACGCGCGCCATCCACGCGCCTGGGCGTGTACAACTGATCCCGACTCCGTTTCGCTCTATTCTTGTGTCATTTTCAAGGTCTTCTCATGCTCTTCTCTGCTCCAATAATATTTTCTCCAAATAAAACTCCAAAAGCACCTGAAACATACCCAAAACGGATCAAAACGTTCAAAGGACTCTAATTTACTAAAAATTCCTAAAACTAATACAAAATACCTAAATTTACAAGAGAAACAAGTCAAAACCATAGCAAAAGGAAGTGAAATTAAGCCCAAAAAGCATCATATATTAGACCCAAATCACTCCCCCAAACTTAGCATTTTGCATGTCCTAGGCAAAAGTAAAATAAAAATTCATAAAATCAAGACTACCCTCTAAATCAAAATGTACAACACCTAATCTAAGACTTCGACTCATCAATACAGTCATATATTTACACAAGCTATTCTCATATCAAAACCTGGTTAAAGAAACAAAACCAATCAGAACTCAGAACTAGTGAACACTCTTAACCTCTTAGTGTATATCTCTCATGTGTATCAAGGTTATAACAATTCACTCAAGTTCATCCAATAGTTAAATATTACCATAAGCTTGACCATAGACCCAAATCTCCACTGAAATTATTGAAAACATGCACAAATCAAAAGGTCTTTAATTGGGTTGTAATGAGGCCATGGCTAAAAGTGTCAGGTGGGATAAAAGAAAGAAGGGATGAAACTAAGGGCTAAAATGCAAAAACAAATTCCCTCAAAAATTATGAATGAGCAATGAATACTATGAAGACTCACACTCAAATTACAAATATTTCACACTTCTTCTTTTACAGTTTTCTCTACTACCTCTTCCTTTACACATTTATTTTTTTTTAAATTTCTTTTTTTTTTCGCTTGGAAGAGAAATAAAACTCATAACACTTTTCACTGATTACTTTCACTTTTCTTATTCATTCCTCTCAATTGCTCATTCAAAAATTTCCAAGGTACTCACAAAAATATTTCAATAGATGCAAGTTACCAAAAAAAATCATAATATCTCATAAGGCTCAAAATGGGTAACTAAGGGAATATTTATCAATTCAAATCATCTGAAGGCTACAAAAACACATCCTAAGTGCCTTAATCATCTTATTGCATGGAATCAATTATCAATCTCAAAATTGTCACCGGTCAAGTTCTAGAATACAAAACTAAAGTGAACACACTCATGAAAGAAATAGGGGTTTCAAATCAAATAATTCAATTAATCTCATACCCCATCAATTTAGGCTCAAAATCTTACTAAGCTAAAGTCAGTTCACTAATCTAAGTTCTGAAAAACTTTGTCAAAATAACCAAATTTCAAAAATATTTACAGCTCAACAAATAAATAACATGATCAATGAGTCTAATCCTAAACTAAGTATATACACCTATCATCAGAAAAATAATCCTAAGTCTAGAATAATTACAAAACCTCTACCTAAGACACAAACCAACACCAAAAATGGGAGAAAAAATTCAGATCTGAAATTTTTTTTATTTTGTCCACTCCCCAAAACTTAGAGGTTGGCTTGTCCTCAAGCAAACTAAACTAAACATACCTAACTACAAAATAAAAAATTACATGGAATAAATCTGGAAAACTTCCCTATCACATCCACAAAAATTGCTCATCACTAACAAAAGTGAGAATACATTCCCCCAAACTTAGTACCTGCAGGTAGTTAGAACCAAGTGCTAAAAAAAATAGCACCTCTAATGGGGAAATACATCAACTCACACCTTTGTAGCACAACATTTTCTATTGATACACCATGGAGAAACTCCCCCAGTCTTATTTACCTGTGTCACAAGAACAACTAAAAATAGTGCTATAAAGCACCTTATTAGTAGTTACTTATAGAAAGTTTCAACTCCTTATTCACTAACTAACTAACTAAAAAAAATAAAAACAAAACCTACACTACTACATAATTATAAAGAATCCACCAGGATCCCAAATTCTATGGCTCAACTCCCATGTGAGATAAGAATAACAAGTTACTCCCACGTCCCATGGGAATAAGCAGGGATGATGATGAAGTAAGGAAACTTTAGAAATAAATTCAATCCCACCAGTGCCAAAAGGTACATTCCTTACATCATGCATCAACTTAGAAAATTTACCTTTTTCCTCATTCATGAATGTGTTAATTTCATGAACAAGGGAAACAAAATTTTTAGGATCTTCATTCATCCCTTTGTACAGCAATGACTTATGTTGATGTTTTGGAAAAACATCATGCAAACTCAAGGGTGGAACATAACTGAAAAATTGTGAATCATCCACACATACAAGAGATTTAACACAATTTTTAAGTTCAAAAAATTCAGCACGCAAGGATGAGTCAAATTTTTCTACTATTATTCTACCCCCATCTGTTTTGTTTTGTTTCACCTCTTCTACGTCATGATGCACCTTAATTTCTTTTTCTTCTTCAAAATTTTCAGAGAGATTAGTACTTAAGTCTTCCTTAATGGACAACTCTTGTACTATCTTTTCCATGAAAGATTTCTTATATAATTTTTCAATCTCACTAATAGGGGTAATTGCATCATAAGTAAGAGGATGTGAAGCCAAAACAAAATAAAAAAAATTCTAACTCTTCACAAATCATTATTGTACATCTCAATTAAGTTCCAAAAATAGATTTCATTCCAAATTACTTCTTAGTGCCAAAATAAATTAAACTAATTCAAGTCCCCGGCAACAACGTCAAAAACTTGTTCACTCTCTAGCAAGTATACTAGATGTAATATAGTCGATTAATACCATATATCGTATCCACAGGGACTCAGAATTGTTCAATCTATCTCTACCTAAGGAAAAATCTAGAATAAAATCTATTAAAAGATAAAATTCAGAATTAAATAAATAAATTAAAAGAGAAATTAAAATACTGAAAAATAAAATAAAACTAAGTTTGCAATGGGAAAAACATGGTTAGGAACTCAGTTTCATTGTATGTTCATTCATTTATTATAAATCAATATTTTTCATTCAAATCATGAACCAATTCAGAAAATAGTAATTCCTAGATTCCTCTTATGAAATTACTGTTTATTATCCAACTTGATAAATCCTAATTCCTTAGAAATTTAAACCATTGAATAACCTTGATTATTAAGAATAGTGAATTTATGAAAAGTTACGTAAGAATTCAATAGTATTCCTAATGATTGAATAGTTATGCTATTTAATTGCATGGCTTATTTCAAATCCTAATTTTCCAATTCAGATTTAGAAGAACCAAAACATGGATTAGCTACTTCCATGCATGACAATAAAAACACAATTAAACACATGATTTAAAACTGAAAAACATCAGTTCATATAAATAAATTACAAATACAAATCCACCATGTTCCTAACACAAAAGGTTTAGTTACACATCATAGAGAAGAAGAACAAATAAGAAAAGAAGTAATTCATTCCTAAATTACCACTAATCCTTGATCTGAATCTTCAGCCTTCAATGGATTCCTCCTCCGAATGCTATTCAGAGAATGTAATCTCCCTCAAACTCAATTTTAATCTCTAATAATAACTGATTATGGCTGCTTAATGAATGTTATTGACTACTAATCACTGCCCAACCTAATCCTAAAAGCATAAATATATAGATAAAATACAAATCCTAATAAAAGCCTTCGAAAACACTCAGAAATTAGCCCAATTGGGCATGTACAACTGATGCACGCACACCATCCACACGCCTAGGCGTGTACAACTGATCCCGACTCCGTTTTGCTATGTTCTTGTGTCATTTTCAAGGTCTTCTCATGCTCTTCTCTTCTCCAATAATATTTTCTCCAAATAAAACTCCAAAAGCACCTGAAACATACCCAAAACGGATCAAAACGTTTAAAGGATTCTAATTTATTAAACAGTCCTAAAACTAATACAAAATACTTAAATTTACAAGAGAAACAAGCCAAAACCATAGCAAAAGGAAGTGAAATTAAGCCCAAAAAACATCATATATTAAACCCAAATCACTGTTTAATGAAAATACTGACTTTGGGCCGAGCAGTGTTTGATAATCGGTTGTCTAGGCTGACCTCCGATTATCTGAGCTGCACACTCAAAGATCAATTTTGCAGCGAAAATATGCATGCTCTATCTGAGCACAATATAAGTTAAACAAAGTAGGTTAAATGCTCGGTTATAAATATGCTCGGCTAAAAACAAAACTGAAAGCGGTAAAAAAATAGAGAGACAACAGATTTTATATTGGTTCACTGTCACCACTGAGAGCTACGTCCAGTCGTCCTTAAAACCTTGAAGGAGCTTTTTAAAAAAATCAAATTGATAGAAATTACAAAGGATCAATTAACCCACCAAGAGAGTACCAAACTCTTGGCTTCTACCTAATTTGATACAAATTCCGAAGAACGTCCTCGGACTTTACATAGCCTTGAAACCTTCAAGGACTTTTGCCAAAGAACCTCCTTGGACTTCTGGCCGAAGAACCTCTTCGTCGCTGCTCAAGAACCTCTCGAGACTTCAATCACCCAAGAACCTCTTGGATGAGCTTGGAAACCTTCCAAGACTTTTACCTGCTTGAGAATCTCTCAAGACTTGAAGAATAGTAGAGATGAAGAATGATGATGGCGGCTCCAAACAAAAAACCCAAGTGTATGTGAGTCTGAAAGTTTAAGGAACAAATGAGTATCGACTGAGAAAGGATTTTCTAAGAATCGATTAGAGCTTGGTTTTCATAGATGTAACAATTTCTCTCTCTAGCTCTTTATCATTCTCTGTGTGTTTTTCTTTTCTTCTCTATGTTTTCTTCACTGTATGCGTTCTGTTCTTCTTGTCTTTCTGAGAAGAAAACACGACCTATTTATAGAGAATTGCAGCACTGAGGAGGTATAGAAGGAGGAAAATATCTTGGGACACATGTTGTCCTTTCAACAGATATACCCAGATATTTCCAATTTCTCACAACGATCAGATTTTACACGTATGTCCTTTTTAGAAGCTTCCAATTTGCCAGCTGCAATCTGATATACGTGTGTCCTTTTTAAGGACTCAACCTCAAATTTGAATTTAAAACGTAAGCACTCAGAGATGAGAATCACAGCTTGAGGTTGAAGACGATGAACAGATGTTGCCGAGCTTGGGAACATGGATGACTTATGCAGCAGAGAGCTAAGACAGAACTGAGCTTGAACCGAGTTGAAGATCTGAGCTTGATGATGCTTGCACTGTTGTTGATCTGAGCTTACTTCTGAGCAAGGGACCAAGCTTTGGCCGAGCTTCTTACTTAAGCTTGTACTGAATGTTGACTAAGTGTGAACCGAGCTTGACCTTGACCTTTGACTTCCGAGCTGTGGCCGAGCTTTGCACTCTGACTTGAGTTTAACTCTTTGGCCGAGCATGTGCATTCTGGCTTGAAGGACCTTGACGTCCCAGCTTTGCCCGATCTCAACTTCGGTTGAGCTGAGTATGTAAGATTTTACTTTACTACACAAAAGGGCCGAGCTGATGGTTTTGCCGAGCTGATGATATAACATGTTACTCGTTCGAACAAAAACATCTGACAAGCTGAACTTTACTATTTTTGACGAAGGCCGAGCTGATCAACTTCAAGCTTGCATATGAGCTTCTGACTT
Organism: Crotalaria pallida; assembly: GCA_037953625.1. Classification (NCBI taxonomy): domain Eukaryota; kingdom Viridiplantae; phylum Streptophyta; class Magnoliopsida; order Fabales; family Fabaceae; genus Crotalaria; species Crotalaria pallida. The sequence continues at coordinate 36,396,874 of CM075652.1, read as the reverse complement.
GCTACTGATTCAACTACATTTATTCAGAGCAACTGCTGAGCATCTTCCAAACATCTTCTGAGCATCTTCCGAACTGAGCCTTTTGATTGACCTTGATATCTTGGCTTGTGCAACATGTTCGACTGAGCAAATTCCGAACGTCTTCCGAACTTGCACCTGAGCAATTGCCAAGCTTGTTCTTGATCTTGACTCGATACTTATGTCTGAGCATATTCTGAGCTTGCCTGAACTGCTGACTTGCTACAGGTAGCCGAGCACTTGTTGAGCTTATGACTTTGTACTTGGCATCTGTTCTTGTCATTCTTGAGTCGAGCTTGATGATAGTCCGAGCTTCTTCTCGACTGACTGAGCCTGCTATGAGCGATGGCTCGGATTGATCACTTCCGAGTACACACCGAGTTGATTTATTTGTCTTCATCAAAACCCTTGGCCGAGAACCGAGCTCATCATGATTTATTTGTCTTCATCAAAATCTCTTTGATTCAACAAGCTTGGCATCTGAAAACAAGTTATACATTAAGTGATTACTTCTAAGAGGAAGACTAATACAAGACCAAAACCAGAGAAGCTTTACGAGATAGCAACAGCAAGTAATTTAAAAAAGAGGTGACATAAAAATCCAACAAAAAATATAACATTGCAAAGCTCCTAACAAGTTACAACATTATCAATTCAGTAGCATGAAAACAAAGGCCAACAAAAAGAAAATTGATTCTTTTCTTCACAACTCCTTACAACAGAAGACAAGGATAACAAACAAAAATAAAAAGGGTTAAAACTTAAAAGGTAGAAAACACAATATTCTGAACCTAACGTAACATTAGTTTAGTTCAACACAATATTCTATAAATAATAGGTACTATATTTTTCTCAACAACAACAACAGCAACAACAAAAACAAGACAAATTAAGAGATACCCATTTTTAGAGAGATATATGCAAAACAAGAAAAATTAAGAGATACCAATTTTTAGAGAGATATATGCAGAACAAAAAAACAAAGACCCATTTTCCAAAACTAAAAAGCAAAAGAAAAAAGAAGTTAAATAATGCAATTAGGGTTCGAATAAAATTAGGGTTCAAATTTTTGATATACCTGATTTTTGGGATTAGGGTTCGAATTTTTGGGAATGGATGAGGATTGAGGAAGATGAGTGATTAATGCTGAGATTGAGTATGAGGATGGAGGAGGAGCTTGTTCAGTTTACGATGGCTGATGAGAAGTGAGAACGAACGAGAGTAGAAGTGAGATCGCGATTGAGAAGTGAGAAGAAGTGAGAACTGAGAATAGTGATTGAGAACATAACTTCAACTTAACTTCTGATCGGGTCGTAAGCCGGTGCTACGACCTCAGGTCTAACATCACCTTACGACCCTTTAAAAAACCTAGTTATAACATGGGTCGTAAAGGGGTGTTACGACCTGAGATTGTAGCACCTGCTTACGACCCGTGTTAAAACTTGGTTTTTTTAAAGGGTCGTAAGGGGGTGTCAAGACCTAAAGGTCGTAGTACCTGCTTACGACCCGTTTTAACACTTGGTTTTTTAAAGCGTCGTAAGCTGGTGCTACGACCTTTTAAGGTCGTAGCACCAGCTTACGACCCGTGTAAAAACTTTGTTTTTTAAAGGGTCGTAAGGTGGTGTTACGACCTAAAGGTCGTAGCACCTGCTTACGACCCGTATTAAAACATGGTTTTTTTTAAAAGGGCATAAGGGGTATTATTTAATGAATTGGGGTGGCATCCATAAACCTTGGGGTGGCAAAATAAAATCCCTAAGAAGAAGGGGGTATATAAGGTGTCTGAGAAGGGAGGGGTTTATCTTTTTTATTTTTTTTAACAACTAGCCCAATCATCACACAAAACTAAATAAAATGAATAAAAAGAAAGAAAGAGTAGAGGGTACGCTTCTTACCCAAAAGTATAGGGATTTTATTGATTTTTAATTAAAATACCCATAGGATAATTAAGGTGGTAATAAAATGAGCATTGTAATTAATTGGGGTTTGTTTTCCAAAAGACATTCCCTCTTCCTTATTTATTTATTTTTTTAAAAACCGTAAAATAAGTATGCATGGGGACAAAATGAAAATTTCTTTAAATTCTCATAGGGTGAATTATAATCATGCTCTAATAAATTATAAAACACTATAACAACGCTTTATAAATTAAATTCAATAATAATAATCTTTCTCTTATTATAAAAATTAAACTTTCACTATAAACGTAATAAATATTAAACTCTACACTTTTGTACATATCATTTTAATTATAGCAACATTTTATTTGAGCCTCAAATGCAAACGTAATATCTTTAAAAATCATAACAAAGAAATCAAATAAATCAACAAATAAATCAAAATCTACCGCTGGCACATATAAAATCAACCTCTCAGATCTAAATCCCAAAAACTGAAATCTGACAAAATAACGTTTCAAGAACTCCTTTTATAAGAATAAAATAATAATATAAAAATCAAAGCTCTTCATAAATCACAAAACTCAAATGAATTCATTTATTTCTATTGGGAAGGAATAAAATAATATGGTAAATCATGGAAATATAATTTTGTCAAATATGAAAAATGACAGGTGTTACATTCCTCCCCCACTTGGAGATTTCTCGTCCCTGAGAAATTGCACGAGATTAAAAAAAAATGAGAGTGTAAAACTCTCTCTTCCTTTCCAAAACTCCAAGGCATCACTACCACCTACTTGATTTCAGCTGGCAGCAGGTCACAAACAAAGCCACACATTCACTTTTCCGAATTGGAGTTGAGTCAAGTGGTTAGGAATGAAGGCAATTCATAACAAATTTCCCGTTGTCAAATACAAGAGGGACATTTTTGTCCAATTAAAAATTTTGGGAATAATTTTGAGTACTTTGGACTATAATGCTTGTCAATAAAAAGGCTCAGAGGGACTTATTTAGATATGAGAGAATGGTGTTCGGGCATTAGTATGTTTTATGCCAATATTCGTAACACTATCCATTCTACTTCTTGCCCCAAACATCTTTAATGTTCGACCTTGCCATAAACAAACTCATCATTCATTTCTTAACCATGCTAAATGCAAGCATATCCTCTTTCGACCTTAGCAATTTCACACTTACCGCTTACTCGCCTTGGAATTAGCTTCCCTTTTCATGTTCAAGCCTGAGCTAGGTACTATATATTGGGTTCTTATAACCGATTCGAAGGCCTAATTGCACACATATTACATCATGTTATCATTCCTGTTTGACAATCATAAAGGATTATTCCAACTTAATCCTACGAGCTTACACTAATTTAAATCTTGATTACAAAACTTCCCGTCACTTATTCAATCCTACTACACCTTAGACCTAACCTCCATCAACTAGGTCCATATAATGCACCATTTTTGCCATTATCATCCTCCACTTTCTTTGCAAATAATCCTTCATTCTTATTTCTAAAACCGTTGGCTACTCGTCCTTTTATCTCCACAGACACTTGTTCCAGGGAATTTAAGGTCACCGGGAGTCTATCTTAAGCACTACTCAAGCCATATCACGGTGTCCTCAACTTCATTTAGTCCTAAGGGCATCGGTTGGTCATTCTAAACCATCAAAAGTCATCAAAATCCTAGGGTTCATCATCATTAATAATCACCTTAGGCTCTAAGGATGTCCTTAATTTCGTATTTAACTTCTATGTCTCTTATTTGGTTCTCCTAAAACACTTGGTTTAAACACTTCCGTCGGTTTCTCTTCCTAATTAGAGGGGTTCTTATCGTAATTCTAACTATTTATCTTCACCGCGACACCACTTTGTCCACCAAACTTATCCAAGATGTCACGAGCTCCTAACGCTCCTTGCAACTTGCCCACTCCGCTAAGGCCCTTGAAAGATTTTATCCTCTAATTTCGCCAAACTTTTCCGCCATATGGACAACTTCTACACCATTTTCCTTACAATTTCGGCATTTAATGCCATAAATTCCTATTGTTCGGGATGACTTACTCACTTATCCATGGTGCTAAAAGGGTCTAATCATTCTACGTCGTCCATTAAATTCCTCACACCGACATCCCTACGTTGCTCTTTTCATACTTCAAAATCTTCATATTGCAAACACTCATAGACTCTTTCTTCCACCAAAGATTTTACCTTAATTGGCATATCGCGCCTGGTGGGTGACAGTTTAGAAAAACTCTTCCTGAATTCATCGTGTCATCAAAACAATTTGACAACACAAGAATCATGACAGGTTGATTTCCTCGTCTAAGGTAATTTTGGGCTATGGGGTTTGACTTGAATAGACTTTTATCAGCGGGTCGCTTTATCGATTTCAGAGATCATTTTGGACAAAAGAGAAACGACGGGATAGGTGACAAATGGAGGATAGAAACAGACAGATTTCACAGAAGGGCCTTGACTCAACTCGATCCCAATGTTATCACTAGCGTATGCAGACCAAAGTGAAGCACTCGTACCAGACTCTTGTCCCAAAAGAGTATTAAGGTAGCTTCCATTTGCCGCCACCTTGACACGACAACTTAAAACAAAACAGGCACCACCCACAGAGCACACACAACAAAGCATGTAAGCCCAAACTTAAAGCAACTAGGATAAACTTTAGCTCTGATACCATTTGTAACACCCGATTTAGAACCTGAATAATTCTTTTATTTTTAAATAATATAGAAATATATGGGTCAATTTTTTCTTACCTTGGTGTCATGGACAAGGATCACTATTACAAAAATGTTTAGTTTAAATTAAAAGTAAAGTCAACTTGTCACACGTCACCTATTAAGTTCCAAACCGAAATGTTACCAACACCGCGCTTTGGAACTCTCACTCTATTTTTACAAAACATTGTTCATTTAATTAAATATCCGTTCGTAAGTTTCTGGAATAGTTACGCATAAAAACGGGGGATACAGTGGTACTAGCAATATCAATCCAGTGCACATAAGTGGGTTACAAAATAAAATAAAGATTACCATAAATGACTAGAACTATCTTCAGCCGTTGGTTCCAACTCTTCAGAGGGCGACTATTCAGGTACAATCCTTGAATCCACCTCCGCAACACCATTTCCAAGCCTTCGGCTGTATTTGCCATTTACACAAGCAGAGGAACATAGCAAGATAGAGAGAGTAAGCATTCCAGACATTGAGATGTCGACTATGTGGATTTATATCAGGCAATCAAACAAATAGCATATAACACACAACAACTTATAATTCATTTTACTTAAAGACTCACCGCCACATTCTCTTAGATATTTTCCAATCTTTCTCATTACAATTTTCACTTCCACTTTAATATCAGTAGCAACATCCTCAACCTCTTTCTTTGCACCGACACCTCTTTTCCAATCACAACACATTATCCCACATCTTTTCTTTCCATGCTAAACTCTCCCTAATAGCTTACTCATATCTTAATAATTTTACTCTTTCTTTTCTTAACACTATAATTTCCAACTGTGATATATTGTTTAACTTTTATTTAAATATTGTTGTAGCGCGTCCATCGATGACGGGGGATTTGGGATTTGTCATCGTGGATTTGGTTAGCACACTTACATCTCCTCCAATCCATCCAAACCTAGTCAGAAGCAAACGGGACGTACAAGAACCTTAACCCCACGCAGGTCGAACAGTTGAGAAAATCATCAGATGTGTGTCAAGGCCACAACCGTACGGGCCGACCATCATGACATTCAATACTTTATGTCCACAACATTCGACCGACTACCTCGTTCAGGTTCCCTCTCACCATTTCGAATTTGATCAAGGGGGCGACAGTACCATCCTAGTCTGCAGTGTGAAGCCCGCTACGATCCCTTGGGTCTTAAGTCCCGATCACTTATAGACTAGCTGATTTGGGTCCAATATATGATGTTTTGAGAATTAATTAGACTCCCTTTTACTATGTATTTGGCTTGTTTCTCTTGTAAATTTAGGACTTTTTGTATAGTTTTTAGGAAGTTAGGTAATTTAGAATCCTTTGAACATTTTGATCCGTTTTGGGTTTGTTTCAGGTACTTTCGGAGCTTAAATGAAGAAAATAAATATGGAGCATGAAAGTGGATGAAAAGACCTTGAAAATGGCGCAAGAATGGAGCGAAACGGAGCCGGAGCAGGAGCAGGTGACGCACGCCCAGACGCTCAAAATGCGAGAAAGTGACAGTGTTTGATGTTTTGACCATAACATGAGCTACGCTTATCCAAATGAGGCGATCTAGGTATCATTTTAAAGATAAGGAAAAGATCTACAACTTTTCCAGAAATAGCCTTGCTCAAATTCGGCCACCTTTGGGGTCAAAATCAGTGCCGAAGTTTCTGTCAAACACAAATACGGGATTATAGAAGGATTTTAATGATAAATTCTATGTGTAGATAAGATTCTTAAAGATTAGTTTATTCTAATAGGATCTTATCATATCCTATCAATTGGGATTAGTTTTAGACTTTAAATATAGGTTTTTCCATTAGGTTAGGTAGACTTTTCAGAGCCAAATAAGAGATTAGAATAAAATTAGGATTAGAGAAGAGAGGCAGTTATGCAATTGAGAGCAAGGAGGCAAGGCACAAGGATTGGAGATCAACATTGCTGGAGGGATCCACTTGATGATTGAAGATCTCTTGGGGATAAATTGATTATTGTCTATGATTATTAGTTTTTCCCATTCCTTGTATTTCTTCTCCCAATATGTATAATTGAACCTCTTGTTAGGAATTAGGTGGATTTGTATGGATCTTAATTTGGCTGTTTATTTATGAATTAATGTTTTTCCTTTCAAATCAATTGCTTGGTTGTGTTTTAATTACAATTCATAGAATTGATCACTTTATGTTTTGCTTTGGTAATCTGAACCTTAATTGAAAAATTAGGATTAAGTTTAGGCCTTTCAACTAAACAATATAATTATTCAATTCGTAGGAATACTTTTGGGTAATTGTATAACTCTTATAAATTAGAACTCACTTACGTGATTAAGGGGTAAAGTTTAGTAAGAAACATAATTGTTGGAGGGATTGCTGAGATTGAGAAAGGAAAAGCAAGCATTACTAACAATGTACTTAAGGTAAAAAGGCTTTGTTGTTTTTGGCTATGTAGTGTACTGTTTAAGAAGAAGATTACTTCTTTTAGTTTGATTATTTAGCAGTATATACTATTGGATTCATATTTTATTTACAATTTCAATCTAGTTCGTGCACTTTAAGAGTGATTGTTATCAAAAATATTGTGCAGGGAGCTCCTCACCCACCATCACTGCTCACTAGAGATGCATGAACATAACCATACTCCCAGGACTACTATGCAGCCTTCCCAGCTTCTTGGCTCCGGGTTTCTAACTTCTGGCCTTCCACAGGTATACTATCACATCCCTTGTTCCTTTAATTGTTTATATTTCTATGTTACTATGTTAGTATGAGCAGTTTATGTAATGTTCATGACTGTTATTGTCTCAGTTGTTGAACAAGAACTAGAACCAGGATAACACCTGCTGATGGAATTGATGTTTCCATTCTTAGGAGAAATATTTAACGTTTGCAATTTGATATTCAATTTTTTGTTTTATAAAACCAAGTTTTCCTGATTTGATAGGTGATCTCACTATGTTAAGACCTTCATCTATCAGTAGTTTTTTGAGAAGAAAAAAGAAATCAAAATATCTTGTGGAAAACTGGTCATGGCCTCATGGGCAAGGGTTCGTCATGGAAACATCATTGAGAGAAATGTAGAACCCATATTTCTCTTTCAGCAGATACACACAAGTCATTAAAAGTTTTATCTGTGTATCAATCTAAAAAAATAACAGGATGATGCCAACGAGCTTATAGCCTCGTGGCAGTTTCTCCTGATAACTTGTCAAGGTAATTAGGGATTTGTGGTTAGTCTAATTAGTATTTTCTTGGCGTTTGATTATTCTTTGTCCTTTGAACATGTAATTTCCTTTTTTTATGTCATAGTCAAAAGTTGTTTGTCACTTAAGCTTGTTGATTTATATTTCTCAATGTGCAGAAACTTGACGGACGCATCAATGAAAGTTATTGCCGAACACTGTCCTGGATTATGTGTGCTTGATCTTACAAATTTATGCAAATTAAAAAATTTATCCATAGGATATCTTACAAATGGTTGTCGTGCACTGCATACCCTGAAGCTCTGCCATAATGCATTCTGGTGTTTGGTTTTCTTGTCCTTTTCATCTTCCATTGTGTTCCATTATCCTTTTTCATACATAATTTGCTAGACACTCCTTATTTTTTGGTTTTTTTTAAAAAAAATTTATTTTACCTTAAGACATTTATATTATGCTCACTTTCTGTTGTGCACTTTCCTGCTCTTGTTTGTGATCAGTCTGCTCCTTGCAAGAGGTTTGCTTGAACGAGTAGTCTAGCAAGTGAATCTTTTTTCTGCATAAGAACTGTTCTGTTTGCTTGATCAAATTTGGCTTCTGCATAACATTTTGTCAGTTTGATGTGTTTTAGTGCTCTCTGTTTTTGATAGACAATAATGCAAGGGGTGATATGAACCCCCCTTTTTTTAAAGCATTCTGTTAGTTCCATGGTGAATGTTTTGATAAAGACAAAGTTTTTTGAACAAGCTATCATGTGATGATCAAGTTCAAGTTCAACAAGCAACAACAAACATCAAGTGAAGAAGAGAGAACAAGCTCATGAAGACTTAAGTTTGAGTGTAATTGTTTTTGTTTTATCTTTTACCTCTCAAGCTTCATAGGTTTTCATTTGGGTAGTTTGTTTAGAGGGTAGTGAATCTCATTCATAAGTCATGATTTAATCATAATTTGAGTTTTCACTTAACCTAGAATCACTAGGTGGCTTAAAGGTTTTAAAGGAAAGGTTGGGTTTTGAGAAAACAAGTTTTAAACAAGTATCAGACATGTTTAATCGATTAAGAACATATTTAATCGATTAGTACTCGATTAAGTAAAAATTTAATCGATTAAGTACTGCTGAACTGGTTTTTTAAAATACGATTTTCACTTCTCAAAATCAGTTTTCAAGTGCTACAACTTTTGGGTATTCTATATAAACCTTTTCCTAACCTTTGTGATATAACCCATCATTTTTTAATATTCATTTTACAAAGAATCAAGCCACTCTATTCTCTCTCAATTTCAAAGATCAAAGCTTTCATATTTTCATATTCTTTGATCAAGAACTTTTGAATCTCTTGTGTGATTTGTCATAGCTATTGATTGAGATTCATTAGGATTGTTATGTGTATTCATTGAGTTGTAATCTTTGCAATAAGGCAAGCCACTACAACAAACAAGAAGCCTTGGTGTGTCGATTATCATCAAGCAAAGTTCAAGCAATTGAAGAAAGACTTGGTTGTGAATCAAGCAAGGAGAAGCCTTGATGTGTGGATTATCATCAAGCAATTGAAGACTTGTTGTGTCGATTATCAACAAGGGGTAGAGGTTAGATTAGAGAGAAGATCAATAGGATTACAAGGCAAGGGTGTCGGTTATCTCTTGTAGGCTAGCAAGAAGGAAGTCTTGTGAGGCAATCACTTGTAATTTGAGAACTCTAATTCCTCATAGTGAAGAATCTCTCTTGGTTGAAGAGGGGTCTGGATGTAGCTTTCAAGCGGGTGAAAGTGAACCAGGATAAATCACTGTGTCGTATCTCTAAACCCTTACTCTTTATATTCAAGTCATTTGATTGCGTTCTTGGTTGAAAACCTAGAAAGATTGATTTTCATAATTGATTGAATTCAATCTTTATTGTTCTAATTAACTTGGGGAAAATCATTTTCATAACTAGGTTAATCAATAAGAATATAGGTGTTAATTATCTCCGCTGAATCTCTGATCTTTCATGTGAATTGATTGATTTTCGTATTCGATTGAAAAGTGATTTTTCAGTTTCTGATAGATTTAATCGATTAAGTGTTCGTTTAATCGATTAAGACAATTTGAACTTTCAGGTTTAATCGATTAGTACTCGATTAAATTGCAGGTTAATCGATTAAATTTCAGGTTAATCGATTAAGTGCTGTAGAATTTGCAAAAATCATTTGTTTTGATTGTTTCGATTTGTTTCGTTCGGAAATCTTTCAAGGTATCTTGTACACCTATTCAACCCCCCCTTCTAGGTGTATTCCTAGGGTTCCTTTGTCTCTCCAACCACCAATTGCGGTTTCCTCAATTGGTATCAGAGCTCGGTCGAAAGACACGAGCATAAGAGCTTTTTCGTAAAGATCCTTTAAGAAAATCGCAATGGGTTACATGAATCCCTTTGGTGGTGAAGGTGCTTCAATAAGTCGTCCTCCATTGTTTGCCGGAGAAGGCTATGCATATTGGAAAGTTAGAATGAAAATCTTTATCCAAGCCATAGATAGGGAAATTTGGAAAGTAGTTGAAAAAGGTCCTCATATCCCCTCTAGTTTAGTTGAAGGTGTAGAACAATTGATCCCCGAGGATAAGTGGAAGGATGATGATAGAAAGAAAGTTCAATATGATTATAAAGCAAAGAATATCATTACCTCCGCTTTATCCTATGACGAGTTCTTTAGAGTTTCTCAATGTTCTAGTGCTAAGGAAATGTGGGACACTTTACAAGTGACTCATGAAGGAACTAGTGAGGTTAGGAGAGCTAGATTGAATGCTTTAATGCGTGATTATGAATTGTTTCAAATGCTTCCAAATGAATCTATAAATGATATGCAAAAGCGTTTTACTCATATTATTAACCATTTACTTGCTCTTGGTAAGACTTTCTTACAAGGTGAACTTTCTAACAAAGTGTTGAGATGTTTAGACAGGAATTGGCAACCAAAAGTAACGGCTATTGTTGAATCTAAGAATTTGGATGCTATGGATCTAGCAACACTCTTTGGAAAGCTTCAAGAACATGAAATGGAGATTGTACGATTAAGTATCAATGAAGAGTCGGATAAGAACAAAGAAAGAAAGGGACTTGCTCTTAAAGTCAATAGATCATACAAAAATAAAGAGAGTTCCGATGATGATGATAGTGAAGATTCCGATTCGAATGTTGATGAAAAAGACATGAAACTTTTGCTAAGGAAATTTGACAAATTTCTAAGGAGAAAAGGAAGGTTGAACAAGGACAAAAGTAAAGAGAAGGATTCCCCACACTACAAGACCAAGACATCAAAAGAAGGTGTAGTTTGCCATGAATGCGGAAAACCCGGACATCTCAAGTATTCGTGCTCTAAGTATCTCAAGAAGAAGGAGAAAGACAAGAAAAATTCTAAATCTAAAAGAGCATATATAGTTTGGTATAGTGATGAAGATAACAAGAAAAACACATCGAGTAGTTCATCGGATGATGAAGAAGCTGCTTGTTTCAACTTGATAACTCTAGTAGATGATGAAGAACAAAGTTCAAATGATGAATCAAGTTATCAAAGCGAGGAAAGCGATGTAAGTCATACTAAATCCGAAATTTCTTCTAAATATGAATTTTTATATAATGCTTATGAAGAAATGCATGAACAACTTGAAAAACTAGCTTTGAAAAACATTGAAAGAAAGAAGCTCATTTTGAAACATCAAAAAGAGATTTTAGATCTTCAAAAACAAGTTGATGAGCTTAATCTTGAAAATGAAACTCTTGATCTTATATATGCTAGTTCTTCTTGTGATTGTGCTAGTAGAGTGAATGTTGTGGTTGATTGTGAGAATTGCAAGTTGCTTAAAGATGAAAATGCTATTTTGAAAAATAAGCTTGCAAGTTTCACAAGTGGTGACATTAGATTGCGCACATTGTTAAATTTTCAAAGAGAAAATTCAAACAAGTTTGGTTTGGGTTATACTAATGCTAAGAGTAAATCTCATAGAAATGTTGTTGATTTTTCTAAAGTTGATTTTTCAAATGCACCAACATGTTTCTATTGTGGTACTCATGGACATACTTCAAATGTGTGTTATATTAAAGTGCATGGTATACCTAAAGGAGATTTTGTTTGGATGAAAAAGGGTGAAAGTCCCTACACTAACAAAAATGGATCCAAAACCATTTGGATACCAAAAAGCAAAGCATGATTGTTTTGTAGGTATGATTGAAGAGCAAAGAGAGCTTACAAGTGTTATTCATATTTGCATCTTCAATTGGTATCAAAAGAAGTCCTACAATTTGGTATAAGTGATATTATTAGATTTGTGAACTTCATATGGTATCTTCTCAATTGGTATTACTTTTCTAAATGTTTAATTAAATCATTTGGTATCATTGAGTAGATTCATAGATGGTTATCATGATATAGTGACATGCTTTGGTTGTTATTAAAGAAATATCACAATTGGTATCAAATATTTGTTGATTATTGATACTTCTTTACAATTGATATCTTCTTTGTTAAGTGATATTATGACATTTTAGTTCTCAATTGGTATCATATTTTCATTGTTATATTCTCTTGCCAATTGATATCACATTTCAAAGTATAGTTCTATTGTATTTATTCAATTGGTATCAATGTTGTAAAGAAATGATCATTGATTTCTTACCTTGGCTTAGATGTTATATTTCAATTGGTATATATTACTTTTTGATAATGCCAAAGGGGGAGAAATATGATGTTTTGAATTGATTAGATGTTTGTTTGGAGAAAGGTTGTTTTTGTTGTTTTTATGTAGGTTGAGCAAAGTTGTTGAAGATTGGGGGAGAATCAAGCTTATCTCAATTGGATTCAAATGTCAAAAGCATTTATTGAGGGAGAGCAAGAGTCTCACCAAGTGATCAAATTGTTAAAGCATCAACAACTTCAAAGAACTTTTGGAGAACTTCAAAACATGGTTTGTCATTTTCAAAAAGGGGGAGATTGTTAGTTCCATGGTGAATGTTTTGATAACGACAAAGTGTTTTGAACAAGCTATCATGTGATGATCAAGTTCAAGTTCAACAAGCAACAACAAACATCAAGTGAAGAAGAGAGAACAAGCTCATGAAGACTTAAGTTTGAGTGTAATTGTTTTTGTTTTATCTTTTGCCTCTCAAGCTTCATAGGTTTTCATTTGGGTAGTTTGTTAAGAGGGTAGTGAATCTCATTCATAAGTCATGATTTAATCATAATTTGAGTTTTCACTTAACCTAGAATCAATAGGTGGCTTAAAGGTTTTAAAGGAAAGGTTGGGTTTTGAGAAAACAAGTTTTAAACAAGTATCAGACATGTTTAATCGATTAAGAACATATTTAATCGATTAGTACTCGATTAAGTAAAAATTTAATCGATTAAGTACTGCTGAACTGGTTTTTTAAAATACGATTTTCACTTCTCAAAATCAGTTTTCAAGTGCTACAACTTTTGGGTATTCTTTATAAACCTTTTCTTAACCTTTGTGATATAACCCATCATTTTTTAATATTCATTTTACAAAGAATCAAGCCACTCTATTCTCTCTCAATTTCAAAGATCAAAGCTTTCATATTTTCATATTCTTTGATCAAGAACTTTTGAATCTCTTGTGTGATTTGTCATAGCTATTGATTGAGATTCATTAGGATTGTTATGTGTATTCATTGAGTTGTAATCTTTGCAATAAGGCAAGCCACTACAACAAACAAGAAGCCTTGGTGTGTCGATTATCATCAAGCAAAGTTCAAGCAATTGAAGAAAGACTTGGTTGTGAATCAAGCAAGGAGAAGCCTTGATGTGTGGATTATCATCAAGCAATTGAAGACTTGTTGTGTCGATTATCAACAAGGGGTAGAGGTTAGATTAGAGAGAAGATCAATAGGATTACAAGGCAAGGGTGTCGGTTATCTCTTGTAGGCTAGCAAGAAGGAAGTCTTGTGAGGCAATCACTTGTAATTTGAGAACTCTAATTCCTCATAGTGAAGAATCTCTCTTGGTTGAAGAGGGGTCTGGATGTAGCTTTCAAGCGGGTGAAAGTGAACCAGGATAAATCACTGTGTCGTATCTCTAAACCCTTACTCTTTATATTCAAGTCATTTGATTGCGTTCTTGGTTGAAAACCTAGAAAGATTGATTTTCATAATTGATTGAATTCAATCTTTATTGTTCAAATTAACTTGGGGAAAATCATTTTCATAACTAGGTTAATCAATAAGAATATAGGTGTTAATTATCTCCGCTGAATCTCTGATCTTTCATGTGAATTGATTGATTTTCGTATTCGATTGAAAAGTGATTTTTCAGTTTCTGATAGATTTAATCGATTAAGTGTTCGTTTAATCGATTAAGACAATTTGAACTTTCAGGTTTAATCGATTAGTACTCGATTAAATTGCAGGTTAATCCATTAAATTTCAGGTTAATCGATTAAGTGCTGTAGAATTTGCAAAAATCATTTGTTTTGATTGTTTCGATTTGTTTCGTTCGAAAATCTTTCAAGGTATCTTGTACACCTATTCAACCCCCCCTTCTAGGTGTATTCCTAGGGTTCCTTTGTCTCTCCAACCACCAATTGCGGTTTCCTCACATTCTTCATTCACTGTTGTATTTTCAAATTGTGCTATACTAGTATGGGGTATAGCCAGTAGCTTCTCTCCTTGGTTGGACAAAGCTTCAAGCTTATGTGAAATGCAATTGCATATTTATTTAACCTTTTCTCTCTAGTTTGGTTGTTGTATTTCTCCCTTGTTATTGACCTCATCCATTTCATGGGCTCTTAGCTGCTATGTTGTGATTTATACCTTGTAATTTTATATCTTGCTGTTTGTGACTCTTTTCAGTTATTTGCTCTTTTAAGTATAGCTCATGAAATGACAACAGTTGCGATGATGTTAGTCTCCCTCTCCACCTTGTGTTAGTTTTGCGTAACTTGCTTTTGATTTTCAAATACTGATTTACTTAAATATGATATCCTATCGAACCTGATAGTGTCTTGAAGTGAAGTTCTCTTTGTTGTTCTTTATGTTTAGTTTTTTAGTTTACTATGCTAGCACATAGGTATGGCATCTCATTGATTTGCTTGGGATCCTTCCTATGCAATTACAAGTTTTTATTTCCTCATTTAGCTGTCTTACTGATGCCCGTGTAAAATGTATGAACTCATGTTTTATGTTTTTTTTTTCTGGTCTTAAGCTGCTATTTCTTTCTTGTGGTTTGCTTATATATGTTGGTCATGCTTATATATCTTGTTGCTCTTCTTTGTTGTTGCAGCAAAGTTATTCAATTTGAAAAGTTGGGAAATATACCCATTTATTGTTGCTCTTATTTATTGTTGCTTGATTTGTGATAATTTATTAGGAGAAATATTTTTTTTAATCTTATTATATAACCTTTATCATCTCTTTTGCACAGATAATGGAACTTATGCTATGGAAAAGATACTCACTCATAATAATGAATAGTTGGAGGGAGTTAGCAAGGTTGTTAGTATGTTGTCCAAAGCTTGTGCAAATTGTTAGATATATGGAGTTTACTTATTGCTTATGTAAATTGTTGAATTATTAGTTTCTATTTTCTTTCCTTGGAGACATACTGATGAGACATCCATTACATATGTAAATTGTTAGATTTCTTACATTTTAGTTCTTTTTATTCACATGATTATATTGTAACAATTATACTGAATATCAGATATTTTTTATAGCTGAATGTGATGTATGATCACTATTATAATATATTTTCTCTAATCAATTTATTTGGTGCAGAGATTTCTCTAAATTTCTTTTTGACAGTTGGAAATGGCAACATTTTTTGTAGTGAATGTAGCTAATATATATTTTGCGATAAAAACAGGGATAAAAATAGTCATTAGTAGTTCAAAAAAAAAAAAGTCATCACTAATGAAAAAGTTGCGGTCACAAATTTCTTAAATAGTGACCAAATTTTCCGTCACAAACTTCACAAATCCGTCACAAATACTGACTGTTTGTATTTAGTGACTGAACACTCGGTCACTAAATTGGTCCTGTTTTACCTTGTGTACCATTTTAGCGACGGTTGGTAACTAGTGAAGGTTATTCCGGTCACTAACGTCAAATTTTCCGCCACTAAACTGGTCCCTTTTTCATTTGGTAACCACGTTAGCGACGGAATCAAATTTTTTGTGACTGCAAATTTCCGTCACAAATTAGCGACAAAATTTTTTCCGTCACTACTTACTTTGTGATGCCCGCACCTATTCGGTCACTAACAAGTTTAGTGACCGAAAATTGCTATTTAGTGACCGAAATTTGCGGTCACTAAAAATTTTATTTTTAGTAGTGAATTACCTAAGGATACTAGAATCAAGCATTACGTAATAAAAACCTCATCATGCAAATAAATTAACCGAATCTTACCCAAATCATTCATCAAAACATCACAATCAACCTATAAGGTCCAGCCAATGAATATAAAAATGCACTAAGGTTCATTCATATCAAAAAATGTCAAATAGAGTGTTTCTTCAAACACGGGAAAACTAGAGGGATTAAATCTAAAACTATATCGAATTAAATATTTTCACTCCCAAAATTTCCAAAATACTAAAGTATATGCTAAAGTTCAACATATAAAATTTTCAAACCGTTCGGACATTCAGAACTTAGGTTTTTATTCAGATTTGACTTTAAAATCGAATGAGACTGCTACTGATCTGAAGCTAAAACACAATTATTTAAAATAAGAAATCAACTCCGAATTGCATGAAATTTGGTACAAACCTTTCTCACACTTCCAATATCACTGAATAAAAATTTCAAGTTATTTGGAGCTGTTTAAGTCAATCGTTTTCAATTTAAACTCCTCTCGATGCTGTAGCTATCACTACTTGGCTGAGAGCAAAATGCATTTTAATAAAATAGTAAACCAACTCCAAATCACATTAAAATTTACAGAGGATCACACGACATGTTAAAGGTTCTACCATAGAAATTTCAAGTCATTTAGAGTAGTTTATATTCAAAAACTCTGTTTATGTTTAACTCGAAAAACTCGTTTCTTCGGAATCGTTTTCACAAGATTAATTCTTGTAAAAATAGTAAAATACTTCTAAAAAATCACAAAAAAATTCAGAGAGTCTTAGGTTAACTCAAATAAAACAGTTACAAAGTATCATAGTCGATCGTCATTGAACTTGTACAAGTCTCTCTTATCCAAATCCCTTGCAACCAAAACTACTAAGTTTCCTAATCAACTCCAAATAATAAAAAATTCATTTGAAATACCAAAACCAGCTCAAATCCATTCAAAATTTCCAGAACATACTTAAATAGCACCAAAAACAGCATATGAAATTTTCGGGGAAATCTAATTAGCACAACTAGCATTTATCAAAACCTCCTGGAGGGAAATCACTCACGAATTAAAATTTCAGCATAGTCATTGTTTTATAAAAATCACTTTTCAATCACATAATTAATCCAAAACTTCACAATCACATACCACCCAAAGACATAGAATCATATCACAACAAATCACTTGTCTTAGTCTTAAAGTGTTAAAAATAATACTTGGACATCAACAAATTTTTATTAACAAAAATCACTTTTAAGGCACTTATTCAAGTTAAACTTCATTTAGCCTATTTTTTTTTGTCTCAAACACAAGTTTTTCAATAAAACCATTTTTCCTTAACATTTTCTTTTCCTTTCCGTTATAAACATTTTTCAAAGCAAACATCATTTTCTTTCCCTTTCCATGATTCGGCCATAACAACAAAAATAGAGCACTACTATGCATTGTTTCATTCTTACTATTAAATATAAAAATCTAGCTTAATCAAATCCTTGAAATCAAACCAAATTAAAATATCAACATTTATTTAGGCAAATCAATTCTCTTTTGTAAATAACCAAAATGCTAACTTTCATAACATCTAACACTTTTTATTTTAACAAAACCGAAACTTCATGAAAAACCAAATAAAAGCAACTTGTTCTTAACACCCAAAAACATACAAACAAGACTACTGACATGCGACACAAAATCATAGCTCCAATACACATTCTTTTTAATAAAAGCAAGGTATCAAGGCTTAAGGCAACTTAAAAATCCTTTTCTTCTTCTTAGGGCCAATTCTGCCAGACCTCCTTATAGAAGGAAAAATCACTTTTAATTCAAAAACTTATTTTTAGATAATAATAATTTCATGAAAATAAATATTTATACATATCAAACTCAAATAGCTACATGCATGAACATTAAATACTCATTTTCATGAAAATGCTTACTTTTAATTCGGGTACCCTTCCAAACCACACATGCAAAGAAAATCTCAACCTTTACAAAGAATCCCTTTTCTTTTCCTCTTGTGGTGGTCTCTCAGGCCACCGCCTGTGCCGTAATGGCTAAGAAAAAAGGAAGGCCTCCTGCCTCTCCGTCTTCTGCTGGGAAACATAAGGAGACTTCTGATCTTTTACAGGACTTTTCTAATATTGATGATGATGATCTTGCAAAACTGGATACCTTGAACGCCAAGCAATCAGCGGACCTGTTGAAAAGCATTGATTTGATCAGATCGAAATTAAAAGGAAAATCAGTGGCAGGGAAAAATGCGATTGATGAAGGTATTGAAAAGAATGATACTGATGCAGCAAATCAAAATGAATCCTCTCAAGGAAGGAGAGCCTCTGTCTGGGATTCCTTTGATATCACAAAACTACGTAATTCAGGTGAGAAACTATCTTTTATTCAGCCAGAGCTAAAAGAGGGTGTGTCCATTGGAAAAATAGAGTCAATTGATGTAGAACCAGAACTCAAGTACTGGGAGTCTGCCCTAACGTGTTATGTGTTGGGTGCTAGGCCTCCATACTCAGTTATTAGTGGGTTTATAAAAAAGGCTTGGGGACAATATGGCATAGACAAAATTCTTATGAATGGAAATGGGACAGTTGTTGTTCGATTTAATTCCCTTGAGGCAAGGAATACTGTGTTAGAAATAGGGGTTTATCACTTTGATAAAAAACCCATTATTTTGGCCCCATGGACTGGTAGGACTATGTCAAAGAGTTTTATTGATCGTGTGCCTATTTGGATTCAATTCCCTAACTTAAGCCCTAGGTTTTGGGGTGCTGGTGCACTTAGCAAGATAGCAAGCTTGGTGAGCAGCCCTATTATGGTTGACAAAATAACTCAGGAGAGAAATAGAATCAATTTTGCAAGAGTTCTGGTAGAGGTTGACCCTGCAGTTTTACCTAAAGAAGTTTTCTTTGAAGATGATAAAGGTAATATTATTACTCAAGGAGTGACTTATGAATGGAAACCAGTGCTATGTTCCAAGTGCTCCATGTATGGTCATGATGGTAAGATGTGTAGAAGAAATGTGAAGAAACAATGGGTGGAAAAAAAGAGGCCATCAAGAGAGGAGATTGAGGAGTTGGATGACAGGCTAAAAGCTCAGGTGACTGAAGTGAATTCAGAGGAGAATTTAGTCCAAGTAGAAGGAGTGGTGGTTCCTACTAACATTGCTGTTGAGTCAGAGGATGCCATGATTATGGAAGCAGGGGAATTGAAGGAAGCTGGAGGGAATCAACTTCAGATGGTGACTACTGGCAGCAATTCAAAAGATAGTATGAGAAGTGGTGGTAAAGCTGCTACTGAGAATGATCAGGGAGGTCCCTGGACTCCAGTGAAAACTAGAAGCAGGACTCAGCTGAAGGGTGAGGGTTCTCACCCAAAGCAACATGGATAAAATCGCAAGTTGGAATATTAGAGGGCTAAATGGGCCCTCTAAACAGAGGGAAGTGAAGAACTTCCTTAGTTTGAATAAAGTAGGAGTTCTAGGTGTTTTGGAGAATAAACTTAGAAGTGATGTTGTTGACTATGTTATGTGGAAGGTTGCTCTAGGCTGGGGTTTTTTTGCTGATTCTGATTTGTGTACTATTGGAAGGATACTGGTGATGTGGAGGAAAGACATGTTTAATGTGGTAGTGATGGCTAGGTCAGGGCAATATACTCACTGTTTGATAACAGAGAGAATTGCAAACAAATATTTCTATGCTACTTTTATTTATGCTTCTAATGACAGTTTGGAAAGGAAGGAGCTTTGGGAGGTTCTAAAAGGTGTGCAAAGGTTTGTTGATCTACCTTGGATTATCCTAGGTGATTTCAATACAATGCTTCAGCCAGAGGAAAAGCTTGGGGGTATTCCTTTGGAGGTGAATCAGTTTGAAGAGCTTAGGGACTGTTTTAATGAATGCAATTTGATGGACTTGAAGTCTACAGGGCACTACTTTACTTGGTGTAAAAAGCAAGAAGGTGATAGTAGAATCTATTGCAAGCTGGACATAATTGTGGTGAATCAAAGATGGATTGATGAGTGGCCTGGATCAGAAGCAAATTTCATGAATCCAGGTTTATCTGATCATAGTCCTGCTGTGCTTGAATGGAACCAGAATGTTGAAGTTGTTAGACCTAATATTAAGTTCTTTAATATGTGGACTGAGGATGACAATTTTTTAGCTATTGTTCAGGCTGGGTGGAGGAAGCAGGTTACTGGTTATCCTATGGTGGAAATTTTAAAGAAGCTATCTTTGTTAAAGAGGGATTTTCGTGCCCTTAATAACTCTGGCTATGCTAATATTGTTAACAAAGAAAGAGAGATTAGAGGAAGGCTGGAGTGTGTTCAGTCTCTTTTGTGTTCTGATCCTACCAATGTCTTACTTCAGCAAGAAGAAAAGGAAGTTACGAATTTGCATAGGAAAGCTAGCATGGCTGCGTTCTCTTTTCTTAAGCAGAAGGCTAAGGTGTGCTGGATCCAAGAAGGGGATCAGAATACTGCTATCTTTCATCAAGCAATAAAGCAGAGGATGTATAGAAATCGTATCATTTCTATCTATGATGAGAGAGGTAATTATGTGTCAGGTCAGAAGGCAATCTCTGAGCAATTCACTAATTACTACACAAGCCTTTTCACTAGGAAGCAATTTTATATGTGGAATGAGGGGATAGTTGATTGTGGTCCTATTTTAACAGCGGAGCAACAGTTGATGATGTTGAGGCCTTTTACTCATGATGAAATAAGGGAGGTGACATTCTCTATTCACAAGGATAAGGCCCCAGGGCCTGATGGCTATGGTGCTGGGTTCTATAGGGCTGCTTGGAGTATTATTGGTGAGGATTGTATTAAGGCTATTAGTGATTTCTTCAGAACCTCTATAATGCCTAAAAGCCTTAATGCAACAACATTAGTTATGGTCCCTAAAGTTGACATGCCTACTCAGGTTAAGGACTTTAGGCCTATTGCTTGCTATAATTTCCTTTATAAATGTATTTCTAAGCTTTTATGCTTAAGGTTGAGTTTGGTGTTACCAAGCATTATTCAGGAGAATCAGACTGCATTCATAAAGGAGAGAAGTATTATTCATAACATTTTGATCTCTCAGGAGCTGCTAAGGTTGTATGGTAGGAAGAATTGCTCTCCTAGATGTCTAATGAAAATAGACATCAGGAAAGCATATGATACTTTGGACTGGAGCTTTATTGAAGATCTGCTTATAGCCTTTAAATTCCCTATGCAATTCAGAAGATGGATTATGGTGTGTGTAACTACTGCTTCCTATTCTATTAGCATTAATGGGCAGGATTCTGAGACTTTTACAGGTTCTAGAGGGATAAGACAAGGTGACCCTTTGTCCCCTCTCCTTTTTGTCATAGCAATGGAGGTTCTAACTAGAGGTCTACAAAAGGCTACTCTTAATAGGAATTTTAGATTCCATCCCTTGTGCAAAAATCATAAGTTAGTCAGCCTTGCCTTTGCTGATGACTTGATGGATTTTTGCAAGGGCCATCCAGCCAGTGTGAGCATTGTTTGTTCAACAATTAAGGAGTTTGCAGATAGCTCAGGGTTGCAGCCTAACATTGACAAATCGCAGGTTTTCTTGGCAGGGGTTGATCATGATAGGGAGAGGGAAATCCTTGGCATTACTAGGTTTCAGAAAGGAGCTTTTCCTTTCAGATACCTTGGTATCCCAATTTCAGCTAGGAAGTGGTCAAATTCTACTTGTGCTATCCTAATTGAAAAAATCAGCAGTAGGATTAATTCATGGAAGTCCAAGAATCTATCTTATCAGGCAAGGTGTACCCTTATTAATTCTGTGCTTTTGTCTTTGCACACTTACTGGGCCTCTATTTTCATCATTCCTAAAGCTGTTCTAAAGGGTGTGGAGAGGAAGTGTAGGGAATTTCTTTGGGGTGTTAATTCTGATGGGCAATATCATGCTGCAGTGGCTTGGGAATCAGTGTGTAGGCCTAAGAAGAATGGAGGTTTGGGGTTTAAAAATGCTATATTGTGGAACATGGCTGCTATAGGGAAGCAAGTTTGGCATATTGGGGCTAAAAAGGAGTATTTGTGGATTAAATGGATCAGTTCCATCTATTTGAAAGACAGGGATTTCTGGCAAGCTAACTCAAGACAAGGGGACAGTTGGCATTGGAAGCAAATTATTAAGGTTAAGAACAAGCTTGTTTCTGGATTTACTGGGGATTACTGGAATTCAACTTCTACAGGGCTCTACTCTATCAAAAGTGGCTATCTATTCTTACTGGGATCCATTCCTAATTTTCAATTACATCGTTTTGTTTGGAATTCCTCCTCTATTCCTAAACACATGTTTATTTCATGGCTAGCAGTACATAACAAATTAAAAACGAAGGATAGATTGTTTATTCAAGACCAAACCTGTGTGCTGTGCAATGGTCATGGTGAAATGCGAAATCACCTATTTTTTGAGTGTCCTTGGTCTCAAGACCTCTTGGAATCAGCTTGCCTGTGGATTGGTATCAACAATTGGCCATATAAGTACTCGAATTGGGTCAGATGGATTATGCATGCTTTTAAGGAGAAATCAAGAAGGAAGTGTGTGTTTACCTTGTATTCAGCAGTTCTTTATGCAGTGTGGACTGAGAGGAATCATCGAATCTTCATGGGTGTGAGTAAATCGGTTGTTGTGGTCATGCATGTGATGAGGAAGGATCTGGCTTTGCGAATCTCGTTATGCTTTCCCCAGTTTAGAACATGGAAAGACATCACTTTAGTTAATAGAATACTGTCTGAATTGTAGTTGCCTTATCTTTGCTTTTGGGCTGTGCGTTGGTTGGGCCAGTTTCGGTTTTTGGGCTGATGTTTCATTTTGGCTTTCTCTCCTGGGCTGGTGAACCCTTCCTAGAAGGTGGCACATAGACCATAGAGGGATTTGTATGATTCATCTTTTTTGCTTGTGGTTTAATAATATTTTTATTTTACCAAAAAAACCTTTACAAATTAGATCATGCACATGCAACAGCCTAGGACTTGTTATTTGTGAAAATCAAGACTTTTTGGCGAAAATCCCATTTAGACAATTTTGTACAGCCACAATATATATATATATATATATATAACACATGCCACACCAAAAACCCAAACTTTAATCATAATCTAATTAATAAAATATAAAGGAATACGTTAAAATTGTGACACCCTCGATATAATACTTAGAAATTAGAGTAATGAATAGACTATTACTCAGTTGAGTATGGACTTGTTTAGTATTAGAAAATACAGGACTTAAATTTTTCCTTTTCATTTTCTAAAGAAACGGGTGCACAAAACAAAATATGGAATTCTTAGAGATTAGATTTTGTATCATTTAAAAACATTATACTGAATTCGGCGTTTTCTAAGACAAAGAAATATTTTCTCAATCTAGATAGCATCTGTTCTTAGAAATTGTATTTACGTAGTAAAAACTTAAGTGATGCCATCCATTCTTTCGTTTTGCGGAACTGATACCATTTTACAAATATCGAAGCCGAACTTTTTAAAATACTTTTATCAAAGTAAGTGAAAATAGCAGAACTATGCACAAGTTGTAGTATAAACATAAGATATATATATATATATATATATATATATATAGGTCATAAGATACATAGTCCAAGAGTCAAGTCTCCAAGATCCAATACAAGCCCATAACAAAATAAACCATAACTCTAGAGTTCTCATAAGTATATCTACAAAATATATACATCTCAAAATATAAAACTCCAGAGCTGGTCATATAGAAAAAGTAGCAGCAGTAGTAGTAGAAGTCTCCTAGAAGCAACCGTAGTAGTCATCATCCAACATCAGCAGCAGCATCTCCTTCACAGCAGCCAACTGTTGGCAATTCGGCAAGTGTACCGATCGCACAAGTAATAAAGAGTAAGTAAAATTATCGTTCCACTCGGGGATTGCAAATTGTTTCTAATTTCTTTCACCTAATTGCGATGACTATGTATAACTTGTATTGGTTTAGAGTTTGGAAAGAGATATAGGAGAAAAGGTAGAATGAAACAAATCAGAAACTAAAAAGGATTTAGAAGCAAATATGGAAAAGGTTAGGAACTTGGTTTCAGTGTAGGATCAGGTTATTAATTATGAAAATATGTTTTCCAATAAATCAAAAACTCTAGAAACAATAAAAGCTAGATCCCTCATGGCAATTATGTTTCTTACTAAACTTTACCCCTTAATCCCTTAAGTGAGTAAAATTTATAAAAGTTATACAATTACCCAAAAGTATTCCTACGAGTTAGGTAATTATATTGTTTGGTTGAAAGGTCTAATCTTAATCCTAATTTTCCAATTAAGGTTCAGATTACCAAAGCAAAACATAAAGTGATCAATTCTATGAATTGTAATTAAAACACAACCAAGCAATTGATTTGAAAGGAAAAACATTAATTCATAAATAAACAGCCAAATTAAGATCCATACAAATCCACCTAATTCCTAACAAGAGGTTCAATTATACATATTGGGAGAAGAAATACAAGGAATGGGAAAAACTAATAATCATAGACAATAATCAGATTACCCCCAAGAGATCTTCAACCATCAAGTGGATCCCTCCAGCAATGTTGATCTCCAATCCTTGTGCCTTGCCTCCTTACTCTCAATTGCATAACAGCCTCTTTTCTCTAATCCTAATTTTATTCTAATCTCTAATTTGACTCTGAAAAGTCTACAAAACCTAAAGGAAAAACCTATATTTAAAGTCTACAACTAATCCCAATTGGTATGATATGATAATATCCTATTAGAATAATCTAATCTTTAAGAATCTTATCTGCAAATAGAATTTATCATCAAAATCCTTCTAGAATCCCGTATTTGTGTCTGGCAGCAACTTCGGCACTGATTTTGACCCCAAAAATGGACGAATTTTAGAAAGGCTATTTCTGGAAAAGTTGTGGATCTTTTCCTTAGCTTTAAAATGATACCAAGATAGCCTCATTTGGATAAGAGTAGCTCAAGTTATGATCAAAACAGCAAACAGTGTCACTTTCTCGCATTTTTCGCGCCTGGGCGCCCAGGGCCTCACGCCTGGGCGTGCGTCACCTGCTCCGGCTCCGTTTCGCTCCGTTCTTGCGCCATTTTCAAGGTCTTTTCATCCTATTTCATGCTCCATATTTATTTTCTTCATTTAAGCTCCGAAAGTACTTGAAACATATGTAACACCCTTATTTTATATGCAAAAATAGTAAGTAAAAGTCTATAATTAAAATAGTGTACTTAAAAATTTCTTTTTCCAATTCAAGTTTACAAATAAATTTGGGCATCCATTTACAATATAAGTAGCACAAACGTATAGTTTCCTTCTTTCCAGTCTTCTGCTGCGCCACTCTAATCCACAAGCTCCTTAGCAATCACCTAAAATGTTAACCACTAAGTGTGAGACCTTTTCACATCACAGTGAAACAAAAGATAGTATATAATTCATAACAGGAAATCAAGTATAATAATCGAATCAGACCATGGACCAACAAAAACACCCAATTCATATGCCAAATTTCTTTACACATATTCACTTCCAAATTCAACAAATTCACAATAACAACAACAACTTTCTTTTATCAACATAAATTCTTGCATCAAGCAAATCCATTATTTTCCAAACTTGAATCTTTTCATCTCTTTTCATTGCATTAACTTTTCTTTTCTCTTTTCATACTCTTTGAGTTTTTCAAAGATTTTTAGAATTTATTTCGTGGATTTCCATCATTGCGTACAGTTTCCTTCGGACAACGTCTTACAGCTGCACACAAAGTGTGTCTTACGCGGTCAATGCGTACAGTCTCCTACGGACAACGTCTTACAAGACCTGGATTCCACAATCGGAAGGTGCATCCATCATTGCGTACAGTCTCCTTCGGACAACGTCTTACAGCAGCGCATCAAGTGCGTCTTACGCGATCTAGGCGTACAGTCTCCTACGGACAACGTCTTACAAGATCTGGAGAGGCACGATCCAATTATACCTTTAATTAATATATGGTGTGTGTCCATAATTGCGTACAGTCTCCTTCGGACAACGTCTTACAGCGGCATATCAAGTGCGTCTTACGCGATCAATGCGTACAGTCTCCTACGGACAACGTCTTACAAGATTTGGATCTCACACTCTTTTTCCTTTAAATCTTTTAATTTCATATTACACTTATTTCATTTTGTAATCACTTTCATTAATTTATCAATTCCATCAACTCATTATACTTTTAAATTCCAAAGAGACATTCATTCCAATATCAAATATCATAATCATTATCATTTTATAATTCTAGAGCTCAACATAAATTGGCAAAATATCCAACCACACAATCAATTATCAATTATCAATCATCATTCTCATTTTCATTTGGTATTATTCAATTAAACCATCAATAATCAAAAGTCACCCACACTAACACTTATTTGAACATACAAATAGTAACCATCAAATATCAACACTTAGTCGACATACTCAAGTATGTCTCAGGGTGCTTAATGTAACATCCTAGAAATTAATAATAAAATAATAAATTTATAAAATAATATATATGAATATTTATTTAAGGATAGGTTTAAGCCGTGGAAATTGTACAAGGGTCATAGGGTGATAGGAAGCATAGGCCGACCTAGTATGTAAGCATTGGACCTCGGTCCGATCCCGACCGAGCTAGATGAGATTGTGTGCATATGAACCGAGCTAGATGAGAACCAAACGCGGAACCTGTGTCAAGCTCGGAATATCCGACCTCAACGCACCTCACAGTATCATCCGAGAAGGAAGCTCGGACTACTGCTGATCCGACATACCGAGCCGACACGTCCTAGCTCCTCCGTGCCAGCTCATGTTTTGCTGTTGGTCCCTTGTTTTTCGTACCATCCGTACGGTACTATCCTTCACTTTATGTCATTGTCATTGCTTTATGTCACTATCATTTCTTTATGTCCCTTTCAAGTACTATTCATGGCTTCCTTTGGAAGCCAATGAATCTTGTCCACAAATTCTAGCTTCCCCAAGAAGCCTCCAATGAGGACCACACAAATATTTCCCCTAAATGAATAAAAGAAAATCCCAAAACATAACACAACACTTTTCACTTCTCTCATTCTTCTTCTCCCTACGTCTCTCTCTCTTTCTCTCAAAGTTCCAGCAGCCCCAACACTTTCTTTCTCCCTCTCTTCTCACGAACATTTCCCTCTCTTCCACCAAGTTCCACCCAACCGGAGACCTCCTCCTCGCCGTCTTCTCTTCCGTCCCGGACGCCCCTGGACCGCTGTGGAGTTCGTGTGTAGCTTGGTGGAGTTGTGGCAGCTTGGAGAAAAGGATTCAAGGGGGTAAGCTCAAGGTCAAGCAACAAGGAAAGCCATTCTCAAGCTCTCAATTCTTATCTCTCACGGTTTGAGGTAAGGAGTGAGTGTTACCTCTACTTGAGTTTGGGTTTCTAGGGTGTTCATAAAGGGTACTAAGAGTGGGTGTTAGATTAGGGAATGGATCTAGGTTAATGTTAGAAAGGAAATGGTAAAAAGGGTAAAGGGAACTAATAAATGAACTAGAAACATGAGTTGGAAGTAGGGAAGAGTATTGTTTTATGCTATATGTTGGTATTTACATGATGGATTGGTTGAATGCTTTATTCTTATTGTTGTGGTGGTATAAGTGTTTATGAACTTTGTGTATAAATGTTTATGAGTTTTGATATTGATGATTCATGTCTGTGGCCGAGCTGAGTGACGTTGGGAATGGGTATGAGAAAATGGTAGAGATAGAAAGTAGGAGAGATAGAGTAATAAGTCAGATAATGAGAAAGGTTAATGGAAAGAGGGAATGGTTACCGGGTTTAGCCGAGATAGACCGAGCTAAGAAATGGTTAAGAGGATAATGGGAATAATTAAGGGATGAATAACAGGGTGAGCCGAGAGAGGCCGAGCTAAGAGAATAATGAGATTAATGTAAAGAGGAATAATTTAAAGGGTTGAGCCGAGATGGGCCGAACTAAAAGAGATGATTAAAAAGGATAAGAGGAATTAAAGAGAAATAGTTTTGTGATCGGGTCATAGCTGACACGTACCGGGTGCGTGCATTGATCGCGTCAGACGCATACTGGGTATGTGCAGCTGTAAGACGGGTACTGGGTACTCGTAGTTATGATTCACACAAGGTTCCGAGCACGGAATCGGTGGGATGTGTTCCTGGTCATAGTAGACACGTACTGGGTGCGTGCATTGATCGCGTAAGTCGCCGAGATGCGCAGCTGTAAGACAAGTACTGGGTGCTCGCAGTTATGGACACTCCTAACTCCATAGAATGATCGGCAGTAGTGCTCCTGGTCATAGAAGACGCGTACTGGGTGCCTGCATTGATCGCGTCAGACGCATACCGGGTATGTGCAGCTGTAAGACGGGTACTGGGTACTCGCAGTTATGGACACTCCGATATCCGACTTTAAATGGTGTAAGACATGCACTGTGTGTATGCATCCGAGAAGAGTAAAAGATTGTAAACTATGTGAAAATGGAATAATGAGTAATGAGTCCGAGGTAGAGATGGTAATCCGAGGTTAGAGAATAGTGGCCGAGAAACCTAGTGTAAGAATTAAGGAAAGGGTATAAGGGGAATTACTGAGATGTGCCGAGGTATAGCTAATAGGTAATGGATAAACTGGGTTATGAGGTGAGTCGAGCTAAATTAGATAGTAGGATGTGAGCCGAGCTAATTGATGTTGTACGATGTGAACCGAGCTGAAGGATGATGTATGCATGTGGTTTGATTACTTGTTATTTATATGCTATTTGACTACTTGTGTTTGGCTTGGTAGTTCGGTATGACATTTTAGAAACTGCTTACTTAAGTTCTGTGTAATGTTCTCCTTACCATTTTTCAGGTGCAGAGCCCGAGCAGACGCAGTCCCCGGCCGAGCAGGTTCACTCTCCCTCACAAGGAGAGTAAGTCATTTAGAGTCGGATAGCTGATGGGGTCTCGACCAGTTGGGCCGAGCTAAAATATTGTTTTGTATTTTGACTTCCGAACTGATGTACTTAAACTTATACTTTATGTATTTGATGTATTTAAGTCTTCCGCTTTATAACTCTGGTGTATTTTGGTATTAATGGAAGGAACAATTATTTTGGTAATTTATTATATTCGTTTCCTTTAAAAGAAATTTTAAATCCAAATTTTTGGGGTATTTAAGGGTAATTATTATATAGGGTGTTACACTTAAAATAAATCAACTCCCTAGGGTTCTTCACTTCCTCCTTTAATAATATGCAAAGAGAATTAACATAAACATTATCAATAATTTAACAAAATCAACCAAAAATATAACAATCACCCCAATCAACTCTAATCAACTATTTAGTTACTACCCACAACCCAATCTAACTATTAAACCCAAATTCTATTATAAACTATAACTATCCCTATCTCAAAGTGTGAAAAAGAGACTCCCCTTACCTTGGAGAGAGAGGAAAGGCGAATTGGGGTTTTGATGGAGCTACCATACCAAGCTCCAATCCAAGCTTCCAAGTTTCCTATCCATGTCCTTTAACTCTTTCTAAGCTCCCTTGATTGATTGTGAGTCTCTATCCTATGGATTGCTCATATTGGGGTTTTATGGTGAATTGGGATTTCATGAGAAAGAGGGAGTAATATATGATTTTGGAGAGGGAAAAACATAGGGAAGAGATTTGGAAATGATTTGGGGCACTAATTTGTTGTAACTTTGAGTAACTATGGTGATTGCACAATTAGGGTTCTTAGGAGTGATTTGGGTATTGAATGAAAGAGGAAGAAATAGGGGTTTTAAGAGAGGGAAAATCATTAAAACATGATGGGGAAACAATTTATGAAGTTGATTAGTGTGGATTTGAGTGGCTTGATCGATTGAAACATTCTAGGGTTGAGAGAGGGGAAGAATCGTGGAAGAGGGGGGAGGAAATGGTGAGAAATGAAGGGAAAATCGTGTTTTTAAGTTGCGGAACTGTCAATTTTCGCTGGAGCAAAAGTACCCTCGCTGGAGCGAAAATCAAAAGCAACAGACCTGGATTTCCTGTGACAAACTCGCCGGAGCGAGTGGATACTCGCTGGAGCGAAAATATTTCAGCTTCAGCATGCTAATTTCAAAACGTCATAACTTTTTCGTTAACCGTCGGATCTTGCTCAAATTTTGAGGAAAGCTTCCTAAGACACTTATCCTCAAATCCAACGGTGGGATTTAGGTTTAGAGCTATGGATCTTCTATTCCTAATTTTCTAAGTCCTATGCTCCTAGTTCTTAAATAACCTTTCTAAACCACGAGTTTAACCTAACATATTCCTTTCTCTATACTCGATCTAATCCGACCAACCTAAGGCAACTCTCTAACCTCATCAATTTAAAACTAATCACCCTCGAGCCATACCCAAAAAGGTCGGATAACATCCGATTGCCTCACAAAACCTATTACTTTCCGAAACACGATCGAAATGCGAGTTTTGAAGGGAATTTTTAAGCATTAACCCTGAGGCCTATACTTACACCCAAGACTCTATCTTAGGGTTCCCTAACCGAAAACTCTATCAAGGTTAAGGCACTAAGAAAGCTTAAGCGGACTCTAGAAACTCTCGGTACTCAAACCTACACAGAATCCTAATACACATTCACAACCACATAATCCTAAGGCATTAAAATCTAATCCACATATACCTTGACCTATTCACCAACTCTAACACTTCCCTACCCAAACCTAATGCTACAATCACCTAATGCCATAGGACCCACCCTAGCGACTCTGGGCCGAGCACAGGGACCTCTTCCCTTAAAGAGTCCAAGCTAAGGGCGCGTGAGCCTAGCTCGCTAACCAGATAAGACTAACCGCTAACAGGATAAGGATGAATGACTCATCCCTTATCCTATAAAGGGACACGTCAGCCCTACTGGACCTCCGTACAGGCCCATAGGGTACAACACCGCTCCCCCTATAAATAGCTGTCTCCAGCTAGGGGCTTAGGTACGTTCTCTCTCCCTAATCATACACTAGCACACACTCATGATTAGGGAAACCCTAGTTATCCCCACTGGTTAGCTAGCATACCAACAATATCACACAGTAACATCAGACCGTTTTCTAGCTCTTAGGTCTTCCATACCCTTGAGCTAGGGATATACTCTGAGCATTGTGTCTAGGACACTACATTGGCGCCGTCTGTGGGAAACCGTAAATTGCTATTCCCACTCCAAAATGGTAGACACGCGAGGAAACGCCGCATCACGCGGTCCAAACCGCCAAACGGGGCGAAACCGTCAAAGGTTGGAAGAAGGCAGCGGTGACAAGGACAAAGATCTTGAAGGAAGAAACCCTCCCCACCCCAGCATGCCATCAGTAAGGCAAATTCCAGCCCGGAGCCACCACTCCATTCCAGCCCGCACGCATAGTGGCCCTTACACCGTTCATTCCAGGCAAACAAACCCTATTAAACCAAACCCTGTTAACCCAAACCCTGCTAACCCCAGTCGTGCACAAAACCATGGATCGGGGCGATCCATCGACGCTCGTGTTTCTGGAGGGGATAGGGACTACTCCCGTGGCCAAAGAGAAATCCAGTTGGAAGAAATCATTAAGCAACAAGCCCAGATCCTAGAGCGGCAGGGAAACGCCATCGCTGAACTCCAACAGATCCACATGCAGGCAATGGCTGAAAGGGCGTTAGCAACTAATCCAGCAACTCAGCTGATCCCCCACCCTACCACCACCCTACCTCCACCACCTCCCATAAACCCAACCCTAGAGGCCACATATGAAACCGACCACACTGCTCACCCTGGCCATCCCTTCACCCCACGAATCATGGCATACGAGACACCCTCAGCCTTTCTCGGCCCAACGAGTGTTTCCAAGTATAACGGGTTAACCGACCCCCTGGAGCATATCTTGTCATTTGAAGGAGCTATGAACTTTTACGACGGAGGAGACCTAATGAAATGCAGAGCTTTTTCCATGACTCTGCAACCACCCGTCTTAAGGTGGTACTCAGCTTTGCCCAGGAACTCTGTCAACTCCTGGGCAGAAATGAAGAAAGTTTTTCTGAACAGATACACTGCTAGTTGCGTCCAGCCGAAGTCCGACCACGCACTAGCAGGCGTTATGCAGCAACCTGAAGAGCCCTTGCGAGAATATCTCTCATGCTTCCATTCGGAGGCAGGGACCGTTCCTAACTTGGAACCGAGCTTTGCAGTCTTTCTCTTCACTCAGGGTCTCCGAAGCGGAGATTTCAAAAACTCACTAGTGGGTAAACCGCCGAGGGATATGGCGGAGCTGAGACATCGTTCTACTAAGTTCATAAACTTAGAAGAATTCAGCAAATGGCAAAGAAACAGAGGCAGAGGCGAGCGAGGAGAGCCATCCTCCCAGGGAAAACCTAGAAAAGATGAGAGAAGAGACGACAGAAGAGAGGAGAAAAGGAGAGGACCCCGGGGGGACAGAAGATTTGGACCTCCCCGAGGGAAATTTAAGCAATAGACCCCCCTCACAGTTCCAAGAAGTCAAATTCTGCAGGAGACAATGCAGACGGACCTCCGAGCAATAGAAAGACCACCCCCCTTGAAGAGAAGTCAACGCCAGGATCGATCCAAATTTTGCTCATATCATGGTGGGTATGGGCACACCACTGATGAATGCACTTGGCTCAGGGATGTGATCGAGCAGTTGATCAGGGACGGCAAGTTACAACAGTATGTCAGAGAAGCACTCAACCGACATGCTCGGAGAAGAACTCCATCCCCAGACAGGAATGGCCGATCCTCAACCAGGCAGGCCGATCAAAACACCAACCAACAACAACCACCTAACCAGCAGAGAGTGGCCATGGCAGAAGTGGCCACGACGGATCAATCCCCACAAAACCTGCGAGTCAACACCATTGCTGGAGGTTTTGCGGGAGGAGGAGAAAAACGATCCGATAGAAAGAAATACATCAATCAAGTGCTTGCCATCCACAACCATCCAATCCGAAAGAGAGCCACAAAAAGTATTCCCATTTGCTTTTCTGATGATGATCTTGAAGGGGTGATCCCGGGTCATAACGACCCTATGGTCATCACTGCATTGATCGGCAACTATGAGGTTGCCAGGATATTTGTCGATCAGGGTAGCTCGGCAGATATCATGTTCCTGAACCTTTTTGAAGCACTGAAGTTAAAAACCTCAGACCTGACCCCTTTCGAGGGGAAGCTGATCAGCTTTACTGGAGATGTAGTAGTTCCCAAAGGACACATCCAGCTGCCGGTGACCCTTGGGAACCACCCCTCGGCGATAACCGAGATCATCAAGTTCCTCGTCGTCGATTGCCCATCGGTATATAACGCCATTCTTGGCAGGACATGCTTGCAGGCCTTCGGCGCGGTCGTCTCAACCGTCCATCTGGCTATGAAGTTTGAAGGCACCGACAGAACTGTAGTTACTATCCGAGCCGAGCAGGAGAAGGCTCGATTGTGCTACAACGCCAGTTTGGCAAAGATCAAGATTCTAGAAGAAATTCAGCCAAAGTTAAGTTTGAGCAAAGGAAGTGTACTCTTGACGGACCTAGATGTCAGGTCCGATTTGGATGATTCAAGATCGACCCCCCAAGGAGAGTGGGAGTTCATTGTGTTAGATGAGGAGCTACCAGACAGAAAGGTGAAACTAGGAACTAACCTTCCAGGAGAAATACGAGCAGAAATGCTCGAGCTTTTAAGGAAGAACAAAGATCTTTTCGCTTGGACCTCGGCAGACATGCCGAGGATTGATCCGAACTTAATATGTCATCGGCTCTGTGTTCATCCGACCGCCAAGCCAGTCGCCCAGAAGAAGAGAAGGGTCGGCACCGAGAAAGCTGCGGTAATAGACGAGAAGGTATCCGAGCTCCTCTCCGCCGGGTTCATCAGGGAGGTCAGCTACTCGGAGTGGCTTTCCAACACCGTCCTGGTCAAGAAATCAAACGGGAAGTGGCGCATGTGCGTCGACTATACCGACCTGAATAAAGCGTGCCCAAAAGACCAGTACCCCCTCCCCATCATTGACAAATTGGTGGACAACTCATCTGGCTACCAGCTCCTCTCTTTTATGGATGCATACTCGGGATACAATCAAATCCCGATGTACCCTCCTGATCAGGAGAAAACAGCCTTCATCACTGAAAGGGCAACTTACTGTTATACAGTAATGCCTTTCGGGTTGAAAAACGCTGGCGCAACCTACCAGCGTATGATGAACAAGGTCTTCTCGGGTTTGATAGGTCCTACTCTAGAAGTATACATTGATGACATGATAGCCAAGAGCAAGAAGAAGGAGGACCATCCTCAGGACCTCGCAGCTATTTTGGACAGAATCAGAAAATTCAACATGCGCCTGAATCCCGATAAGTGCACCTTCGGGGTCCCAGCCGGGGCCTTCTTAGGTTTCATGCTCACGGAGAGGGGCATCGAGGCCAACCCAGAGAAATGTCAAGCTATTTTGAACATGCACAGCCCGTCTAATGTCAAAGAAGTTCAGAGGCTAACTGGTCGGATGGCAGCCCTCTCCAGATTTATCCCTCAAGTAGTCAAGAAAGCTTTACCATGGTACCAACTGCTCAAAAAAAACAAAAATTTTCATTGGAATGACTCTTGCGAACAGGCGTTTGCAGAACTCTAGCAATACCTCTCGGCCCCTCCCGTCCTCACCAGTCCTCGGGAAGGGGAAACTTTGTTTTTGTACTTATCCGTGAGTGAAACATCTGTTAGCTCGGTCCTGGTCAAAGACGACTCGGGTACCGAGCGTCCCATCTACTTTGTCAGCAGGGCCCTCCAAGGGCCTGAGATAAGATATTCCAAGATTGAAAAGCTCGCCTTTGCTTTGGTAGTTGCTGCTAGGAGGCTCCGGCAGTACTTTCAGAACCACCCCATAGTACTCAGAACAACTCAGCCGATCAGGCAGGTGCTACACCGGCCTGACTTGGCAGGAAGGATGGTCTCTTGGTCTGTTGAACTATCAGAGTTCGACATCACCTACGAGCCAAGGAAAACCCTCAAGTCCCAAATTTTGGCAGATTTTGTTTCAGAGCTATCAGATTCTTCTTATTCCAACCTCTCCCAACCATGGAAGATCTATGTTGATGGCTCCAGCCACAGTAAGGGGGCAGGAGCAGGGATAATCCTTGAAAACGCAGCAGGCATATGTGTGAAGTATTCCCTCAAGTTCGACTTCCCCACCTCGAACAACCAAGCAGAGTACGAGGCGGTGATAGCCGGCTTGCGAATGGCCCACCAAATGGGGGCGTCGGAAATTGAAGTTTTCAGTGATTCCCAGCTTGTAGTATCCCAAGTCAAAGGTGAGTTCCAAGCCAAAGAACCAATCCTCCAGAAATATTTAGAACAAGTCAAAACCCTCACAGATCTCTTCCCCCAATTCTCTATCACCCACATCCCTAGGTCTTCTAACAGCCGAGCAGATATCCTATCAAAGCTCGAAAGTACTAAAGGGCCAGAGAACAACAAAACCCTAGTCCAAGAAACTGTCCATCAGCCGAGTGTTATCTTAGCTATATCTTTGACCACCAGCTGGATGGACCCCATCAAGCGGTATCTCCAATTCCAAATGTTACCAACCGACCCCTCTCAAGGAAAGAAGATAGTCAGGCAAGCAGCTCAGTACACCGTGGTCAGCGACATTTTGTACAAACGGGGAATGGACTCCCCAATGCTAAGGTGTCTGGACCGAGCAGAAGCTGATCTGGTACTGGCCGAGGTTCATGAGGGAATCTCGAGCCACCATGTAGGTGCGAAAGCATTGGCTCGCAAAGTGCTCCGAGCGGGCTACTATTGGCCTACACTTCTCAGCGACGCCTCGGAACATGTTAAAAAATGCGAGTCCTGTCAGCTTCACGGAAAGGTGTACCAACGTCCCCCGACGGAGCTTCACTCAATGATCGCACCATGGCCCCTCTATCAGTGGGGTATGGACATCATTGGGAAATTCAAAACAGCTCCAGGGCAATTGAAGTTCGTAGTAGTTGCTGTTGATTATTTCACAAAGTGGATTGAGGCCGAGGCATTGGCTACAATCTCCTCAGCCAAGATTCAGAAGTTCTTCCTCAGACAAGTCATCACTCGTTTTGGTGTCCCACACACTCTAGTCACTGACAACGGTACTCAATTCACCGCAAAGGTTTTCCAAGAACTCGTCGATCACTTCCACATCACCTACCACTTCTCATCAGTCGAGCACCCACAGACCAACGGGCAGGCTGAAGCTGCGAATAAAACCATCATTGACGGTTTGAAGAAAAGATTGCTGGATGCCGAGGGTTCATGGGCTGACCTCCTTCCCGAGGTGTTATGGTCAATCAGAACGACCATACACACCTCAACAGGAGAAACCCCATTTCGGCTCACCTACGGTTGTGAGGCTTTGCTACCTATTGAAACTCGGATCCCTACCTTTCGTATATCCGAGTGTCCAATAGAGGCGAACAAAGATTTGCTAAAGGAAGATTTGATCCTCAGCGAGGAAATCCGATCTCTAGCCTCTGACCGAGAGAAAAAAGCTAAGGAAAGGCAGTCCCGAGAATACAACAAATGGGTGGTTCCGAGGAGCTTTGCTGTGGAGACCTGGTCCTTAGGCGAGCTGATATTGGTCTGAAAAATTCAAGAGAAGGGAAGTTGGCAAGGAACTGGGAAGGTCCCTACCGAGTCATCTCGAAGACCGGCTCGGGGGCCTACAGACTAGAAACACTAACCAATCAATAGTTGAACAACTCCTGGAATGCTACCAAGCTTAAGCCCTACTATAGCTAAGTGGGAATCACAGCACTTTCTACAAAGCTACAATTCTGTCATTTGATATTTTGTCATTTAAAATTCTGTCATTTAAAATTCTGTCATTTAAAATTATTGTCATTTATCTTAAACATGATCTTAGTTATCCCTTTTTGTATTTGACTCCTGTTTACAACGGATCAAGTAAATTTAATGAAGTTTTTCGTTTCAATTATCTCTCATATCTTCATACTGTCAACGTACTAACCATTTCCCCTCGGCTCGCCACCGAGGCGAACTTGGGTGTTTATACATGACCTTCTAACAAGGACATATAAACTAACAGTCGCAAGTACTTTAATAGATGCCCGGCCAAAAACTCGATACAGTTTCCTCAAGCCGAGGACCGAGGATCCCACCTTGGCCAAAGGTTGGAGATTCGAAATCTAAACAACAGTTTATAACGAGATAAAATACATGAAAAACAGAATGATATTCACTTCTTACAGCACAATATTTCAAAACAAGATCAAATTACAAAATAACACAGCAAAATACATCTCAAAGGAGCTAATCCTCGTCCTCGGACAAAGCAATGGACGACCCATCAAAATCTTCTTCGTCGTCTTGCTCCATGTCAAGGGGGTTCGGCAGGTTGGGTGCTGACAAATCCACTTCAGTGTCATCGTGGGAATAATCAACCATCCGATCACCATCAACCCCATAGTATGGACTAGCCCCAACCACTCGGATCCCAGGGTTCATGAACAATAACTGTTTCACAGCATTCACAAAAGAATCAACAGCAGAATGATCCCAGTTGAAATGGTTCTTGTGAGCTAGCACTTTATGCTTTAAGGCCTTCCGACGAACTTTGGTCAGTTCCCCCTGAGCCTTTGCCAGTTCCCCTTGCAACCTATTCACCTCCGCCTCTGAGCTCGTCAAACGACCCTCAACACCTTCAAGCTCGGTAAGCCTTTGCCGAGCTTCAGTCAATTTTGCTTGGGCCGCTTGTAGCAACCTTCCTTTCTCAGCATCCTTTCTGAAGAAACCGCAATTGGTGGCTGGAGAGACTTAGGAACCCTAGGAATACACCTAGAAGGGGGGGTTGAATAGGTGTACAAGATACCTTGAAAGATTTTCGAACGAAACAAATCGAAACAATCAAAACAAATGATTTTTGCAAATTCTACAGCACTTAATCGATTAACCTGTAATTTACTCGAGTAGTACTCGATTAAACTTGAACTTAATCGATTAAATATGGCAGAAAACAGAAAAATCAATTTTTCATTCGAATACGAAAATCAATCAATTCACATGCAAGATCAGAGATTCAGCGGAAATGATTAACACCTATATTCTTATTGATTAACCTAGTTATGAAAATGATTTTCCCTTTATCAATTTGAACAATCAAAGATTCAATTCAATCAATTATGAAAAACAATCTTTCTAGGTTTTCAACCAAGAACGCAATCAAATGACTTGAATATAAAGAGTAAGGGTTTAGAGATACGACACAGTGATTTATCCTGGTTCACTTTCATCCACTTGAAAGCTACATCCAGTCCCCTCTTCAACCAAGAGAGATTCTTCACTATGAGGAATTAGAGTTCTCAAATTACAAGTGATTGCCTCACAAGACTCCCTTCTTGCTAGCTTACAAGAGATAACCGACACCCTTGCCTTGTAATCCTATTGATCTTCTCTCTAATCTAACCTCTACCCCTTGTTGATAATCGACACAACAAGTCTTCTTTGCTTGATGATAATCCACACACCAAGGCTTCACTTTCTTGATTCACAACCAAGACTTCTTCTTCTTCAATGAACGTTGCTTGATGATAAAATCGACACACCAAGACTTCTTGTTTGTTGTAGTGGCTTGCCTTCTTGCAAAGATTACAACACAATAGAAAACACAAAACAATCCTATGAATCTCAATCAAGAGTTATGACAATTCACCATAAGAGATTCAAAGGTTCTTGATCAAAGAATATGAAAATATGAGAACTTTGATCTTTAGAAAATGAGAGAGAATAGAGTGGCTTGATTCTTTGTAAAACTTGTATGAAAATGATTCTAACTTATCACAAATAATAGGAAAAGGTTTATATAGAATACCCAAAAGTTGTAGCACTTGAAAACTGATTTTGAGAAGTGAAAATCGTATTTTAAAAATCAGTTCAGCAGTACTTAATCGATTAAGCAAGTCGTGTACTCGAGTAGTACTCGATTAAGTTAATCACTTAATCGATTAAGTTGGTACTGCACATGTTCAAAACTTGTTTTCTCAAAATCCAACCTTTCCTTTAAAACCTTTAAGCCACCTATTGATTCTAGATTAAGTGAAAACTCAAATTATGATTAAATCATGACTTATGAATGAGATTCACTACCCTCTATAATAATCTACCCAAATAAAAAAACCTATGAAGCTTGAGAGGCAAAAGATAAAAGAAATACAAATACACTCAAACTTAGGTCTTCATGAGCTTGCTTTCTCTCTTCTTCATTTGATGTTTGTTGTTGCTTGTTGAGCTTGAAACTTGATCAACACATGTAGCTTGTTCAAAAACACTTTGTCATTATCAAAACATTCATCATGTTCATCATGGAACTAACAATCTCCCCCTTTTTGAAAATGACAATCCATGTTTTGAAATCACTTGAAGTTGTTGATGCTTGAAACATTTGATCACTTGAGAAGACTCTTTCTCCCCCTCAATCAATGCTATAACACTTGAATCCAATTGAGATAGAAGCTTGATTCTCCCCCTATCTTCAACAACTTAGCTCAACCTACATAAAAACAACAAAACAACCTTTCTCCAAACAAACATCTAAAAATCATATTATATTTCTCCCATGTTTCAAAACATACCATTTCTCCCCCTTTGAGAAACATTTCATTCAATTCAAAACATCATATTTCTCCCCCTTTGGCATTATCAAAAAGTAATATACGAATTGAAATATAATATATACCAATTGAAATATAACATCTAAGCCAAGGTAAGAAATCAATGATCATTTCTTCACAACGTTGATACCAATTGAACAAATACAATAGAGCTTTACTTTGAAATGTGATATCAATTGGTAAGAGAATATAACAATGAAATATAATACCAATTGAAAACTAAAAAGATCATAATATCACTTAACAAAGAAGATATCAATTGTAAAGAAGAATCAATAATCACAAAAGCATGATAATCAACTAATAATCTCTCAATGATACAAATTGAATTAACTAAACATTTAGAAAAGTAATATCAATTGAGAAGATACCAATTAAGATAATATATCAATATCAAATATTACCACTTTGTAGGACATTCACTTGAGATGCAAGTGTGATACCAATTGAAGATGTGAATATAGACATTCATAGTTGAGACCAATTGAGAACATGTGTCATTCATTTGCATCTTCAATCAAACCTACAAAACAATCATGCTTTGCTTTTTGGTATCCAAATGGTTTTGGATCCATTTTTGTTAGTGTAGGGACTTTCACCCTTTTTCATCCAAACAAAATTTCCTTTAGGTATACCATGCACTTTAACATAACACACATTTGAAGTATGTCCATGAGTACCACAATAGAAACATGTTGGTGCATTTGAAAAATCAACTTTAGAAAAATCAACAACATTTCTATGAGATTTACTCTTAGCATTAGTATAACCCAAACCAAACTTGTTTGAATTTTCTCTTTGAAAATTTAACAATGTGCGCAATCTAATATCACCATTTGAGAAACTTGCAAGCTTATTTTTCAAAATAGCATTTTCATTTTTAAGCAACTTGCAATTCTCACAATCAACCACAATATTCAATCTACTAGCACAATCACAAGAAGAACTAGCATATATAAGATCAAGAGTTTCATTTTCAAGATTAAGCTCATCAACTTGTTTTTGAAGTTCTAAAATCTCTTTTTGATGTTTCAAAATGAGCTTCTTTCTTTCAATGTTTTTCAAAGCTAGTTTTTCAAGTTGTTCATACATTTCTTCATAAGCATTATGTAACAATTCATATTTAGAAGAAATTTCGGATTTAGATTCACTTACATTGCTATCCTCGCTTTGATAACTTGATTCATCATTTGAACTTTGTTCTTCATCATCTACTAGAGTTATCAAGTTGAGACAAGCAGCTTCTTCATCATCCGATGAACTACTCGATGTGCTTTTCTTGTTATCTTCATCACTATCCCAAACTATGTATGCTCTTTTAGATTTAGAATTCTTCTTGTCTTTCTCCTTCTTCTTGAGATACCTAGAGCATGAGTACTTGAGATGATCGGGCTTTCCACATTCATGGCAAACTACACCTTCTTTTGAAGTTTTGGTCTTATAGTGTGGGGAATCCTTCTCTTTACTTTTGTCCTTGTTCAACCTTCCTTTTCTCCTTAGAAACTTGTCAAATTCTTTTAACAAAAGTTTCATGTCTTTTTCATCAACATCGGAATCGGAATCTTCACTATCATCATCATCGGAACTATCTTTCTTTTTATATGCACTTTTGACTCTAAGAGCAAGTCCTTTCCTTGATTTGTTCTTATCTGACTCTTCATTGATACTTAATCGTCCAAGCTCCATTTCATGTTCTTGAAGCTTTCCGAAAAGTGTTGCTAGATCCATCGCATCCAAATTTTTAGATTCAACAATAGCCGTTACTTTTGGTTGCCAATTCCTGTCTAAACATCTCAACACTTTGTTAGAAAGTTCACCTTGTAGAAAAGTTTTACCAAGAGCAAGTAAATGATTTATAATGTGAGTAAAACGCTTTTGCATATCATTTATAGATTCATTTGGAAGCATATGAAACAATTCATAATCA
Organism: Crotalaria pallida; assembly: GCA_037953625.1. Classification (NCBI taxonomy): domain Eukaryota; kingdom Viridiplantae; phylum Streptophyta; class Magnoliopsida; order Fabales; family Fabaceae; genus Crotalaria; species Crotalaria pallida. Next base: position 36,355,106 of record CM075652.1, on the reverse strand, counting down.
CGCATTAAAGCATTCAATCTAGCTCTCCTAACCTCACTAGTTCCTTCATGAGTCACTTGTAAAGTGTCCCACATTTCTTTAGCACTAGAACATTGAGAAACTCTAAAGAACTCGTCATAGGATAAAGCGGAGGTAATGATATTCTTTGCTTTATAATCATATTGAACTTTATTTCTATCATCACCCTTCCACTTATCCTCGGGGATCAATTGTTCTACACCTTCAACTAAACTAGAGGGGATATGAGGACCTTTTTCAACTACTTTCCAAATTTCACTATCTATGGATTGGATAAAGATTTTCATTCTAACTTTCCAATATGCATAGCCTTCTCCGGTAAACAATGGAGGACGACTTATTGAAGCACCTTCACCACCAAAAGAATTCGTAGAACCCATTGCGATTTTCTTAAAGGATCTTTACGAAAAAGCTCTTATGCTCGTGTCTTTCGACCGAGCTCTGATACCAATTGTGAGAAACCGCAATTGGTGGCTGGAGAGACTTAGGAACCCTAGGAATACACCTAGAAGGGGGGGTTGAATAGGTGTACAAGATACCTTGAAAGATTTTCGAACGAAACAAATCGAAACAATCAAAACAAATGATTTTTGCAAATTCTACAGCACTTAATCGATTAACCTGTAATTTACTCGAGTAGTAATCGATTAAACTTGAACTTAATCGATTAAATATGACAGAAAACAGAAAAATCAATTTTTCATTCGAATACGAAAATCAATCAATTCACATGCAAGATCAGAGATTCAGCGGAAATGATTAACACCTATATTCTTATTGATTAACCTAGTTATGAAAATGATTTTCCCTTTATCAATTTGAACAATCAAAGATTCAATTCAATCAATTATGAAAAACAATCTTTCTAGGTTTTTAACCAAGAACGCAATCAAATGACTTGAATATAAAGAGTAAGGGTTTAGAGATACGACACAGTGATTTATCCTGGTTCACTTTCATCCACTTGAAAGCTACATCCAGTCCCCTCTTCAACCAAGAGAGATTCTTCACTATGAGGAATTAGAGTTCTCAAATTACAAGTGATTGCCTCACAAGACTCCCTTCTTGCTAGCTTACAAGAGATAACCGACACCCTTGCCTTGTAATCCTATTGATCTTCTCTCTAATCTAACCTCTACCCCTTGTTGATAATCGACACAACAAGTCTTCTTTGCTTGATGATAATCCACACACCAAGGCTTCACTTTCTTGATTCACAACCAAGACTTCTTCTTCTTCAATGAACGTTGCTTGATGATAAAATCGACACACCAAGACTTCTTGTTTGTTGTAGTGGCTTGCCTTCTTGCAAAGATTACAACACAATAGAAAACACAAAACAATCCTATGAATCTCAATCAAGAGTTATGACAATTCACCATAAGAGATTCAAAGGTTCTTGATCAAAGAATATGAAAATATGAGAACTTTGATCTTTAGAAAATGAGAGAGAATAGAGTGGCTTGATTCTTTGTAAAACTTGTATGAAAATGATTCTAACTTATCACAAATAATAGGAAAAGGTTTATATAGAATACCCAAAAGTTGTAGCACTTGAAAACTGATTTTGAGAAGTGAAAATCGTATTTTAAAAATCAGTTCAGCAGTACTTAATCGATTAAGCAAGTCGTGTACTCGAGTAGTACTCGATTAAGTTAATCACTTAATCGATTAAGTTGGTACTGCACATGTTCAAAACTTGTTTTCTCAAAATCCAACCTTTCCTTTAAAACCTTTAAGCCACCTATTGATTCTAGATTAAGTGAAAACTCAAATTATGATTAAATCATGACTTATGAATGAGATTCACTACCCTCTATAATAATCTACCCAAATAAAAAAACCTATGAAGCTTGAGAGGCAAAAGATAAAAGAAATACAAATACACTCAAACTTAGGTCTTCATGAGCTTGCTTTCTCTCTTCTTCATTTGATGTTTGTTGTTGCTTGTTGAGCTTGAAACTTGATCAACACATGTAGCTTGTTCAAAAACACTTTGTCATTATCAAAACATTCATCATGTTCATCATGGAACTAACACTTTCCCGCCGTATCCTCCAGGGCCTTTTGAGCAGTCTCCCGAGCTCTCTCAGAAGCATCAAATCTTTTTTGAAGCTCGGCATTTGCTTCTGTTAGAGCTTGAAGATTTGCCTCACTTTGCTTAACTTGACTTAGCAGATTTTTAGTTTCAGCAGCAGCAGCTTTCCTTTTCTCCTTCTCAGCTGCCGAGCGGGTGGCACTGATATCTTCAGCATTTTTGCTTAGGTGAAACATATAATTGGCAGCCCTCAGCATGTTTCTGCCCAAGAGATCACAATGGCACCTTAAGGTGCTTGCCGTCTGATCCGACAGCCTTTTTTCATCATTTGGCGTATAAACCAAACCGACGAACTTCTCCTTCAGCTTCTTAGCCCAAACACTCTCGTCGTCTGGGTCAGACATATCAAACCATAGATTGGTCCTTTGAAGGTCGGCAACCTTCGTCTTCACCACCTCCACAACCTTGCCTTTGCCTTTATCCAATTTAGCCCTTTTGGCAAGGGGCACCCGATCCTCCTCATCCTCCTCTTCCCCCACAACCTGAACCAAAGGAACCCCAGTAGCAATTTCCACCCATTTAGCCGATGAAGGTTGGACGTCTTGCATCACTTCAACCTCAGAGGGACAAGCCTCGGCAACGGTCACCGAGCGAGTGGCTTCCGAAGAAACGTCCCCGCTCCGAGAACCAACCGACCCTGCAGTTGCCTTTGCTTTTGCAAGCTCCTTCATGCGAGCAACAACCTTGTTTTCCTTAGCCATTTTTTCTGCAAAACCAAAAATCCAAGTGTTAAAAAAAATACATATTTGTACCAAGCTCGGCTTTTATAAGCTCTTGAGGAAAAATAATGATGTTCCTGATATCTACTGGACCATTCCACCTAAGGTAGGAAAAGAAGGTATCACAGGTGATCCTCTCGGCTACCGACAGCTCGGTTTCATACTGATACTGGTAAAGTTTGGGATTACGGTTAAAAAAATCAGGCGACCAAGATAAGGGAAACCGAGGTTGATCACCCTCCATAAACCAACAGTCCCCATTTCCAACGAACTGATACTTAAAGTATAAAGGCTTGAAAGTCTTCCATGAATCTGTGAATTTATCAAAAAGGGCATGTCCGTTGCGCGCTTTCAACGACACCCACAGTCTCTTGTACGACCCCTTCTCAAAGACGTTCACTTGCGGTATGTACAACCATAGAAATGCTCGGAGCGAGCAAGTCAACTTTTGAGCTTCACAAAACTTTTGAAAGGCCCGAATGAAGGCCCAACCACTAGGGTGCAGTTGGGTAGGAGCCAAGCGCAACCGACGCAACAGCTCTATTTATATGTCAGAAAAGGGCATCTTCACCCCCAGCCGAATAATAACTTCTTCGTACATGAAAAACTCTTTGCGATCCGCGGCGATCGCCGTACATACTCGGTCGTTGGCTGCAGGTGAGTTAATTGCATAAGACGTCCCTGCTTCATCCGTGGGGCAGGGGAGTATGTGAGCTCGGATATGACTTAGATTGCTGTTGACTAAAGCCGACGGGGTACCGAGCACCTCCAAGTCAACCTAGTCATAATCTCCAGAGTTCGGAGGCACAGGAAACTCGTGAGGATGTGAGACGCACCGTCGAACCATACCTGGGGAAAGGGAATACTCGGCGTCAGAGTCCATAAAATCAAAATTCTTAAACAGCCTAACCCTAGGTTTATTAGTCCTATAGCCGAGCCTACTACACCTTCCCCCAACCCTAACAGCTTTTCCCCAGAAGGGTTTCTCCCAGGAACGGTTCGAAGGGCGGCGGGATACTTGGGCCCGCTCTTCCGCCGCATGATACAGTAGTTTCCTACTTTCCTCCTCCTCGGAATTCCGAGGGTAATCTACTGATAATGGTACCTCCGCCATCAGATCTGTCATGCGATGGCGGAAAGGTGAGGGTAAGGAGTCCAGCACCTCCAGATCGGAAGAAGAAGAAGATGAAGAGGAAGAATCCTCAAGATCACTCAAACCCAGAATCCTAGACCACTCCTCATACTGAAACCAATTGATACTCATAATGAAATCTAACTTACCCAGAAACCAACCCAGAAAATTAGCAAACACAGAAACCAAAAACCAAAAACCCAGAACCTAAGGAAACAACAGTTTAGTAGAAAAAGAAAAGGAGAATAGAAGCAAAACCAAAACTAGAAAGCAAAATACCTGAGAATTGGGGACGAAAACTGGCACGAGCGAACTGAAGAATCAAGACAGAAGCCGAAAAGCTTCAAAGACAAACTGGCAAAAGAACGATGGAGTAGAAAATTGTAATCCAAAAGGCCAAGGAGACGAATTGCAGAAAGAGGAGGAATGTCAGAAGTCCAAGTTTTGGAGGAAAGTATGGAAAAGGAAAGAAAGAGGAGTAGTTGAAGTTCAAGAGGTAACTTCCCCCCACGTTTGAAAATTTGGGCCTAATTACAAAAGCCCAAAAGCCTGCATCGAGCCACAGAGAAGCCACGTGGCGCGCAATTAGTGGAAAGAAACATTTCGAAAACCCAAAAGGCAGCATGCACCATCATGACCCCTCTGACACAAGGCAGCACGTGTCAGGAGAAGGACATCCAAACGTCCTTTCAGTCAGTCAATGGGACAGCGAGGCAGGGTGAGCTGTCCAGAACTCATCATCCCCTGCCGAGCCTATCCCTCGGTACCTTGAAAGTCACCTACGAAGAACGCTCAGCTCGGCTCAAGACTCAAGAAGTCTTACCGAGTTAGGGGCTTATGTGGTAGACCAACCCTCGGACTACCCTAAAACATCCTTGGCCGACCAGAATACTCATTGGCCGACCAGAATACTCATTCTGCCAGGTCACACATCTTTGGGCCGAGCGCATGCCATAGGACCCACCCTAGCGACTCTGGGCCGAGCACAGGGACCTCTTCCCTTAAAGAGTCCAAGCTAAGGGCGCGTGAGCCTAGCTCGCTAACCAGATAAGACTAACCGCTAACAGGATAAGGATGAATGACTCATCCCTTATCCTATAAAGGGACACGTCAGCCCTACTGGACCTCCGTACAGGCCCATAGGGTACAACACTGCTCCCCCTATAAATAGCTGTCTCCAGCTAGGGGCTCAGGTACGTTCTCTCTCCCTAATCATACACTAGCACACACTCATGATTAGGGAAACCCTAGTTATCCCCACTGGATAGCTAGCATACCAACAAAATCACACAGTAACATCAGACCGTTTTCTAGCTCTTAGGTCTTCCATACCCTTGAGCTAGGGATATACTCTGAACATTGTGTCTAGGACACTAAAGAAAATTAGGACTTTTTATTCAAGACAAACACACAAGGTTCAAACTTCATGCTTTTGCAAAGATCTACCATAAACTGAAACATGCAAGACAAAAATCAAGGCAAGATCATAGACTTAAACACAAAATCTAAACAAAACCGTGAAGAAGAAATTTTACAATTAAAGATCAAAGCTTCCAAGCATAAATATTCAAGATCAAGCCATAGAAATTACATGCAAAGCATTTAAACTTCAAGATCATGAGAAAAAGAGTACATGTATCACAAAAATTTGATTTAAACAAAGTCCATCACAAGATCATTTACAAAACTAAAATTATTACATTAAAACTTCCTTAAACAACTACCTTAAACAAAAATTCTAATCTTCAACTTCAATTCTCCTCTCCTTCTCTTAAGATTGCTTCGGCCTCCTCTCTCTTAGGTTTAAGGGTTGGTTCTCTTCCTAATCTTTGAAGAAGAAGGTGTTTGGATAAAGAGATCAAAGGTATTTGGGTAAGAAATTTGGGGTTGTCACTCTTCTTCTCCTCTCGGCCACTCTCTCTTTTCCATGGGTCTCAAGAGCTTTTGTGTGCTCTTGGACCAAAGGTGTTTATGTTTGTGTGTGAAAGGAAATGAATGAAGGAAAAATGAGAAGGAACTAGAGCCAACATACACACACACGGTTCTATATGGGTAAAGTTAAGGGGGTGTAAATTTCCCCTTCTAGCCTCGGTCCAAGGTACAAGCCTAAGGGCAAGTTGGTCCACTCCCAAAGTTGCTTGGGAGGGATCTTGTTCGTGGGAGACAAGGCGGAAAGAAAGTCTCACTAGGCTTCATGAGTCACCACCGTAGGTTTCTACTTGCTTGCCACTTAAACTTTCTATTTTCTTAATGCTTAAGCCATTCAACTCCTACTTGGTTCTTCTACTCCTCCTCATGGCCGAACAATGCACACACACACATGCACATCATACACATATAATTTCTCTTCATGTTATCACAACAATACACATACATTAGGTCATGAAATGATGCATACATTTAACACATACTTAAACATGCATCTAACACTTGACACATCATGTTTCCTACTCAAACACACGGCACACACATGCATCTTTTCACAATCATGCATTCACATTCATACATACATCCTACACATATTTGCATTTACATACTTCATGCATTTATCCATTTAAATTTCCTAATTAATTTGAATATACAATTCCTTGTACAAAACACACACATTCATATTATAAAATTTCCAAAGATGCAACCTTAAAGAAAATCAATTTGCTTTTGTCAATTTAATTTCAAAATAATCTTACTTTCACACAAATCAAAGACTTTTAGAGAAACCATTTATTAAAAGCCTCAAATCAAATAAAAAGAAAATTCGTTTCTTTGAGAAATCTCAAATGACAAAATCATAACTTGGTTTTCAAGAAATTAAGCTCAAATAAAAACCACTTGCTAAAACATTTTTCTGAAAATCCATCTTAAATTCTCAAAAATTCTTTTTAAACAAAACCTCATTGATTTATTTGAGTGCAGAAGATGCGGGATGTTACATTCTCCCCAACTTGAAGATTTCTCGTCCTCGAGAAATGATGCGCAAAACCATCTTGCTCAAGAGTGCGTAGCTACTCATAGCAATCCTTTTCCTCATTCTCATATGAACTGACTGTTGCGACATACCATTTATTCGCTATCTTCACGAAAAAAAATAATTTCCGAAACGATTCTTTAACAGAAGCAGTCTCTTGGGTCAATCCATTGTCAAATACAATGGTGTATAACGACAAGGCTTTGCTAAGCGGGTTAAAATTTTTAAGGGTGTTTAAGGTTGCTGAAACAAATAGCAACAGAAGAAGAAATGTCATGCTTATGCCAATCTAAACAAAGAAACTATTTGTAAGGCTCCTCTTCCGACTTACCCTTTCCTAGTAATTTTCAACCTAGTTAGGTCACCTCAAAAACCTTTAATATCCACCTACTCCCCAACTTTAATGAATCTTATCATCATAAACCTCAACTGCAACATGAACTAGGTTCTCACCAACTCCCCAATCCTTACCGCTTCCTATTCATCTTACCCGACTTCTCTTTACCTCCTCCCAATTATCCTATCATTATCTCAGATTCCACTAAACATTCACCCTTATAACTTCATCTTATTCATAACTAGTCCTTCTTTTCTTCAAGCAGTTGCTAACATATGCTTCACTTTACTCCTCCTATTTCCTATGGATTTCAGCCGCTTGAGCGTTCTAACTCCTTTTCCCATCCTTCCTGTTTCACCTTAGTGTCTGAATCCATTGAAGTTCTCTAAATCCTAGGTTTACCTATCTAATTAAAGGTCTTCATTCCTAACAGGGCTTCTTCTAATCCACAATTCAACGTCACACTTCCATCATCCGTCCTAACATTGATCATCACTTAAGGGCTCTAACCATATATGTCTTCACTTTATCTACCCAATTCCACACTGTAAGATCCATGAAGAATGTTTTGATAAATGCCAAAAGGTTTTGAACAAGCTTCAATCGTGTTGATCAAGTTAAAGCTCAACAAGCAACAACAAACATCAAGTGATGAAGAGAGAGCAAGCTCATGAAGACTTAGTTTGGTAGTTTATGCTTTATGTTTTATCTTTTGCCTCACAAGTCTTTTAGTTTATGAGTTTGGGTAGAGTCTCGTAAAGGGTAGTGAATCTCTTTTGATTGCATGATTATATCATATTTTGAGTATTCACTTTGCCTAAAATCAATAGGTGGCTTAAGGGTTTGAAAGAAAAGGTTTAGTTTTTGAGAAAACAAGTTTTAAGTGATTTTTAGTCAAGGTAATCGATTACCCTATTGAAGTAATCGATTACTTCCCCTTTTACTCGAGTAGAATTTTCATTGCTTGCGTAAATACTCGATTAAGACACTGGTTACTCGAGTAAGGACTTGGCTACTCGAGTAACACGAGCTGTTACTGGTTTTAAATGAGTTTTCCACTTCTCAAAAGCACTTTTAACCATTCCTAACTTTTGGGTATTCTATATAAACCTATTTCTAACCTTTGTGAACATATTCCATCATTTTGATATTAATTTTACAAAGAATCAAGCCACTCTATTCTCTCTCACTTTCTCAAGATCAAAGTTCTCATTTTTACATTCTTTGATCAAGAACCTTGAATCTCTCATGTTGATATTTTCATAGCTTTTGAAAGAGATTCATAGGATTGTTATTTTGTTTTCATTTGAGTTGTAATCATTGCAAAGAAGGCAAACACTCTACAACAAAGGAAGTCTTGAAGAAGTTATTCATCAAGCAAAGTTATTTGGAAGCCTTGGTGTGGCATATCATCAAGCACTTGGAAGTCTTGTAGTGAAGCAAGCAAGTGGAAGTCTTTGAAGAATCTCAAAGCATTGGAAGACTTGTTGTGGGGAATCGGCAAGAAAGAGAAGAGGTTAGATTAGATATCAATAGGGTTACAAGGCAAGGGTGTGGTATCTCTTGTAGGCTAGCAAGAAGGGAGTATTGTGAGGCATTTACTTGTAATTTGAGAAACTCTAATTCCTCATAGTGAAGAATCTCTCTTGGTTGAATAGGGGACTGGAGTAGCTTTCAAGTGGATGAAAGTGAACCAAGATAAATCACTGTGTCGTATCTTTAAACTCTCTACTCTTTACAATTCAAGTCTTTAATTGTGTTCTTGGTTGAAAACCTAGAAAAAGTGATTTTTCATAATTGATTGAATTGAATCTTAATTGTGCAAAATTGATTTGGGGAAAATCATTTTCATTACCTAGGTAATCAATAAGAATATTGATGTTAATCAATTCCGCTTTATCTCTGATCATATGTGTTAATTGATTGATTTTCATATTTGATTGAAAAGTGATTTTTCAATTTTTAACATTGATTAATCGAGTAACTTGGTTCATTAATCGATTAGTTTGAATTGAACATTCGGCATTAATCGATTAGTTAACTTGTTAATCGATTAACATAAGAAAATTTTCAAGAAAATAATTTGTTTTAATCGTTTAGATTTGTTTCTTGCGAAAATCTTTCAAGGTTTCTTAAACACCTATTCAACCCCCCTTCTAGGTGTTCTCCTAGTGTATCCTAGTTGTTTCACCCACCGATTGTAGGTTCTCACAATTGGTATCAGAGCTCGGTCGAAAGACACGAGCATAGAGCTTTTTCGTTAAGATCCTTGAGAAACTACAATGGGATTCGTACCCTTTGGTGGTGAAGGTGCTTCAATTAATCGCCCTCCTATGTTTGGTGGAGAGGGTTATGGCTATTGGAAAATTAGGATGAGAATCTTTATAGAAGCTATAGATGTGAACATTTGGGAAGCCATTGAAAATGGTGCTTATATTCCCTCAAAAGATGTAGAAGGTGTGCTTACCCTAACTCCCAAAGATAAGTGGACCGATGATGATAAAAGGAAAATTCAATATGATTTAAAAGCCAAGAATATCATCACCTCCGCTCTATCTTATGATGAGTTCTTTAGAGTCTCCCAATGTAAAGATGCCAAAGAAATGTGGGACACCTTGCAAGTCACACATGAAGGCACTAGTGAAGTTAGGCGTGCTAGATTAAATTCTTTGATGCATGAATATGAATTGTTTCGTATGTTGCCTAATGAATCTATATGTTTTATGCAAAAACGTTTTACTCATATTGTTAATCATCTCATTGCTCTTGGTAAAACTTTCGTGAATTGTGAACTTGTTAACAAAGTTTTAAGATGTCTAAGTAGGGAATGGCAACCCAAGGTTACCGCAATTGTTGAATCAAAGGACTTGGACACCATGGACTTAGCAACACTTTTCGGAAAGCTTCAAGAACATGAAATGGAGCTTGAACGTTTGCATATACATGAAGAGTCGGATAAGAACAAAGAAAGAAAAGGAATCGCTCTTAAAGCTCAAAGGTCATATAAAAAGGAAGAGAGTTCCGAAAATGATGATAATGAAGATTCCGATTCGGACATGGATGAAGAGGAGATGAAGCTTCTACTAAGAAAGTTCAATAAGATTCTAAGGAGAAAAGGAAGGTTGAACAAGGACAAAAGTAAAGAGAAGAATCCCCCACACTACAAGACCAAGACATCAAAAGAAGGTGTAGTTTGCCATGAATGTGGAAAGCCCGGTCATCTCAAGTATTCATGCTCTAAGTATCTCAAGAAGAAGGAGAAAGAGAAGAAAAATGCAAAAACTAAAAGGGCATACATAGTTTGGAATAGTGATGATGAAGAAGATAAGAAAAGCCAATCAAATAGTTCTTCGGATGAGGAAGAAGCCGCTTGTCTCAACTTGATAGCTCTAGTAGATGAAGAGGAAAGTTCAAATGATGAATCAAGTGAACAAAGCGACGAAAGCGATGTAAGTCTTACTAAATCCGAAATTTCTTCCAAATATGAAATGTTATATAATGCTTATGAAGAAATGCATGAACATCTCAAGAAACTAGCTTCGAAAAATATTGAAAGGAAGAAGCTCATTTTGAAACATTAACAAGAGATTTTAGAACTTCAAAAACAAGTTGATGAACTTAATCTTCAAAATGAAACTCTTGATCTTATATATGCTAGTTCTTCTTGTGATTGTGCTAGTAGATTGAATATTGTGGTTGATTGTGAGAATTGCAAGTTGCTTAAGGATGAAAATGCTATTTTGAAAAATAAGCTTGCAAGTTTCACAAATGGTGATATTAGATTGCGCACATTGTTAAATTTTCAAAGAGAAAATTCAAACAAGTTTGGTTTGGGTTATACTAATGCTAAGAGTAAATCTCATAGAAATGTTGTTGATTTTTCTAAAGTTGATTTTTCAAATGCACCAACATGTTTCTATTGTGGTACTCATGGACATACTTCAAATGTGTGTTATATTAAAGTGCATGGTATACCTAAAGGAAATTTGTTTGGATGAAAAAGGGTGAAAGTCCCTACACTAACAAAAATGGATCCAAAACCATTTGGATACCAAAAAGCAAAGCATGATTGTTTTTGTAGGTATGATTGAAGAGCAAAAGGACTTTCATATGTTATTCATTCATTTGCTTCTTCAATTGGTATTAAGGAGAAAATCCTACAAATTGGTAACATTCGATATTATACAATTGGTATCTTCAATTTGATATTGTTGGATATTGCTCATAGTTCTCTCAATTGGTATTATTTCTTATAATGTGATATTGTTTATACTATTGAGAAAATACTATTGGTATCAAATTCTTACAATTGTTTTACAATTAGTATCATGTTATTGGTATACAATTTGTTATAATTGATATCATTGAGTAATCATTAGATGATTATCATGCTTTGGTTGTTATATCTTATTAATCTCTCTATTTTGGCTTAGATCTTATATTTCAATTGGTATATATTTCTTTTTGATAATGCCAAAGGGGGAGAAATATTATGTTTTGAAAAAGGGGAGAAATATGATGTTTTGACCATTTTGGAGAAATGAAATGGTATGTTTGGAGAAAGGTTGTTTTTGTTGTTTTTATGTAGGTTGAGCAAAGTTGTTGAAGATAGGGGGAGAATCAAGCTTAACTCAATTGGATTTCAAATGTCAAAAGCATTTATTGAGGGGGAGCAAGAGTCTCACCAAGTGATCAAATGGTTCAAGCATCAACAACTTCAATGAACTTCATAATTTCAAAACATGTTTGTCATTTTCAAAAAGGGGGAGATTGTAAGATCCATGAAGAATGTTTTGATAAATGCCAAAAGGTTTTGAACAAGCTTCAATCGTGTTGATCAAGTTCAAGCTCAACAAGCAACAACAAACATCAAGTGATGAAGAGAGAGCAAGCTCATGAAGACTTAGTTTGGTAGTTTATGCTTTATGTTTTATCTTTTGCCTCACAAGTCTTTTAGTTTATGAGTTTGGGTAGAGTCTCTTAGAGGGTAGTGAATCTTTTTTGATTGCATGATTATATCATATTTTGAGTATTCACTTTGCCTAAAATCAATAGGTGGCTTAAAGGTTTGAAAGAAAAGGTTTAGTTTTTGAGAAAACAAGTTTTAAGTGATTTTTAGTCAAGGTAATCGATTACCCTATTGAAGTAATCGATTACTTCCCCTTTTACTCGAGTAGAATTTTCATTGCTTGCGTAAATACTCGATTAAGACACTGGTTACTCGAGTAAGGACTTGGCTACTAGAGTAACACGAGCTGTTACTGGTTTTAAATGAGTTTTTCACTTCTCAAAAGCACTTTTAACCATTCCTAACTTTTGGTGTGGCATATCATCAAGCACTTGGAAGTCTTGTAGTGAAGCAAGCAAGTGGAAGTCTTTGAAGAATCTCAAAGCATTGGAAGACTTGTTGTGGGGAATCGGCAAGAAAGAGAAGAGGTTAGATTAGATATCAATAGGGTTACAAGGCAAGGGTGTGGTATCTCTTTTAGGCTAGCAAGAAGGGAGTCTTGTGAGGCATTTACTTGTAATTTGAGAAACTCTAATTCCTCATAGTGAAGAATCTCTCTTGGTTGAAGAGGGGACTGGAGTAACTTTCAAGTGGATGAAAGTGAACCAGGATAAATCACTGTGTCGTATCTCTAAACTCTCTACTCTTTACAATTCAAGTCTTTAATTGTGTTCTTGGTTGAAAACCTAGAAAAAGTGATTTTTCATAATTGATTGAATTGAATCTTAATTGTGCAAAATTGATTTGGGGAAAATCATTTTCATTACCTAGGTAATCAATAAGAATATTGGTGTTAATCAATTCCGCTTTATCTATGATCATATGTGTTAATTGATTGATTTTCATATTTGATTGAAAAGTGATTTTTCAATTTTTAACATTGATTAATCGAGTAACTTGGTTCATTAATCGATTAGTTTGAATTGAACATTCGGCATTAATCGATTAGTTAACTTGTTAATCGATTAACATAAGAAAATTTTCAAGAAAATCATTTGTTTTAATCGTTTAGATTTGTTTCTTGCGAAAATCTTTCAAGGTTTCTTAAACACCTATTCAACCCCCCTTCTAGGTGTTCTCCTAGTGTATCCTAGTTGTTTCAACCACCGATTGTAGGTTCTCACACACACCATTAATACCAATTAGCACTAAACTATATCATTTATTCCTTCTAACTCTAATTTTATGATCACAACTCTTCTGACTCCCTTGGACTTCTTACTGTCTCAACACCATCTAGACTGAAAACTTAGACTTTTTACCCTCATCTATACTTAGTTTTAACTGACTCCTACGATCCCTCACCTTAACCCAAAGACTCGAAATAACATCCTTACTCTACCTTACAACCAACACGTCTCCCTTATCCGTACCTTCTAGTTCTTAATTTCCTCAGGCATTGCAAATCTAACCAATCAACACCTCACAATCCATTCTTAGTTCAGGGATAACTACTTGACTGGCATAAGTCATAACCACGAATTTGGGAATCGAACAACTTGACAATAGGGAAGGCTTATGAACTGAGCGCACAAATTTTGGGTTCAATCAAATTAGGAAGGTTCAAGACTACTTTAGAGATCAATCTGAGTAACAAGCAATATGAGGTAGGTTCATGATTCAAATCAAATCAAGAGCTCGAAGGTTATTTCAAGCAAAAGGAATCACAACAAAATAGGGTTCCAACAAAGAATAGTAAGTGCAAACAATAATTTTAGGTTTTGCTAGGATTTGAATCCTCGAGTTCTACGACGAATTCTGACGAATTCCAAGCAACATGCACACACTCTCGGCTTTCTTATTTCTAATCGTCCTAGACTAACACACAAGACCCACAAAGAAATATGTTTCCCATGTATTCATTTACTTAGTTCAACCATTGCTCTGATACCACTTCTGTAACACCCCGATTTGGCCACTTGAAAAATATACTATTTTAATTCCAAAAGGTGGTGGAAATGTGGGCCAATTTTTTTTTTAAACATGTAACGTGGTTGAGTAGCATGAGTATGAGAACCACTAAGTTGCCAAAACCCTTTCGTAACTAAAAGAGTGTTCTCATACCTCATACTGAAGTTCAAGTTCCAAACCGAAGTGTCACAAGGAACTACACTTTGCAACTTGATTCTTCTCAACTCAATTATCATAGCCCATTAAAATAAATTTCTTCCAAAAAAATTTGGGGTTACATCATGGCATTGTAATGAAACTAAGTAAATACAGGGAATACAAAATACTTCAGGGAAAATGAAAGGCTACCACCAGGCCCATTGAACTGAATACGATGGTCCACGGAATAATGCCTCGCTTGGATCGGTCTCGATCACGTCCGCCTCCGAGTATCTATGTCGTCGTCCAATTTTTCTAACTCCTCAGCCTCGAGGTTACTGTGTGCAGACAAAAGCATTGGGTATCCATCATGATATTCAGCCGGCCCACCGATCTCAGAGTATTCACGCCACTTCCAATCTTCCTTCGTCTCGAATGTCGAACGTGGACATAGCAGGATCCATCGACTAAGGGAATAGACATTGGAACAACAAGCATACATAACAGAAGACTAGAGAGAGTAAGTATTCCCAAGCATGTTATGCCAACGATGTGGGATTACAATAGGTAAGATATTAAGAAATAACAAAAACATATAAGCAAACCACACATACAGGCAATCATATTCAACTCTCTCTTTTACTTCATTTCTTTTCTTTTCTCAAAACTTTACATATCCACAGAACTTCCGTCAATCGCTTCTGCCGCGAACTCTGATTCTATCTCATCCTCTTTTCAAGCTGTCTCTCAAGAATTATTTCTTAACAATATCAGTTATCTTTTCTTGATTAAGTTTTATGAATTCGGATCCGTCAATGATGCGGGGATTTAATCATCATTGAGGAGGGTCGCTTTCAAAGTTAGCACACACGTCTACATCTCCTCGGTCATCCACCCAACCTAGTCGGAAACAAACAGGAGTACAGGACCTTTACCACGCGGGCACGACAGCTGTCACAACATATAAATGGTCCGGACCAGGAGGATCTCGTCCTCAAATCATATCAATAATAACAAGGCTCACTGTCCACGCAGTGGCAAACACAATGCCCCATTCCAGTCCCTCTCACTGTTCTCGATTTGCAATCTAGGAGGCGACAGTATGTTTCTAGTGAGCTCGCAGAACTTGCCACGGCATTAGACCCAGTCCCCACCACGTTAGTGCGCCACTTGTGGAGTTCGTTTTGCCTAGAAACATACTCGAGACTTCTTGACGTATCACCGTCATCGTCCTCCCCTAATGCAATCTCGTCCTAAGTATCCGCAGATACTTATCGTTCCTTCCTCTCCACTACTTCGATTCGACACTCATATCTCACCACGTATGTTAATGTCTTTTAAAAGTCTTTTATCTTTTTAAGATCAACCTAATGGTCGGCTCATCCTTCGTGCATCCCTTCAATGAGACCCGACCGCTATCTTTGCACAATCTTTCTCATCAGAGCACGGAGCTGGGATCACATCAACCACTTACATCTCATTATACAACTTCCTTTAACAATCCCCTTTAAACTACCTTTTCTCAAAATCTCATTTCATAAACTTTCGCAAAATATCACTTCGTAAACTTTTTCATAAAATTGCTTCTCATAAATCCTCTCTAAATCTCACTCCACAAGCTCTCTTAAAAATTTCTTTGAAAATTTCTTTTCACAATCCTCTTCCAAAAACCTCCGTTCACAAATATTTTCAAAAACATTTCTTTTCACAATCCTTTTCCCAAAACTTCTTTTCAAAAACATTTGCAAACTCATATTTCGTTCTCTGCTTCACAAATCCTGTTTCAAAAACTCTTTTAAAAAATTCTCATTTTCAAAAACCTTGTTAAAATAAAACTTCATTTCAAAATCTTTTCGAAAACTTATTGTTTCAATGAGCACCAGCGGAGGAGCAAGCTCAACTCAACACCAGTCTCATTTCCACAATATCACCAAGAAGTCTAACTCCACTCACATCACATCTCATTTCACCACACAACATCACTTTCCCTAGCTCTGGCTCATCCACATCATATTCATCACTCTTACTCATCAGCGGTTATAAACTCCACAACATTTCATCATCTTTCTCAAACTTTATCTCTCATTTATTTTATTCTTTTTATTCATTACTATTCACATTGTTTTCAATCTCATCATGCATAATAAATTCAGCAAATAAACAAATAAACAACATACGATCATTCAGATATCATCATATAAAATCATTACCTAATTTCATGTGGTCTTTGTCTCCTTCACACAAGTGGCCACACAATCAAACAATTGCCACCGTGCTACTGACTCAGAACCACTAAGTTTCGACTTTTGAGATGGTCGAATCGCTTAATAAATTACCTAAATACCACGGTGTTTGGGGGAAACTTCTCTCTCACCTCAACCGACGATGATCTTCAATGCGCTCCTTGGTTTCCATTGCGGCATTCGTAACTGCTTCCCGGTCGTTACTGGCACTCAAATATTTCCCTCTTATTAAAAATCGTTCTTATTCAATTATAAAGCAATGTTGCAAAACTTTTTATTTGAAAACAAAGTATTCGTTGTAACACCCCGATTTGGCAACTTGAAAACCACAACTGTTTGTAGTGAAATTTTGGGCCAAATTTTTTTTTTATATAAATGTTACACAAGATGAGAACAATTAGATTTTCATAACATGGTTACAATTAAAAATTCATGTTCTCTCATTGTGTAATACTCTTTCAAGTTCCAAACCGAGATGTCACAAAACACCGCACTTTGAAACTCGTTTTCAAAAACATTGTCTAAAACACGGCCCGTTACTCATTTCAAAACATTAGTACTAAAATAAACTTTAGTTGGGGTTACAGCACTATAGAGCCAGGATTTCTAAGTAACTGCAATGGAATTACAAAACTCTGAAAGGGAATTACCTAGCTGCTAGTCATCAACACTAACGCTTCCGCTGCGCTACTCTGATTCTTGGTACGTCCACTCCTCGGTCAAGAGTAGAGGCATCCTCGTCAGTCTCCCTAACAATGCTCTCCATAGCTGCTTCTCGGGCTTTCTTTTCCTCCCCATAACGAGCTAGTCTCTCCGTGTTTTCCTTTCTAAGGACCATACAAAATTTTCCCAATGCAAAGCAGAAGTACGAGAGAGTGAGCTACCCAAAACATGTAATGTCGACTATGTGGATTTACGATAGGCAATTATTAAGATAAAAGAATAAGTAGCATACAAAACATATAAGCAACATAATCATCATCCTCATAATCATTATCACATAAACACCATATCATTCTCACTTCTCAATTCTCGTCCAATACTTAATATCACAACTGTACTTTCTTTTGAAATCTTTAAGTTATTAAGTTTTATCATCTCAGTTCACTCAATGACTTGGGGAACCATCATTGAGGAAAAACGTCTCTCACGTCTACATCTCCTCGGTCATCCATCGACACCTAGTCGGAAGCAAACAGGAGTACAGGACCTTTACCACGCTGGCACGACAGTTGTCACAAAACATAAATGGTCCCAGACCAGGAGGCCTTGCCTCAAATCATAATCATAAATAACAGTGCACACTCTCGGCGGCAATCACAAATGCCCCGTTCCAGTCCCTCTCACTGTTCTCGATTTGCAATCTAGGGGGCGACAGTACAGTTCTAGTCTCGAGTGCAGAACTTACCACGGTATTAGACCCAGTCCCCACCACGTTAGTGCACCACATATGGAGTTCGTTCCTCCTAGAATAGTAATCGAGACTTCTTGACGTTTCACCGTCATCGTCCTCCCCTAATGCAATCTCGTCCTAAGTACCCGCAGATACTTCTCGTTTCTTCCTCTCCACTACTTCGACACACTCTTATGCCTCACCGCGTTATTCATGTCTTTTAATAGTCTTTCAAAGTTTGGAAGATTTTAAAGTTTTATTAACGATTTAATCCTAACAGTCGGCTCGTCCTTAGTGCATCCCTTCAACGAAGCCCGACCACTAATCGTTCAAACTGTTCCCCAATTCATCACACAACATTTCAGCATCTCATATCACACTCTTTCTCATTACATTTCATCATCTCAACTCATCACATAATTCCTCACTTTCTCAAGGCTCACTTCCTCATCTCCTTCCAAAAATAATCTTTCACAAAACTCCGTTCGAAAACATCATTTCACAAAGACTTTCTCGAAACATCACTTCACAAAACCTTTTCAAAAATATTATTTCATAAATTTTCTCAAAACCATTCTTCACAAATGTTCGCAAAATATGGTTTTCGTAAACTTTTCTCAAAGAGGCCATTTCATAAAAATTTCTCAAAAATGTTGTCTCAAAAAGATTTTCTCAAAAATATCCTTCCAAAAAGACTTTCTCAAAAATATTGTTTCCAAAGACTTTATCCAATATTGTTTCCAAAAATCTTTCTCAAAGATATATCTTTTCACAAAACGTTTCAAAAAGGATTGTTCATAAAATTCTTTCGAAAATATTGTTTCACAACTTCCTCAAAAATATCTTTTCGAAAACCTTTTTCAAAATCAAGTTTTTGGATGAGTGCTAATGGAGGAGCAATCTCAACTCAACACTAGGCTCTTTCCAAAAACATAAACCAAAGCACATTTTTGCTGGGCGCTAATGGAGGAGCAAGCTCAACTCAACACTAGTCCCAGACTAAAACCAAAAACAACCAGAGCTATACCACATCTTACTTCCACAACTCTTTCTCACTTCCATAACTCATACTCAGCCTCATCTCTTTATCTCTTTGCCATCACATCTTAACTTCTCGTTAATATTTCTCACTTATACAAATTTCATTATCACTCTTCTTTTAATCACATTTCTTACTTTCACAATTTACTTCTTATCCACACATTATTTAGTACACCAATACTTCTCAAATCACAACATAATTACTTAATCAATAAATAGATCATAAGACAATTGAATGACTCAAACATAATCATCCAGGAAACATAATATCAAACTTAATAAACCAATCTCAGCCGTTCGGGTGGATAGCCAAGCAGACAATCAAACAATTGCTATCACATACACCACTATGCTAAATGAGATTGGAGTCCAACCTTTGAGATGATTGGACCTCTTAATAAGTTACCTAAGTACCACGACGTCTTAAGGGAAGCCCCTCTCTTACCTCAAATACCGTAGGCCTTCGTAAGCTCTCCGAGATTTCCCGATCGCTTATCCCGTCTCGTTTCCGAACTATAGCATTTTTCCCCGTGCGTTAGAAAACGTTTTTAACATATTCATTAATTTGTTTCAGAAAACTCTTTGAAATTATTTCTTTTTGAAAACACATTGTTCACATCCCAAAAGTTTTCAGATCCAATTCCATAATAAAACGTTTTCAAGAAAACTTTGAAACAACTTTGAATTAATCATTTTAAAACAGAATTCATGTTATAAAAATCATTTTTCTTAGTTGTTAAACAAAATTCAGAACTTAAGAAAATGAAGTTTCAAAATCACTTTAAATCAATCTGAGTTTCTTAAATCATATTTTCCAGTAAAACATTTTTCAATTCTTGGAATTTTAAATATAGAAAAACACACTCAAACAACACATCATTAAAACATTCTCAACCTCACATAACACTATATTAAAAATCATTGGATTTTCAACAAAATTCCTTTTCAATTATCAATCAATTTATTCATTTTTATTCTTTAAAACCGAAAAGGGGTTAAAACAAACAACACATCACACATAACAACATACAACTAAAAGCATAGTCATTTTCAAAGATCATTTCATGGAAACAATTTTCCTAACTGTACTAGCATACCTAGTGTAACAGCCTAAACTTTGATTTAAATGAAATTATTAATTAAAAACCTTAGGAAAATTGGAATAATGACTTAATGAATTTTGGTAGATAGGTGAGTGGTGATTATAGGTCCTAGGGGTTGTATAGAAGGCATTTGTGGCTTTGGGCAAAGTCAAATAAGCGAAATCGGGAGTTAAATCGGAATTTTAGATGTTAGAAGTCAACCGAAAAGAGAAAATTAGAAATTTATTATAGGGAGCTAAGAAAATAAATTCCACCGTTGGATAGGAAGTTTGTGGGGTGAAGAAGCATGTCTAAAAATTTGGACTCGATCCGACGGTCGACGAAAAAGTTACGGCGAATCGAAGGTTGGAAACCCTGAAACTCGCCCAGGCGCACCAGCCATGCGCCCAGGCGGGTGCACTATTCATGGTGCACCAAGGCAGTGGAAAACCCGCCCAGGCGAGGCACCATTTCGCCTAGGCGAGCGGCCACACGCACCAGCATGCACCAATTCGTGTTTGGCGCGCCAAAGCCCCTATCTGACCGCACCAGCTTCCCACGTCGCGCACCAGCAGCACCAGCTGGTGCCAAGACTCGCCCAAGCGAGTAATAGGTGCGCCCAAGCGAGCGGCGCAGACCAGATCAGATCTGGTGCGTTGATTTCCAACTTGGTGGCTAAGTTTTTGATTTCAGCCACATGATTCTTCAGCAGCATGGCAAGGGAAACAAGTCACTTAAAGCCCTTCATTCCTTCATGTTTCAAGACCAAATCAACTCATCACCTCATCAACTTATCTCAAGCTCCAAGAGCATCTCCATCACACTCCCATCACCAAACCACCATAAACACTTGATCTTGGGCACCTCAACCCAAAATCAAACAAAACCCAACAAGCTTTCACCATGGATATTGATTAAAGCTTCATCCTCTTTCTTCTTGGGCTCACACGAGTTACTCCCTCCTCCATTCTCCTTGGCTTTTCAATTTTACCACCATTGATTGGGTAAGTAGCTTCATGCCATGAGTTATTTTCCTTTCCATTTCAACTTTCCTTGACTCATAGAAATTGAGCTCTATAACCCTAGGATTCTTGCACTCTTTGTTATATAGGGATTGTGTTTCATGCCTTCCAACTCGGATCAAGGCAAGGACAAAGATTATTCCTCTTGTTCTCTATCAAATAGGGTTGTCTATCATCATTTCATCATTTCCTTATTGAGGTGGCAAGCTAGACTTAGGAAGTTCAAGTTTCCAAGATTTTGAGCTAGGGCTCACTAAGGTTCTATTTACTCTTTGCTGATTTAAGGTAAGGAGTGGGTTATAGTGAGTATTACCTTACTCTGGGGTTTAGTTTACAATATACATATAATGGGTACTAAGATATTTGTGTTAGTTTAGGTTGATATGATGTAGAATAATTGTTAGAATAGAATTTATGACTTAGGGAATTTATTTTGATGTTGAAATATTGCATTTTGTGATTTGGTGATGTTGGTGAATTAAAAGCCTATGTTGTTTAATGATTTGAGATGTGATATTGGGCTAAATTGTGCTAATTAAGTTATAATATATAATTGTAACCATTGGATAGTGGAAATGTGTAATGTGGTGATTAACTTTGAGTAATGGAAAGTGCTAAAGAATTGATCTTGATAAAGGAACTAAATGAATTATACCCAGGCTCAGCCAGGGGAGAATGAAATATACCCGGGCGCAGTAAGTCGTGATCGCGTAAAGATGCGAACGCAGTAGGTCGTGACCAGGGACAGAATGAAATATACCCGGGCGCAGTAAGTCGTGATCGCGTAAAGATGCGAACGCAGTAGGTCGCGACCAGGGACAGAATGAAATATACCCGGGCGCAGTAAGTCGTGATCGCGTAAAGATGCGAACGCAGTAGGTCGTGACCAGGGACAGAATGAAATATACCCGGACGCAGTTAGTCGTGATCGCATAAAGATGCGAACGCAGTAGGTCGTGACCAGGGGATTGAGAAACATACCCGGGCGCAGTAAGTCGTGAGTGCACGGGAGTGCAGACGCAGTAGGTCGCGACCAGGGACAGATTGAAGAGAATATGAAAACAACTAATATATTTATGGAACAAAAGACTTATGAAAATGATGAATAAAATGGGTTCGAGAAACTAATGAATACTTGAAAATGAGTTGGGATACATTGACTCTTATTTATGATGTTGTGATTGAATTGTTAAATGTGTATGGCTTAGTGTTGCATTATGTCTTAATTGGAAACCGCCTCTCCATTTATGTGTAATACTCACTCCTTACTATCCCCACAGGTACTGAGGAAGAGTTTGCACAAGATCAGGCCGAGCAGGAGTACTCTCCCTCACAGGGAGAGTAGGACACTTATTATTATGTAGGACATGGAAATGTCCTGGGCCCGATGATGTGAATCATTTTTGTTGTATATAAATGTAAATAGCTTTTTGGGGGCTCAGGACGACCCCTTTTGGGAAAGGGGTCTATTTTGTGGAAAAAACTGTCTTCCTGACTTGTTTATATTTCTGCTAACTCTGATGTTCATACTATGATGTTTTAAACTTGTTTCTGATGCGTGCACGAAGATGCACTAGCTGATATATATATATATATATATATATATATATATGTGAATAGCCCTGCTGGCTTGCTATTTGAAAATGTTGTTATTTATCAGGTTGCAGGAAAACAGAAATTTTGGAAAAGTCCTAAAAACAAACGAAACTCCGTCCGTTTGACGGGAGATTTTCATATTAATTAAAAATAACTAAGCGTTTTTACTAATCAATTTACAAGTTTAAGATGAAATTTTCAAGTTGCTATTTTTAATTAAGGGTATAAAAGGGTAAATAAACTTAGGTGTTACACCTAGGCCGAATCATATAGGTGTCATTTAACAAGATTAATGCATACATAAAAGCACAAAATAAATGAAATTATTTTCTTTTCTTTTTGGACTAAAAACCGAGAGCATAAAAAAGAAAATTCAACAAACTTAATTTATTTTCTTAACTTAGATCAAACAACAAGTTAAATTACACATCACCTCAAAGTTTCATTTTTATTTTTCTTTAGACTTAATGATTTCATGCATGCACTCTCTAAGCATTTTAGATTAAGCTAGTCTCATCCATGTACAACCTAAACAAGGATTAGATATGGTTTCCTATTCCTTTCTCTCATGGCCGAATGCTAACATGCAAGAATGCAAGGCCTTATTCATTTTTCAACATACCAAAATCACAAAATAAGATCAAGACATCAAACACACCATATCCACATCAACATGCATCACTTTATCAAAGCAAGATTCTTATTAAAAATGAAGTTTGAATTCATCACTTAGTTTCAATATAATTCAAGATTACACTTTAAATTTCTAGAAACAACATGCATGTACTTGAAATTACTAGATCTAGTCTTATAATACACATGCATCAATTTCACATAAGAAAAAGCACAAGATCCACTTTATTTAATATGGCCGAATGGCCTATTACATAACATAGCATGTATAAATTAATTTCCAAAACTAAATCATGTTCACACATTAAGAATCATTTTAAAACTTTTCCTTTAAATTTTCTCTTACAAAACCGTGAATGCATTAACCAAAACATAATTTTTCTACTTGAAATTAACATGCATGATCTAAAAACTTGGATCATTAAATATATGCATATAGATCAACAAGGTCATCATCAATTCATCATGTAAAGGCATAGATCTCCACTATATTTTCAAACAAATTTAAATCATGCATTGCTTTACAAAGAAACCACACAACATATTATAGATAATCATTTAAGCAAACAAAATTTAACATGCAAGACTAAATAATTTTACTTTACCATTCATTAAACTTAGATCATAAATTAATTTGTCACATAAACACATAAACACACATGGATCATGATTTAGAACAAGGAAAACATACATGCAAGGAAGATTCATGTTGAATTTCACAAAAGCATAAACAAAACTTTAGATCTTTTAGGTTTGGGTTAGAAAATCATCAAGATCAAATCAAAAAAGTATAAACCGAAACCCAAGCATAGAGTTACAATTATTTCAAATCACTTTTAGTCCATAAAAGTCCAAGATCAAGAAAGAATAACACATAATTTCACTTTACAATTCATGGAAATAAACATGCAAGAAGAAGAAGGATGGGATCTACCACTAAAAAGAAAAGACCAAACTATTACATTCTTCTCTTGTTCTTCGAGTCTTCTATCAAGGCAAGGGTTGATCTTCTAATCTTGACACTCTTGATCTCTAAAGGGACTCCTAAAGCAAACTCCTAAATTCCTCCTCCTTCTTCTACCTCTCGGCCACCACTCTTTCTCTCTTTCTTTTCTAATTTTCTCTAAGAGTTTGGATGGCTCTTAGAGTGTATTTTGGTGTTTGGAAGAAATGGGAAATGAAAGTGGGTGAAAGTGAAAATGAATCAAGACTTCACTCATATATATAAACCCACGAGTTTCCCTCTTTTGCCCTTGGTTTAATTCGGCCAACACACAAATAGGGAGGGGCAGTTTTGTCCTTATAATTTTGCATGACTAGATGTCTCCAAAGTCAAGGGAACATGGAGGAGTGGGCTAGTTGGCTAGGGGGCACTTAGGTTCAATGGATAGTTGGCTCTAGTTAGGATTTTTCCTATTTTAGTTTGATTTGGTTACACTTAGTTCCATGGGTTTCTTACTCACTAAGCCTCCAAAGTCTTAAGCTTATGCACACACACACACACATGCACACACCCACGTATGACACATATACACACACAAACATGCACATGCAAACCGTGGCAATCTCACATACACACACATGTCACATACTTTTTATTTTCTAATTACATTTTCTTAAAAAAAATACTAATTCACATAATCATGCAACTAACTATAAGAAATCATATTCACAACCATGCAATTAATCCTAAGATCAGAGGTCACATGTTCATACATTAAATCAAGCACAAACATCACACAAAATTTCATGCCAAGATACATCACAGAACATATTTTCTTTAAAATTCGTTTTCCTTATATTCTGAAAATAAATTTTTATAAATCAATTCAGAAAATTCTAAAAATTAAATTTTCAAATTCTAGGTTTCAAAACGATCGTTTTCATATATGGATCATAAAAATCCGAGTTACGGTTTAAAAGATACACATTTTCAAAGGTAACAGACCCAAAAACTTTATTTTTAACAAAATCATCTTTTAATAAAAATCACAATTTTAGCAAATCATTTTCAAACTCAACAAAATCATTTATTTTTCTTCTATAAAACACTTTGTTTATAAAAATCCAGGGAAATCAGTTCTTTATTTCTTTCTCATGAAAAATACTTTTCCTGACAATTATCATTTCAAAGTTCCTTTCGTCAAAAATCGTTTACGCACGTACGGGAAAAATGCGGGGTGTTACATTCTCCCCAACATAAAGATTTCTCGTCCTCGAGAAATGCTGCGCAGAGTCTGACTATTCCGTGAGCTTCTTGAGGAAATCCTTTCCCGCTCCAACCGTAACAATCGTCGCATTTTCGAAGATGTACCGTCCATTCGTCGCTCTCAAAGACAAAATCAAATAGATTACTGGCAAAAGTAATCCCTTGGGGTGCTTTCAATGACAAACAGGGCGGGTTAGAACAACACGGTTTCATTGGCAACAAAGAACTGGGGGTTTCAAAGGCATTAAAACAGTATCAAGATAATGTGGTCACGTATATTTAGGGTCAAGACACCGTCACACTTTAAGATTGAGTTGTTCAAGCCTAGACAAACTACTCTTCAAAACCTCACGTTTCTGACTACTCCCCAACTTAAATGACGCATATCTCCCAACACCACACTTATCATCACACACTTAACCTCTAAGCACTCCTATCCTTTACCACTTTTTGATTAATTCTTACAAAATTTCCCATCACTTAGCTTCAATCTATCCTCCTTTTTCTCTAACGACCACTAATCCTCAAGAAACACTTACTATTTCACTCCCTATTTCAAACACTTGATCACATGACCTAAACACTCTAAACCATTAAAATTTTTCAACTCAAAGACCTATTACCTATTACCACATCAAATCTTAGACTTTTACTTAATCTTGGGTCAGCACTTAAGGATTCTATCCTCAAATTCCACCATCGTATTCACTCAACTTTACCATATCCTTACTTATTCACCTCTATCTAACCATTCACCAACTCAAATCGAGACACTCATAACTCCTTTCCTCATCTTACCACCATCTAAACCATTAATTTAACCAATCCGGCATCAAGATTCTTAATCCTAATCACTTCACATAACTAACCACTAAGACTCCAAGGATACTCCAAGACTCACATTTCCTCCAACCCACACTCACTAATCCTTATTCTCCTAACAACACTTCACCACTAACTCTCTATTCTACAACTATCTACTTGACTGGGTAAGGTGTCAGGGTTCAAATTTCTCATCAAAAGTTTAGGAAGAATAAATGTCTGGGCAAAGGTCAAAAGAAAAAGCTTTGGGTTCATCAATGATTAAGGCTTTTTCAAACACCATGCCAAAGCAATTTGGCATGCATAGGGCTTATACAAAAGTTTCAATCAGGAAAGAAGTGCTCTAGTCACAAGACAAGATCACACAGCAAGAGTTTGAGAGTCATCACGAACAAGATGGGTTCACATTAAAGATGGGTTCAACAGAAAGATCCGAATCTCACACATCAATATCTCTGGATGGTTCTGTGCACTGCTTCTTGATTCCATAGTAGACGAAAGCTGACACTATCCAGGATTGTATCCACGTACTCTTAGCATTCCTATGCTCGTCTATTGCTATCCTAATACTAACGCAAACACAGAGTATGTAAATCCATGCACAATGTTACTTAAAATCCAACCACAGCTCTGATACCATTCTGTAACACCCCGATTTGGCAACTTGAAAACCACAACTGTTTGTAGTGAAATTTTGGGCCAAATTTTTTTTTATATAAATGTTACACAAGATGAGAACAATTAGATTTTCATAACATGGTTACAATTAAAATTTCATGTTCTCTCATTGTGTAATACTCTTTCAAGTTCCAAACCGAGATGTCACAAGACACCGCACTTTGAAACTCGTTTTCAAAAAAAACATTGTCTAAAACACGGCCCGTTACTCATTTCAAAACATTAGTACTAAAATAAACTTTAGATGGGGTTACAGCACTATAGAGCCAGGATTTCTAAGTAACTGCAATGGAATTACAAAAATATGAAAGGGAATTACCTAGCTGCTAGTCATCGACACTAACGCTTCCGCTGCGCTACTCTGATTCTTGGTACGTCCACTCCTCGGTCAAGAGTAGAGGCATCCTCGTCGGTCTCCCTAACAATGCTCTCCATAGCCGCTTCTCGGGCTTTCTTTTCCTCCTCATAACGAGCTAGTCTCTCCGTGTTTTCCTTTCTAAGGACCATACAAAATTTTCCCAATACAAAGCAGAAGTACGAGAGAGTGAGCTACCCAAAACATGTAATGTCGACTATGTGGATTTACGATAGGCAATTATTAAGATAAAAGAATAAATAGCATACAAAACATATAAGCAACATAATCATCATCCTCATAATCATTATCACATAAACACCATATCATTCTCACTTCTCAATTCTCGTCCAATACTTAATATCACAACTGTACTTTCTTTTGAAATCTTTAAGTTATTAAGTTTTATCATCTCAGTTCACTCAATGACTTGGGGAACCATCATTGAGGAAAAACGTCTCTCACGTCTACATCTCCTCAGTCATCCATCCACACCTAGTCGAAAGCAAACAGGAGTACAGGACCTTTACCACGCGGGCACGACAGCTGTCACAACACATAAATGGTCCCAGACCAGGAGGCCTTGCCTCAAATCATAATCATAAATAACAGTGCACGCTCTCGGCGGCAATCACAAATGCCCCGTTCCAGTCCCTCTCACTGTTCTCGATTTGCAATCTAGGGGGCGATAGTACAGTTCTAGTCTCGAGTGCAGAGCTTACCACGGTATTAGACCAGTCCCCACCACGTTAGTGCACCACTTATGGAGTTCGTTCTGCCTAGAACAGTACTCTAGACTTCTTGACGTTTCACCGTCATCGTCCTCCCCTAATGCAATCTCGTCCTAAGTATCCGCAGATACTTATCGTTTCTTCCTCTCCACTACTTCGACACACTCTCATGCCTCACTGCGTTATTCATGTCTTTTAATAGTCTTTCAAAGTTTTGAAGATTTTAAAGTTTTATTAACGACTTAACCCTAACAGTCAGCTCGTCCTTAGTGCATCCCTTCAACGAAGCCCGACCACTAATCGTTCAAACTGTTCCCCAATTCATCACACAACATTTCAGCATCTCATATCACACTCTTTCTCATTACATTTCATCATCTCAACTCATCACATAATTCCTCACTTTCTCAAGGCTCACTTCCTCATTTCCTTCCAAAAATAATCTTTCACAAAACTCCGTTCGAAAACATCATTTCACAAAGACTTTCTCGAAACATCACTTCACAAAACCTTTTCAAAAATATTATTTCATAATTTTCTCAAAACCATTCTTCACAAATGTTCGCAAAATATGGTTTTCGTAAACTTTTCTCAAAGAGGCCATTTCATAAAAATTTCTCAAAAATGTTGTCTCAAAAAGATTTTCTCAAAAATATCCTTCCAAAAAGACTTTCTCAAAAATATTGTTTCCAAAGACTTTATCCAAGATTGTTTCCAAAAACCTTTCTCAAAGATATATCTTTTCACAAAACGTTTCAAAAAGGATTGTTCATAAAATTCTTTCGAAAATATTGTTTCACAACTTCCTCAAAAATATCTTTTCGAAAACCTTTTTCAAAATCACGTTTTTGGATGAGTGCTAATGGAGGAGCAAGCTCAACTCAACACTAGACTCTTTCCAAAAACATAAACCAAAGCACATTTTTGCTGGGCGCTAATGGAGGAGCAAGCTCAACTCAACACTAGTCCCAGACTAAAACCAAAAACAACCAGAGCTATACCACATCTTACTTCCACAACTCTTTCTCACTTCCATAACTCATACTCAGCCTCATCTCTTTATCTCTTTGCCATCACATCTTAACTTCTCGTTAATATTTCTCACATATACAACTTTCATTATCACTCTTCTTTTAATCACATTTCTTACTTTCACAATTTACTTCTTATCCACACATTATTCAGTACACCAATACTTCTCAAATCACAACATAATTACTTAATCAATAAATAGATCATAAGACAATTGAATGACTCAAACATAATCATCCAGGAAACATAATATCAAACTTAACAAACCAATCTCAGCCGTTCGGGTGGATAGCCAAGCAGACAATCAAACAATTGCTATCACATACACCACTACGCTAAATGAGATTGGAGTCCAACCTTTGAGATGATTGGACCTCTTAATAAGTTACCTAAGTACCACGGCGTCTTAAGGGAAGCCCCTCTCTAAACCTTTGAGATTTCTCGATCGCTTATCCCGTCTCGTTTCCTTTGCGTCTGTCGTCCGAACTATAGCATTTTTCCCCGTGCGTTAGAAAATGTTTTTAACAGATTCATTAATTTGTTTCAGAAAACTCTTTGAAATTATTTCTTTTTGAAAACACATTGTTCACATCCCAAAAGTTTTCAGATCCAATTCCATAATAAAACGTTTTCAAGAAAACTTTGAAACAACTTTGAATTAATCATTTTAAAACAGAATTCATGTTATAAAAAATCATTTTTATTAGTTGTTAAACAAAATTCAGAACTTAAGAAAATGAAGTTTCAAAATCACTTTAAATCAATCTGAGTTTCTTAAATCATATTTTCCAGTAAAACATTTTTCAATTCTTGGAATTTTAAATATGGAAAAACACACTCAAACAACACATCATTAAAACATTCTCAACCTCACATAACACTATATTAAAAATCATTGGATTTTCAACAAAATACCTTTTCAATTATCAAATCAATATATTCATTTTTATTCTTTAAAACCGAAAAGGGGTTAAAACAAACAACACATCACACATAACAACATACACCTAAAAGCATAGTCATTTTCAAAGATCATTTCATGGAAACAATTTTCCTAACTGTACTAGCATACCTAGGCGGAATCATATAGGTTCCATTTAACAAGATTAATGCATACAAAAAAGCACAAAATAAATGAAATTATTTTCTTTTCTTTTTGGACTAAAAACCGAGAGCATAAAAAAGAAAATTCAACCAACTTAATTTATTTTCTTAACTTAGATCAAACAACAAGTTAAATTACACATCACCTCAAAGTTTCATTTTTATTTTTCTTTAGACTTAATGATTTCATGCATGCACTCTCTAAGCATTTTAGATTAAGCTAGTCTCATCCATGTACAACCTAAACAACGATTAGATATGGTTTCCTATTCCTTTCTCTCATGGCCGAATGCTAACATGCAAGAATGCAAGGCCTTATTCATTTTTCAACATACCAAAATCACAAAATAAAATCAAGACATCAAACACACCATATCCACATCAACATGCATCACTTTATCAAAGCAAGATTCTTATTAAAAATGAAGTTTGAATTCATCACTTAGTTTCAATATAATTCAAGATTACACTTTAAATTTCTAGAAACAACATGCATGTACTTGAAATTACTAGATCTAGTCTTATAATACACATGCATCAACATTCACATAAGAAAAAGCACAAGATCCACTTTATTTAATATGGCCGAATGGCCTATTACATAACATAGCATGTATAAATTAATTTCCAAAATTAAATCATGTTCACACATTAAGAATCATTTTAAAACTTGTCCTTTAAATTTTCTCTTACAAAACCGTGAATGCATTAACCAAAACATAATTTTTCTACTTGAAATTAACATGCATGATCTAAAAACTTGGATCATTAAATATATGCATAAAGATCAACAAGGTCATCATCAATTCATCATGTAAAGGCATAGATCTCCACTATATTTTCAAAAAAATTTAAATCATGCATTGCTTTAAAAAGAAACCACACAACATATTATAGATCATCATTTAAGCAAACAAAATTTAACATGCAAGACTAAATAATTTTACTTTACCATTCATTAAACTTAGATCATAAATTAATTTGTCACATAAACACACATGGATCATGACTTAGAACAAGGAAAACATACATGCAAGGAAGATTCATGTTGAATTTCACAAAAGCTTAAACAAAACTTTAGATCTTTTATGTTTGGGTTAGAAAATCATCAAGATCAAATCAAAAAAGTATAAACCGAAACACAAGCATAGAGTTACAAATATTTCGAATCACTTTTAGTCCATAAAAGTCCAAGATCAAGAAAGAATAGCATATAATTTCACTTTACAATTCATGGAAATAAACATGCAAGAAGAAAAAGGATGGGATCTACCAACTAAAAAGAAAAGACCAAACTATTACATTCTTCTCTTGTTCTTCGAGTCTTCTATCAAGGCAAGGGTTGATCTTCTAATCTTGACACTCTTGATCTCTAAAGGGACTCCTAAAGCAAACTCCTAAATTCCTCCTCCTTCTTCGACCTCTCGGCCACCACTCTTTCTCTCTTTCTTTTCTAATTTTCTCTAAGAGTTTGGATGGATCTTAGAGTGTATTTTGGTGTTTGGAAGAAATGGGAAATGAAAGTGGGTGAAAGTGAAAATGAATCAAGACTTCACTCATATATATAAACCCACGAGTTTCCCTCTTTTGCCCTTGGTTTAATTCGACCAACACACAAATAGGGAGGGGCGGTTTTGTCCTTATAATTTTGCATGACTAGATGTCTCCAAAGTCAAGGGAACATGGAGGAGTGGGCTAGTTGGCTAGGGGGCACTTAGGTTCAATGGATAGTTGGCTCTAGTTAGGGTTTTTCCTATTTTAGTTTGATTTGGTTACACTAAGTTCCATGGGTTTCTTACTCACTAAGCCTCCAAAGTTATGCACTCACACACACATGCACACACCCACGTATGACACATATACACACACAAACATGCACATGCAAACCGTGACAATCTCACATACACACACATGTCACATACTTTTTATTTTCTAATTACATTTTCTTAAAAAAAAAATACTAATTCACATAATCATGCAACTAACTATAAGAAATCATATTCACAACCATGCAATTAATCCTAAGAGGTCACATGTTCATACATTAAATCAAGCATAAACATCACACAAAATTTCATGCCAAGATACATCACAGAACATATTTTCTTTAAAATTCGTTTTCCTTATATTCTGAAAATAAATTTTTATAAATCAATTCAGAAATTTATAAAAATTACATTTTCAAATTCTAGGTTTCAAAACGATCGTTTTCATATATGGATCATAAAAATCCGAGTTACGGTTTAAAAGATACAAATTTTCAAATGTAACAGACCCAAAAACTTTATTTTTAAAAAAATCATCTTTTAATAAAAATCACAATTTTAGCAAATCATTTTCAAACTCAACAAAATCCTTTATTTTTATTCTATAAAACACTTTGTTTATAAAAATCCAGGGAAATCAGTTCTTTATTTCTTTCTCATGAAAAATACTTTTCCTGACAATTATCATTTCAAAGTTCCTTTCGTCAAAAATCATTTACGCACGTACGGGAAAAATGCGGGGTGTTACATTCGCTTCCTCTTAACACTTTGAAATCAATTTGGGTTTTAAACTCACAATCAAAATCAAGTAAAACATTCATTAAAACACGTTTGGAACTTAAAAGCTTAAAATACCTTTAAATTAAAACCACGTACTTTAGAAATCATATGAAAACCTTTTCAAAACAATACTTTTTCAATCAAATCCCTTCATTTTGTCAAAACCAAATTAAGCCAAAGAAAATACCAATAAGGGTTAAATCAAAAACCTTTTGCAAACATTAACATTCAAATCATTTTCAAACATGTTAAATCAATTATAATTCATGCATGTACACAAAACAAAAATCAAACACAAACTCCTATTATTTTCTATACATGGCCGAATCCTAAGACATATAAGATAAGGTTTATATTTCAAACACTAATGATTACTAACACTTAAATAAACATGCATATAGGGAAAGTAATCATTTAAACACATCATCCCACTTTAAACATTACATACAAAAGTAATTATTAAAAGAAAATGAATATCTTCAATTAAATTCATGCAAACATCCTTCAAATCAATTAACTTTATCCCTAAATTAACATGCAAATGCAAATCAACTTATTTCTTTTATTTCTTTCCCAAACCGAATGAAGCATAAGAAAAATAATGACTCAAAAAGATAATCACATACCAAACCAATCTTATTCATTCAAAGCTAACTCAAATAATAACACTCAAGGAAATAAAAATGGTTTGAATGAAATTTGTTCCAAAACCGAATGGAACACAAAAATCACTTTTAAGTCTTTAATAAAAATTTAAGTTTCCACCTACTTGAAATCCATAAATTCATCAATAAAACAAACATGCAAAAAAAAATAAGCAAACTTTAGTATTCATAAAGACAAACCGTGAGCTCCATACAAAATTCATCAAGCTTTAAATTTATTTCTTTAAATAAATTTATCACAATAACAATCAAAGATTATATCGAAAATCTTTAGATCACATGAATTTCAACATGCATGTAACTAGAATAAGGATCAAACATAACTTCCTACTTCTCCTAGGTTTGGCCGAATGACAAGGTACACAAGAGCAAGATCTTGGGTTCTATTTTCACATGCAAGACTTTAAAACAACATTTTCTTTTCAAACATCAAGAAATCATCATCACACACAAGATCTTGGTTTAAAAATCCTTTTTGTACCAAAAATCATTTTTAAACTTGTTATCATAATTTTTCTTTCAAAAATCATAACATGCATCAAAGAAAATTAGGACTTTTTATTCAAGACAAACACACAAGGTTCAAACTTCATGCTTTTGCAAAGATCTACCATAAACCGAAACATGCAAGACAAAAATCAAGGCAAGATCATAGACTTAAACACAAAACCTAAACAAAATCGTGAAGAAGAAATTTTACAATTAAAGATCAAAGCTTCCAAACATAAATATTCAAGATCAAGCCATAGAAATTACATGCAAAGCATTTAAACTTTAAGATCATGAGAAAAAGAATACATGTATCACAAAAATTTGATTTAAACAAAGTCCATCACAAGATCATTTACAAAACTAAAATTATTAAACAACTACCTTAAACAAAAATTCTAATCTTCAACTTCAATTCTCCTCTCCTTCTCTTAAGATTGCTTCGGCCTCCTCTCTCTTAGGTTTAAGGGTTGGTTCTCTTCCTAATCTTTGAAGAAGAAGGTGTTTGGATAAAGAGATCAAAGGTATTTGGGTAAGAAATTTGGGGTTGTCACTCTTCTTCTCCTCTCGGCCACTCTCTCTTTTCCATGGGTCTCAAGAGCTTTTGTGTGCTCTTGGACCAAAGGTGTTTATGTTTGTGTGTGAAAGGAAATGAATGAAGGAAAAATGAGAAGGAACTAGAGCCAACATACACACACACGGTTCAATATGGGTAAAGGTAAGGGGGTGTAAATTTCCTCTTCTAGCCTCGGTCCAAGGTACAAGCCTAAGGGCAAGTTGGCCCACTCCTAAAGTTGCATGGGAGGGATCTTGTTCGTGGGAGACAAGGAGGAAAGAAAGTCTCACTAGGCTTCATGAGTCACCACCCTTGGTTTCTACTTGCTTTCCACTTAAACTTTCTATTTTCTTAATGCTTAAGCCATTCAACTCCTACTTGGTTCTTCTACTCCTCCTCATGGCCGAACAATGCACACACACATGCACATCATACACATATAATTTCTCTTCATGTTATCACAACAATACACATACATTAGGTCATGAAATGATGCATACATTTAACACATACTTAAACATGCATCTAACACTTGACACATCATGTTTCCTACTCAAACACACGGCACACACATGCATCTTTTCACAATCATGCATTCACATTCATACATACATCCTACACATATTTGCATTTACATACTTCATGCATTTATCCATTTAAATTTCCTAATTAATTTGCATATACAATTCCTTGCACAAAACACACACATTCATATTATAAAATTTCCAAAGATGCAACCTTAAAGAAAATCAATTTGCTTTTGTCAATTTAATTTCAAAATAATCTTACTTTCACACAAATCAAAGACTTTTAGAGAAACCATTTATTAAAAGCCTCAAATCAAATAAAAAGAAAATTCGTTTCTTTGAGAAATCTCAAATGACAAAATCATAACTTGGTTTTCAAGAAATTAAGCTCAAATAAAAACCACTTGCTAAAACATTTTTCTGAAAATCCATCTTAAATTCTCAAAAATTCTTTTTAAACAAAACCTCATTGATTTATTTGAGTCCAGAAGATGCGGGATGTTACATTTCACACCAACACTTCCAACACAAACACTAAGTCTCAAAGAGCAACATTAGCTCTTGAGACACATAGAGAAACACATAGAGAGAAAGAGAGAAAAAGGAAAGAGAACCGTAAGGAGGAGAGGAGATTTGAAGCTTGAAGATTTGAGTTAGAGATTTTGTTTAAGGTAGTTGTTTAAGGAAGAATTTTGTAAAGAACTCTATGATGGACTTGGTTTAAACTTTGATTTCGTGATGCATGTACTTATTTTCTCATGACTTGAAGCTTGAATGCTTTGCATGTTATTTTTATGTATTGATCTTGAATATTTGTGTTTGAAAAATTTTAATCTTTAAGTTGTAAAAGTTCTTCTTCACGGTTTGGTTGAGATTTGTGTTTAAGCTTATGTTTTTACCTTAATCATCTCTTGCATGTCTTGATCTATGTTTGTTTATTTATAAATTGAAATTCTTTGCCTTAAACCATGATGCATGTTGATTTTTGAACTAGATCTAGTATTTTTCTTTGCATCCATATGATTTTCTCAAGCTAATCTTAATTTTTCTTACTTGCATGTAAAGATTTTGATTTAAAAATAAGAAATCCATTATGTTTTGAAACTTGATGATCAATTCGGTTTTAAAAAGATTTTTGTGCTAATAATTTTGTTTTCTCATTTGATTCGGTTCTATATGCATGTAAGGGAAATTATTTTTAGAAAAAAAAAAGTTTAACTTAATGCATGTATGATTTTTTTTAAGATCCATAAATTTTAAGTATGTGCATGTTAGGATCTAGGTTAGTTTAGTGTGCTTCTTGATTTTTAGATAAAAGGCTTAAATTTTCACTTGTAAATGTGATGCATGTTTTAATTGAGTTAAAGAAAATTGTTTTCATAATATGTTAATTTGGTTTTTTGAAGAAAAATAATTGATAAATGGACTCTTGTGTTGATTTGTATGTATGTGTGCATTTTTAATTTTCATGAAAAGAAATGGTTGAATAAATTGTTGTACAAATGTTATGCTGCAAATTGTGATGAGTGTGCTTTTAACTTTGATAATTGATGGTTGTGCATATTTAATAACTCTGAAATTTTGTCACTGTACTATGTATATTAAAATAAAACTCTCTGAATTTTTAAATGATTTTTGGAATTGGTTTTCTATTTCTTTGTGAGCCAACTTTATGAAAATGATTTTAAGAAAATAAGTTTTTCAGTTTAAAGAGAAATATAATTTTCAAACTTGTGCTGCTTGAAATTGCTTAAAATTTTTATGGTAGCTTCCTGAACCTCTCTAGCTGTTATCTATAAAATTTGAAGATATTTGGAGTTGATTTGATATTTTTACTAAATGCAAAACAGTAAACCGTTTGGTTCAGATTTTCTGGACTTAGTGACAAATTAAATTGGAAAAGTATGACTTGCACAACTCTAAATAATCTGAAAATTTTATGAGATAGTCTTGACTTTATTATGGAGAGTTATAGAAATTTTTATGCAATTTGGAGTTGAGGAACTATTTTTAATAATGACGTTTTTGCCTCTGACCAGCAACAGTACCAATTTGCTTTTAATGTGAAATTTGATTTGAAACCTAGCTTAGGATTATTTAAATGGCTTGAAAATTTTATATGATGAACCTTGGCATATGTGTGTGTGTTATGGAAATTTTTAAGATTTAATAAGTTTATTTTATTTAGTTTTGGATTTTATCTTGTGTGTTTTATTTGTAAACGCACTAAGTGTTTATTTGAATGTTTTGATGAATATGAGTTTTGTACTTGATATTATGACTTGGCTGACTTGTATGATAATTGTGTTGTCTTTAAATGATTGAATGAGTGCTTATTTGATGATATGTTTAGGTTATGCATAAATGAATTATCTAGTTAATCAAAGTGTTATGTAATTGGTTTGAAAATGAATTGGTTTTGAAATAATTTAATCTCGATTTAACTGAATAACTTTGGACTTAATGGTTGCTGCCCTTAATTCATTTCATGGTTTTATGTTTTAAAAATAAATTATTTAAGTGTTTATTTTATAACAAAGTCTTATACGAACTAAAGTTTGATTTTTCGGTGTTTTCGGGTTTTCTGAAAAATGGTTTATGGACTTGTATACTTGCTGTCCAGATTTTATTAAATTGTTTTTCAACCCTAAAAATTTATTTAGTTGGTTTAAAGTTTAAGTTTTAAGTGGTATTTAAGTTGAGAAAGATTTGAATTGAAAAAGTTTTAACTATTTGTGATTTTCCGACGAGAAATAGAAGAGTTTTCAAAACACGTTTTTGATACTAAGTAGGACAATTATTTAAGATAGACTTATAACGTTAGTGTCATCTCCCTTAGTACAAGGTACGTATAAGCCAAGAAGCGGAACGGCCGACTTATTGGGAAGGACTCGCAACGATTTCAGATGCTGGAGTGTGAGGTGAGAGATGCAGTAGGCCTAAGTTGTCGTGACGCGTAGACTCGGTTCTAAACTGAGTATATCGAGTCTAATTGAGCATTTGTCATACGTTATGTGCTGCATAATTATATGTGATTTAAATGTGCTAGATGTTTATCTGTTTTGTTAAGTATGTTGCATGAATAATTTTGGTCATGTATTGAAATTTTCTGTGAGCGTATTGTTGAGTATTTTGGTGGACTCGGCCTAGACGAGGTCCTCAGAACCCTTGCCCAAGGCCTCACGGCCCTATGTGAAGCCCTCTGTTTGCTGGGCCGAGCTCAAGGCTCAACGGCCGAACAGATACCGGATACGGGCCGACCTCATACTCCTACCCAGGTCCGACTTCCCTGTCCGACACCTCCCAGAGTCCGATACCAAGGACAGGGTGACGTGTCTCACCTTATCCACAAGGACAGCTCATCCACTCATAGCTCAGTACAGGCTAGCCCTACTTGGGCCTAAAGCAAGCCCATTAGGGCTACCAGCTCCCCCCTATATGTAGCTCCGTACTACATGGGGCTCAGGTACGTCCTCTAACCCTAATTATCACCTTCACACACCAGTGATTAGGGTTGCTTCTTGGCTCTCCCCTTAGCCACCAGAGGACTCCCACCAAACATCACATAGAAACCCTAGACTGAGGCTCCTTTGAAGGTCTTCTTCCTCAACCCTTGGAGGACCTCACCGTCTAGGACATCACATTGGCGCCATCTGTGGGGAAAAGATAAACTTCATTCCCAGAAATTCTACCATGTCTGAGGAACAACCAGTCCAGAGGAGAAGGAGGGGGCGTCCAAGGAGGGTGCCGTCAACTGAGGACCTGCGCCTGCATCCCGAAGCCAATAGGGCAGCGAGGTCCTCACCACCACCCCCTCCACCACCTCCACCTCCTCCCCCGCCACCACCCCCGTTTCCACCACCACCTCCACCACCAGAATTCACCCATACCCACAGTGGACCTTACACCATCCACACTGGAGACACTACAAATCCAACACAGCATCACGGCGGAGGTCGGCACGTACAGTTACGCTCTGAGCTCGGAGAAACCAACACTGAACAGCACCGCCACCGCGGCGAACGTGCCCACTCTGTCAGCACAACACACCGTTCCCACTCTCGACAGTCTACGCTCTCTCGAGATGCAGAACTCTTATCCTTGATGAGACAGCAGATGAGAATTGTAGAACAGCAAGGTAAAGCTATCGCAGATCTCCAACAAGTTGCTATGCAGCGTTTGGCTGAACGAGCTGTTGTTCAAGCTCCGGCCCCAAATGAGTTCCCCCCACCACCCCCTCCACCACCTCTTCCACCACAACCTCCGTTAACTCCACAAACCATTGCAACACCACACACAACCGTCACACAACTTACACCACCCCCTGTCCAGCAACAACCTGATTCGGATGATTCCCACCCTGGGCATCCTTTTACACCAGCCGTCATGGCTTATGAACCACCACCTGGGTACCTCGGGCCCAGCAATATTCCAAGATACAATGGCCTCACAGACCCTCAGGAGCATGTCCTTTCTTATGAGGGAGCTGTGAACTTTCATGGTGGAGGAGATCGGCTCAAGTGCCTAGCTTTCTCTATGACCCTCCAGGCCCCAGTCCTCCGATGGTACTCAACACTTCCCAAGAATTCTGTCAACAATTGGGCAGAAATGAAGCGGGTCTTCCTTAACAGATACACTGCTAGCTGTGTACAACCCAGGTCGGACCACACGCTAGCAACAGTGACGCAGAAACCAGAAGAATCCTTACGTGCATACTTGCACAGGTTTCACAGCGAGTCCAGCTCAGTCCCCAATCTATCTCCCGAGGTGGCTGTCCTCCTTTTGACCCAAGGATTGGCCGAAGGAGGGTTCAAAGATTCACTTATTGGAAAGCCACCGAGGGACATGGCCGAGCTGAGACAGAGATCAAACAAGTACATCAATCTTGAAGAATTCAACAAAGGACAGTCAAGTAGGATGGAAAACGCTCAAGCCACCTTGCAGAATGCCCTTCCCCGAGGTCGTCCTCGCGGCAACAGGGATGAAAGAGGAGGAAGAGCAGACCAGGGAGACCGAGGTCGCTCTCATGTCGGCCAACAAGAGGACCGCCGACGTCCGTACATCACTAAGTATGATTCTTACACCCCCCTGACGGTCCCGAGGTCTCAAGTCTGGAGAGAGACCATGCAGACCGAACTCAGGAGTGTACCTCGGCCCCCTTTTCTCAGAAATCAAAACAATGTCAGGGACAAATCCAATTATTTCAACTTCCACGATGGGTACGGCCACCATACCGATCAGTGCACTTGGCTTCGGGATGTCATTGAGGATATGGTGAGAAGGGGCAAACTGCAGCAGTATGTGCGTGAAGCGGTGGAAAGACGGGGCCGAAGAAGGTATCGCAGCCCAGACAACGATAAAGGAAAAGCCAAAGCCGACCCGTCCCCTGAAATGAAGGAAGAAGAACCGCAGCGAGTAAACATGGTTGTGGTACAAGATCTAGACAAGTCACCGGAAAACTTCCGAGTTGAAACAATCTCGGGAGGTTTCGCCGGTGGCGGAGAAAAGAGGGCAGAGAGGAAAAGGTACGTCAACCAAGTTCTCGCTGTCCATCGCAAACCCGTTAGCAAAAAACCATCTAGGAACATCCCTAACATTTTTTCTGACCAAGACATGGTGTAACACCTACAGTTCTACCCTTAATTACCCATTAATAAATTCGTGAACTTAAAATTTTCGGTTTATATTTATGAAAATTCACCCGTCAAACGGACGGAGTTTCGTTTGTTTTTCGAACTTTACCAAAATTTCCTGCAACCTGTTTAGTACATAATCATATCATAATCAAGCCAACAGGGCTATCAGCATATTTCGCATAGCAGCATATAAGTATATCAGAGTAACAGCTATAAACAAGTTGGTGGAACTAGTTGGTTTCCCAAAAGAACTCCTTCTTCCTAAGGAGTTGTCCTGGACCTCCAAAAGATACTATTTACATATGTACATCAAAACAGAAATATCACATAATCCCCCAGTCATGAGGTCCAGGACATCATCACGTCCTCCCAAAATAAACCCCTACTCTCCCTGTAAGGGAGAGTAATCCTGCTCGGCCTGGTCAAGTGCACACTCCGACTCAGTACCTGAAAAAAATGGTAAGGAGGTGAGCACTACACATAAAGTAGGAATAGCAGTTTCTAATAAGACATAATACCGACTAAGCCACACACAACCAATTCAATTAATTCAAGTAATTACAAAAAGAAACAAGTCACATTGTATTTATTTACAAACCTCCTCAATTGCTCTCATTTATCACATTCAAATCTTTTTCTCCACACATACTTTGAGGATTTTACTGTTTTCTTGAGTTTTATCATACTTTTCATTTCTTTTCATATTCATTACATCTTTATTAATAACATCCCTCATTGCACATAATCCGATTTGTGTCCCCTCGCAGTCGGATCCGATTCGCGTACACTCGCAGTCGGGTACAAGAGGTTGAGTCGTACTCCTTTGACGCGGACTACCCGATTCGCGTACATTCGCAGTCGGGCACCGATTCGCGCACACTCGCAGTCGACCGCAAGGGAGCACTGAGTAATCCTTTGACGCGAACTACCCGATTCGCGCACAATCGCAGTCGGGTCGCAAGGGATTACTTCTCATTCTTTTCGTGGACTATCCGATTCGCGTACACTCGCAGTCGGATTCCACACATAATCATCTTTGTTTCGTAGTCGTGGACTATCCGATTCGCGCACAATCGCAGTCGGATTCCACACATCTTTGTATCTTATTCTTTGTTAAGTACTTCTCTCACTCACTTTATTTCTTCAGTTATCATTCTCTTTTATTATCAATTATTTATCAATTATTTTCACTCTTTATTTATTTATTTATTATTTATTTTTTTTTGTTTCGGTCCCTAATCAACGTATTATTGTTAATAAGCATTCCCTCTCATATCAAATATCAACACATAAAGCACAAAATAACACATAGCATCATCACCCATCATCTAATATTCCAATTTATTTCCCTAAATATTTAATTAACTTTCTAGGTTCAAATTAATAGTTTTATCAGCTACCCTAAGGTGCTAACACCCAACTCTTAGCAAGCACTATATACCTACTAGAAACTTATCCCTAAAGTAAGGTAACACTCACTCCTTACCTCAAAATACCCAACAATAAAAAGAACCTTGTTTTTGAGCTCTAGAATCTAGGGACCTTGAACTTTCTTAGCTTTGCTTGCCACCTCCACAAGGCCAATAACCAATGTTGATAAGTCACTCTATTATGTGGGTTGTATGATGGAAGTTGATTGCTCTTGACTTGATCTTGACTAGGAGGCATGAGGTAGGGTGTCCTCCATGGTTATGAGCTTGAACATGAAATCAAAGAGAGAATATAAGGGAAAGAGAGAGAGGCGTGTATATGGAAGGAAGAG
Source organism: Crotalaria pallida (assembly GCA_037953625.1). NCBI lineage: Eukaryota > Viridiplantae > Streptophyta > Magnoliopsida > Fabales > Fabaceae > Crotalaria > Crotalaria pallida. The sequence goes on along the minus strand of CM075652.1, from coordinate 36,312,658 downwards.
AGGAAGAGAGATTTTTACCTATTTGCTTGGCTTGATAATCAAGAGAAGGAAATGGTGATGGAGATGAAGGACTTGGATGGAGGCGGGAGGCTTGATATATAATTTATGGAATTAGAGGGAATGATGATGCTGCACCTAGAGGAGAAGAATATGGTGTTGTTAATTGTTTATATGTATTATGCCAACATATAAGGTATCTGATGCATGAAGGGAAGTAAGGGGTGGGGTGGGTTGGCTTCACAAGGAAGCCACGATGCTGTGGCTGGAAAGGTGCCACGCACCAGCCCCTTTTTCTTTTTTTTTAACTTCTTTTCTTTTCCTTCACCTTTACGAATGCCGTATTTCTTCGTTACCCGTCGGATCTTGCTCAAATTTTGAGACAAGCTTCATAAGACCGTAAACATGACATCCAACGGTGGAAATTGTGTTTGAAGGCTTGGAAAATTTATTTCAAATTTCCTAACTTAGAGTGTTTTTAAAATCAAACTTACTCCGAAATTCAACTTAGTTTGATAAAATTCCACATTCTAAATATCCTAAGGTAATTATCATAATACATTTACTTGGAAATTAAAATTGAGGATGTTACAATCCTCTCCCACTTACCAGAATTTCGTCCTCGAAATTCAGTTGTCAGCGAACAAATGTGGGTGGGACTCCTTCATTTTACTCTCCAATTCCCAGGTAGCTTCTTCCACATTGTTCCTGCTCCAAATCACTTTGACTAAAGAAATTTCCTTGCCTCGAAGCTGCTTCACCTGCTTGTCTTCAATTCTGACCGGATAAACTTCAAAAGTCAGATTCTCCTTTAAGGGCAAGTCATCAATTGTAACTACATGCGACGAATCATGAATGTATTTCCGGAGTTGAGAGACATGGAATACATCATGAAGATTTGACAAATGAGGAGGAAGAGCAATCTTATAAGCAACCGGCCCCACTTTCTCCAAGATCTCATACGGTCCAACAAACCGTGGAGTCAGCTTTTTGGACTTAATGGCCCGACCAATTCCTGTGGTAAGAGACACCCTAAAAAAACATGATCACCAACCTCAAACTCTAGAGGTCTCCTTCGCTGATCTGCATAGCTTTTCTGACGATCCTGAGAAGTTTTCATTTTGTTCTTAATCATAGTGATCTTCTCAGTAGTTTCCTGTACAATGTCTGGACCAGTCAATAAATTTTCACCAATCTGAAACCAGCAGAGAGGCGTTCTACAGTTCCTGCCATAGAGTGCCTCAAACGGTGCCATACCGATGCTAGAGTGAAAGCTGTTGTTATAAGTAAATTCCATCAATGGTAACAACTGTTCCCAACTTCCAACCTGTTCGAGCACACAAGCTCTCAGCAGATCCTCCAAAGACTGGATAGTGTGCTCAGATTGTCCATCAGTTTGTGGATGATATGTTGTACTGAATCTCAATTTGGTACCCAAAGCCTGCTGGAGACTCTGCCAAAATCGAGACAAGAATCGTGGATCACGATCGGATACTATACTGGAAGGTACACCATGTAACTTCACTATATCCCGGATGTACAATTGTGTCAACTTTTCCAAACTGTACTTCATGTTTATCGGGATAAAGTGAGCACACTTTGTCAATCGGTCCACCACCACCCAAATAGCATCACATCCTGCAACAGTCATGGGTAAAATGGATACAAAATCCATAGCAATGCTATCCCATTTCCACTCAGGAATGTCTAGTGGCCGCAACGGACCACCTGGTTTCTGGTGCTCAATCTTAACTTTCTGACAAGTCAAACAATGAGACACATGATCTGCCACATCTGTTTTCAACTTTGGCCACCAATAAATCTTCTTAAAATCTTGATACATCTTCGTTGCACCGGGATGAAAATTCATTTTGGTTCGATGAGCTTCCCATAGGATATCCCTTCTAACTTCAAAATCCATAGGAACACATATCCGGCCCCTAAACCGAATAATACCATCAGAACCCTTCACAAAATCGGGCTCTTCTTTGCCCGATGCTCCTTCAAACAACTTCTATAGCTCTTCATCATCAGCCTGTCTTTCTTTGATAAGATCAATCAATTCATTGGTAACCTGCAACATCTCCAGAATAATGCTCTTTTCTTTCACCTGCATGTTCAAGTTGAGATCACTGAACTCTTGGATCAGCTGCATCTCCTTCACCATCAAATTGCTGACATGCAAAGTCTTGCGACTTAGTGCATCAGCCACCACATTAGCTTTCCCTGGATGATACTGGAGATTAAAATCATAATCCTTGAGGAATTCCATCCACCTCCTCTGTCTCATATTCAACTCTTTTTGATCAAAGAGATAACGGAGGCTCTTGTGATCACGGAAGACTTCAAACTTCGTGCCATACAAATAGTGTCTCCAGATTTTAAGAGCAAAGACAACTGCAGCCAACTCAAGATCATGAGTGGGATAATTTTGTTCGTGCTGACGAAGTTGCCTTGATGCATAAGCAATAACCTTTCCCTGCTGCATCAAAACACAACCTAATCCTTGCTTTGACGCATCACAATACACATCAAAAGACTGTGTTGTGTCCGGCAAGGTCAGTACTGGTGAGCTAGTTAATCTCTGCTTCAGCTCTTGAAAACTGTGCTCACAAGCTGGGGACCATTCATAAGGAACATCCTTTCTAGTTAGTTTGGTCAAAGGAAGAGCTATTTTAGAGAAACCTTCAATGAATCTCCTGTAATAGCCTGCCATGCCAAGGAAACTTCTGATCTCGGTCACTGACTTGGGTCTCTCCCACTTTAACACCGCTTCCACCTTGGAAGGATCCACAGCAACACCCTGTTCAGAAATCACATGACCTAAAAAGTGTACCTCTGATAACCAGAAGCTGCACTTAGAAAGTTTTGCATAAAGCTGCTTGTCCTTGAGAACCTTCAACACCGTTCTCAAATGTTCCTCATGCTCACTTGGACTTTTAGAATAAATTAGAATGTCGTCAATGAATACTATGACGAAAGAGTCCAAGTAAGGCCTGAAGATCCTGTTCATATAGTCCATAAAGATGGCAGGAGCATTAGTAAGACCAAAAGGCATCACCACATACTCAAAATGCCCATATCTAGTCCTGAACGCAGTTTTAGGAATGTCCTCCTCTCGGATACGGATTTGATGGTATCCAGATCGGAGATTAATCTTTGAAAACACTGCTGCTCCCCTAAGCTGATCTATCAAATCGTCGATGCGAAGGAGTGGGTACTTATTTTTCACTGTCACAACATTTAATTGCCGATAGTCAGTGCACATCCTAAGGCTCCCATCCTTCTTTTTAACAAAAAGAATCGGAGCTCCCCAAGGTGACATACTCGGTCTAATTAATTTCTTAGCCAAAAGATCCTCCAGTTGCTTTTTCAACTCTGCCAACTCTGGAGGTGCCATTCTGTATGGTGCTATAGAAATTGGACCTGTGCCAGGCATGAGATCAATGCCGAACTCCACTTCTCTAACTGGTGGTAATCCGGGAATCTCTGCAGGAAAGACTTCCGGAAATTCACAGACTACAGGAATCTGACTGACATCGGACTTGTCATCCACTTCCATAGCCGATAAGGAAAGATCACCAAAAATAACTGACTTCTGATGGCAATCAATTAGGACATGATACTGTGACATCCACTTCCACTTGCTTGATGATGCCTCACACCAAGACTTTTAATTGCTTGTTAACACAACAAGACTTCCAAGATAACTTTGCTTGATGAACAACGACCAAGGCTTCCTTGTGTTGTAGAATGTTTTCCTCCTTTGCAATGATTACAACTCAATGAAAACAATGACAATCCTATGAATCTCTTTCAATAGCTATGAAAATATCAACATAAGAGATTCAAAGATTCTTGATCAAAGAATGTAAATGTGAAAGCTTTGATCTATGAAAGTGAGAGAGAATAGCGTGGCTTTGAGAAATTGATTTTTTCTAAAGTGTAATAATAATTCGCAAATGTTAGGAAAAGGTTTATATAGAATACCCAAAAGTTAGGAGCATTAAAAACTAGTTTTGAGAAGTTAAAAACGTATTTTAAAAACCAGTACTGCAGGTGTTAATCGATTAACACAATGCATTAATCGATTAACCACTGTAGCATGTGTGTTAATCGATTAACCTAATCCATTAATCGATTAACCACTGTTCAAATCAATTAAAAACTTGTTTTCTCAAAACTAAACCTTTCCTTTCAAACCTTTAAGCCACTTATTGATTTTAGGTTAAGTGAATACTCAAATTATAATATAATCATGCACTTGATAGAGATTCATTACCCTCTAATGACTGTACCCAAACTCATTAAAATAAAAGACTCAAATTAAAGATATTACAATTAAACACAAATTGAATCTTCATGAGCTTGCTCTCTCTTCATCATTTGTTGTTTGTTGTTGATTGATGAACTTCTTCATACTAGAGCTTGATCACAAACACTTGTAGCTTGTTCAAAACCTTTGTCATTATCAAAACATTCTCACTGGATCTAACATTTATGGAATAAGGCAGCCCTGATAAGACATTAAGAAAGGAGATAATGACAAGAAAAATAAGAATGATTCGAAAAGAGATAAAGAGTTGAGATGGAGAAAGGATTTAAGGTGTCATGAAATTTATGGGAATGCGTTAAGAGATAAGTCTTGGGTGAACGAAAAGTGTCGTAAAGCGGATGAGAATGATGTTATTGAACAAGAGACGATGATAATGATGCGGATGAGCCAGAGCTGGGGAAAGTAATGCTATTGTTAGTTATGGAAATGAGAAATGATATGAGTTGAGCTATGCGAAGCCAGAGGGCTGATGTTCCCGAAAGAGATATGTTGTTGTTTTGAGAAAGCTAATGAAATGTTATTTTGAGAAAATTTACGAGAAGAGATTTTGTGAAAGTTTATGAAATGATATTTTGTGAAAGTTTAGGAAATGATATTTTATGAAAGTTTATGAAATGATATTTTGTGAAAGTTTATGAAATGATATTTTGTGAAAGTTTAGGAAATGATATTTGGTGAAAGTTTATGAAATGATATTTTGTGAAAGTTTATGAAATGATATTTTGTGAAAGTTTATGAAATGATATTTTGGGAAAGTTTATGAAATGATATTTTGCGAAAGTTTATGAAATGATATTCTGCGAAAGTATATGAAATGATATTTTGAGAAAGTTGCGAAATGATGTTTCGAGAAAGTTTATGAAATGAGATGTTCAGAAAGATTGTGATTTCGAGAAAGATTATGAAACATGTTTTTGAGAAAGATTATGAAAGGAATGTTGAGAAAGTTTATGAGATGAGATTTTGAGAAGAATTGTGAAATGTTATTTTGAGGAAGATTGTGAAATGAGATGCAAGTACGTCGATGCGAACCCAGCTCTACGCTCTTTTGAGAAAGGATTGAGTAAATTAGTGGTCGGGACTCGTTGAAGGGATGCGCTAAGGATGAGCCGACCTTAGGGTAATAACTAAAACTCTACAACTTTAAAACACATTGACGAATGCGAATGCGGTGAGCTACGAGTGTGATATAGAAGTAGTGGAGAGGAAGATACCCCAGGTATCAAGGATATTCGGGTTGTGATTGTAATAGGGTAGGCTAGGGCAGTAAAACGTCATGATGCCTTGAGTACTATTCTAGGTGGAACGAACTCCACATGTGGTATACCAGACGTGGTGGGGACTGGGTCCTAAGCCGTGGTAAGTTCTACATCCGAAACTAGAATAGTACTGTCACCCCTATGGCAATTCGAGAATAGTGAGAGGGACTGGAACGGGGCAATGTGATTTTGCCACTGTACCTGATTTTTCTACAATGTGCCTTGATATTATATGATTTGATTTGATTTGAGACTGTACCCGATTTTCTACAGTTCTCCTGGCTTGGAGCCATTTGATTTGTTGAGACAGCTGTCGTGCCCGCGTGGTAAAGGTCTTGTACTCCTGTTTGCTTCTGACTAGGTTCGGTGGATGACCGAGGAGATGTAGACGTGAGTGCTAACTACGAAAGAGACGAGTACCTCGATGATATTATAATTCCCCAATCATCGATGGTTGTGATCCAACAAGACTTGATAAGAAAAGACTTATAATTATAAGAAGCAAAAGCTTATGAAATAATGATAATAAGGACGAACCGAGAAGGAAGTATGGAAAAGTGATTGAAATCTTATGGAATGGAAATGAATGAAAGCGAAAGATCAGTATGATGTGATATTCTTGAGGAAAAAAATTGAGAAAGAAGGAAGGATTATATTGAAGATTGAGAACAATCCTGGCAAGATAATTATAATGATAATGATAATGATGATGATGATATACTTGAATGTTGTGCTGTGTGTATGTTGCTTGTCATGTTTGTATTGTCTTGATATCTTGCCTATTGTAAACCCACACCGTCGACGATGCGTCGTTCGGAATGCCTACTCTCTCCTGTTCGTTGGCATATCGGTGTTGCTGTTATCTCAACGGGCAGATGGAGGATCGTATAGAGATCACCACCTGGAAAAGGCATGGAAATGGTTGGAAGCCTACCCCCTATGGTTGGGTATGGACTGGTTACACCCAGATAGTGATTCAGGACCCTGAACACAGGCTGAGCGGAGTCAACTTGGAACCGCATTTGGGACAAGTCACGGTACGAGGATACAACAGCCACGCAGAAAAGGTGCGATATGAGACTCAGGAAAGCTCCACCACTCTATGTGGAGTGGAGTTAGAGTCGAACGACAATGGGAGAGCAGCGGCAGAGATGGCATCATCTTCGGGAGCGAAGAAAGGACACAAGAAGAAAGGGAATCTTCATCCGATTGTTTTCGATAGAAAGGTTTAAGGATAGTGTTATTAGTCTAAGTCTGCTGTTAGTGTTTTGAGTCAAGGATTACCTAAGTGATGAACTATTTATGTAATTCAGTTTATTTTAGATTATGTCCTATTTTCGAAAAAGTGCAAGCATGGAACCTTTTGAGAATTGTTTAAGTTTTTCCGATGAAATATCAAGAGCTATGTTGGGTTTGAAACTAAACTATTTCCCGATGAGAAATGTTTTTAGAAATTCATGTAAATACATATGTGTTTCAGTAACAACTCGGTTTTCAATGATGGATGTTAAAGTACAACAATAACATTTCAATAATGTGTTTACAAAAAAAAAATTGGCCTCATTTTTAGCAACTTAATAAATAAAAGTTGGATGTTTTGAGTTTCGAAAATCGGGCTGTTACAGAATTCAATCAAGAGGTCCTCGAAATGTGTTTGGATGTGGATTAATTTAGTGTTAAAGTGAGCGAACAAAGATTGGGAGTGGAACCACGAAAATCAAATGAGTTATCTTTGCGATCCTAGTCTAGCCGAGTAACTTAGTTGGCATCGGTTAGACTAAAATCCAAGAAAACCATAACAACTTTTATATTGAACTTGTGGTTGGCTTCCACTACTAAATTGAGCTCGGTAACTTCAACACTAAACGAAAGTCAAGTGTGGAGTCCTATCGGTTGGACTTAAACCACGAATGGTGATAATTGAATTTATGAAAGGCAAAGGGTTTTATTTAAGCAGAACCAGGGATTTAAGTCCAATCGGGGATTGACGCACTAATTGGAGCTATGTTTCTATGTGTGTAATTATTTTTCTCTATATATATATATCAAACATTTTCTTGAATTGTTTTGAAAAAAAAGGAGGTTTTCAAACTAAGTTTTAAAAATATGAATAATAATGTATATGTATACATTTTCATGATACGTTTATGTTTGTATACATGTATATTCATATGTGTATACTTAAGGTTTTGTCATTCTTTGCCTTGTTTTAATAAAGTACTTCTCGGAAACTCTGCAATTTTAATTTTCCCCATAGTGTCAATAGGAAAAACCATAGCGTCAACAAAATTGACCAATGTAGTAAGTTGCCAAATCAAAGAACTATCAAGACCTTTCAATAGGAAACCGAATAGAGTGAAGTGTCTTAGGGCCATGTCACATAAGAACTATCAAGACCTTTCAATAATATGTGTTTTCATAAACACATATTAATATTTTAAATAAATAAAAACATTTATTTAAATATTAAAAGAAATACTCGAATATTAAATCCTAAAATTTTGAATTATTCAAGTAGAGAAAATTGTGGATCTTACAAGAAATAAATACATAAATTTCTTCAATGTTACATAACGAACAACAATGTGTGCTTTATCCTTGTATACTAGTTATACAAGAATAAATATAATATATTAATAAAAAAAATATAATTCTATTCAAAATGAAGATAGGTTAATGCTTAAAAATAATAGAAATAATATTATTTGGCGAAAATATGATAATGAAGATTTTTATTGGCTAGGGATTGTGATAGGCTTAAATTCCTCAAATATAAAATTAAAATTATGATCATGGGGGGTTACTTGTAAAATAATAAACCAATGAAAAATGTTTTTTGGAATGTAATAAAAATAAAGTATTACTGGTTCGAGTACGAATATTAACAAGAAGATTCTTAAGGAATTTGATTAGAAAAAAAATATGACAATTTAACTAAACAATACCTACCTGTCCTAATATAAAAAAATTGATTCATATTTTTTAGGCTTAATTGCACTTTTGGTCCCCCAATTTTCTCAATTTGGCGATTTTGGTCCCTCAACTTTTAATTTGGCGATTTTGGTCCCCCAATTTACGATTTGTAGCGATTTTGGTCCCTCAGTCAATTCCACCTTTAACGGTGCTGACGTGGCTGCTGACACGTGTCCATCTACTAAATTGGGGGACCAAAATCACTACAAATCGTAAATTGGGGGACCAAAATCGCCAAATTAAAAGTTGGGGGACCAAAATCGCTAAATTGACAAAATTGGGGCATGCAATTAAGCCAAAAAATTGGGGGACTAAGTCAAAGTTATTATAATATTCACCAAACGCACTTTCATTAAACTAGTTTTCTTCATCACATTAGTTAATCAACGCAAATAAATATGGTGAATCAAATGTTTTTTTTATTTTGGTATGTAGTGAGTTCATTGATGAACTTTGTGATATAATTTTATATTTTCGTGTCACTGCCAAACGATTATTTGAAATTTTTCAAGGGATCATATTCTTTTACTTTATTTTAAAAAATTAAAATTTATAACAAAATGTTAGCATTTAAAGTCAAAATATTCACTAAGAAAATATGTAAAAATGATTAAAGCATTATTGATATAAAAAAAACTTAACAGAGAGAAGGTTACAAATTATTTGAATATAACTCTAACACATTTTTATTGAAAATCTAGTAGATCGAGTACCCTAATTGTACAAGTAATTACGTCAATTTTTTTCAGAACTTGGCCTTTTATTTATTTGTTGTGTATTTTCATTTATTGGTGATACTTGTTGTCTGCAAAATTCAAGAACTCGATTAAGAATTTCTTCTACCCTCATTGAAGACTAAACTTCGACTCTGAGTCTGTTTTCATTACCAAGACATCCATGAGAATAATCACTAGTTATATTACCCTCTTCAATAATTGAATCTGCTGTAACTTGCCTTTGATGAGGTTCTACAAAATCCATCATTCTCAATATATTATGCAAGCCGAACAATTTCCATGCTTTATCAAATTCTTCTGATTTGTTAACAAAGTAGCGTCCATACTCGCAATTCCCATTACAACGTCGATTATTTTGATGATGACAAATAGGACATGGACGACGATTCGTTAGTTCTAAAAAGCTAAGAATAGTTGAAATAGGATGATAAGGTAATGGAAATTGAGTAGTGATGTGAGTAAGGGTTTGGGCATCATATAAATAGAAAAGTGGATGAGTAGTGGTAGGCGTACGTAACTTTTTGGTCATAGTCAAAGTAAGATAAATAGGAAATAATATAAATTCAAGATTTTTGTATTACATTTTTATATATTTATATGTAAATTATTTTAAATTCAACTTCGTAAGATCTCCATATTTATTATTCTTTTCAGAGTATGAGATTTTAAGCTAAACCAAAAAGGGTATTGTAGATCTTCATTGACATAAAAATTGATATATCTTATAAACATAAATATGTAAAAAACTATAAAAATTGGAGGTTACATCTGCGTGAAGAACAATGTCCACATACAGTTCTTTCTTTCCCCGGAAGGAATGCTGACATAATAAGAGGATGACATGTTAGTTGAACCTAAAATATTAGAGAAACTGGGAGTAAGTCCTCTTATAAGTAGATAGTAAAGACATAGTTAATCATACACCATTCCGTCAATCAAATAATTACTACATGACATAACCGTCTGGTCTTATTCATAAAGCATGTTAATTACTTTCATGTACATTCCTATCTGCATATGATTGCATCATTGTATCAGAATTTATCTTATATAAGTATACCCCTGGTAGTTTTTCGATTTCATGAACTCTTACCAAATACACTCACCCAAGTTTTACATTGAATACATTATTGCGATCATATTCACTTACACCATTTTAGAATTCCAAATTCGTATCCTTATTATTATCTTAGCCTTATCATTCAATCTCATTAAACTAAAGGAAGTCAATTAAAATCTTATAACATTGTTTTTATTTATTGCTCTAACAGGGTTGTTCTTCATTATACAACTGGTTATCTCGTTGGTTAACCGGTTGTTATGTCTAAAATCTTTAACGGTAAGCACATTTTAGTCAGGATAATCGGTTACTGGATAGTGGTAACAAGTTATCTATGTATATTCTTCGCAATAATCACATAGTTCTGTCATGATATCTGGTTATATCCTCACGGTAACCGGTGACCTTGGCAGTATTCCGCACTTATTAGTATATTCCTTAGGATTTCAATTATCGTTCTTTTCTCAAGGTTCTTTTGCAAGTTAGTATCAACAAGTTAGGTATAACATAGTCTTAGTGTTGGAATAAACGGTGTAATTGGCAAGAATCACCCAAGAGGGGGGGTGAATTGGGTGTTTAGAAAACTTAGAAAAATAATCGAATTAAAACGTTATTTTGAAAAATATCAGAGATTAAATAGAGCGGAAGACTTAAAGAACGATTTAAAATGTTTTTAAGTACGAAATAGAAATATTATTATATGAAAATTGAAAACATATTATACACGAGATTGATTTAAAAATCAATACATGAAAACCACAAATCTCGTGTGATATAATTTAAAAACTTGAAAATAGTTTTTATGTACGAAAATGTGATTAAAACAATTTAAGCGTGCGGAAAGTAAAAGATAAGGGATAGAGAAATTGTACGCAGGAAAATTTATCCTGGTTCGGCAAACCCAGCCTAGTCCAGTCCCCAAGCGACTCGCTTGAGCTTTTTCACTAAGCCAAGACGCAACTGCGTCCCCGAGTACATCCAGAGCGCCCCGCAAGCTACTAGGAATCCCACCGTTCGCAAGGGACCTCGAAACTCAAACAATAGCCTAACTACTAGGAATCCCACCGTTCGTATAGCGCTACCCAAACAACAAGGGTTATCTCACCCTATGAACGCGACACACGTTCAATCCTAAGGAATAACACTCCTTAACACTAAGGTTGTCACACCCCTTACAATAATAAGAATATGCACGAAAGAATTTGTGCAACTAACAATATGCTCTCTAGATAGAGCGGATACAACAATCAAGACCTGTGACAATATTAATAATCTAAAGCAAAGCCCAAGGTTTATAGCACTATGATGACGATGATGAACTTTTTCCTCTCTAAAAAGATTATAAAAAAAAAGTAGAGAAAAGAGAATAAGAAGAGTCTCTCTTTTTTCAAAAATGAAAAAGAGTTTTAAAGAAGGAGAAGAAGCAGCCAAACAATCAATTCGTGATCCTCCAAAAATGGAAACAAATCATTCTGGGAATCAGATTGATTTCAGCACGTTTTTCAAAATTTGAATTAAAATAATCGATTACATTGGACAGGCATAATGGATTACAAGCTCTCAGGTTTTCCATAAAAGTTGCAGCATTAACATATAATCGATTACTAGTTTCTGATAATCGATTACTTACTCCCAAATGTCCAATTCAAGGAAGTAATCCATTATAAGAACCTAAATAATCCATTACATGCTCTCTGGTTACAAGTTGCATTAAATAATCGATTATACCAGAAGGGTTAATCAATTACTCAACAGTAAAAATTGATTTTCATGAAAAAGGTTGTAACCAAAGGTTTTCGCAAAACTTTTTTCACAAATAAGGTCCTGGAGCAAAGGTTTTATAAACATGCTTCTTCTAAGATTTTCAAATAAAAACATGATCATCATCACATAGACTATAATTCTAAGTGCTTTAAGAAAATTAAATTGCCTTACAAAGACTTCTAAGCCTAAGGCTAGATCTAACACAAAACAAGCCTTTGCAATCTTCATTTGTACCTGAACCTGTTAAGCTAATATTCATAATTGATGTTGTTGTGTCATCATCAAAACACTGAGAGAGAAACACATGAGTTCAACACTCAGTTTCAACACTCCCCCTTTTTGATGATGACAAACACTCCTGCAAAACAAGGGTTAGTACGAATATAACATATTAAAGCAATTCTCATAAGAGTATCACAACAAATACTCAAGCCCATAACATTGAGCTCATTAAGCTAAGCTCCCCCTGAATTCATGATATCTCATGAACAAAATAACCTGTAACCTGTGTAACCTGTTTTCTCATTCTTCTCCTTTTTCTCCCCCTTTTGACATCATCAAAAAGGTGAAAAGGCATAATGGTAAGCAAATGACAACGCATAAAATTAGCATACCAAAGAAATAATTGTCATAAGCATCATAATCAGTTCGAACAACTCAGGGAAAACAAACTTAAATCCAGGAACAAGTCAGGCAAAAAGAAATACTAGGGGTTAAGAGCAAGCATAAACAAAATATCAAAATATCATAATCCAAATAACTGAAATAGATAAAGATAGATGACGTGCGGTGAATAGAGTTGCGGTGCCACAAGCTCGACAATCACTGGGACGGAGGACGATTCTGATGTCGCAGATGGTAAATCTCTTGTTGCATTGACTCCATATCCATGTGCATCTGCTCCATGCCGGATGTGAGTTGAGCAAGAGAGGTGTCAACCGAATACATGTGCTCATCAGATCTCCTCATAGACCCTCGAACATCATCCATGAATAACTGCATGTATGGAGGAATGTGCTCGGGAGGATAAAGAGCTTGTTGCGGAACATAATCTGAATCCTGAACCGGTACACTATCAGGCTGTGGTGGTTGCTGCTGCTGATCATCTTCATCAGGATCAAAATTGTGGTTGGACTTGCGCTCACGTCTTTGTGCTTTTGGTCTCCAATCGGTGCCTTCCATGTTGATCCATCCCATGTTTCCCAAGAAGTTCGAGTCCATGCGCATATCTGCATTAGGAGTTGTTCTAGCTTCGCCATTCACAGGAACTCTGAATCGCCAGAGAATTCTGGTGATCACAGTAGCATATGGAAGCTTCGTCGTCTTATTCTTCATATCCTCATTAATAGACCGACGAACCTTAGCAGCAGTCTCAATCATATGATTCAATATAAACCAACCCCAATTAATTGGTTTATTATGATACCACGCCCAAAATATAATGTAGTCGGACTCAAGAACTCTGAAATAGTTTCCTTGCCTTGGAAGCAAACAGCGAGTCAGAATGAAATGAAGAACACGGTACACAAATTTCAAGTTCCCATAAGTCATTGCCTTTCCGGCAGGAATGCGATCATCAATAAATTCCTCTTTTGCAGCTTTCTTGTCGTACTCATCACCCCAAAGACTTTCAGAACCAGAACCAGTGAAAGTAACTCCATCAGTGGGCAAGTGAGTCATGTTAGTCCAAGTTGACAAGCTAATTTTGATCGCTTTTCCTTTAACCTCGGAATAAAGAGTTTGTTCTTCAGCATTCCAAACCAGGTTCGAGTAGAACACTCTGACCAAGTCCTCATAATAATCTCCTCCAATGGTACTGAACTCATAAAGTCCTTTTTCTTTCAACAGAACAACAGCCGGAAGATTACAATCATCACCTTCAAATGTTTCAGCATCGAGAAATCCTGGTGAAATAACGGAACAAGCAGCAAAGTATTTTTCATAATCCATTATTTGAGCAGGATTAGAGAACCAACGATTTAGCTTTTCTACTGCTATCGGCTGACGAACCGGTGGAGGTGGAGCTGAAGGACCTGCATCGCTTTGACGTGTCCTTGGCGGTCTAGGAACTCGACTAGATGAAGGTTGAGCCCTTCTTTGAACAACAGGGGGTGAAGGCTCATCATCCTCTGATTCCTCAATTACCATACGCCTTTTAGAGTGACGAGACATGATTGTAGCACAGATAATAACAACCAAATCAACTCAACTGAATGCAGCACATCACAACTATCTCAAAAGAAATTCTGAATTCTGAACCAACTAACTTTTCCAACCAGAATGCAGCACAGCACAGAATATAACTCAGATTACCAAAAATACAGTTCAGCAGTTTCAACTTCACAGAATCAATGACAGAATAACTTCATATAAAAAATAGTAAGCATGAAGATACTGATAATGCATAACCAAGATACTGTGAACCTGAACCGGAGAAGCTATCAACTGAATCGAAGCAATGAACCTAACAATGAACAGCACACATCAACCCGAGCAAACCAGAAGCCAAACCAGACCAGTAAACCAGAACCAAGACTGAACCGGAGAACCAAGAATCTGAACCAAGCAGAAAAACGAACCGAACCAGTGAACCGAGTGATATTCTGATCAGCGAACCGAATGCTCAAACCAGTGAACCAACATCTTCATCAACATGCATGAACCGGATCTGAAACTTGAAGATCAAGAGGCATGAAGCATGAAATCCTTGTGAACACCAAGTTTAACCAAGTATGAAGAGAAGGTTTTGGACAATGTGAAGCAAGAGCAAGAGGTTTAATGGTGGTTATGGTGGTTGGGAGTGAAAAACCGAATGGTGAGGAAGGAGAGAGATAGGAGCCGTTTTGGGTTAATTGAAGTGGAGAGGGTGAAGGTTTATGAGAGAGAGAAGTAGTATGAGTGACTATGGTGAAGGTTGTGAGTGGTTATGGAGGTTTGTGGGTGTTGAAGGTTTGAAGAAGATGAAGAGAAGAAGAAGAAGAAGAAGTCGCGGAAGAGAGAGAGAAGGAGGAGGCCGTGTATTTTAGAGGGAAGAGAGAGAGTGTGTGTGTAAGAATGTGTGGCTAGGGTTATTATTATAATTGGTGGTCCACACTTGGTCAAACATGGGTTAAAGGCCCACACGATCTTCTGCACTTTTTCCTCTTTTTTTTTTCAGATACTGTAGCAATTAATCGATTATTCCCTTGTTGTAATCGATTACTTCTGCACATAATCGATTACTACAATCCATTTAATCGATTCTCTCTTCTCTGGTCAGAACTGATGCAACCAGTATAATCGATTATTCTGACTTCCATAATCGATTATCTCTCCTCTGATGAGTTGAATGATGCTGCAAATATAATCCATTATTCTGATGTTTTAATCCATTATTTCTTCATAACTGATTCAAAAAATCCACTTGGTAATCGATTACTGTTGCAGCGTAATCGATTACTTCTGCACAAATTTCCAAAATTCATCCTTTTCTGACTGATACAACCCAATCCTTTCTGATACATGAACATTGATGCCTGAATCCGTTTAGTGACGTTTAGCTTGTGGTCAACTTACCTTTAAAAATCCTGTTTCCTACAAAACAAATAAATCTGGCTATCTCCAATGCTCAAGTTAGATAATATTCATGATAATCACAATGAGCTTTATTTGAATGAATCAATAACAATAATGTAACAAATCATATGCCTATCATAATTATGAAATATATCAAGATTAATCATAATAAGCATTTGATACTATCTTGATTTCATCAAGTCTGTACTAAATGACATTTTATGAAGATCTTTGATTTTTCCAAGAATTGATGATCATGTGAAGATAAAACTAGCAACACACGATTTATTTTTCAAAAATAGTTTAGCTTGGAATAATCAAAGTACGTTCTTGAATAATCATAATTATAAGAGTTATATGATCTGTTTACCTCAATTTTTGCATGCCATGGAAATTTTGAATTTTGCCGATGTTTCTTTCTGTCACTTCCTTTATGCCAATGATTCTTTCTACGAATTTTTGTCCATAGGTGATTTTCATTTCTTCCATGTGTCATTTTTGACTTAAATGGAACTGATCTTCTTTGGTTATTCCATCTTGTCTCAGATATCCAAGGTGTCCAAGTGGTGAGATTGTCTCTTAGAATTCTTCTTGGTTTTTCCTTGGGTAGAAAATAATCTTCTTTCCTGTTACACGCAGAAGTTTTTGGTACCCATCTCATGTTGGGTCCACGGGGGTTAATTTTAGATTTCTCGGAGACTTTTGGAACCCATTTCATTTTATTTCTCAAGTATTGATTTTTCTTGAATATGCATAAATGAGAAATATGACCAGAACGACCACAATAGTTACAAATAATGATTTTGAGAGAGGTTTTGGATTTTATAAAATCATTTTTGCGAAACTTGTGATCTTCGTATTCAGAATCACATTTGCTAACCTCTTTGCTTGACTTTTGAATTTCCACATTCGTATTTGAATTGTCAAGAAAAGAGTTTGAACAAACAGATTTTGAAATACAATGAGGGTCACACGAAGCAGCCTCAACAGAGTTTTTAATAGAAATACATTTTTCATTACTAGTAAAGGTGCTATTTTCAAAATTGTTTTTCAAATCTTCTCTCAAAATATTATTAGTACTATGAGGGTTTTGGACATTGAAATTAATCAAGGTTACCTCGTGAGGAGTAAATAAATGTGATGCATTTCCGTTTTCTACTGACTCCTCATCTGAAGAACTTGATTCCTCAAGAGTTTCCAAGAAAGCTTCAAACAGTCTTTCTAGATCATCATCATCTATTTCATCTAATGAGCTCCTCTTCATGCTATGAGTGTCATCATTTAAAACTTTGTCAAGAGAGCTAGTCCATTCGTTCTTTGAGTTTTTCCCTTCGTGAGTATCTTGAAAACATCTATGAACACTTACACTTTTCAAAAGATCATTAGTAGCATAACAAGTGTGTAAGGTATCCCAAATATTTTTAGCATTAATACAATCCTTGATTTTAGCATATGCGTCATCATTTAAGGCATTCCTTAAAATCTGCATTGCTTGAATGTTCAAGGCAAAACATTTTTTATCAAAATCATTTAAAACATTTTTTGGATTTAGATCAAAACCTTTTTGCACAATACTCCATAAACGATAATTCATCGACTGTAAATAAAATTTCATTCTAGCACTCCAATATGAATAATTTTCTCCATTGAAAATTGGTGCTTCATCGAATGAATTACCCTCCATTTAAAAATTAAAAACACAAAATCCCAAAGCCAATTAACCAAGGATCTTTAACTCAAGCGGTTAAGCTTGTTACCAGAGCACGAAGCTCTGATACCAATTGTTGGAATAAACGGTGTAATTGGCAAGAATCACCCAAGAGTGGGGGTGAATTGGGTGTTTAGAAAACATAGAAAAATAATCGAATTAAAACGTTCTTTTGAAAAATATCAGATATTAAATAGAGCGGAAGACTTAAAGAACGATTTAAAACGTTTTTAAGTACGAAATAGAAATATTATTATATGAAAATTGAAAACATATTATACACGAGATTGATTTAAAAATCAATACATGAAAACCACAATTCTCGTGTGACATAATTTAAAAACTTGAAAATAGTTTTTATGTACGAAAATATGATTAAAACAATTTAAGCGTGCGGAAAGTAAAAGATAAGGGATAGAGAAATTGTACGCAGGCAAATTTATCCTGGTTCGGCAAACTCAGCCTAGTCCAGTCCCCAAGCAACTCGCTTGAGCTTTTTCACTAAGCCAAGACGCAACTGCGTCCCCGAGTACATCCAGAGCGCCCCGCAAGCTACTAGGAATCCCACCGTTCGCAAGGGACCTCGAAACTCAAACAATAGCCTAACTACTAGGAATCCCACCGTTCGTATAGCGCTACCCAAACAACAAGGGTTATCTCACCCTATGAACGCGACACACGTTCAATCCTAAGGAATAACACTCCTTAACACTAAGGTTGTCACACCCCTTACAATAATAAGAATATGCACGAAATAATTTGTGCAACTAACAATATGCTCTCTAGATAGAGCGGATACAACAATCAAGACCTGTGACAATATTAATAATCTAAAGCAAAGCCCAAGGTTTATAGCACTATGATGATGATGATGAACTTTTTCCTCTCTAAAAAGATTATAAAAAAAAAGTAGAGAAAAGAGAAGAAGAAGAGTCTCTCTTTTTTCAAAAATGAAAAAGAGTTTTAAAGAAGGAGAAGAAGCAGCCAAACAATCAATTCGTGATCCTCCAAAAATGGAAACAAATCATTCTGGGAATTAGATTGATTTCAGCACGTTTTTCAAAATTTGAATTAAAATAATCGATTACATTGGACAGGCATAATCGATTACAAGCTCTCAGGTTTTCCATAAAAGTTGCAGCATTAACATATAATCGATTACTAGTTTCTGATAATCGATTACTTACTCCCAAATGTCCAGTTCAAGGAAGTAATCCATTATAAGAACCTAAATAATCCATTACATGCTCTCTGGTTACAAGTTGCATTAAATAATCGATTATACCAGAAGGGTTAATCAATTACTCAACAGTAAAAATTGATTTTCATGAAAAAGGTTGTAACCAAAGGTTTTCGCAAAACTTTTTTCACAAATAAGGTCCTGGAGCAAAGGTTTTATAAAAATGCTTCTTCTAAGATTTTCAAATAAAAACATGATCATCATCACATAGACTATAATTCTAAGTGCTTTAAGAAAATTAAATTGCCTTACAAAGACTTCTAAGCCTAAGGCTAGATCTAACACAAAACAAGCCTTTGCAATCTTCATTTGTACCTGAACCTGTTAAGCAAATATTCATAATTGATGTTGTTGTGTCATCATCAAAACACTGAGAGAGAAACACATGAGTTCAACACTCAAATTCAACACTTAGCACCTCGGTTACTCTTATGCAGTTACCCTAAAAATTATAAATTTTCATAAACACGTATTAATATTTTAAATAAATAAACACATTTATTTAAATATTAAAAGAAATACTCGAATATTAAATCCTAAAATTTTAAATTATTCAAGTAGAGAAAATTGTGGATCTTACAAGAAATAAATACATAAATTTCTTCAATGTTACACAACGAAGAACAATGTGTGCTTTATCCATGTGTACTAGTTATACATGAATAAATAAAATATATTAATTAAAAAAAATATAATTCTATTCAAAATGAAGATAGGTTAATGCTAAAAATAATAGAAATAATATTATTTGGCAAAAATATGATAATGATGATTTTTATTGGCTAGGGATTGTGATAGGCTTAAATTCCTCAAATATAAAATTAAAATTATGATCATGGGGGGTTACTTGTAAAATAATAAACCTATGAAAAATGTTTTTCGGAATGTAATAAAAATAAAATATTATTGCTTCGAGTACGAATATTAACAAGAAGATTCTTAAGGAATTTGATTAGAAAAAAAATATGACAATTTAACTAAACAATACCTACCTGTCCTAATATAAAAAAATTTATTCATATTTTTTATTAGGCCGTTATTATAATTTATAATATTTGTCTTTATAATTCTTAATTTTGACTAAGTCAAGGTTATTATAATTGTGGTGGACTCGGCTGGGCCGAGCTCCCTGGAACCCTCGCTCAGGGCATGATGACCCTCCAGGAAGCCCTCTGTGTGCTTGGCCGAGCTCAATAGCTCAACGGTCGAACAGACACCAGACACGGGCCGACCTCATGCTCCTATTAAGGTCCGACTTCCTTGTCCGACACCACGCAGAGATTCCGATACCAAGGACAGGATGACGTGCGCATCCTATCCACAAGGACAGCTCATCCACTCATAGCTCATTACAGGCTGGCCCTACTTGGGCCTCAAGCAAGCCCATTAAGGCAACCAGCTCCCCCCTATAAGTAGCTCCGTACTACATGGGGCTCAGGTATGTCCTCTAACCCTAATTGTCATCTTCACACACCAGTGATTAGGGTTACTTCTTGGCTCCTAACCTTGCCACCTGAGGATACCCACAAACATCACAGATAAACCCTAGACAGAGTCTTTCTTAAGGTCTTTTTCCCTAACCTTGAGGTCCTCTCAGTCTAGGACACCACATTGGCGCCGACTGTGGGGAGAGAAAAACTTCATCCCCACCCAAAGAATCTACCATGACTGATATACCACCAGTTCAGAGGAGGAGGAGAGGCCGTCCAAGTAGGGTGCCAACATCAGAGGACCTGTGCCTCCACCTTGAAGCCAACAGAGCAGCAAGGTCCCCACAACCACCCACTCACCACCACCTCCTCCCCCACTCCCACCTCCACCTCCCCCACCACCCCTAGAGTTTACCCATACCCACAGTGGACCTTACACCATCCACAGTGGAGGCACCTCAAATCCAACTCAGCACGAGGAAGGAGGTCGGCGCGTGCAGTTACGCTCCCAACTTGGGGAAACCAACACAGAACAGTACCGCCACCACGGCGAACGTGCACACTCCGTCAGTACTACACATCATTCTCACTCACGTCAGTCTTCACGCTCTCGTGATGCAGAGGTCTTGTCCATGATGAGACAACAAATGAGGATCATAGAGCAGCAAGGCCAAGCCATAGCAGATCTTCAGTAGCTTACCATGCAGCGTTTGGCTGAACGAGCCGTCATACAAGCTCCAGCCCCAAACGAACATCCACAACATTTGGGTCTTCTAGCTGAACAGGGTGTTATGGTACCTCCAGCTCAAAACCTACCACCACCACCACCTCCGTTAACACCACAAACGTTAACAACACCACACACCGTCATCACCCAACTAACACATACGCCACCTCTCCATGACCATCAACAACCCGACTTAGATGATTCTCACCCCGGACACCCTTTCACAGCAGCTGTTATGTCCTATGAACCACCACCAGGATACCTCGGACCTAGAAACATACAAAGGTATAATGGCCTGACAGATCCTCAAGAGCACATACTCTCTTACGAGGGAGCTATGAACTTCTATGGCGGTGGAGATAGACTCAAATGTCGAGCTTTCTCTATGACCCTCCAAGCTCCAGTTCTCCGATGGTATGCGACATTACCAAGGAATTTTGTTAACTGCTGGGCAGATATGAAGCGCGCCTTTCTCAATAGGTACACTACTAGCTGCGTGCAACCAAGATCCGACCACACACTAGCAACAGTGACACAAAAGCCTGACTAATCGCTACGTGCTTATATACATCGTTTTCATAACGAGTCCAGCTTGGTTCCCAACTTATCTCCCGAAGTGGCCGTCCTCCTTTTTACTCAAGGTCTTGCAGAGGGTGGGTTCAAAGACTCACTAATTGGTAAGCCACCAAGAGATATGGCCGAGCTCCGACAAAGATCCAACAAATATATCAACTTGGAGGAGTTCAGCAAAGGTCAAACAAGCAGGATGGAGAAGGCCCAAGCTGCTTCACAGAAGGCCCTTCCTAGAGGTCGCCCTCGAGGAAATAGGGATGACAGGGGTGGAAGGGTGGACCAGGGTGACCGGCGACGTCCTCAGGTCGGCCAGCATGATGACTGTCGACGTCCTTACGTCACCAAGTATGATAATTACACCCCGTTGATAGTTCCGAGGTCGCAAGTATGGAGGGAAACCATGCAGACCGAACTCAGACATGTACCCAGGCCACCTTTCCTTATAAACCAAAATAGCATCAGAGACAAATCTAAGTACTGCAACTTCCATGATGGGTATGGCCACCATACCGACCAATGCACCTGGCTTCGAGACGTTATCGAAGACATGGTGAGACTGGGTAAGTTGCAACAGTGCGTACGAGAAGCTGTGGAAAGAAGAGGCCGAAGACGGTCTCGGAGCTCGAATAGAGACAAAGGAAAAGCTAAGGCTGACCCATCTCCAGAAAAGAAAGCCGAAGAGCCACAACGAGTGAATATGGTTGTGGTGCAGGATTTGGATAAATCACCGGAAAATTTCAGATTCGAAACCATCTCGGGAGGTTTCGCCGGAGGTGGTGAGAAAAGATCAGAAAGGAAGAGGTATGTCAACCAAGTACTAGCTGTTCATCATAAACCCATCTGTAAGAAATCATCTCGGAACATCCCCATTATTTTCTCCGATCAGGACATGGAGGACATCATCCCGGATCACAATGACCCAATGGTGATCACGACGTTGATTGGTAACTTTGATGTCGCCCGAGTATTCATCGATCAAGGAAGCTCGGCCGACATTCTCTTTCTACACACCTTCCAAGCACTAAAGTTGAGGTCAGCTGACCTCGTCGAATTTGAAGGCAATCTTATTAGCTTCACGGGAGAGGCGATTCGCCCCCTAGGAGCCATCCACCTCCCGGTGACCTTAGGTAAGCAGCCTTCGGCCCGTACGGAGATCATTAAGTTTCTAGTTGTCAATTCCGAATCCCCATATAATGGGATAATGGGAAGAACTTGCCTGCAAGCTTTTGGGGCGGTTGTTTCAACGGTGAATTTAGCTATGAAATTTGTTGGTTCGGACGACAAGGTCGTCACTGTCAAAGCCGACCAGGTCAAGGCCCGACTCTGCTACAATGCAAGTCTACGGGAAATAAAAAAGAAAAAAAGAAGACGAGCTGACTAGTCCGACGTTGGCCAAAGGAAGAGTTTTATTAGCTGAGCTGGATGTTCGGGCTGAACAGGATGATCGTAGGCCTTCTCCTCTAGGGGAGTGGTCGGCAATTCCCATTAATTCTTCCGATCCCAATAAAACTGTTAAGGTGGAAGCCGACCTCCCTCAAGAAATCCAAGCTGAGATCATCAACCTGTTAAGGGCCAACCAAGATTTGTTTGCGTGGACCTCGGTTGACATGCCGGGGATTGATCCGAATTTCATCTATCACAAGCTCAGCGTGGATCCGAGAGCAAAGCCAGTAGCACAAAAGAAAAGAAGAGTTGGTGCAGAAAAAGCAAAAGTGATTCAGGAGAAGGTCTCCGAGTTACTTGAAGTTGGTTTTATCAGAGAGGTGCCATACGCTGAGTGGGTTGCAAACACAGTCCTGGTACGGAAGGCAAACGGTAGCTGGAGGATGTGTGTGGATTACACCGACCTCAATAAAGCCTTCCCCAAGGATCAGTACCCGCTGCCGATCATAGATCAGCTCTTTGATAGTTCGGCAGGCTACCAACTGTTGTCATTTACAGATGCCTATTCAGGATACAATCAAATCCCAATGTATCCTCCTGACCAAGAGAAAACCACATTCACGACTGGAAAGGCGACATACTGCTATACTATTATGTCGTTCGGTCTAAAGAATGCTGGAGCAACCTATCAAAGAATGATGAACAAGGTCTTTGATGGTATCATCGGTACCACCATGGAGGTTTACATAGATGATATGATTACAAAGAGCAGGAAGAAGGAGGACCACGTCCAAGATCTGAACATGGTGCTGGAAAGGGTAAGGGCTCACAGTATGAGGTTGAATCCAGAGAAGTGCACCTTCGGGGTCCCCGCGGGCGCCTTCCTCGGCTTCATGCTGTCCGAGAGAGGGATAAAAGAAAATCCCGACAGGTGCCGAGCTATCCTAGAGATGAGGAGTCCTGCGGATCTTAAAGGGGTGCAGCAGCTAACAGGCAGAATGGCAGCATTGTCAAGGTTTCTCCCTCAAGCCGCAAAAAGGCCTTACCCTGGTACCATCTTTTGAAAAAAGGAACAACTTTCAATTGGGATCAAAACTGTGAAGCATCTTTCCTAGCACTTAAAGAGTATCTCGCTTCCCCTCCAGTTCTCTCCAGTCCTCTGCAGGGAGAGACTCTTTTCATTTATTTATCTGTTGGTGATTTAGCCCTCAGCTCGGTGTTGGTCCGAGATGAGGGCAAAAATGAGCTTCCTATTTACTTCATAAGCAGAGCTCTACAGGGCCCCGAGCTCCGGTATTCCAAGGTTGAAAAATTCGCATTTTGTTTGATCCTCGCTGCACGGCGGCAACGACAATATTTCCAGAGTCATCCCATTGTCGTAAGAACCGCCCAGCCCATTAAGCAAGTTCTTCAGAAGCCCGACCTCGCCGGGAGAATGATGGCGTGGGCAATCGAACTTTCCGAGTTCGATATTTCCTACGAACCGAGGAGGGCGATTAAATCACAAGCCTTGGCAGATTTCGTATCCGAGTTCACAGAGCCACACCAAAGCTCTAGCTCGGACACTTGGGTAATATATGTTGATGGTTCAAGCAATCAGAAGGGAGCAGGAGCTGGGGTGATCTTGGAGAACGCGGAAGGTATCAGCATTGAATATTCCCTGAAATTCGAGTTCTTAACCTCGAATAATCAGGCTGAGTATGAAGCGGTCCTTGCTGGCCTCCGTATGGCTAAAGAGCTCGGAGCAGCTGAAGTTCAAATACTAAGCGACTCCCAGTTGGTAGTTTCCCAAGTCATCAGAGATTACCAAGCGAAAGATCCTATTCTGCAAAAGTATCTTGATAAAGTTAAGACTCTGGCTCAGGACTTTGCCAATTTCTCCATCACCCACATTCCCCGTTGCTCAAATTCCCGCCCCGATGTGCTTTCCAAGCTGGCGAGCACAAAAGGAGCAGGGAATAACAGAAGCCTCATTCAAGAACAGATTTCGGCTCCTAGTGTAATCATGGCTATTGCTGTAGCACCGAACTGGATGCATCCGATCAGGGCCTATTTAGAGCATGGGATACTCCCCGCCGACCAGAAAGAAGCGAAGAAGCTGACCAGAAAAGCGGCCGAGTATGTCATTGTTGATCGAATCCTCTACAGGAGAGGATTGTCTTCCCCACTCCTCCGATGTCTCACCTCCGAGGAAGCACAAGAAACCTTGAATGAGGTTCACGGAGGAATGGGGAGCCATCATGTGGGAGGCAAGTCCTTATCAAGGAAAGTATTAAGGGCTGGTTATTTTTGGCCTACCTTGGTAACAGATTCCATCGACCATGTCAAAAAGTGTCCTCAGTGCCAATTCTTTAGTGATGTATACCAAAAGCCCGCTGAGGAACTTCATTCTCTGGCTTCCCCTTGGCCTTTCAGTATGTAGGGAATGGACATTGTAGGACAGTTCCCAACAGCTCCAGGTCAGCTAAGGTTCATTGTGGTAGCAGTAGACTACTTTACTAAATGGATTGAGGCCGAGCCACTAGCGACCATCACTTCTTCAAGAATCCAGAGATTTTTTGTGAAACAAGTCATTTCTCGTTTGGGACTTCCACTCACTCTGGTTACTGACAATGGTAGCCAATTTGCTGCAAACAGCTTTCAAATATTGGCTGAAAACCTCAGAATCTCTCATCGGTTTTCCTCGGTCGAACATCCCCAGACTAATGGGCAGGCCGAGGCTGCTAATCGGGCTATCCGGAGGAGCGAGGGCCCCCGCCCTCCGCTTCTCCTCCGTCCACATGTATTAAGGAAAAAAAGATACTATATAGCTCACTTCGGGGAATTGAGCTATATATGTTGATGGACTCAAAAAGAGAATTATACAGGTTAAAGGAGGGTGGGCCGATCTGCTACCTGAGATCCTCTAGTCGATTAGGACCAAAGTACAGACCTCAATAGGGGAGACCCCTTTTAGACTCACTTATGGTTGTGACGCGGTCATCCCCATCGAACGAAGGATCCATACCTTCCAAATGAGGGACAGGCCCGAGGAACAAAATGAGAATCTAATCAAAGAAGACCTAGTATTGGCCGAGGAGATCCGAGAAGCTGCTTCAGTTAGAGAGAAGAAAGCGAAGGAAAGACAAGCAAAACAATACAACAAGTCATTGCAACCCAGGTCCTTCGAGGTCGGAGACCTCGTACTTCGAAGAGCGGACATTGGTCTCAAGAATCGAAGGGATGGAAAGTTTGCCCAGAATTGGGAGGGCCCCTATAGAGTCGTTTCAAAAACATACTCTGGGGCATACAAGTTAGAAACCCTCGAGGGAGTCGAGCTCAAGAATTCTTGGAATGTTGAGAAGTTGAGAACCTATTTCAGCTAGGATTACATCGGATGTTATCAGCAATCACCTGCAGCTTCAGTTCAAGTTCGAATTTAAGTTCATTTTAGTTTCTGCTAAAGTCTTTACATCTGCTTCCTTCATTCACATCTTGTTCCATTGTTATATACTCACTTTTCAATTCCCTAAATGGCAATGTACTCATATTTGTGATCAATGAAATAGTACAAACTTGCCCTTACTCAAGTGCCATAGTTTTATATACGTAGGTACTAGCTTCTCATTTAGCACTAGCCACCTAAATGTTGCATGGCGCCATGCACAGTCAACATCTTGTAAATAAGATCGGCTCATATGCATAGTGTACAAGGGACACCCGATAAAGTACAGCTTGCTGTGAAATGTTCTCACATAACTTCACTCAGCAACCTCTTTTACATCGGGGACGAGGACACCCACCTTGGCTATGGTGGGTGGATCCGAGACCCCTACCGTATGCACTTATATACAGTACCTTTTTTCAGAGGAAAATTTATAAGATTACTGCACTTACTGAGTCGTCCGAGCTTAACCTAATTATTCATATCAAGTTTTAACGAAGGACAACACAAGTGTCTTTATCAGGAGTTTTTCAGGTCCGATTAAATCCGAATACAACAAGTAAAAAAGGACTTGTATTCTTAAAAACAATTTTACTTGGTTATCTAAACTGCTGACCACAGCTCAGGTCCGACTACGACCGATCACGATAGGCAACTAAACAAAATGCAACAAGTCTCAACGACTTGCGTTTTTAACATAACAAATTTCTTTGATGACCCGACATCTAATCGCAATGCGGATCCGAGATATCAATGGCAAACATGCAACGGGTTAACAATATAAACTCGCATTGTGCAACAAGTTATAGAAAAGGCTTGTATAAAAACGAACGCGGACACAGTATAAATGCAACGAGTTAAAACGAAAAACTTGCATAAAAATGACATGATGCAACAAGTTGAACAGAATAGAAATGCATTAAACTAAAATAATGTTATACAGAACCAGCAAAATGAAATACTGTCAAACATGTTATACAAGAACATTGACAAATTGCAAGCTGCCCAGCATAAGGGACTTACGCTGCGTCATCTTCAATATCGGAAAGCACGACCTTGCTCGGATCAAATTCCTCCTCGGGTTTCTCTTCCAAGGGGTTGGGAAGATTCTCTTCAGGTTGGTCGAGATCTACCTCGGCCCCATCCTTCTCAAAATCCACCATCTTCCCGTCTTCGACCCCAAAACCAGCACTGGCGCCGATGACCCGAAGTCGGATCTCCTTGTTCAGAAACTGAATTTTCTCAACAGAACTAGCAAAGATCTTGCTCCCCCCCTTCTCAAAATCGAAGGTTGCCTCAGCTGCAGCTATCTTGTGCTTAAGTGCTTGAGCAGCCCTTTTCTTCAGCATCGAGCGGACTCTCTCAACCTCAGCAAAGCCCTCCTGCCGACCTGCTTCTTTAGCAGCCTCCTCCGCATTTCGAGCATCCTCTTTGATATGGGCCAGTGCCTCCTCATGATTTTTGAGAAGCTCCTCCATTTGTTGTCGGTGCTTCTCTTCCAACTCAGCCAGTTTCTGATCGGAGGAATTCTTACTACTCCTTAGAGCAGTCACCTCGACCGCCAGCTCAGCTCGAGCCTTCTTTTTAGCAGGTGATACACCCTCCACACGTCATCCGAGACCTCCGCCAACACGTTAAACATGGTGGTCGATCTCTTCAGTTTATAGGCCAGCTCCTCGGCCATTCTCTTCCATTCAGCCCCGGACATCTTTATCAAAGTTTCCTTGACCGAAGGTTTGGGAGTTGTGGTCGGCGGCCTCGGAAGAATGCCAGACCCCTTCCTCGGTCTGGACGAGGTAGGGGGAGCATCAACAGCAGCAACCATCTCGGTGCTAACACTCGGAGACGGAGGAGGAGGGGCCAGAATCACCGAAGGAGGAGTAGGTCGCGGCCGAGGAGCCGAATCAGTGGAGGCCGTGTCGGTAGAGACATCGGCAGAAGCAGTTTCATTGGAAGGGCTGTCAGTCCTCTTCCTCTTTCGGGCTTCCATTGCAAGTTTGAGCGCCTTGGACGACATATCCGACCAATATTTATCTGAAAAAGAAAGAATAAAGAAGAATTAGTCAGAAAGTTGAAAGACAAAAATATAAGTGCAAGAGTAAAGTTAAATACCAATTTTTGTAATGACTTCATTATCGGGACACTTCATGAACACTCCGATGTCGAGCTGGAATTTCCTGGCCCGGTACTCGGACTGGAAGTGGTTGGTCGTGACGGCTTCATCGGAATCAAGTGTGGCACCCAACCACCGCTGCGGCGTGCCGACGTGGCGAGCGAAGAACTCCGGGGTCCATTCCAAGGGGAACTTCGGTCCCGTATCGGCCCGAAACCAAGGTCGCCTTGTGCCCACATACTTATACTTGAAAAATCTGGGCTTGAAATTCTTCCAAGAATCCGAGAACATGCCGAAGAGCCCGAAGTGACCTCGGGCCTTGGTTGACACCCAGAGCCGACCACTCACCCCTTCCTTGTTACTCACAAAGGGGTTGTACAACCATAGGAAAAGTCGAACTGTACATACCAGTCCTTTGGCTCCGCAGTACTTCTGGAAGGCTCGAAGAAACGACCAAGTGTTAGGGTGTAATTGGGAAGGAGCACGTCCGAGTTCGTTTAAAACCCTCATCTCCAAGTCGGTGAATGGGATGGTTACGCCGAGGTTATGTATCAGGTCGACATAGAAGAAGAAAGAGTTATCATCGATCCGCGAGCATATCCTATCGTTTACAGAACAGGGTAGAACTTCATAAGAATTTCCAGCAGCATCTCCAGAGCAGGGCAGCACAACCCTCTTTACGTCCACAAGCTTCTCCTCAGAATCCAAGCTGGACTGAACTCCTTTGGGCTCAACATCAACCCATTGGTAGTGAGCAGCATCAGGAGGCGCGGGGTAAAGTTCAGGTCGGCTGATGCACTTCTGGGGTGGCATGTTACCTGTGGAAGAACAGGGGAGCTTGGTGTTAGTCCTATGGGTTACGAAAAATAACCCCCCAGAAAATCCCCTCGAAGTTGTTCCGAGGGGCGAGCATCTCCCCTCTTCCACAGGAACCCCCCGCTCAAACAGTTTTTCTCTCTCCATCATCTCAAAGTCGTAATGCTCCCTACCATTGATGAACTCGGCCCAGGCGTACTATTTTATCCACTCTCTCTGCTCTTGTCCATCCCGAGGATAGACGACCTCAAGGGGATCGACCTCCAAGACTTGTTTCTCATACCTTTGCCTATACCCCTTCCGGTGACGAAGCGCCTCGTCTACCTCCGTCGAGGAGCAGGACGAGGAGGAGGAGTCGTCCTCCTCCTCACTACTGCTAGTTGACAACGAAACTACCCCTACCCATTTCCTAAACCACTCTCTACTCCCACTCATCTTCCTACTTCCCCAATTCACTCCTCCGGGTTTCTGAAAAGTGAGAATAAAAACAGAAATCAAAAACTTTACAAAGGCCTAAACACTTCCAACCCAAAGAACGCCAAAACCCCAAGATTATTTCCCAAAATCAAAACCTCAAACCCAGGATCTTAGCAACAAAGCACAAAATAACCAGGGAAAAACCACCTTATTTCCATTAAAACAGAGACAAAAACAAAGAAAATATCGACCCCCCCATGCGAACCAAAAATCAATAGAGAAAGAGAAAAGAAATGAAGAAGAAGAAGAGGTGAAGCAGTACCTTAAAAGTAGAAATGTGAAGGAGAGTGGAGCTTGTTCCGCGAGCAAGACCAAGCGGATTCGTATTGGAGAGGAAGAGATGGAAGTTGCAGAGGAGAGGAAAAGAGGTTCAGTATTGGTAAGGAAGAAAGGGAAGTTGCAGAGAAGAGGGAACGGATTCGGTATGGAGAAGAGCGGTTAGTGAGTGTGAGAGAAGTGGGAAGGTCAAATGTGGTAGTTTCCCCCTCTTTTCTGAAGTATGGGCTTGGCCCAACAGCCCAGCCCAGCATGCAACCGTACACGCTGAGACACGTGGCGTAGAGCGAGTGGAACGGTGACCTCGAGCAGCGTTGCAATAATGGCAACGCATCGTTCAACGTAATTTCTAACACGTGTCAGATTCGGAGAAGGCAAACGTCACATCGGAGCAGGTGAAAGGACAGCTTTCAAATCTGCTCCGTCAAAGTGAAAGGACATTAGAGACAGCTGGATCCAGCTCTCGGCAACTCATCTGCCGGACCCCATAGAACCTCGGAACAAGGCCTGAATAGCCTTGGCCGAGCTGGGGGGCTTATGTGGTGGACTTGGAAAAAGACCTAACCTAAGAGCTCGGAACAAGGCCTGAATAGCCTTGACCGAGCTAGGGGGCTTATGTGGTGGACTCGGCTGGGCCGAGCTCCTCGGAACCCTCGCTCAGGGCCTGATGACCCTCCAGGAAGCCCTCTGTGTGCTTGGCCAAGCTCAATAGCTCAACGGCCGAACAGACACCAGACACGGGCCGACCTCATGCTCCTATTAAGGTCCGACTTCCTTGTCCGACACCACGCAGAGATTCCGATACCAAGGACAGGATGACGTGCGCATCCTATCCACAAGGACAGCTCATCCACTCATAGCTCATTACAGGCTGGCCCTACTTGGGCCTCAAGCAAGCCCATTAAGGCAACCAACTCCCCCCTATAAGTAGCTCCGTACTACATGGGGCTCAGGTATGTCCTCTAACCCTAATTGTCACCTTCACACACCAGTGATTAGGGTTACTTCTTGGCTCCTAACCTTGCCACCTGAGGATACCCACAAACATCACAGATAAACCCTAGACAGAGGCTTTCTTAAGGTCTTCTTCCCTAACCTTGAGGTCCTCTCAGTCTAGGACACCACAATAATATTCACCAAATGCACTTTCATTAAACTAGTTTTATTCATCACATTAGTTAATCAACGCAAATAAATATGGTGAATCAAATAATTTTTTTTTATGTTGGTATGTAGTGAGTTCATTGATGAATTTATTGATATAATTTTATATTTTCGTGTCACTGCCAAACGATTATTTGAAATTTTTCAAGGGATCATATTCTTTTACTTTATTTTAAAAATTAAAATTTATAACAAAATGGTAGCATTTAAAGTCAAAATATTCACTAAGAAAATATGTAAAAATGATTAAAGCATTATTGATATAAAAAAACTTAACAAAGAGAAGGTTACAAATTATTTGAATATAACTCTAACACATTTTTATTGAAAACCTAGTAGATCGAGTACCCTAATTGTACAAGTAATTACGCCAATCTTTTTCAGAACTTGGCCTTTTATTTATTTGTTGTGTATTTTCATTTAATTGTGATACTTGTTGTCTGCAAAATTCAAGAACTCGATTAAGAATTTGTTCTACCATCATTGAAGAATGAACTTCTACTTTGAGTCTATTTTCATTACCAAGACATCCATGAGAATAATCACTGGTTATATTACCCTCTTCAATAAATGAATCTGTTGTAACTCGCCTTTGATGAGGTTCTACAGAATCCATCATTCTCAATATATTGTGCAAGCCGAACAATTTCCATGCATTATCAAATTCTTCTGATTTGTTAACAAAGTAGCGTCCATACTCGCAATTCCCATTACAACGTCGATTATTTGGATGACGACAAATAGGACATGGACGATGATTCATTAGTTCTAACAAGCTAAGAATAGTTGAAATAGGAAGATAAGGTAATGGAAATTGAGTAGTGATGTGATTAAGGGTTTGGGCATCATTTAAATAGAATGGTGGATGAGTAGTGGTATGCGTACATAACTTTTTGGTCATAGTCAAAGTAAGATAAATAGGAAATAATATAAATTCAAGATTTTGGTATTACATTTATATATATTTATATGTAAATTATTTAAATTCAACTTCGTAAGATCTCCATATTTATTATTCTTTTCAGAGTATGAGATTTTAAGCTAAACCAAAAAGGGTATTGTAGATCTTCATTAACATAAAAATTGATATGTCTTATAAACATAAATATGTAAAAAACTATAAAAATTGGAGGTTACATCTGCGTCAAGCACAATGTCCACATACAGTTCTTTCTTTCCCCGGAAGGAATGCTGACATAACAAGAGGATGACATGTAAGTTGAACCTAAAATATTAGAGAAACTAGGAGTAAGTCGTCTTATTAGTAGATAGTAAAGACATATTTAATCATACACCATACCGTCAATCAAATAATTACTACATGACATAACCGTATGGTCTTATTCATAAAGCATGTCAATTACTTTCATGTACATTCTTATTTGCATATGATTGCATCATTGTATCATTATTTATCTTATATAAGTATACCCCTATTAGTTTTTCGATTTAATGAACTCTTACCAAATACACTCACCCATGTTTTACATTTAATACATTATTGCGATCATATTCACTTACACCATTTTAGAATTTCAAATTCGTATCCTTCTTATTATCTTAGCCTTATCATTCAATCTCATTAAACAAAAGGAAGTCAATTACAATCTTATAACATTGTTTTTATTTATTGCTCTAACAGGGTTGTTCTTCATTATACAACTGGTTATCTAGTTGGTTAACTGGTTGTTATGCCTAAAATCTTTAACGGTAAGCACATTTTAGTCAGGATAATCAGTTACTGGATAGTGGTAACAAGTTATCTATGTATATTCTTCGCAATAATCACATAGTTCTGTCATGATATCTGGTTATATCCTCAGGGTAACTCGTGACCTTGGCAGAATTCCGCACTGATTAGTATATTCCTTAGAATTTCAATTATGGTTCTTTTCTCAAGGTTCTTTTGCAAGTTAGTATCAACAAGTTAGTTATAACATAGTCTTAGCACCTCGGTTACTCTTATGCAGTTACCATAAAAATTATAAATTTTCATAAACACATATTAATATTTTAAATAAATAAACTCATTTATTTAAATATTAAAAGAAATACTCGAATATTAAATCCTAAAATTTTGAATTATTCAAGTAGAGAAAATTGTGGATCTTACAAGAAATAAATACATAAATTTCTTCAATGTTACACAACGAACAACAATGTCTGCTTTATTCATGTATACTAGTTATACATGAATAAATATAATATATTAATTAAAAAAAATATAATTCTGTTCAAAATGAAGATAGGTTAATGCTTAAAAATAATAGAAATAATATTATTTGGCAAAAATATGATAATGAAGATTTTTATTGGCTAGGGATTGTGATAGGCTTAAATTCCTCAAATATAAAATTAAAATTATGATAATGGGGGTTACTTGTAAAATAATAAACCTATGAAAAATGTTTTTAGGAATGTAATAAAAATAAAATATTACTGATTCGAGTACGAATATTAACAAGAAGATTCTTAAGGAATTTGATTAGAAAAAGAATATGACAATTTAACTAAACAATACCTACCTGTCCTAATATAAAAAAATTGATTCATATTTTTTATTAGGCCGTTATTGTAATTTATAATATTTGTCTTTATAATTCTTAATTTTGACTAAGTCAAGGTTATTATAATATTCACCAAACGCACTTTCATTAAACTAGTTTTCTTCATCACATTAGTTAATCAACGCAAATAAATATGGTGAATCAAATATTTTTTTTTATGTTGGTATGTAGCAAGTTCATTGATGAATTTTGTGATATAATTTTATATTTTCGTGTCACTGCCAAACGATTATTTGAAATGTTTCAAAAGATCATATTCTTTTACTTTATTTTAAAAAATTAAAATTTATAACAAAATGTTAGCATTTAAAGTCAAAATATTCACTAAGAAAATATGTAAAAATGATTAAAGCGTTATTGATATAAAAAAAAACTTAACAAAGAGAAGGTTACAAATTATTTGAATATAACTCTAACACATTTTTATTGAAAACCTAGTAGATCGAGTACCCTAATTGTACAAGTAATTACGTCAATCTTTTTCAGAACTTGGCCTTTTATTTATTTGTTGTGTATTTTCATTTATTGGTGATACTTGTTGACTGCAAAATTCAAGAACTCGATTAAGAATTTCTTCTACCATCATTGAAGACTGAACTTCTACTCTGAGTCTGTTTTCATTACCAAGACATCCATGAGAATAATCACTGGTTATATTACCCTCTTCAATAATTGAATCTGCTGTAACTTGCCTTTGATGAGGTTCTACAGAATCCATCATTCTCAATATATTATGCAAGCCGAACAATTTTCATGCATTATCAAATTCTTCTGATTTGTTAACAAAGTAGCGTCCATACTCGCAATTCCCATTACAACGTCGATTATTTTGATGACGACAAATAGGACATGGACGACGATTCATTAGTTCTAACAAGCTAAGAATAGTTGAAATAGGAAGATAAGGTAATGGAAATTGAGTAGTGATGTGAGTAAGGGTTTGGGCATCATTTAAATAGAATGGTGGATGAGTAGTGGTAGGCGTACGTAACTTTTTGGTCACAGTCAAAGTAAGATAAATAGGAAATAATATAAATTATGATTTTGGTATTACATTTATATATATTTATATGTAAATTATTTTAAATTCAACTTCGTAAGATCTCCATATTTTTTTATTCTTTTCAGAGTATGAGATTTTAAGCTAAACCAAAAAGGGTATTGTAGATCTTCATTAACATAAAAATTGATATATCTTATCAACATAAATATGTAAAAAAACTATAAAAATTGGAGGTTACATCTGCGTCAAGCACAATGTCCACATACAGTTCTTTCTTTCCCCGGAAGGAATGCTGACATAACAAGAGGATGACATGTGAGTTGAACCTAAAATATTAGAGAAACTAGGAGTAAGTCCTCTTATTAGTAGATAGTAAAGACATAGTTAATCATACACCATACCGTCAATCAAATAATTACTACATGACATAACCGTCTGGTCTTATTCATAAAGCATGTCAATTACTTTCATGTACATTCTTATCTGCATATGATTGCATCATTGTATCAGAATTTATCTTATATAAGTATACCCCTTGTATTTTTTCGATTTCATGAACTCTTACCAAATACACTCACCCAAGTTTTACATTTAATACATTATTGCGATCATATTCACTTACACCATTTTAGAATTCCAAATTCGTATCCTTATTATTATCTTAGCCTTATCGTTCAATCTCATTAAACAAAAGGAAGTCAATTACAATCTTATAACATTGTTTTTATTTATTGCTCTAACAGGGTTGTTCTTCATTATACAACTGGTTATCTAGTTGGTTAACCGGTTGTTATGCCTAAAATCTTTAACGATAAGCACATTTTAGTCAGGTTAATCGGTTGCTGGATAGTGGTAACAAGTAATCTATGTATATTCTTCGCAATAATCACATAGTTCTGTCATGGGCCGGCCCGGGTGCAGGCCATAACGGGCCTGGGCTAAATAGCCCGGGTACAAAGTAAGTACGCAATCATGAAACCCAAACCCGCAATATACCGGGCTGCGGGCTTGTGCGGGCCGGCCCGCATAATCTTTTCCCAATTTTTTTTTAATTTAACAGCAAAAAAAAACCGATACCTGTTAGCAAAAAAAAACTCATTTTTTTTTTCGGAAAGCCAAAACATTTAGCATTACGTGGAGAGGAACAAATACATTTAGCATTTTGGACAGCCAAATACATTACGTGGTGCTTTGCTGGACGAAGTGAAGAAGACGACTGTGCTGCTGCAGTGCTGCCTGCTGTGCTGGACGAAGCAAGAAGAAGGAGTGAAGTCAGTGATTGAAGGACGAAGAAGGAACCTTTTGGCTAAAGAAGAAGGAATATGGATGATTGGGTGAAGCCGTGAAGAAGAAAAAGGAACTTTGTGTGACTGCTCACTGCTGCTTATTTTAGGTTTAGACTTTAGATCATTAGTTCATTACTCTTGGATTAGGTGCCTTTTTTTTATTTTAATACAATAATACCGGTGCTTTGTGTGGTCTGCAGCGTGCAACCTGCTGCTACTTTAGAGTTTAGACTCTAATTAGGTGCTTTTTTTTATTAGTTGCTTTTTTTTATTTTAAATACCGGGCTGAAACCCGGACGGGTAAACCCGGCTCGGGCCCGGTTTTTAAAGGCCCGGCCGGTCCGAGCTAATACACCCAGGTTACTTTTATGTGTCAAATTATGACACTCAAGCCCGCACTTACCCCGGGTTTTTTGGCCGGGCCGAGCTCTAGTCATGATATCTGGTTATATCCTTAGGGTAACCGGTGACCTTGGCAGAATTCCGCACTTATTAGTATATTCCTTAGAATTTCAATTATGGTTCTTTTCTCAAGGTTCTTTTGCAAGTTAGTATCAACAAGTTAGTTATAACATAGTCTTAGCACCTCAGTTACTCTTATGCAGTTACCATAAAAATTATAAATTTTCATAAACACATATTAATATTTTAAATAAATAAACTCATTTATTTAAATATTAAAAGAAATACTCGAATATTAAATCCTAAAATTTTGAATTATTCAAGTAGAGAAAATTGTGGATCTTACAAGAAATAAATACATAAATTTCTTCAATGTTACAC
Source organism: Crotalaria pallida (assembly GCA_037953625.1). Taxonomy (NCBI): domain Eukaryota; kingdom Viridiplantae; phylum Streptophyta; class Magnoliopsida; order Fabales; family Fabaceae; genus Crotalaria; species Crotalaria pallida. The sequence continues at coordinate 36,276,007 of CM075652.1, read as the reverse complement.
AACGAACAACAATGTCTGCTTTATTCATGTATACTAGTTATACATGAATAAATATAATATATTAATTAAAAAAAATATAATTCTGTTCAAAATGAAGATAGGTTAATGCTTAAAAATAATAGAAATAATATTATTTGGCAAAAATATGATAATGAAGATTTTTATTGGCTAGGGATTGTGATAGGCTTAAATTCCTCAAATATAAAATTAAAATTATGATAATGGGGGTTACTTGTAAAATAATAAACCTATGAAAAATGTTTTTAGGAATGTAATAAAAATAAAATATTACTGATTCGAGTACGAATATTAACAAGAAGATTCTTAAGGAATTTGATTAGAAAAAGAATATGACAATTTAACTAAACAATACCTACCTGTCCTAATATAAAAAAATTGATTCATATTTTTTATTAGGCCGTTATTGTAATTTATAATATTTGTCTTTATAATTCTTAATTTTGACTAAGTCAAGGTTATTATAATATTCACCAAACGCACTTTCATTAAACTAGTTTTCTTCATCACATTAGTTAATCAACGCAAATAAATATGGTGAATCAAATATTTTTTTTTATGTTGGTATGTAGCAAGTTCATTGATGAATTTTGTGATATAATTTTATATTTTCGTGTCACTGCCAAACGATTATTTGAAATGTTTCAAAAGATCATATTCTTTTACTTTATTTTAAAAAATTAAAATTTATAACAAAATGTTAGCATTTAAAGTCAAAATATTCACTAAGAAAATATGTAAAAATGATTAAAGCGTTATTGATATAAAAAAAAACTTAACAAAGAGAAGGTTACAAATTATTTGAATATAACTCTAACACATTTTTATTGAAAACCTAGTAGATCGAGTACCCTAATTGTACAAGTAATTACGTCAATCTTTTTCAGAACTTGGCCTTTTATTTATTTGTTGTGTATTTTCATTTATTGGTGATACTTGTTGACTGCAAAATTCAAGAACTCGATTAAGAATTTCTTCTACCATCATTGAAGACTGAACTTCTACTCTGAGTCTGTTTTCATTACCAAGACATCCATGAGAATAATCACTGGTTATATTACCCTCTTCAATAATTGAATCTGCTGTAACTTGCCTTTGATGAGGTTCTACAGAATCCATCATTCTCAATATATTATGCAAGCCGAACAATTTTCATGCATTATCAAATTCTTCTGATTTGTTAACAAAGTAGCGTCCATACTCGCAATTCCCATTACAACGTCGATTATTTTGATGACGACAAATAGGACATGGACGACGATTCATTAGTTCTAACAAGCTAAGAATAGTTGAAATAGGAAGATAAGGTAATGGAAATTGAGTAGTGATGTGAGTAAGGGTTTGGGCATCATTTAAATAGAATGGTGGATGAGTAGTGGTAGGCGTACGTAACTTTTTGGTCACAGTCAAAGTAAGATAAATAGGAAATAATATAAATTATGATTTTGGTATTACATTTATATATATTTATATGTAAATTATTTTAAATTCAACTTCGTAAGATCTCCATATTTTTTTATTCTTTTCAGAGTATGAGATTTTAAGCTAAACCAAAAAGGGTATTGTAGATCTTCATTAACATAAAAATTGATATATCTTATCAACATAAATATGTAAAAAAACTATAAAAATTGGAGGTTACATCTGCGTCAAGCACAATGTCCACATACAGTTCTTTCTTTCCCCGGAAGGAATGCTGACATAACAAGAGGATGACATGTGAGTTGAACCTAAAATATTAGAGAAACTAGGAGTAAGTCCTCTTATTAGTAGATAGTAAAGACATAGTTAATCATACACCATACCGTCAATCAAATAATTACTACATGACATAACCGTCTGGTCTTATTCATAAAGCATGTCAATTACTTTCATGTACATTCTTATCTGCATATGATTGCATCATTGTATCAGAATTTATCTTATATAAGTATACCCCTTGTATTTTTTCGATTTCATGAACTCTTACCAAATACACTCACCCAAGTTTTACATTTAATACATTATTGCGATCATATTCACTTACACCATTTTAGAATTCCAAATTCGTATCCTTATTATTATCTTAGCCTTATCGTTCAATCTCATTAAACAAAAGGAAGTCAATTACAATCTTATAACATTGTTTTTATTTATTGCTCTAACAGGGTTGTTCTTCATTATACAACTGGTTATCTAGTTGGTTAACCGGTTGTTATGCCTAAAATCTTTAACGATAAGCACATTTTAGTCAGGTTAATCGGTTGCTGGATAGTGGTAACAAGTAATCTATGTATATTCTTCGCAATAATCACATAGTTCTGTCATGGGCCGGCCCGGGTGCAGGCCATAACGGGCCTGGGCTAAATAGCCCGGGTACAAAGTAAGTACGCAATCATGAAACCCAAACCCGCAATATACCGGGCTGCGGGCTTGTGCGGGCCGGCCCGCATAATCTTTTACCAATTTTTTTTTTTAATTTAACAGCAAAAAAAAACCGATACCTGTTAGCAAAAAAAAACTCATTTTTTTTTTCGGAAAGCCAAAACATTTAGCATTACGTGGAGAGGAACAAATACATTTAGCATTTTGGACAGCCAAATACATTACGTGGTGCTTTGCTGGACGAAGTGAAGAAGACGACTGTGCTGCTGCAGTGCTGCCTGCTGTGCTGGACGAAGCAAGAAGAAGGAGTGAAGTCAGTGATTGAAGGACGAAGAAGGAACCTTTTGGCTGAAGAAGAAGGAATATGGATGATTGGGTGAAGCCGTGAAGAAGAAAAAGGAACTTTGTGTGACTACTCACTGCTGCTTATTTTAGGTTTAGACTTTAGATCATTAGTTCATTACTCTTGGATTAGGTGCTTTTTTTTTATTTTAATACAATAATACCGGTGCTTTGTGTGGTCTGCAGCGTGCAACCTGCTGCTACTTTAGAGTTTAGACTCTAATTAGGTGCTTTTTTTTATTAGTTGCTTTTTTTTATTTTAAATACCGGGCTGAAACCCGGACGGGTAAACCCGGCTCGGGCCCGGTTTTTAAAGGCCCGGTCGGTCCGAGCTAATACACCCAGGTTACTTTTATGTGTCAAATTATGACACTCAAGCCCGCACTTACCCCGGGTTTTTTGGCCGGGCCGAGCTCTAGTCATGATATCTGGTTATATCCTTAGGGTAACCGGTGACCTTGGCAGAATTCCGCACTTATTAGTATATTCCTTAGAATTTCAATTATGGTTCTTTTCTCAAGGTTCTTTTGCAAGTTAGTATCAACAAGTTAGTTATAACATAGTCTTAGCACCTCAGTTACTCTTATACAGTTACCATAAAAATTATAAATTTTCATAAACACATATTAATATTTTAAATAAATAAACTCATTTATTTAAATATTAAAAGAAATACTCGAATATTAAATCCTAAAATTTTGAATTATTCAAGTAGAGAAAATTGTGGATCTTACAAGAAATAAATACATAAATTTCTTCAATGTTACACAACGAACAACAATGTGTGCTTTATCCATGTATACTAGTTATACATGAATAAATATAATATATTAATTAAAAAAAATATAATTTTTTTCAAAATGAAGATAGGTTAATGCTTAAAAATAATAGAAATAATATTATTTGGCAAAAATATGATAATGAAGATTTTTATTGGCTAGGGATTGTGATAGGCTTAAATTCCTCAAATATAAAATTAAAATTATGTTCATGGGGGTTACTTGTAAAATAATAAACCTATCAAAAATGTTTTTAGGAATTTAATAAAAATAAAATATTACTGATTCGAGTACGAATATTAACAAGAAGATTCTTAAGGAATTTGATTAGAAAAAGAATATGACAATTTAACTAAACAATACCTACCTGTCCTAATATAAAAAAAATTGATTCGTATTTTTTATTAGGCCGTTATTATAATTTATAATATCTTTCTTTATAATTCTTAATTTTGACTAAGTCAAGGTTATTATAATATTCACCAAACGCACTTTCATTAAACTAGTTTTCTTCATCACATTAGTTAATCAACGCAAATAAATATGGTGACTCAAATATTTTCTTTTATGTTGGAATGTAGTGAGTTCATTGATGAATTTTGTGATATAATTTTATATTTTCGTGTCACTGCCAAACGATTATTTGAAATTTTTCAAGCGATCATATTCTTTTACTTTACTTTTAAAAATTTAAAATTTATAACAAAATGTTAGCATTTAAAGTCAAAATATTCACTAAGAAAATATGTAAAAATGATTAAAGCATTATTGATATAAAAATACTTAACAATGAGAAGGTTACAAATTATTTGAAAATAACTCTAACACATTTTTATTGAAAATCTAGTAGATCGAGTACCCTAATTGTACAAGTAATTACGTCAATCTTTTTCAGAACTTGGCCTTTTATTTATTTGTTGTGTATTTTGATTTATCGGTGATACTTGTTGTCTGCAAAATTCAAGAACTTCATTAAGAATTTCTTCTACCCTCATTGAAGACTGAACTTCTACTCTGAGTCTATTTTCATTACCAAGACATCCATGAGAATAATCACTGGTTATATTACCCTCTTCAATAAATGAATCTGTTGTAACTCGCCTTTGATGAGGTTCTACAGAATCCATCATTCTCAATATATTGTGCAAGCCGAACAATTTCCATGCATTATCAAATTCTTCTGATTTGTTAACAAAGTAGCGTCCATACTCGCAATTCCCATTACAACGTCGATTATTTGGATGACGACAAATAGGACATGGACGATGATTCATTAGTTCTAACAAGCTAAGAATAGTTGAAATAGGAAGATAAGGTAATGGAAATTGAGTAGTGATGTGATTAAGGGTTTGGGCATCACTTAAATAGAATGGTGGATGAGTAGTGGTAGGCGTACGTAACTTTTTGGTCATAGTCAAAGTAAGATAAATAGGAAATAATATAAATTCAAGATTTTGGTATTACATTTATATATATTTATATGTAAATTATTTTAAATTAACCTTCGTAAGATCTCCATATTTATTATTCTTTTCAGAGTATGAGATTTTGAGCTAAACCAAAAAGGGTATTGTAGATCTTTATTAACATAAAAATTGATATATCTTATAAACTTAAATATGTAAAAAACAATAAAAATTGGAGGTTACATCTGCGTCAAGCATAATGTCGACATACAGTTCTTTCTTTCCTTGGAAGGAATGCTGACATAACAAGAGGATGACATGTGAGTTGAACCTAAAACATTAGAGAAACTGGGAGTAAGTCCTCTTATTAGTAGATAGTAAAGACATAGTTAATCATACACCATACCGTCAATCAATTAATTACTACATGACATAACCGTCTGGTCTTATTCATAAAGCATGTCAATTACTTTCATGTACATTGTAACATCCCAAATTTTTATTCCAAGAGTAATTGGAATAATAATAGGATTTGGAAATAATAATTGTGCATAAAATAACATAAGATGATAAATTAGGTTTCCTTTGAGTGCCAAAAGGAAGTTAAGAAGCATTGGCATCGGAAAAGAAGTTTAAAGAAGGCTAAACGAGTTTTAAAAACGGCGTTTTCGGTGTTCTAAACATCCTATATTAGGAAATTCAAAATAAAAGATTTACAGCTCTAAACACAAATTCCACCGTTGGATGTGAAGGGTAATATGTAAGGAAGCTTGCTTTCAAATTTGAGCAAGATCCGACGGTTAAAGAAAAAGTTATGTCAAAGTCAATACGAAGTCAACAAACTCCCGCCTAGGCGCATGGAACCCGCGCCTAGGCGCGTGAATTAAAAAATTCAGCACCAGACAGGGAGAAACTCGCCCAGGCGCACCATTAGCTCGCCCAGGCGCGCCCCTGTTGCACCAACTCGCTCAGCACAGTGGATGGGGGTGTTTTGGGCATTTTGCCCACTCCAAACTCATTTTAAGCCACCCATTTCATTCTTCCTCGCCAAGTTTCATTCTCCCACTTCATTTTCCTCTTCTTCTACGTGGGAAGCTTGAGAGAGAGAGTTGGGCATAATCATCTTCTTCCCCATCATCAACTCCATTGTTTCCAAGCTCCAAGCTCCATTGCCATCATCATCAAGCTTCATCTCCCTTCATTCTTTTGTTGGTTTGGGGTTTCAAGATCATCACACCTCATTATCTCCTCTCTCAAGTTCCATTCCTCATTCCCTATCAAGCATTAAGGTAAGAGGTGATCAAAGCCCTTTTTCCTCTTCTTGGTCATAAAACCATCATCATCTCTAAGTATCATTGATATTTTATTTGCTCTTAGGAACCATGGATCCCTTTCCCTCTTGATACCACCATCACCCAAGACAAGAAGGAGCAGCCATCAACTTCATCATTCATCACAAACCACAAGATCATCACATGCCTTTTGGGTTGCTCTTATTTGGTATCAATCTCGATTAAAGCGGTTCTGGTCCTAAAGGATTCAAAGCTAGGGTTTGTTAGTTACTCTCCCTCTTTTCAAACAGGTAAGAAGGGGGGTGTTACCTCTATTTAGGGAGTATACTTTAGATGGTATATAGTGGAGACTAAGGATAGGGACAAGAATAGGATGATGAACCCTAGAGTAAAGTGATAAAAATGATTCTTAGCATAGGTAATTAGAAGAGAAGAACTTGTGATTTGTTGAAAAATATGTATTGATAATAAAAATGAGAGATGGCATTATAGGAGATTAGATAAAATAAATAAAAGGAGAATATAGGATGTAAGATTGTTACTTGCTATTATTGTGATAAAAGTATAATTGTTGTGTGTCTAGAATTGGTTAAGGTTTGGTTATGAATATTGATGAGGGGATAATGTTGTTAATAAAAATGAGAACGAAAGAGCTAAGTGAATGATAATTAATCAAGATAATTGATAAATGGATAAATAATATGGTAAATAAATAATGTATGAATAAAGGATAATAACATGGAATAGCATGATCCTCCCTAAGTGGAGCGTGTATACCATCAAGACCCTCCACTTACTCTCCAAGTGGAGCGAGAAATTATATATTCATGACCCTCCCTATGCGGAGCGAGAAATTATATATTCATGACCCTCCCTATGCGGACCGAGAAATTATATATTCATGACCCTCCCTATGCGGACTGAGAATTATATATTCATGACCCTCCCTATGCGGATGCGGAGCGAGAAATTATATTATCATGACCCTCCATTAAGGAGCGAGAAATCAAGTAGCATGACCCTCCCCCCCAATAGGGAGTGCGAAATAAATGGAAATGAAATGCTAATTGAATAACAGGAAATTTTAATGAGTAAAGAGGAAATGACAAATGAATAGAGGGAACGGTAGATAATATAGTAAGTAGAGAACAAGGAAAATAGGGAAGAGAAAAGGGTTGTAAGATCATAAGTAAGGGTTGTAAGATCATAAGTAAGGGTAGCTGCTTGGTTATTCTCTATGTCTGTTTAGAATGTATATTCCTAAGTTCTGTGTAATGCTACCCTTCTTGCCATTTTTTTAACAGGTATTGACGTGGAGCTTGCACAGGATATGGCCGAGCAGGATCACACTCCACTTCGTGGAGTGCGAGGATTTTAGTAGGGGACCACATATTGGTCCAGGGTTCTATTTTTCGGAAGGAACTTTCCTAGTAATGTAATCAGCACTAATTGGATCTTTTGGGAAAAACTAATATGTTTCAAAACTTGTATATATTTGGTAAAACTGATGTAATGGTGCTGCTGCACTCTGTTGATATTTTGCCCTGCTGGCATATGAAATGACATAAATGAATATTTTGGATAGGTTGCAGAAGAAACTAATTTTTGGAAAGTTAAGAAAAACAAAGGAAACACCGTCCGTTTGACGGAAATTTTTATAAGTGAATTAAGTTTAAAAGAAAATTTCAAATTGTAACACCCCAAATTTTCGTCTCCCAAATAACCGAGAAATTAATTATAACAATTATTTTATAATTGAATTATATTAATTTTGAAGGTTTTAGTTTTTGTACATCATGTGCTTTTATATATAAAAATATGAGATATATTTTTATATGGTTATTTGGTACAAAAATATGAATATTGTAATTTAGTCCTTGGGTTGGGACCTAATTGCAATATTAAAAAGGTTTTTGAAGAAAGAGTAATTAAATTCTTAATTTTTGAATTTTATCAGTATGTAACCGGTTAGAAGGGCTCTGTAACCGGTTACACGATGAACTCAGAAAACTGGGTTAGTGCGTTTGATGAGTAATCACGCGTTTTAACCCAGAATTCGCCACGAATCCCACTCGATTCATGGTGGGAGACGCGTGTCGCTATGCATGAGAGGCCAATTTCTCTATAAATAGTGGAATTGCTGAAGATCAAGGGTTGATTGCTGCAATTCTTGTTGAAGAAGGGTAATTAGGGTTCCAAATTCGTTCTGAGCAATTCGTCTTCTTCTTTGAGAGTTAGAGAGTGAAACACACCTTTCTGGAAAGCTTAAATCAAGAGCTTTCCAGTGATATACACCTTGTAAGTTAAGTGTTCGTGTGGGTGGAGGAATCAAGCTTGGAAGCTAAGAGTTTGAGTGTGAGTTCTCTGTTGTTCTGGTTCTGGAAGCTGAATTCCAGATTCGATTTTGGTAAGCATAGTTAACCTTTAAGTCTCAAACCTCTTTGATTCTCTAGTGCATGTTACCTATATTGAGTCCTAATTGTTTTCCCCAATTTATTTTGCCAATTGCTATGTCAAATCTTCTGGTCTTTGGACCCTGTTGATAAAAATCGTGACTGAGAGCAGAACTGTGGATTTAATGGAAATCTGTGTTGGATCCTTTCTCTCTGCAATGTTTTGGATCAAGCACGAACCTAAGGTTTAGGGGGAAGCTTACTATTTGCTAGAATGAGGAAAAACATGTTGGTAAATAGGATGAGTCACCAAGAGACTCTAAGGGCATAGTTGGAATTAGTTTTATGGCTTGGAGGCCAATTTAAGCTCATTTCTGTTTTTGAGCGATCATAATATGATGCATGCAAGCTGTTGTGATGACAATTTCATGACTTAATTGGATATTATGTGAATTGATGCATTAAGTTGTGAAATATGTGCAATTATGTGCACTTTTAGTATCCATATTGAATGCATGCAATATAGATATGTTTCTGTGGTTGAACACTCTAGTATTAAGGTATGTGAACTCTATTTATGAATGAAATTGGTTAAATTTGAGTATGGTTGAAAATGGTATGAAAAACCTCATTTTTCAGTGTATTTCTGCCTAATCTAACCGGTTAGTCGAAATCTGTAACCGGTTAGAGACTGTCAATTTTCAAAGAAAATGAATTTCCGAAATTGGCTAAATGTCCATACCATTTGTACTCAAGTTTAAGCTAAAATTTCATACAGAGACCAATCTAAAACTATGTGTCGAGCATTGATTGGTTTAGATTGGAGGAGATGAGTTAATACCTTAATACCAAATGATAATTTCAAGAGGAAATTATGCATAAATGAAATTGGATTATGACTTAGATCTTTTGAATGATATTATGTGTTGAACTTGACGTATTCTGATATGCTAAGGCCTTGTAATTGGATTGAGTAGAGTATTCAAGAAAAGATTCTTTGAAAATCAGTGGTTTTATAATCAGGTCTGTAATTCTAACCGGTTAGGTGATGATGTAACCGGTTAGTACCTGAAAGTTAAAAATAAAAGTTAAGTTTTTGAGTAAGGATTTGTTAATACCAATGAGTAATTCTCTCAATTCAGGTCTATGAGTATATGCTAAATTTAAATTCAAAGGTGAATTTTATTGGTAAAGCCATACCTCAAGATATCATTCAGAAGTTGTGGTTTCTAAGTCATAATAATGGAATTAAATGGAACACGACCCTGTACTCTAGGAGTACTAAACTGATGCAACCTACTTGATGACACATTCCGGGAATGTGGCCATTGTCTGGGACATGGTTTCTTGGACACGTTCTGGGAACGTGATGCACACTCTGGGAGTGGTGCTTGATTTTATTCCAAGTATGGTTTGCGATACGTTCTGGGAACGTATGTTAGTGTTTTGGGAACACATTGGTATAATAATGGAATTAAAGATAAAACCAACCTTGATGATTGTGCATTCATATAGAATAGAAGTTTGGTTGGTAGGAACGTTTATCATATTCTAGGAATATGAGGAGGGTACTCCGGGAGTACCAAATTGTAACCTACTTGATGACACATTATAGATATGTGGCCAGTGTCTAGGACCTGGTTATATACGTTCTGGGAACGTATGATAGTGTTCTGGGAACACATTGATAAGCAACCTATTGGATGACACATTATAGATATGTGGCCAGTGTCCGGGACCTGGTTTTTATACGTTCTGGGAACGTGATGCACACTCTGGGAGTGATGCTTATCTATCCAAGTATGGTTTGCTACACGTTCCGGGAACGTGATGCACACTCTGGGAGTGAATGCTTATCATCCAAGTATGGTTTGGCATTACGTTCTGGGAACGAATGTCAGTGTTCCCGGAACACAACGGTGTATTGGATGGACGTCCAAGATGGACTTTTAGAGGCCTCAATTATGGAAGGAAATCATGCATCATGCCACCTGCATTGAAAGAATTATTAAGATTAACCGGGTGTGCTCATATGATTATGCATCATGATTTGCTACATGTTAACTTGTGGATGTTAGTTTTATTCTCATTTGAGTATGCGAATATGTATAGCTAACCCCCATGCCCTTATTAGGTGTTGATCGTGCATCTAGCTTGCACAAGAATCAGTAAGGGGAGATGTCCCTTAGGTGCTTGCAGAGTGTAGAAAATGTGGGTTGGGAACCCGTTGTGCAGATATCGAGGATCCGACCAGAAGGATGTTTGGACAAGGGACCAGTGACCAGCTCTATGACATTTCTATTTTTAATAGAATTTATATGATACATATTTTGGAAAAAGGTATCATAAAAGGAATTCAGTTTCATCATAATACTTATTTGATAATAATGGACTTGTTACACTTGATATATTTTGGGAGGGTAATATGGTGATTTTACTATGTTTCCGCAAACTCTGATTTTACTAGTCACCTTCATTATTAATCAAGTGTTTGTGAAAATAAATTTTTCAGGGAAGGGATAATTTCTTATTTTCAGATCTTTCTCCAACGATAACAAGTCCAAGTATTCTTAAACTTATTACTTTTCTTATAAAGTAAGATGATATACAAGGAATGTTACATTTTTATGGTATCAGAGCAATGGTTCTGACTCTTGGTCCTTGGGTGTGTGGTCCAATACGCTGGTCATCGATATCTGCAATGTTCCTGGGAAGTATGCTTCCATATACTTCCAAACTAGAGCTAAGGTTATGGGTAATGACTCTAGATAAGTAGCTTATTCTGCTATTAAGAAGTGTTCTATGAAGTCTAAATAGAAGTATGATAGTCGTATGCTTCTCTTTAGATATGTTGGAAACCCAAAACCACAGTTTTGGTTTATTATGTTTTCATAGAACCAGTGATGAGGAAATTTTAAGGAGTTGTGGTTGAGTCCTCGACTCTGAGAAGGAGTGTTTACCGTCACTCGTGTTAAAGTTAATCAACTTTTTAGACCGAGTGTAGGGCAGTGATCTTCTTAAAGATCAATGTAACACCCCAAATTTCGTCTTCCGAATAAATATGTTAGTAAAATGGTTTTATAAATAAATAATAATTTCATGTTTGATTTGGATATATATTCATTATAAGTATTATGTGAAAATATTTTATGATGAGGTTTTTCCATAAAATATTAAATTTTGCAATTAAGTCCTTGGGAAGGACCTAAAAACAATAATGGAAGGTCTTTTGAGGTTAAAATTAATTAAACAAAGTTTTTAGTGAAAACTGGTCAAAATACTCGAGTATTCTGGTCAGTGTTGCACGAGTTAGTGCGTTTGGTGAGTCACCACCACCGAGTCACCGCCGTTTGACACGATTTCAACCCCCAGCCACGTCCTATGACTCGTGGCGCCTTTCATGCAAACATTTCCATTATCTATTCATCCTTCTAAGAGAAGGATTTGACCAATTCCTCAACTTTTTGGTATAAAACTCAATCCTTGAAGTTCATAAACGAGTTTTAGGGTTCTTGAATTCCAATTCTCAATTCGTCTTCGTTTCTGAATCTCATAGAACAAACCATACACCGTTTCGAAGCTCACATCCAGAGCTTTGAAAAGAGTTATAAATTGCGAGCTAAGCTTGAGTGTGGTGAGAGTGATGAGCTCTGCAAGTTTGAGCTTCAAATCTGCCAAAAACCAGAACTCTGTTTAGACCCGTCACCTTCTTGCCTTCGATTCTCTCTCCTCCTTGAGAGTAACCTCACGTGTGTTATACCATTGGAAAGCTCCTTCAACGAGCTTCGATTTGATACCAAGTTTGTTAAATTTGAGTCTCTGGTCAAAAAGTTATGGGCCTGCAAAGTTAGGGGTTGAAATCTGCCAAACTAGATTTTCAGATTCAGAGAGCCGACTTTGAGCTTCGATTGTGGTAAGCTCAAGCCTTCTCTTGGTCTGAAACTTATTGGTTTTCAAAGCTCATGATATAGATAACATAGCCTAACCAATTTCCCCAATTTTTATGCATGATTCGAATGTCGATTGATGTGGTTTTGAACCTCTGCTGAATCTGTTATGCAAGTTCAGGTGGGAAGTGGTTAGAGCATTTGGTTGCTGTTCTCTGCGGAGTTTTTGTTCAAGAACGACCCTAAGGTATGGGGGAGGCTTACCATTTGCTAGAATAAGAGTAAATTGCATTTGAAAGTAGGAGGAGTCACCATGAGACTCTAAGGGCATAGATTGAAATAGGAATATGGCTTGGAGGCCAATTTGAGGCATGCTACATGTTAAGGCAAGTTTATTTGGTTGCATATGAGCTAAATCAATGCTGAAATTATGCCAAAAATGAGTAGAATTGAAATTGGTACCTTAAGTTGCATAATATGTGATTTTCATGCATAATTGATGAATGATTATGATTTTCTGTGAATTGATGCGATCTCTGTGTTGAGATAAGTTTTAAATGTATAAACAAAGTTCTGTTGATCATTGGTTTAAGTTAGAATTGACTAGAATTGAAAATGGTATGTTAAAACCAAGTTGTAGTGCATCTGCTGTCAAAAATACTCGAGTATTTGGTAAAACACTCGAGTATTTTCTGATGCAAGCTTCCCAGAAGATCACGAAATACTCTAGTATTTTGTAAAATACTCTAGTATTCTGGGCTGCAAAATACTCTAGTATTCTGTGAAATATTCTAGTATTTTGGGCTGAAAAATACTCTAGTATTTTGTGAAACACTCAAGTATTCTGGCTGAAAAATACTCTAGTATTTTGTGAAATACTCAAGTATTTTGAACTGTAAACTACTCGAGTATTTTGTGAAATACTCGAGTATTCTGGGCAGTCTGATACACAATTTCATGAAATTGAAGAACTACTCGAGTATTGAAGCTACTACTCAAGTCTTTAACTAAAATCTTGAGAAAACACCATTTTTAATCTAACCACTTCCATTTAAACCTAATGACACTTAAAGGGAATAATGTGATACTTCCTTTAATAAATCCCATAATTCCTAAGCATGGAAATTGATATATCTCATTGATGAATTCATTACATATTGTATATGATGAGATTAACGAATAATCTTAAGGGAATACTTGCATGCATTCATGCACAAAGAACGGTGATGAGTTATCGTTGTGTCATGTTCATGGAACATGAGGAGGGCCTCTGGGAGTGCCAAATGTTACTGCTTGCTCGATGACACATTGAGGTGGACAATGTGGGCAGTATGTGGTATACTGTTGGTTTGGTGGTTCAACGGTGTGTTGCACACAAGTGGTAAGGTTTACGTTTTGGCGACGTGACGTTCATCAGACATGGTGATGTTGTTTACCACCTCTGTTGTGTTACACAAGTGATAAGGTTTACGTCCTTAGGCGACGTGATGTTCATCAGATGTGGTGACGTTTTTTATCACACCCGTTGTTTGTTGAGAAGGGTGTGGTGCACACAAGTGATAAGGTTTGCGTCCTTAGGCGACGTGACGTTCATCAGACATGGTGACGTTGTTTATCACCTCTGTTGTGTATCACAAGTGATAAGGTTTACGTCCTTAGGCAACGTGACGTTCATCAGATGTGGTGACGTTTTTTATCACACCCGTTGTATGTTGAGAAGTGATAGGTTTACGTCCTTGGGCGACGTGACGTTCACCAGATAGTGTGACGTTTTTATCACTTCCGAGCAAGTACGCCATACATTTGATAACGTATTATTTGTATTCTGGGAATACAATGGTGTTATGGAAGGACGTTCATCTGAGTGATTAGTTGAAGAATCTCAGGAATCGAGAGATGGGAAGCATGCATCATTCCACCTATTTGGAAAGAGAAATAAATGAAATGGCGGGTGTTCATGTTTATGCATTGCTATCATAATGGGTGCTTACTTGTGGATGTTAGGACTTTATTCTTATTTGATAATGCGAATGTATAAGCTTACCCCCTGCCCTTAATAGGTTTTGACCAGGTACCTAGACTACCTAGAGATTAAAGGAATTGGATGACCCTTAAGTTCATGAAGTACTAAGTCATCATGGGATAGAGACTCTTTTGTACAACTCTGAGGACTCAACCAGATGAACGAAGGGATGAAGAACCAGTGACAAGCTCTGGAACGTCTCTATTTTTTATAATGGAAACAATGTATATATTTTGAGAGATGTATCCAAGAGGAAACCTAGTTTTCATACCTGATTTTATGAGTCAATGAACTATTTTAATATATTCCGCTCACTCTGATTTTATCGTTCGGCACGAAGGAAGATTTGTTAAAGTTGATTTCCTGAGATGACCTAGTAACTAAGTTATTTTCGAAAGCTATTTTGTTCTACAAAGGTTATCTCTGTAAGATCCATGAAGAATGTTTTGATAAATGCCAAAAGGTTTTGAACAAGCTTAAATGTGTTCATCAAGTTCAAGCACAACAAGCAACAACAAACATCAAGTGATAAAGAGAGAGCCAACTCATGAAGACTTAGTTTGGTAGTTTATGTTTTATTGTTTTATCTTTAGCCTCACAAGTCTTTTAGTTTATGAGTTTGGATAGAGTTTATTAGAGGGTAGTGAATCTCTTTTGATTGCATGATTATATCATATTTTGAGTATTCACTTTGCTTAAAATCAATAGGTGGCTTAAAGGTTTGAAAGAAAAGGTTTAGATTTTGAGAAAACAAGTTTTTAAGTGTTTTTTGAACTGACTACTCGATTAGCCACTTGTTTACTCGAGTAGAATTTTGCATTCTTGCTCAAATACTCGATTAAGGGGCTGATTACTCGAGTAGAATTTTAAAGTCTTGCGTAAATACTCGAGTAGTAACTCAGATTACTCAAGTAGTGAACACTAATTACACTTGTTACTCGAGTAATGACTTGGCTACTCGAGTAACACGAGCTGTTACTGTTTTTAAATGAGTTTTTCACTTCTCAAAAGCATTTCTAACCATTCCTAACTTTTGGGTATTCTATATAAATCTTTTCCTAACCTTTGTGAATCATTATTACAATTACCTATCATTTTTATATCAATTTTACAAAGAATCAAAGCCACTCTATTCTCTCTCACTTTCTCAAGATCAAAGCTTTAACTTTTACATTCTTTGATCAAGAACCTTGAATCTCTCATGTTGATCTTTTCATAGCTTTTGAAAGAGATTCATAGGATTGTTATTTTGTTTTTATTTGAGTTGTAATCTTTTCAAGAGGCAAGCTATCTACAACAATTGGAAGTCTTGGTTGTGAATCAAGCAAAGTTATATTGGAAGCCTTGGTGTGGCATATCATCAAGCACTTGGAAGCCTTGTTGTGAAGCAAGCAATTGGAAGTCTTTGAAGAATCTCAAAGAATTGGAAGTCTTGTTGTGGGGTATCGGCAAGCAAGAGAAGAGGTTATATTAGATATCAATAGGTTTACAAGGCAAGGGTGTGGTATCTCTTGTAGGCTAGCAAGAAGGGAGTCTTGTGAGGCATTTACTTGTAATTTGAGAAACTCTAATTCCTCATAGTGAAGAATCTCTCTTGGTTGAAGAGGGGACTGGAGTAGCTTTCAAGTGGATGAAAGTGAACCAGGATAAATCACTGTGTCGTATCTCTAAACTCTTAACTCTTTACATTCTTGTTATTAATTGTGTTCTTGGTTGAAAACCTAGAAAAAGTGATTTTTCATAATTGATTGAATTGAATCTTAATTGTGCAAAATTGATTTTGGGAAAATCATTTCCATAACCTAGATAATCAATAAGAATATAGGTGTTAATTGTTTCCGCTGAATCTCTGGTTATACATGTTAATTGATTGATTTTCGTATTTGATTGAAAAGTGATTAATTCATTAACAGAGGCATTAATCGATTAGTTCATGTCATTAATCGATTAAGGCTAATGAATTTTTGTGAAAATCATTTGTTTTAATCGTTTAGATTTGTTTCTTGCGAAAATCTTTCAAGGTTTCTTTTACACCTATTCAACCCCCCCTTCTAGGTGTTCTCCTGGTGTATCCTAGTTGTTTCACTCACCGATTGTAGGTTCTCACAATTGGTATCAGAGCTCGGTCGAAAGACACGAGCATAGACCTTTTTCGTTAAGATCCTTGAGGAAACTACAATGGGATTCGTACCCTTTGGTGGTGAAGGTGCTTCAATAAATCGCCCTCCTATGTTTGGTGGAGAGGGTTATGGTTATTGGAAAATTAGGATGAGAATCTTTATAGAAGCTATAGATGTGAACATTTGGGAAGCCATTGAAAATGGTCCTTATATTCCCTCAAAAGATGTAGAAGGTGTGCTTACACTTACTCCCAAAGATAAGTGGACCGATGATGATAAAAGGAAAATTCAATATGATTTAAAAGCAAAGAATATCATCACCTCCGCTCTATCTTATGATGATTTTTTTAGAGTCTCCCAATGTCATGATGCCAAAGAAATGTGGGACACCTTGCAAGTCACACATGAAGGCACTAGTGAAGTTAGGCATGCTAGATTAAATTCTTTGATGCATGAATATGAATTGTTTTGTATGTTGCCTAATGAATCTATATGTTTTATGCAAAAGCGTTTTACTCATATTGTTAATCATCTCATTGCTCTTGGTAAGACTTTCTTGAATTGTGAACTTGTTAACAAAGTTTTAAGATGTCTAAGTAGGGAATGGCAACCTAAGGTTACCGCAATTGTTGAATCAAAGGACTTGGACACCATGGACTTAGCAACACTTTTCGGAAAGCTTCAAGAACATGAAATGGAGCTTGAACGTTTGCATATGCATGAAGAGTCGGATAAGTACAAAGAGAGAAAAGGAATTTCTCTTAAAGCTAAAAGGTCATATAAAAAGGAAGAGAGTTCCGATGATGATGATGATGATGATGATAATGAAGATACCGATTCGGACATTGATGAAGAGGAGATGAAACTTCTACTAATAAAGTTCAATAAGATTCTAAGGAGAAAAGGAAGGATGAACAAAGACAAAAGTAAAGAGAAGAATTCCCCACACTACAAGACAAAGACTTCAAAAGAAGGTATAGTTTGCCATGAATGTGGAAAGCCCGGTCATCTCAAGTACTCATGCTCTAAGTATCTTAAGAAGAAGGAGAAAGAGAAGGAAAATGCAAAATCTAAAAGAGCATACATAGTTTGGAATAGTGATGATGAAGAAGACAAGAAAAGCACATTAAATAGTTCTTCGGATGATGAAGATGCTGCTTGTCTCAACTTGATAACTCTAGTAGATGATGAAGAACAAAGTTCAAATGATGAATCAAGTTATCAAAGCGAGGATAGCAATGTAAGTCTTACTAAATCCGAAATTTCTTCTAAATATGAATTGTTATATAATGCTTATGAAGAAATGCATGAACAATTTAAGAAACTAGCTTTGAAAAACATTGAAAGGAAGAAGCTCATTTTGAAACATCAACAAGAGATTTTAGAACTTCAAAAACAAGTTGATGAGCTTAATCTTCAAAATGAAACTCTTGATCTTATATATGCTAGTTCTTCTTGTGATTGTGCTAGTAGATTGAATATTGTGGTTGATTGTGAGAATTGCAAGTTGCTTAAAGATGAAAATGCTATTTTGAAAAATAAGCTTGCAAGTTTCACAAATGGTGATATTAGATTGCGCACATTGTTAAATTTTCAAAGAGAAAATTCAAACAAGTTTGGTTTGGGTTATACTAATGCTAAGAGTAAGTCTCATAGAAATGTTGTTGATTTTTCTAAAGTTGATTTTTCAAATGCACCAACATGTTTCTATTGTGGTACTCATGGACATACTTCAAATGTGTGTTATATTAAAATGCATGGTATACCTAAAGGAGATTTTGTTTGGGTGAAAAAGGGTGAGAGTCCCTACACTAACAAAAATGGATCCAAAACCATTTGGATACCAAAAAGCAAAGCATGATTGTTTTTGTAGGTATGATTGAAGAGCAAAAGGACTTTCATGTGTTATTCATTCATTTGCTTCTTCAATTGCTATTAAGGAGAAAATCCTACAAATTGGTAACATTCGATATTATACAATTGGTATTTTCAATTTGATATTGTTGGATATTGCTCATAGTTCTCTCAATTGGTATTATTTCTTATAATGTGATATTGTTTATACTATTGAGAAAATACTATTGGTATCAAATTCTTACAATTGTTTTACAATTAGTATTACAATTGGTATACAATTGTTTCAATTGATATCATTGACTGATTATTAGATGATTATCATGCTTTGGTTGTTATATCTTATTAATCTCTCTATTTTTGGCTTAGATCTTATATTTCAATTGGTATATATTTCTTTTTGATAAAGCCAAAGGGGGAGAAATATGATGTTTTGGAAAAGGGGAGAAATATTATGTTTTGATCATTTTGAAGAAATGAAATGGTATGTTTGGAGAAAGGTTGGTTTTGTTGTTTTTATGTAGGTTGAGCAAATTTGTTGGAGATAGGGGGAGAATCAAGCTTAACTCAATTGGATTTCAAATGTCAAAAGCATTTATTGAGGGGGAGCAAGAGTCTCACCAAGTGATCAAATGGTTCAAGCATCAACAACTTCAATGAACTTCATAATTTCAAAACATGTTTGTCATTTTCAAAAAGGGGGAGATTGTAAGATCCATGAAGAATGTTTTGATAAATGCCAAAAGGTTTTGAACAACCTTAAATGTGTTCATCAAGTTCAAGCTCAACAAGCAACAACAAACATCAAGTGATAAAGAGAGAGCCAACTCATGAAGACTTAGTTTGGTAGTTTATGTTTTATTGTTTTATCTTTAGCCTCACAAGTCTTTTAGTTTATGAGTTTGGGTAGAGTTTATTAGAGGGTAATGAATCTCTTTTGATTGCATGATTATATCATATTTTGAGTATTCACTTTGCTTAAAATCAATAGGTGGCTTAAAGGTTTGAAAGAAAAGGTTTAGATTTTGAGAAATCAAGTTTTTAAGTATTTTTTGAACTGACTACTCGATTAGCCACTTGTTTACTCGAGTAGAATTTTGCAGTCTTGCGCAAATACTCGATTAAGGGGCTGATTACTCGAGTAGAATTTTAAAGTCTTGCGTAAATAATCGAGTAGTAACTCAGATTACTCGAGTAGTGAACACTGATTACACTTGTTACTCGAGTAATGACTTGGCTACTCGAGTAACACGAGCTGTTACTGTTTTTAAATGAGTTTTTCACTTCTCAAAAGCATTTCTAACCATTCCAAACTTTTGGGTATTCTATATAAATCTTTTCCTTACCTTTGTGAATCATTATTACAATTACCTATCATTTTTATATCAATTTTACAAAGAATCAAAGCCACTCTATTCTCTCTCACTTTCTCAAGATCAAAGCTTTAACTTTTACATTCTTTGATCAAGAACCTTGAATCTCTCATGTTGATCTTTTCATAGCTTTTGAAAGAGATTCATAGGATTGTTATTTTGTTTTTATTTGAGTTGTAATCTTTGCAAGAGGCAAGCTATCTACAACAATTGGAAGTCTTGGTTGTGAATCAAGCAAAGTTATATTGGAAGCCTTGGTGTGGCATATCATCAAGCACTTGGAAGCCTTGTTGTGAAGCAAGCAATTGGAAGTCTTTGAAGAATCTCAAAGAATTGGAAGTCTTGTTGTGGGGTATCGGCAAGCAAGAGAAGAGGTTAGATTAGATATCAATAGGTTTACAAGGCAAGGGTGTGGTATCTCTTGTAGGCTAGCAAGAAGGGAGTCTTGTGAGGCATTTACTTGTAATTTGAGAAACTCTAATTCCTCATAGTGAAGAATAGAGTGCTGTTGACTAATATAAGTAATGTGATGATGGACGTCTGTTACGTCCTAAATAAGGAAATGAAAATGAAATGAATGAGTCGTGAAAATAATGAAATTGAATGTAAGGACACAATGAGAAAGGAGTAGTGATAAAGAATAAAAGATTGATTAGAAAAGAGATAAAGAATTGAGATTGGGGAAAGAACGAATGATAATGTTGAGAATGAGTTAGAGCTGGGGAGAGTAGTGTTGATTGTTGGAACAAGATGTGAATTGAGTGGAGCTTGGCTCCTTTGTTTTTGTTTTTGAATGAGACTAGTGTTGAGTTGAGCTTGCTCCTCCATTAGCGTTCAGCAAAAATGTGATTTTTGAAAAAGGTTTTTGAAAAGAGATTTTTGAAAAGATTTGCGAAAGGAGATTTTTGAAAAAGGTTTTTGAAAAGAGATTTTTGAAAAGATTTGTGAAAGGAGATTTTTGAAAAAGGTTTTTGAAAAGAGATTTTTGAAAAGATTTGTGAAAGGATATTTTTGAAAAAGGTTTGTGAAAAGAGATTTTTGTAAAGAGTTGTGAAAGGAAATTTTTTAAAAAGGTTTTTGAAAAGAGGTTTTTGAGAAGGATTATAAAAAGTATTTTCAGAAAAACTTTTGAAATGAAATTTTGTGAAAGGTTTTGAAAGAAGATTTTTAGAAACTTGAGAAAAGAGATTTTTAAGAAAGTTTTTGGAAAAGAGATTTTTAGAAGATGTGAAACTAGATTTTTGAGAAAATTACGAGAGGAGATTTTATGGAAAAGTTTACGAAATGATATTTTGTGAAAGTTCATAAAACGAGATTTTGAAACTAATTTATGAAATGTGATTTTTAGAAAAGTTTATGACATGAGATATTGAGAAAGGAATTTGAAAGGAGATTGTGAAAAGAGATTGTGGAATGAGATGCAAGTGGTTGATGCGATCCCAGCTCTGTGCTATGTGAGAAATGATGAGAGAAAGATAGTGCAAAGTTAGTGGTCGGGACTCATTGAAGGGTTGCACGAAGGATGGGCCGACCTTAGGATAATTAAAAGATAAAAGACTTTAAATGACATACGCGGTGAGGTATGAGAGTGCGAAGTAGTGGAGAGGAAGGAACCATGGGTATCTGCGGATACTCATGAGGAGATTGCATTAAGGGAGGACGATGACGCTGAAACGTCAAGAAGTCTTGAGTACTTTCTAGGCAGAGCGAACTCCATATGTAGCGTACGAACGTGGTAGGGACTGGGTCCAATGTCGTGGTAAGTTCTGCGCGCGCAACTAGAATAGTACTGACGCCCCCTAGATTGCAAATCTTGAACAGTGAGAGGGACTAGAGTGGGGTATCTTGATTGCCACTGTACCCGAGTTTTCTATAGTGTGCCTTGATATATATATATATGAATTGAATGAATTGAATTGATTTGAGGATGTGATCCTCCTGGCTTGGAGCCAATGGATTGTGAGACAGCTGTCGTGCTCGCACGGTAAAGGTCCTGTACTCCTGTTTGCTTCCGACTAGGTTGGGTGGATGACCGAGGAGATGTAGACGTGAGTGATAGCCGAGAATGAAATGAATATTTTGACGATATATTAAAGTACCCCAATCATTAAGGATTGTGAATTGATAAGACTGGATGAAAAAAAAAGAAGTATAGTTGTAAAAAGGAAATGAGAGGAAAGGAAAGGAAAAGAGATTCATAAGAAGTAAAAGTAAGTTGATGAGAGAATGAAAAATGATAACAAGGATGACGACAATGATGATAATAATAATACAAAATAATAATGATAATGTTATACTTGTTTGTTGTGTGCTTGCATGTTATACTGTATGTTTGTATGGTCCTATTATCTTGCCTATCGTAATCCCACACCGTCGACGATACGTCGTTCAGATCGCTTACTCTCTCCTGTTCGTTGGCCTATCGGTATTGCTGGTATCTCAACGGGCAGATGGAGTATCGGATGGACGTCACTACGTGGAGTAAGTATAGAAGAGGATGGATGTAACACCCCGCAAATTCCTCGTATTAATTTAAAACACTAAAGAGATTTATTTTTGAGAAAAGTGTTTTGAAAAGAGTAATTTCTTAATGCACGTTTTCAAAGTGGTAAATGATTTTAAAGAAGTGATTTTTCATAAATAATGTTATAAGTTTTAATGTTGAGTCTTTGGAAATGTTCACGTGACTAGATTCTTTTAGTGAAATGGAGAATTTTTCAAACAAGAATTATTTTATAGGAAGGTGTTTTGATTTCAAAAAAAATATGTGCTTGATATTTTTGGTGTTATTGTTATATATGAATGATTTATTTTCTATATGTGTGTATGTACATATATGCACGGTCTTATATGTATTCATACTTAGACTTATGTGGAAATTTAATTAGTAAAAGAATATGATTATATATGCATGTATATATGTGTGTGAAGGTGTTAGGCATGTAAGTGTATGTGGTTATGCATGAAAACATGTGTGTGCCGTGTGTGTATGTGTGAGTGGAAACCTAGAATTTTCCTAAGTATGGAACAAGTAACCAATTCCTAACCAAACTCTAACTAAACTAATGGAAACCCTAATGGGAAGCCAACAAGTCTTTGCCCCCTAGGATGACCTCTAAGTACCTAATGCACCCTACATGTCCCCTTGGAGATGCTGAACTCCACCCATGCAAAATTATGAAGATCCAAATTTGCCCCTCCTTCTAAAAGCTTGTGGCCGAATGGACTAAGGGCAAAATAAGAAGCCACAAATTGCTTATTTAAGTCTTGGCCCTATGGTGCATTCCATTCATTTCCCTTAACCATTTTCATTCTACCCTTCAACGTCCAACACAAACCAAACACAATTTCTAAGAGTACTATCAAACTCTTAGAGAGAGACATAGAGAGAGAGTGAGACCGAGAGTTCAAGAAGAGGAAGAAGAAGAAGATCAAACCCAAAAGCCTTAGGAATCCTTGAAGATCAATTGAAGGTGGTTGAAGATCTTCTCTTTTCTTTGCTCATTCGAAGATCATAGAAGTGTTAGAAGTTGTTTTCATTTTCCAAGTCTTTTAAAGTTATTTGTTGTTGCATGTCTAATTTCCTTGTAGATCTATGCTTGTATGTAATTGTTTAGTCTTGATCTTGAGTTTCAAGAGCCACATGAACTTGTAGA